>OX596013.1:4561292-5161292 GCA_951394025.1 Heteromyza rotundicornis | reverse complement strand
ATGAAGCTCTGATAGCTACGTTACCATATTGACAGATTTATTATTTTTATACCCTACACCGCATGAGATATGGGTATATTCACTTTGGTCTGATGTTTGTAACACCAAGAAGGAGAAGTGTCCGGTATGGAAAAGTATATACATTTTTAATCAGCGTCACCTCCTGAGTTGATTTAGCCCTATCCGTCTGTCCGTCTGTAAGTCTATCCGTCTGTCCGTCCTCTTTTCTTGTAAACACGATTGCAGGAGCTACAAGAAAGCTAGATATCCCAAATTTTGGATTTATCCTTTTTAGGTCCTAGAAGGAGTTGGGATTGCAAATGGGCGAAATCGGTCAACTGTCACGCCTACCTCCCATATAAGTGAAAATCGTGTTTGTACCGAAATTTTAAGATTTCATCAAAACAGTATGATATTTTGTATAGTAGGGTTTTCGGGGTCGCTGATTTCGAATTTGATGTCGGAATTTAAAAATTCAAGATGGCGGACCAATATGGCGGCCGAAATTTTAAGATTTCATCAAAACAGTATGATATTTTGTATAGTAGGGTTTTCGGGGTCGCTGATTTCGAATTTGATGTCGCATTTTAAAAATTCAAGATGGCGGATCCAATATGGCCCAGTAGGTGTAGGGTATATGTAACTTATTCACTTGTTTTTTTTACAGGTTTTTAGAGCTTTGCTAGATTTATAGATTTTTTGCCAGAAACTAAAAATTGTTCATAAATATAACAAATATTACAGATTTTAACAAAATAAATTCAAATACACTCGGATTTTTCTTAAAATCTAGGCAAACATTTTCGTGGAAGCAACTGAAGATCTTGTAACACATAACTTCAACAGAAGCTACACTTTTTCACTTGAAATTTTCATTCTTTTCACCTTATTTTCACGAAAACAACCTTGGTAAAGTAGTTAAATTTTTTCTCAAAATTCAGGGGAATTTTTTATCACAAAACTTTTTTCTGCAAAGTTGTTTGTTTTAAAGAGAAACAACTTTTTGCATCATATAATAAATTTTTTGAATATAATTCGAGTAAATTTGAAAAATTGTATTTTACAAATTGTATTTAAATTAATGGAAAATATTTATGTAACAATAAAAATGTAATGATGCAGATTTACTCTTTGATAAATTTTCTACTAAAGCTACATACTAAGTTTTTTCGAACAACTATCACAGAACCCAGAATCGGTTGTGACGTAACAAAAATTTATCGATACTAATGGGGTTAACTATGATTTTCTCGAAGTGTACTTAACGGATTAAAGTGACCTTTTTAAAAGTGATGAATTTTATTATAAACTGCATTTCGAATACTTTTTTGGTGTTATATTAAGTTGTTTTAACCTTTTTCATTGTAACTTTTTTGCTAATGGATTAAACTTAATACTTCCAAGGCGAAAGTTGAATGATCTTTGAAACTCTGGAAGGGTAAAAAACAAAAATTGGAATTCAGGATGTTTTAATTTTTGTAACTGTTTTTTCTGGTTGAAGTAGGGATCGTCGGTATTAGAACCTGAAAATGAAGTGCTCATCGATACCTTTCCAACGATATATCGCACTTCTCGATCAGACCTCAAATGAAGAAAAATCAATTTAGGCTGTTTTTTGGGTGGACTTTTTCAACTTTTTTCGTGACCCACCTTAACGTACATAATACATATTGCACTAACATTTCAGATTTAATTTTTAGCACGTACATAATACGTATTGCTTTATTTTAATAATTTTTGTATAAAAAAAAAACACAAAAAAAAATTCGCTTGGCGCGAGGTTGTGGTAACAAATATTCGTCTGCAGCTCTAGTTTCCGCTTGAGAGAGACCCAGATTCGCTTGTAATACCAGATGAACGCTAAAATGTCCAATTCGGATATAACAACAGATTGGTAGAATGAAGCAGATACTTTTTTCAGCTGACAGGGCATTTCAAATGAAAAATAAGGATGGGCAACACCGACCGGTGTTTGAACACCGTTTTTTTCGGTGTTTTTTTGCAAGCCAAAACACCGCTGAACGGTGGAAAATGCCGAACACCGGTTTTATTTACTATATTTTCAACTTTTTTCTTCAAATTTTCATTTGTTATCGCATTTTTGTTTTCGATATATCGCTACAAAAATATCGATTTTGATAGCATCAACTAATATATATCGCTCATCCCTCTTACAAAGAAATAACCCATTTTCGCGAGAAAAATTCCTTCAGGAAAAAAAACAAATATGAATGGGGAAGTGGAATTTTTCACCAAAAAAAAGAAGACAAATATGAATTTGTGTATGAAAAGTATGAAGTTGGGAGGTGGGTAATCGAACCTCCGCCGCCATTCTGTTAAAAATGATTTACTTTATAACGATTTAACACCAAAATGTAGGTTAATTTTTACAAAAATAGATATTTTATAAGTATTTAAATATCATGTATTTGAGGCGGTTTTCAGAGAGTTAAAGAGTTAATGAAAAAAATGTCTTTGTTTAGCAAAACTGGTGTTTTTGTTCGGTTTTCCACCGTTGGAAAAAACCGAAAGTTTTTACAACCGGTTTTTAAAAACCGGTGTTTTTTTTAAAGTGCCCATCCCTAACGAAAAAGCAACCGAATCCACATTCGCGTGTAGCAACTGAATTCGCTTGTGAACCGTGACAACTAACAGTGATGCCATGTAGGAAGCAAAAGACGTTTTAATCAAAGTTTATTTTTTCAAAATTCACAAAAATAAAAATTTGAAAAGCCATTACAATTCCAAACAGCAAACTACTTCCGAAAAATAGTTGAAGGCGTAAGCCCAGGCCACACAGGCGTCATTTGACCCCTATTTATTTGTATTTTTACTCTCTTTTACTTTTGGGATGCTAGTCACACGCGAAGTATTTGACGCCGGGTCAATCTGCCACCTGTTTTCTTGATGCTGCAGTCATATTTTATGTGTCCAATGAATGAAAAGTATGGAATTCTGTACAATTATTATTTTTTATCGATAATTTATTTTAAAAAACAAAGACAATACTACAAGCGCTCTCTAACTCCCCGTCTATATTAGCTATCGTTCCTCGCATGCAATATGTCACTTTTCATGGTACGCGAAACCGTTATCGCTGATTAGTGGGCATTTTATGGAATACCACAGGCACACGAACATTTTACAGCTAAAAATGGTATGATATAACTAGCACACGATATTTCGTACCATGTATCGCATACTATGTACCATAAGTGATCTACACTTACGATTGATCGCATGCGATGTATAGTATGCGAGAATTTATCGCTAATGTAAACGGGGTAATTAAAGTTTTTTTTGGACAATTTCGAGGCCATTGAGAAATTTTTTTAATCAATATGTACGAATATTTCCCTTTTTCCTACGATGAAGATCGATATGTTTTAAATTGATTCATTAAAACATACAATTGTAATAGCGTTCTTAAATTACAATACGTATTTATTTAACAAGATTTGACAGCTGCATTTAGCTGATAACCCTACCTTGAAGCGGGCGTCAAAAAACCCCTGAAAAAATATTCACTCGCTCTCTCAAATACTGTTCATTTTTAATTTTGTCAACCAAAAAAATTTTAATTTGGCAAACAAAAAAAATTTGTCAGCACCCGGGGTTAATTGACGCCTGTGTGGCATCCCCTTTAGTATATCACCCATCACTATTATCCAATTTTGTCCATCACTATTATGCATCAATCTTGGATCCCTATCATGAGTGTCGATTATACTACGATAAACGACCTGTGTCATTTTTTTCGATGACATTTTTATCCATTGTGAATTTGCGTATCATCGATGTCGTTTTTTTCTACCCGTGTCGTTTATACTACGCTCAGTTTTGTCGTTCGGAATTTTGTGAACGCTCAGATGTTTTTCTGTTGGCAAAGAAAAGTAAGTATTCAATAAAAAAATGTGTTCTTTTTTATTTAAAAGTTATATGTGTAATTTCATTAAGGACGACAGTAAAAAGCATTCGTTTATGTTATTTTAAAGAATAAAAAAAAACCTAATACAAACATCTCACAACTTCGTTCCCCAATTCTTCTGCTGCATCCCTCAATTCTTTTTCCTCGTTACTGTCATAGCTCTCATATTCGAAATGGAGTCATTAAGTATAGGCAGACCGTACCCAGCATCCCCTAAAATTAAAAGGAAATATTTTTTTGTCCACCTTTTTATAACAGAAAATATTTATAAATATGTGACAGTAAAAACTTCATACCTAGTAACCATGTATTACTTTCTCCATTTCGATAATTCGCTTCAAATTTGGTTTCCAAGGGGGACAAATTCAACCGAATGTAATCGCATACTTACAATTGAGTTGTTGATATACCTACCACCATGGCATTTATACTAAAATATCATTGTCTGTTGTAGTATAAATGTTGCAGCCGTTTTCTTGGGGCTGCAATTTTATTGTGCGTTCCACCAATACAACCTATGACACCCGGAATGCCACACTTTTCGTAAAAGTACATTTTTGCTCTTCGCTTTTCCTCTCCAGAGCTATTGAAACTTATCCATCGCTTGCACAAGGTAGCTTCCATTACACTCAGTATTTCCATTAATACCGTGGACACAGTGGATTGGGCAAGGACAAGTGAAATATCATTTCCAACACCTAAAATTGTTCCCATATTATAGCGAATTAACAGAACAACGGTAATACTCACTTAATTGGTAGGATCCTTGGGCAAAGAACCTCAAAACTGTTACAAGTTTCAGTATATTTGGAATTGCAGTGCTCCTTACAGAGCATTTTAACTGGTCATCTATTTGTCCAAGTACGTAAATAAACGCCTCTTTTGACAGTCGAAAGTTGTTTAAAAACCTGAACAAAACTTCGATACAATTTCAACAGGATTTGAAAAAGAATTTGTACTAACATTGTTCGTGGTAGCTCTAGAGGATTGGAGCTATCTCTTATTTGTCTTCTAAATCGAGAAAATTCCACAAAACTGTGGTTGTCATCAGCGTGACCGTTGGGACCCTAAAGGGTCCTTTGGACTCTTTTAGAGTGGTTGGGACCCCAGGACCCTACTTTTCAACAAAAATTATGATAGGACCCTTTTTTTAATTTAGCAATTTAAAATTTACATATTGACTTTTATAGAAAATTGAAATATTATAGAAAACACTATTTTGGCAACACTGGTTAAAAAATCGATAATATTAATGGTTAAAAAATCGATTCTCTTAGTCGTAATAAGAAAAGTAATCATTGCAAAATTACGATTGGTTGTGCAAAACTGGCGTGAAATTCGGTCGAATTTCCAAATCAATTTTTTTTTTCTCAAAAATATTACGCAGTTATTACGCATTCCAAATTTTCATGCATCTAAAACTTTATTTCGAAGATACGTTTATCGAATCGAAAAGCCATCTACAAGCAACCAACCGGACAATTCCAAATCGTCTGATACGTCAGATTCTTATTAATCTTCAAACTCATCGGAATCGTTTGAAGGGACTTTTGATTTGAGCGTCTAACGGACAACACGTACTTAGATTTTCCAAGAGTAAAAAATTAAAAAAATATTCTAAAAACTTTGAATATGGTTTGGCCAGTGGCTACTACTATTAAAAAACCTGGTGCAGTCAACGGGGGAGAAATTTTTCTTCCTCGCAAGCGCCAATACTTAAATTTTTCCAAAAACTACGATGTTTTCCTGCAATCTCATAACGGGGATCCTGCACTACCATTGAAGAAAATCAGCAGAGAACTGTACGATGAGTGCGGTGACAATATCGATATTTTTTTCATTTCCAAACGGAAACTTCGCATATCCACGACAGACCGCGAGGTCGCCAATAAAATTGCTGCTAATTCTGATTTGATGGAAATGTACAGAACATACATCCCAGCCGAACTATGTGAGGTGAAAGGGGTAGTCGATATCCCAGCTAATGTAGATCACACTGAACAGTATATTTTTGAAAATTTATCCATTAAGAATTTGCCGGAATATGGGAACGTCCCAAATTCCATGCAAATTACTGAAATCAGGCGTTTTTCTAAACAAAACCCAAAAAACAAATCCCAACGATTCGATTTGGATCTTGTGACGGTATCGTTTGCTGGCTTCAAATTGCCGTTACATGTGACTCTTGACAAAATTATATTTCCAGTAAAGCCTTACATTGCACCGACCATCCGGTGCAGAAAATGTTGGAGATTCAATCATTCTGAAAAAATTTGCAACCGATCCAAGCGTCTATGCTGTCGTTGCGGTCAGCCACACGATGGACCTTGTAATAAAATGCCTTCTTGCGTAAACTGTAGAGCCCGACCGATAAGCATTTTCAGGCCGAAGCCGAAGCCGATGCCGAAGGTCAATTGGCAGCCTATTACTTCGGCCGACGCCGAAGGCCTATACCGAAGCCGAAGCCGAAGCCGATACTTAAATAAAAAACATTTAAAAACTTGTTTTTTCGTGTATTTTCATTCAAATTCGAGTATATAAATACACATTTAGTTTTTTAAGGAACTAAAAATGTATTTAAACAAATAATAAAAGTAACCAAAAGAATTCACAAACAAATTTGGGCCTCCTAGGTCAAAACTAACAATAGCCTCAAATTATCCCATATATCCCGTGTAAGAACAATTGGATTTTTTTAAAATCACTTTTAAAAATTTGGAGTAAAGCTTAAAAAAATGGGAATTTAGAAGAAATGATAGAGAATTCTTCACAGAATAAATCCATCTAAGTAGCTGTTTTTTAAGGACTCCCCAAATCCGTCAGGTGATGGGCAAAGGATGTTCTAGTTGATGGTAAAAACCACCTGTGAAACTTTGAACTTTAAATGTAAAATTTTACCAAAATCGGTCCCGGATTTCAGCACCTTTTCATATATGTTGGTGCAGCAATTTGGGCTACATTTCTAAAAGGTAGAATCCTTCCGTGAGCCTCCTTCCCCTATATTTGAAATTTCATACAGTTTACCAGGACTCCTTTTAACATAGACATCAGGGCAAGTAGTAAGCTTCTAAATCTATATTTAAAATTCAGTAATCCACCCAGAAAATGTCCAAGGATGTACTTTGTGGCAGCTGTAACCCCGTGCCACGCAATTTGAGGCGAGATTCACTCAATATTCGATGATTACTAATTCAAATTTTAATCATATTTTTTGTTTTGTGGGCCTCTTATGTCCCATTGGAAATTCCATCAATTACACAATTTTACATTCAAGTCTCAAGAAAATCAGTAAGACCGTTTAGATGCAATGTGGGCTAGAAAATCGTATCGTAAAAAATTAGTTTTGGTTTTCGGTGTCGCAAAAAAAAAGGAAAAAAATTGAAAAGCTTCGGCCAAAACTTCGGCCATTTTTTGGAAAAACCGAAGCCGAAGCCGAATGTACATTTTCGGCCGATAACGGCCGAAGCCGATGCCGAAGCCGATTAATCGGTCGGGCTCTAGTAAACTGTCATAAATTTCATGATGCTTCTTCTAACGATTGTGAAATAAAGCAGAAAATAAGACAAAATGCTGTTGACAAAGCTAAGGAGATAGCTCCACAAAAAACAAACTACAATACTAGCTTCGCCTCTACGGCCAATGCCTCTTTCAATTTGAGCATTAATGGTTTTCCGGAACTACCAAAAAAACGTCCACGAACCAATCTACATAAGGAAGTTCCAAAATTGAACAACAAAAACAACGAGCAGGTCGCAATATCAATTCAGGTTATCGCGAAAAAAATATTGTGCAAGACAATGCCGAAAAAGCACCCGAGCTTGTCTCTAATGTTCAACCTTCAAATGAAGATCACAATATGGTAGATCAGGACGGAAGCGACTGTGTCATCACTAAGGCATTCAATCCCGAAGTGTTTTTGAAAATCCCGGAATTTCGGGATTTGAAATTACAATCCCGGGATCCCGGGATTTTCGGGATTTTCCAATTAAATACAATAATTAATATAAAATTAAAGAAAAAATTGTTGCAACAATATTTTAAGTTTAATTTCATTTTAATTCGACAAAGAAATAATATTTATTAAATATAGCATTAAACAAAACAAATAATATTTAAAATAAATATGTCGAACAAAAAGTAATTCTTTTTAAATTACATTGATCGAACAAATAATTTTTTTTTGCCACCTGAATCTGAATATTATCATAAAATCCAGCCAGCTCCATTTCATGCTACACACGAAAAAGTTACTTTCCCGTGTTTCCGGGATTGAGAAAACGTCCGGGATCCCGGGATTGAATGCCTTAGTCATCACACAATCACTAAACAATTCTACTCCTGAGCAATTTTCAGGTTATGTTCAAAGTGATATGAACGCAGTAGACACATTCGATATATTTCAACAACTGTTACAAAGCAATGCTAGTGAACTAATTAATGTAGCACCTAATGATGAAAATAATCCAAATTAATGCTACTAGCATTAAGTCTAAAAAAGCTCAATTAACACAATTTTTAAACAACAATGACATATGTATTGCTTGCATTGCGGAAACTTTCCTAAAGCCATCTGACAAATACGTCTTACAAAATTATAATATTCTTCGCAAAGATAGGCTAACACAGACTTATGGAGGGGGTGTAGCAATATTTCTTAAAAAATCTATCAAATACAAACATGTTCCAATTATTTGTACAAACAACAAAATTGAAGTTATAGGTTGTGAGATAAATTCACTTATTGGAACGATAGTTATTCTATCTTTATACCCCCACACTCACTGTGGCAGGGTATACTAACTTTGTCACAACGTTTGTAACGCCCATAAGGAGGCGTGTCCGGTATGGAAAAGTATATATATTCTTGATCAGTATCACCTCCTGAGTCGATTTAGCGATGTCCGTCTGTCTGTCCGTCCGTCTGTCCGTCCGCACGATAGCGGTCGCAGTTTTGGAGATATCGACTTGAAACTTTTTTTACATGTTTTTCTCGTGAATACTGAGATCAAGTTCGAGAATCAGCCAAATCGGACAAAAACT
The DNA here is from genome assembly GCA_951394025.1 of Heteromyza rotundicornis. Lineage (NCBI taxonomy): Eukaryota > Metazoa > Arthropoda > Insecta > Diptera > Heleomyzidae > Heteromyza > Heteromyza rotundicornis. The sequence continues at coordinate 5,152,324 of OX596013.1, read as the reverse complement.
GGGCGTGGCTCCCATACACCGAAAAAAAAGTAAACATTTTTCAAGTCTTTTTTATTGTTGTATTCCATTGGAAATGTTTAGAAACGTATTTTTGACATGGTCCGAGGTTCCAAAGCCACATATATAAGGGTCTAAATGGGGTCCTGAGACCAATTTTTTTTTTTTTCGGATTTGATTGGAAATTTTTAGAAATGGATTTTGGACATGGTTTGGGCTCCAAAACCACCTATAATTGGCTCAAAATAGGGTCTTGAGACCACATTTTTTTATGTTCGAGGTACTTCTTTCTACTGTGTGGGGGTATTTCAACTTCGGTATAGCCGAAGATAGTCTACTCTCTAGTTTTATATACCACCAAATGTGACTTTTACAGAGTCTCAACTGAGTAACATTCTTTCGGGTTTCTCAGTAATTTCCAAATTTTTAATATGTGGTGATTTTAACGCTCACCATGAATCTTGGGGTAATGCGTCAAACGACCCAAAAGGAAGAATATTAAAAGATTTCATAGACAAAAACAGTCTCATTCTTTTTAACGACGGGTCACGAACTTTTTTTGGTTGTGTTAGACCATCAGCAATAGATATAACACTATGTACACTTAACGAAACCCTAGGTAGTGGCCATTGTGCAGTTGAAATAAAACTACAATTGAGACCGATACTTCAATCACAAAATACCTCTTATTACATACCTAAACAAATTGACAAATGCTTTTTGAACCAAAGGGTATGGGAGATTTTGCAGTCTGACGAGTTTGTAGGTTCCGATCAGCTCAATAAGTTCGAAGTTTTTGCCAAGATGTTTCACGCCTCATTTGAAATAATCGAAAATAATAAGACGCGCCCGGACAATCCGTGGTGGAACGCCAACTGTAACAAGGTTTCGGCGTAGCAACTAAGAGCTTTGTCGATATTTAAGAAATTTCCATCTAGAGAAAATTTAAAAAAGCTAACTGACATTAAGAAAAAATATTACTACACTATTCGGCATGAAAAAAGAAATGGGTGGAAAAAACTATGTGAGGAAATTAGTTGTGACCTTGAATTTTTTTCAATTCAACCAAAATTCAGTAAAAAAATGTTATATTAAATCGAATTGAATTGCTTTTAATATACCCATACTATAATATTTTGGAAATTGCGCAAATAATCTAATAATCTATTCAAGGTTTTTATTGGATTTTTTTTAAATTGAATTTATCACACCTATGATTTGGAATATTAGAAAAAAGTTTGAATAACTTTAAAATATGTAGATTAAAATACTAATTGGAATAGATTTGGTCTTTGGAATCTTGGGTTTCCGGTCAGAATAAGATCATTTTAAAAATGTGTCGTTTGATCCACATTTCTCGAACAACTCTTGACCTGAACATTTTGTCGAACATTTTAATATACGGAATTGGAATTTGTATTTCATGTCCCGAACGATGTTCGATGTATTTTTTGATGCGATTACCATTTAAACAAAATGGATTTGAGTGCTTTATAGTCTACTAATTTGCAAACAGTTTTGTGCTTAAATTTGTTGACGTAATGAAAATATGCCTAAATTGCCTTCACGCATTGGTACAAGTTTCTACAATGCGTAATGCATATTTTTATATGTATAACTCATATAGTTTATGTACGAGTATATCAATAAACTTTTCGCCAATTTTATTTAATTTTTTTTCTTCAAAACAAAATAAATAATTTTTCCAAACCAATAAAATCAAATGAAACACATTAAATTTCCAAAAATATCCGACTTTTCGAAGTTTTTTCCTGAATGCTTTTCAACATTTTTTTGGATGAAAAACTATGGTCCTTGCTAAAACTAAACCATTCAGAAAGAAATTATTCATGATAGAAAAAGCTCCTGAATATATAAATTTTTTCTAAACAGATAGAATTTAATTGATTAATTTTTTCCCAATATAAAAGGCATATTTTTGAAAAAATTGCTCATAAAAGTCAGTGCGAATCCCGGGATTTTCGGGACTAACAAAGAAGCGGGATCCCGGGATCCCGGGATTGACATGCCTAGTCAGTATTGAGTCCAATTAGCTTCACCACTTATACAAATGAAATCTTTTCGAACATCGGCGTGGAGATTTTGGCTTACGCTGATGATATTGTGATTTTTTGCTCGGATATGTCTTTGGATACCGCTATCCACAAAATTCAAACAGCGGGTAATACTATAACCGCAAGACTGGAAAATCTTCAACTCTACCTATCGCCGCAAAAGTCAAAAGCGATGTTATTTCTACCAAAAAGACGGAAAGTTCCGAATATTACAAATATTAAAATTTACAATGAAACAATAGAATAGGTAGATAGATTTGTCTTCCTTGGTTTTACGTTTGAGTCGCATTTGAGTATCCAACATCATGTGGACAGGGTTCTAATAAGCTGTTCTCATTTTCTAAATATTTTACGCTCGTTATGTGGTGTTTCATGGGGGTCTGACCCTCAAAACCTACTACTATTGTACTTTGGGTTAATTCGACCTAAATTGGTGTACATGGCACCTCTTTTGCTGGATTGCCCAGAAAAATACATGATCAAATTACAACGAGTTCAGTACGAAGGCGTTAGAATTTCATTAGGAGCTATGATTTCTACACACACCTTCGCATTAGAGCAGACAGGTAACGCTATGCCTCTGCCTGAACGCTTATCGAAATTATCCGACAATTATATCAACAAAGTAATTTCAAATACGAATCATCCTGCTCTACCATTCATTAAGACCTATATAGACAATTTTTCAAGTCGACCATAGTTGATTGAAAAGTTTGCTAATAGGCTCTTGCTCAACTAAGGAAGTACAAGAAAAATACGACAAACTTACGAAAGACAGATGGAAATCGGTTCATAAAATATTCACTGACGGATCAAAAACACCTAATAAAGTCAGTAGTGCGTTTTGGTACCCGAATTTAAATATTGAAGCATCGTTTTCCCTCAATGAGGTGTGCTCGATATTCACGGCGGAAGCGTTACTTTTCTTACAATTAAATGAGGCTGGGAAACATTTGATAATTTCGGACAGTAAGTCTGTACTACAGGCTCTCAACTCATACAATAATAATGGCTCTCATCCCATTATTATTCAAATTAAAAATACAATCCTTCAATTAAAAGAAAGCGGTCACATAATCCATTTTCTCTGGGTGCCAAGCCATTTAGGTATCGAGGGTAATGACTGTGTAGACCAGGTTGCGGTAAACCATGTGGAAACGGGACAGTGGCCTCCTATTTTTCACGGCGACTTAAAAGCAAAAATCAAATCAATGGCTATTCAATCATGGCAAACAAAGTGGGGTAACAGCATTTACGGCCGATACTTATACTACATTGCACCCACAGTTAATATGTCACCATGGTTTAAAAACCAAAACTTGTCGCGCACAATCATTAACACGATAAACCGACTTAGGTTCAGTCATATACAGACAAGACAACATCTGCAAAAAGTAAACATCATCAATTCAGAATTGTGCAATTGCGGCGCTATTCAATCCATAAATCATCTTACTTTTTACTGTCGATATATAAGTCGTTCTCACCGAATCAGTTTAATCCGAAAACTGATTAGTTTTTACATGCATACATTTGATATACAACAGATACTAAAAACAAACAATTTGGAAATTTACAAAGCTTTGCACAAATTTTACTCTTTGACAAAAATTTTAATATAAGTTCGAGTACAAAAAGTTGTCCGTGGCGCTCAATCAAAAGCTCCTCCCCCTCCTTAAATACATATCCTTCCCTACTCCCAACATATTTATATCACTCCCTTTTCCCTACTTATATTCAATCCATAAAATTTTCCTATCTTTCTTTTCTTTTTGTCAACAAAAAACTAAATACAAAGATTAGACTGATATATACTACTTACATAGGCTCATAGCCTATATAGGTTTATAACTTATATGGTGTATAGCCTGTATAAGTATGTAAGATAAGACAAAATATATACAAAAAAAAAATAAAAACAAAAAGTAAAAAATAATAAAAAAAAAAAGAAAAAAAAAAAAAAGAATAGAAAAAAAAAATATAAAAAAAATAAAATTAAAAATAGAAAACTAAAACTGAAAAAAAAAGGAATAAATAAAAAGATAACAAATATTGAAAACATCATCATATAAATAAAATCCCACCAAAGGTTTGCGCAATAGACTTCGTGTCTCTAGCAACCTTTTACAACTCACCGTTTATCGGTGTTGCCATTCTATTGCGAGTGGCAAGAAGGAAGAAGAAGAGGAATCGTCTGAAAAAAGAAGAAACTTTTTGCAAAAATGGGAAAAAAGCTTTCCTTGGTTACAACATGATGAAACCACGGGACGCCCCATTTGTATTGTATGCAGACAACTTTTGCTTAACCAAAAAAGTCACCTGCGAAGACATGAAAATACAACGAAACATAAAAAAAAATATGCTATTCGCGACAAAAATATTTCTGAACGTGATTAAATTTAATATTTTAGAATACTACCTAAAACTATGTGTTGAGATTCTTGTTAGAATCGACTTAAGCGAAAAGAGACTTGGTGTGTTGTCCTGTTTAAATCCAATTTATATAAAATCGGGAGAAGATATAAACTATTGTGATCTCGTTTCTCAATACGGATATTTAGATAATAATATAGAAAAGTTGTTGAAGTACTAAAAACTCTTGAACTTAAGGCTAATGAAAAATCGTATGAGAAAATATTCTCCATTATAGATATCGAAAAATTTTGGTATAAAGTAGGAAAGTTGAAGAACCATTTAAACGAACCCTTATACAAAAATTTATATTTATTTGTATCTGAAATCTTCACTTTCGTTTTTTCTAAATTGTCTTTAATGAAAAATAAACTGACCAATGGGTTAAAAGTTGACTCTTGTCAGTCTATGCTTTCAGCGTTGAACATATATGAAAATAATTTAGAAAACTGGATTCCCAACTCATTCGAAAGTATCGAACAACTATCATAAAAAAATAATGTTATAAGAACAACAACAAAAACATACATTTAACATAAAATATAACATATAACAAATTTTTTGTTATATGTATGAATTTTATGTTAAATGTATGTTTTTGTTGTTGTTCTTATAACATTATTTTTTTATGATAGTTGTTCGATACTTTCGAATGAGTTGGGAATCCAGTTTTCTAAATTATTTTCATATATGTTCGCAGTGAATTGTTAGTTTTTGTTAAAATAAATACATTTAACTACATTTGTTATGTGTTTTCGTAATTTTTTATGGGACCCTTTTTTTTGGGCCCTTTTTGAAAATTCCCAACGGTCACCCTGGTTGTCATCACTTGCAGATGTCATTTTATATAGTTGTAATTGTTTAATAAAACAGAATCATGATTTTTACGCAAAAATAAACACAAAAAAAATTTAAACATTTTTTCGGAAGTACAATACAAAGTAGATACCGCATTGCTCGGTTTGTTGGTTGTTTGTTGCTGACGCCACACGTGACCTTTGCTTGCATTTCTACTTTTTTTGCATTTGCATTACGATTTTCATTGAGAATTAGTTTTTTACTTTAGTTTTCTTATTAATAAACTAGAAAACTACCAATCAATCAATATGAACATAGCAAATTAGTAATTTACGACATAAATGCGTCGCAGGTCCAACAATCATATACGATATCTGTTGTCTTTCTCACCCAAATAACAACAATTCACAATGATGCATCTTCTGAATTATTCACAATAATGGCGTTCGATGGCGCTTAAGTTACATGACACGAAAATCCAATTTGGTCGAAAAAAACAACACAAGTCGTTTCGTAGTATAGACGACACTCATGATACGGCCCTTGTTTATCTTTTATGCATTTAGAAAATATTTTTAAAACCTAATTATGACTAAAATACAATGAATTGCAAACAAAAAAAGGTGTTTTATGCTTTGAAAAATTGTGCGGAATAGTTTCTATTTCGTTAACTTCCGAAAAACACATATTTCAACATTAAAAATTGTTTGCGAATTGAATGAAATAATTAAATATTGCGGTTTATGAAAGCGCGTTAATTGTTTATATAAAGCACCATAGTGCGATTCATTTAAAAAGGGAAACCCCTCGGAATCGATTCAGTTGTGCAGATGAGCACTCAAAATATATAAAATTTGGCAGTTCTTCTAAGCAACTGCTCGTTTTCGAGGGGTTTCTCACTATATTTTTAATAATCTACCTAGCCACACTGTTGAAAAATTGTAAACGCAGAACTCTTTCGTGGTGTTGACAAAAATGTAAAGTTCCAAGTCGAGACGGCGTGCCTAGCCCGCCGTCAAATGTATCGGCTTGATCGGCGGCGAAATATTGAGTCGATTATGTCGGCTCAACCGATATTGACATCGATTTGTTCGCACGCCGGCGCGATTATGGTCGGCGCGAAACTGTTTAGCAGCCGCCGACATTTTCCAATCAACGTGGAACTCTGGGTGCGTAGGGACAATAAAAAAAAAGCGCGTCGGCAAATTCTTTTTGTAAAATTTTTACAAAGTTTTCATTTAAGTTAAATTTGCATATAGAGGGCTGAAATCGATCGAAAAAAGGGTCTGTAAGTGCAGGCATTCAATTATATATAGTTAAAATGTTTTTTTATGGGTTTTTTTTGAAAATTTTTCTATAGAGAATTTAACTATTTAATTTAACTCTTAACGAAGTTAACTTTTCAACTCAATTAACTTTTTAATTTAACGAAGTTAAATTTTTGATTAACTATTTCCGGATAACCGAAGTTAAATTCTCGATTAACTATGCCCAGCTTAGCATCAAACACATTTGCTTTCTTTTTCTTACATTCTTTTTCGTAATACTTTATTTTATATATTTTTTTGCATTTACATAATTTAAATAAATTGTTGTCTCGCTCTTACACGTTAGCAATTTTTTTGACATTCTTTTTGCAGTATCAGAAAGATGTTGCTGCGTTGTATATGTTGGGACAACAGATAGTAAATGCTGCAACATCTGAAAGTAGATGTTGTGACAGCCGCTAGCATTCGGTTGGCCGAAAATTCTGCTGCCCCAACAATTCTCTTTTTCTGGGTATACTTTAGTCGATTTCTTGGTTTTTTAAAATCTAATTTTGAGCTAAAACTAATCTTTCTTCGTGGAATTGATGAAATTTCTTTGGTATTTATTATTTTGTTGCCAAAATTCAAAAATAGTAGGGTTCGGATTCTTATGCAAATGCATATTTGTTTACCGTTATGCTAGACAAAAACCAACAAAATATCTTTACGAATCAGAAAATTTACTTTAAAATGGCATCGATGTACATTTGCATATTTTTGCATTTTTGGCCATTTTCGAACTTTTTTGCATATATTCAGTTATTTGCATATTTTGCCATATTTCCTTGTCCAAATATGACACTTGTACATGTGGTAATTTACATTTCTAATATTATCTATAATTATCGCTAGTAATAAAAAAATGTCAAAGAGAAGATGTCTCTCACACATCTATAGTTATCGCTAGTAATAAAAAATGTCAAACAGAAGATGTTTCTCACACATCATAATCTATGTTTAGTAACACTCAGTTTGAGTTGAGGCCGTGTGGCCATTTACAATTCTAATGTATTCTATTATTATCGCTATTTAGAAAAGTACACACACAAGTAATAAATAGTTTATAGCCTATGCGGGGACGCTTATCGTGCCTCTGCTGATAATATTCTAATTCTGTCTAGTTTTAAGTGCATTTTTGTGCCTATATATTTAGGTGTTTTATTAAAATAAAATCAGTACCTTAAAAATACTCAAACGACGCGAACATCAGTTCGCACATTGGTCCTTCGAACCTTCGAGTATCATACAAATACTTAATTCGAGAGTATCTCAGAAGTATAGAATGTTATAGTGGTATAGAAAGGCCAAAGCGAGTGGAAATATATTCGTGCATTGGTCCTTCGAGGAAACGAGCTAGTGCAATTGGAAACACAGTCGTTGTAAAATTTTTAAAATTGTCTAACTCGCTAAAGTGCGAACGAAATTTTAAAATTTTAAATAAGTGGCGTTTCTCACGGCCTAAACAGTGAGATAAGCGTAACCGAGGCTTAAACAGCGGTTGCATACAGTTAACTAATACAAGTTTTTATTTTCGAATACAAAATGTCGAATGAAAAGCGAAAATTGTTACAACGCCAAAATGAGATTGGCGAGATGATCATCGTCATGAATGATAAGATGCAGCAGAAAAAGCTGCGTCAAACTACGTTGGATGAGACAACTTCCCACTTGGAAAAAATCTGGGATGAGTTCCAGAGGATCAACTTGAAACTGCTGTCGATGGGAATAACAAATGAAAGTTATTTTGAGAGCAGATATTTCGAAGAGATTGAGAAAATAGTGTACGGAATTCGTACACACATAAAAAATGCAGATGTCGACCTTACTATGCCGAAGCAGGCAACTGAGGCAGCTGGGTCTAGTGAAGGACAGCAGCAAGAAGGGCACAAGAGGGAACATCTGGAAGGCAAGCCGGCAGACATTCTGATAAGAAAGTGAACAACATGAAATTATTGTTAGATGAAGGCATAGAAGATGATGCCGGCAGAGCGGAATTGGAATGCAGAAAATCTTGTTGGGAGCAGAAAATGCAACTCATAAATGCAATTTATACAAAATTGACATTTGATATGGGAGAAGACGATGACGATGTAGAAGAGCAAAAAGACCAAGTGGACAGGTCGTATAACGATGCTTCAATGGACTTAGCAAAGAAGATGCAGTCACTGGAGATAGTGAAAAGGCCATCAACTCTTAAACTGGAGGATATCAAAATCCCAACATTTTTTGGTGATATAAACGAATTGTCCTCTTTTTACGATATTTTCAAAAAATTGGTACATGAGGTCAGCCATTATTCAAATGTTGAGAAAATGTACCGATTGAAGTCATTAGTAAAGGGAGAAGCTGGAAGGCTAATTCAACATTTCAATGTTGTTGATGCAAGTTATGATGCAGCGTGGGAAATGTTAACACATCGGTACGCTAACCGGCGGTTGCTGTTTACAAAGTTGGTGGACAAAATGTTGGACCAGCCTGAAGTCAACAGCGAGGCAGCATCGAGTATAAAGCAGCTTCTCGATACAACAAATGAATGTGTTCATGCTCTGAAAGGGATGAATATCAAATTGGATGATGCGGAGCCACTAATTGCTCGTATCATCATAAGAAAGCTGGACAGAGACGGGCTGCGGTTATATGAGCAGAACGTGAAGAAAACTAGGGAGATACAAACTCTGAGCGATGTGATGCAGTTTTTGGAGCTGCAATATCAAGCGTTAGAAGCTGTAAAAGGAAAGAAGCTGATTGGAAATAGTGGAAGCAGTAGGCAACGAAGCAATCAGCAATCTACAAATTCATTTTATACGGGACAACTAAGCTGCGCATATTGTAACACAGTAGGACATAGTGTGAACAATTGCAGGAAATTCCTTGCGCTATCAGTGGCAGATCGACACAGCTGGGCAAAGAAAAGCAACGCGTGTTATGTATGTCTATACCATAAGATGGACAAGAAATGCAGCAATGGAGCTTCCAAATGCAAAAAGTGTGGTAAAAATCATCACATTCTGCTGCATTGGGAAACAACGTATGGTTTAAATAAAACAAAAAATGAACCAAGGCAGGAGTCAGCGACTTCAATGATGACAAAGGACGATGCATCACCGGCTGTACTTTTGGCAACGGCACAGGTACGAGTAAAAACAGCGCATGGAGAATTTCTGACCTTGAGAGCACTAATTGACCAAGGGTCACAAAAAACCGCATTGTCAGAAGAAGCTGCGCAAATATTGAATTTACCAAAGAAGAAAGTGAATTTAGAACTAGTTGGTCTTGGAAGCACGGTGGTTGGAGTAGCAAAGTCGAAAGTAAAGTTGGAAATCCCACCAAGGTTTATGAGCGACGAATTGTTCGTAATTGAGGCATTAGTATTGCCAAAGCTGGCCAAGGCGCATCCGGACACATCATTTAAGTATGATATCAATCAGTTGAAAAATCGTACGTTGGCCGATCCTAATTTTAACAAATCAGACCGAATTGATATAGTAATCGGCGGCGACTTGTATCCAGAGATCTTAGAGGAAGGCATATTGAAATTGGATAAAATCCTGGGTCAATCAACAAAGCTTGGGTGGATATTATCCGGAGTACTCAACGTAGAAAGTAGGAGTAAGCAATTAACAGCAACTGGGTTGGAGCGATTTTGGGAGTTGGAGGAGATAAATGATTCGGTTATTCCTTCAGATGATGATGATTTATGTCTACGGCAATACAAAGCTACAACGAAACCAGATAGAGATGGCAGATTCATTGTTAACTTGCCGTTTAAAGAAGATAACGCCCTCGGAGATTCTCGAAAGCAAGCAATGGCGAGATTCCTGAATTTAGAGAAAAAGTTACAAGCAAATAATGCATTAAAAACGGAATATGTTAAATTCATGCGGGAGTACCAACACCTCGGTCATATGGAAGAAGTTAACGACAATCAGCGTGGAAAATATTATCTTCCTCATCAAGCGGTGGTTCGTGAGAGCAGTATTACGACTAAGGTTAGAGTTGTTTTTGATGCTTCGGCGAAAACATCAAATGGCAAAAGCCTCAACGATGTGTTACATGTGGGGCCAAGACTACAGAAAGATATATTTGATATCATGGTGAAGTGGCGAGTTTGGAAAAATATAATGATGGCAGACGTAGAGAAAATGTATCGTCAGGTAAAAATCGCGAAAGAAGACCAGAGTTACCAATACATACTCTGGAGAGAGAATAAGGCGGAACCGATAAAGCAGTATGAACTAACAACGGTCACATATGGAACAACTTCAGCACCATTCCTTGCCATTAGAACATTGCACGAGATAGCAAATCAATGCGACGATGCAGACATAGCTAAAATCATCAAGGAAGATTTTTATATGGACGATCTGATGACTGGAGCAGATACCATCGAAGAGTGCAGGCGAATTCGTAGTAAAATATCACATCAATTGGATAAATTTGGATTCCATTTAAGAAAATGGAGTTCTAATACCAAAGACATTATCGCTGACATTCCTAATACCAGTGAAAATGAAGTTCTGCAGATTCAAGAGGACGAGACGATAAAAACTCTGGGTTTACAATGGAGTCCAAAAACCGACGAGTTTATGTTTAGCATAGCTACTACCGAAGGAAGAACGGTGACAAAACGGCAAGCATTGTCATATCTTGCTCGAATATTTGATCCATTGGGCTGGTTGGCACCTATAACAATTGTTGCCAAGTTGTTCATACAAAACTTGTGGAAAATTAAAACAGAGTGGGATGACAAGTTAGACGACGTATTGACGAAGGAATGGAATAACTTCATACAACATTTGCCAGCAATAAAAACGATTAGAATTTCTCGATGGATGTTCCTGACGAAGAATGCAACGTTCCAGCTACACCGATTTGCAGACGCATCGGAAAAAGCATATGCAGCGGTGGTTTATGTGAAGGCAGGTTCCTCGGTAGAAATTGTAGCAGCAAAAAGTAAAGTCAATCCAGTAAAAAATAAAAAGACGCTGCCAAAATTAGAACTGTGTGCGGCTCATTTATTTGGCAAGGTTGTTGAACAAAGTCACAGACATCATCAAACGAGACTGCCAAATTTACGCTTGGAGCGATTCGATGATAACATTGGGCTGGATTAGAAATAAAAGAAGTAAGGATAAATTCGTGAGAACAAGGACAACGGAAATTAGCGCTTTGATTCCCACAGCTAAATGGAATCATGTCAGTACAAAGGAGAACCCAGCTGACATCGCATCAAGAGGAATTTCACCATCTAAGTTAGAACAAAATATTTTATGGTGGAGAGGTCCGACATGGTTGGTGCAAGATGAATATGATTGGCCAAAAGAAGCAGTTGCAGAAAAGAGTGTATTAGTAGCAACTACAACACTGACAGAGCAGCCAAATATACTACTTCAGTTGCAAGAAAGGTGCTCATCATTAAGAAAATTGGAAAGAGTTGCAGCTTATATTCTGAGGTTTAAAGGAGCATTGAAAGGAGAAAAGTTTCCGGCATATTTAACGGCAGACGAACTGCGAGCAGCCGAAACAATGTTAATAAAAAATCAGCAACTTGCAGAGTTTTCAAGCGAAATACGGTTATTGAAGAACAACAAATCTGTGGATCAAAAAAGTAAAATAGCGAATTTGAATCCACTGCTTGATAGCAAAGGGATTTTAAGAGTTGGAGGTCGACTGGAAAATTCGCATATTCCTTACTATCAAAAACATCCTATAATTCTTGGCAAATCCAGGTTGACGACTTTAATAATTCAAGACATTCACGTCAACACGTTACATGGCGGAAATCGTCTGATGGAGAGCTCGATTAGAAGAAAGTACTGGATTATTGGACTAAAACACATGATTAAGCAACGCGTGCGTGCATGTGTAAAATGCATTCGATACAGGAATGATACGGCTAAGCAAATCATGGGGAATTTACCTGAGAGCCGTACATCTATTAATCACCCATTTACACATACTGGCGTCGATTATGCTGGTCCTATTCAAATAAGATGTTCTAAAGGAAGGGGACAAAAGTCATATAAAGGATATATAGCTGTATTTGTATGCATGGCAACTAAAGCTATTCATTTAGAAGCAGTAAGTGATCTAACGACGGATTCATTCTTAGCAGCATTGCGAAGGTTTTTCGCAAGAAGAGGCAAAAGTCAACATATATATTCAGATAATGGAACAAACTTCGTAGGAGCAGCGAGAAAGTTGGATGCCGATTTTAAGCAAGCAATTAAAAATAATTCGGAAGTGATTGCTGTTTTGGAAGCAGATAAAGTTCAATGGCATTTTATTCCCCCGGCAGGCCCTCACTTTGGAGGGATTTGGGAGGCTAGCGTGAAGTCGATGAAGCACCATCTAAAAAGGGTGATTGGAGAAACTAAACTAACATACGAGGAACTGAGTACTCTTTTAGCTCAGATTGAAGCGGTTCTCAATTCAAGGCCACTTCATGCGATTGGCAATAATACAGACGAAGTTGACACGTTAACACCAGGACATTTTCTGATTGGCCAGCCGATTATTGGAACAGCAGAAGCGGTAGATGACCGTTCAATTGGATCTTTGGATCGGTGGAAATTAATACAAAAAATGAAAAAAGACTTTTGGAAAAGATGGAAGGAGGAATATCTTTCAACTTTACAACAGCGGTATAAATGGCAGAAACCGCAGCTAAATCTGGCTGAAGGCCAAATTGTCATTATCAAAAATTAAGATACGCATCGGGCAAGATGGCCCCTTGGTCGAATTATAGAAACTCATCCAGGATCTGACGGGAGGGTGCGAGTAGTCACAATGAAGATACAGGATGGAATCTTAAAACGCCCAATTCATAAAGTTTGTCCATTGGAAACAAAAGAAGAAGATACGAAAACTCCAGTGGAACGAAGCAAAAGCTATTTTACTATGCTCAGTTATGCCAAAGAGCCGAAAAAGTTAAAACTGATAAATATAATATGGCTTCTGATGCTGCTGATAGCAAGAAAGGGAGTTTGTACACAACCGTTAGGTGAACAGGATGCTTCTGGTGGATCGGTTCTATAGTTGAAAAATAATACAGCGATATATTTGGATCATATCGGGATAATGGAGGTCGTAGCTTCATCTTGGAATTTGATGATTTATTACGACATGCACGCATTCTTCAAAGTAGTGGATCATGCTGACACGTTTTCAAAGAAAATTAGAAAAAGTTGTGACAAATTGCAAGCGTTTGAAGAGCAATGCAACACAGTCATCGACAATATTGAAATCAAAATAAACAAGGTAAAGGACACAAATAAATATCTGTTTGTACGAAAGGATAAAAGGAGAAGGAGAGCCCCATTGGAATTTGTTGGATCTATGTCCCATATTCTTTTCGGAATGATGGATGCGGATGACCGTGAATATATGGAAAGCAATATGAAGAACTTGTTAGACAACCAACATGATCTGCAGCATTTGATAAAGAGCCAAACTTCTGTTGTCGATTCAACAGTTAATATTCTTAAACGCACTACGGACGAAGTAAATCTGCATCTTAAGGAGTTACAGATGAGAGTAGACAATATCACTTCAACCATGGAAGAGAACTACTACGTATACCAAGAATCTGTTAAGTTCTTTATGATGACCAAACAGCTGAGCAACATAGTCGAAGAGAGCGAAACAATTCAGTCAGAAGTTATCGAACTTTTAATTGACGTCAATCACGGAAAACTAAACCCAGACTTGATCACACCTCCGCAGCTGAAATCAGAGATCCAAAAAATAAGAGAACATCTTCCAGAAAAACTGAAATTACCTGGAAGACAATCGAACGAGCTTCAAGCTATCTATAAATTGTTGAAAGCAAGAGGAGCGCTAATAGGAGATAAATTGGTAATCAGAGTTACGATACCACTGCTTAACAGTTATTCGTCGCAACTATACAAAATTATTCCAATGCCGATTGAGAGAGTTGGTGAGAGAATGATCTCTGCTATACGAGCTGAATTCATAATCTACAATTTTGAAATAGACTCATATCATTTAATGTCGGAAGTCACTATCAATCAATGTAACAAATTTTCGGACCAACATCTCGTCTGCGAAAACAGCTGGGCATGGATTGAGGCTAACGACAATTCCTGCGAAATATCACCTTTAAAGCCGCTTAACCCGTACGACTGCACATTTATAGAAATGAAAACATCGCCATTCTGGAAAGAGCTTCACAGCAAAAACAAATGGCTGTTTAAGAACTTTAAAAGAACTGCAGCACAAATACAGTGTAGTTCTGCCCATCAGAAAATCATCGAATTACCGAATCAATGAATTTTAACTCTGGAAGCAGGATGTACTGTGCGCATTCCAGGAGCCACGCTAATCGCACCCCATAATGTCTTTTCGGGTATTAACAACACATTTTCCACATCTTTGACGAAGGAAATTGAAAACTTATCCGAGCATTCCATGAAACCTCTAGGATCGGTTGTCATCAATCACACCAAGGAAATTGATCAACTCAAGAAGCAAATTTCCCAACTGCATGCGGATAATCTACATCTCAAAGGTCTAAACTTCCATAACCTCAGCGGGCATACTTCTTTGATTCTGGTAGTTTTGCTTATTATTATATTAGCTATTTTTATCGTAAGAAAAATTATTGTCAAGAGATCGATTCCATCTATCGTCTTTTCTGCCCCCCGGCAGAATGTCCAAATATGACACTTGTACATGTGGTAATTTACATTTCTAATATTATCTATAATTATCGCTAGTAATAAAAAAATGTCAAAGAGAAGATGTCTCTCACACATCTATAGTTATCGCTAGTAATAAAAAATGTCAAACAGAAGATGTTTCTCACACATCATAATCTATGTTTAGTAACACTCAGTTTGAGTTGAGGCCGTGTGCCCATTTACAATTCTAATGTATTCTATTATTATCGCTATTTAGAAAAGTACACACACAAGTAATAAATAGTTTATAGCCTATGCGGGGACGCTTATCGTGCCTCTGCTGATAATATTCTAATTCTGTCTAGTTTTAAGTGCATTTTTGTGCCTATATATTTAGGTGTTTTATTAAAATAAAATCAGTACCTTAAAAATACTCAAACGACGCGAACATCAGTTCGCACATCCTTAATAAAAAAACAATAGATTGAAACTAAGTAAAAAAATCTCAAACTTTTTTGAGCTCGATGAGAATTTTGAAAACGGTTTTGAATACAAAAAATGTTTGGTCTTTGGTAAAGCCTGCTGTATACCTCACGTGAAAATGAATATAAAAATTTTTTATGTTGAACATAGCAAAATTTAAAAAAAAATGTTTTCTTTCTTTTTAAAGAAAATGAAAGAATCTAAATATTTGCAAAAAACGCATGCAAGTAATTGGTTTACGCGTTTTATTTAGCGTTCGCAGTGTTAGCATATATTTATCGGTGAAAATTCAGAGAACGGGCGTGAACGCTAAAGAAAACGCGTAGACCAAATTCTTTCATGCGTTTTTTTTGCCAGATAGTTAGATTCATTCATTTTCTTTGAAATGAAACGAAAATTTTTTTTTTGCTATGTTGCTATGTTTAAAATAAACAATTTTTTTACATTCATTTTCACGTGAGGTGTACAGTAGGCTTAAGTTGGTATGATAGTGATAAAATGTTGTCAATTTTCGACCAAAAATTAGAGACCGACCGAAATTGCTTTTTTTAATTTTGGCCCAAACCGAAATGGTCGAAATTTTTTTATTATTTTTTTTAGCCGAAACCGAATTGGCTGAATTTTCATTTTTTTAATTTTGGCCGAAACCTAAGCCGAAACCGAAAAAATAAAAGAAACAATTGTGAATTTAAATATAATAAAGTTGTACATAATTAAGCGTATCAGTAGGCTGAAATCGATAATTTTAAGTTCAGATCATGAATTAGATGAATTTAGAAGCAAACTATCAAATGCGTTGAAATCAAATTTTCGGCAGAAATATCGAAATTTCGGCCAAAAACGAAATTTGGCCGAAAACGATATTTTATTTTTAGGCCGAATTCGAAAGACGGCCGAAATAGCTTTTTATGACCGAAAAACCGAAACCAAATTTCGGTCGGTCTCTACCAAAAATTTTTTTTTTTTTATTCTAAAAAAATTTACACAACTTTTTTTTGCAAAGTTGTATAACCTCCACGAAAAAAATTGGAGAAGTATGTACATTTTCAACAATGATTTTCTTAAAGTGTGCTCAACGGGTTAAAGGGCCCTTCTACTCATTCGAAAGCAATTGAATATACCTTTCCAATGATACCAATATCCTGTGAGGCACTGTACATTGAAAAGAATATGCAAAATTCTTTCGAGTCACTGTATTTATTCTTTTGTTAAACGTTAATAAATAAATTTGAACACCTTAAATATGTAGATTTGTATGGCTAAAATTTTTTTTTGCATAATTTCCATTTTTGATGCATGTTTTCATTTTTGAAATTATTTTTTTATGTGAATAATTTCGATTTTTTAGTGCACGGAAATCCGGAGCCTAGTTATTAGCTAAGTATTTTATTAAATTTAATAATTTACAAAATTGTACCGAAAATATCTCAGTAGTAGGAAAGTAAAAAAGTATTACTGTACTGAAAAAATCATTGAGAAAGTGAATAAAAATGTGTAAAAGTGTGGCATGTGGTGATAAAGTAAAAATTGTTACCAATTTCAATAAATTGCAAAAAAAAAAATTGTTACCTTGCCTTTTCTCTTTTGGAGCTTAATCGTACAAAGGAAAAGGGGTTTACTCCGGCGCTGGGCGCCCTGGGTGATATACTGGTTTCTGATTCAATTGAACGAGGCGCAACGTTGTAGTCCTCAACATGTGTTGGAGAATAGGGTAATTTTTTGAATTTTTAAACCCTGCACACTAGTGTTGAAGGGTATATTTTTTTTCACACCGTTTGTAAAGCCCATAAGGAGGCGGGTCCGGTATGAAAAAGTATATATATTCTTGATCAGCATCACCTCCTGAGTCGATTAGGCCATGTCCATCTGTCCGTCTGTCTGTCATTTCGCACTATAACTGCCGTAGAGATTCCTCTTATTTTGGCGAATCATTCGCGGACGGTATTGGAAATGGGCAACATCGGGTAAAATCCACGCCTTCCTCCTATACATAATGGTCGCAAATTTTATATTATTTTCGTTTATCTTGAGAAATACTTAACGGATCCAAATTTTGGCATTCCTCTTAATTTGTCGAATAGTTGGACGGTATTGAAAATGGGCAACACCGGCCACGCCTACCTCCCATACAAAATGCCCGCCAAATTTGTATTATTTTCGTTTATCTTGAGAAATACTGAACCGATTTGGATGTGGTTTTTTGCATTGGGTTGGAAATGAGATCGGGAACGAAATGGGAATAAAACTGGAACTAAATGGAATTGTAACAAAATTGTAAAATGAGTCCGGAATGAAGTGGAAATGGAAATTAGCGACAACCAATCGAAAAATTTCGATAAAATATCGAAAAATTATGAATAAAATATCGAAAAATGATGAATAAAATATCCATAAAATATCGATAAAATACCGAATACCGATTTTCGATAAAATTACTAACACATGGTCTCGTACTCGCATGTGCAGGGTCAGACCGAAGATAATTCTCTTAATAGTTTTATTTTACTTTGATTCAATTGAAATTTGTCTATTTTCAGTCAAGTTGAGAAAACAATATTCAATTGTGAGTTGGTCATCTGATGATTGCCCCTCGGCAGCGAGACGGCCGGTAAGGTACCAAGTGCTACGGACATGGGTGACAGTGAAACTCTCTAGCATCATGCGAATGTCCATGCTGACGTCGGCTTCGGTAAGACTTTCGCACAGATGATGGGGGCATGTGCATCCGAGAAGCTAATGACGTTCCCGTAAACCAGGCAGGATACAAATTATTCTTATAGATTTGTGGACGCTGAACACAATGAATTTTGAGAAATGTCAGATTTCGAAATATTCATTATACTATTACGGGATTGGGTATTTTTGATGAACGTTTCTGTTGATGTAGACGTTATGTTATAAATTTTGGAATGCCAATTTCCAATGATTATTTGAAAAAACTACTATACTCTGTGCTACGGTGTCGATTGACAATGTTTGGAAACTATCGCTAGGCGTGTCTGTCATCGTGAGTGGTTCTAGTGTATGTCGTGTTTGTTTACTTTTTGCTTAAATTCTTCATTTGAGATTGTTTGGAATATTTTATCATCGTTGACTAGCGCTAGCTCTACTATATTCAAATTTTTTTTTTTTTTTTTTTTTTCTTCAATCGTCAGTTTAATCGGTTGTGCGAATAAAAAATCTGCTCTCATAAAATCAATTTTTTATATCGGAAATTCTACTCTAAAAATATTGAAACAGCCCCGAGGCTTCGTGCGATAGTACAGTGACGCGTTTGCATAGGGTTCGCGATCACTTGCTTGGACACTTTTGTGAAATTTAAAAACAAAACGAAAATTTTTGCCAAATAAAATCACAATTCGAATTCGCTTCATCAACAAAAACTTTATCCCGCGCAACATATCTGCTAAAACATTACACATTCTTTATAAACAAAATATAATCAGCTGATCCACTGACAGCAAAGTCAACGCAGCGTTGACGTTAAAATTTCCCTCGGAAAAAAATATCCCAAAAAACATCTGTTTGCAGCGATCAGCGCGTACAAAAACCGCATCGCGCCATCTATGCGTCGCTTTTCTAAATAGGGTGACCAGAACCTTAAAAACGCGAAATTTGTACCAGTGTGACAGCTCGTCATGCAACGTACCCCTCCGTCATCAGTAGACAGTGGACGAAATGGTACAGCTCATCAGCAGCTGCAACTACAACAACAACTTCAGCCCCTCGGACAGGCGGTTCTTCGCACCGGGGCTGACCCAGGTTCCCTGGTCAAGACCTGTCAACCCACCAAACCAACAGAACAGGTATGTTCAGGTTCTATCCTACCTTTCCTATTCTTTAATTTATTTTTTCACTGACGATGAAGGCTAAGCCGGCTTGTCTTCATTGTCTCTATCTCCTACTCCTTGTTGCCGGAGACATTGAGTCTAATCCAGGCCCCGAGGCATACGTGTGCCCTGTTTGTCGCAGAAAAATCACAAACAGAGGGGTGTCTGTATTATGTTATGGGTGTCATGAGTGGCTCCACCTGAAATGCTCCGGTCTCCGGAGTGCTAAACTTCATCATAGCAATTTCAGGTGTCCACCTTGCTCAATGACACTTACTGACCTGACAGTGACAAGACACGGCACAATTGATGAGCCGCCCATACGGACTCGGGCGCCATCCATAACGCCCCGGACAGATCCGGACGTAAGACTTGACACGGACACTCAGACATCCGGACCCCTATGCGTGTCTCCTGCTGGCCCAGCCCAGTCGACGTGCAGGTGCTGTCGGAAGGTCTTGACGGGGACTGCGTGGCCGGTTGTGTGTAATGAGTGTGGATACACCTACCACCTGAGGTGCTCGGGACTACGTAACAAGGGCCAATATGGCCCTAGTTATGTGGGCCCATGCTGCCGCAGGATGGTGACTCCACGCCCAGCATCACCCAACCGTGCCCGGCAGTCTCAGCCGACCGACCGCAGCGCTCGTAACCCGACTGTGCCGACACCAGCAGGCGACGCCATTAACCCAATCACCGTAGATGAGCCCGGGGGTTCCTTGCAAGATAACGATGAAAGTGGTTTCAAGATCTTGCAATGGAACTGTAACGGACTCAGCAGGAAAGCAACTGAGGTGACCGATTTCATGGGTAGGCATGGCATCCTCATTGCGGCACTCCAAGAGACCAAACTGACGAGCAGGAATCCCCTTTCTTGCTCGTCAAGTTATAGTGTCGTTAGACAAGACCGCGAGAAAAACAAAGGAGGAGGTATTGCCTTTCTTATCCATGACTCGGTCGCCTTTCGCCTGCTAAACATCCCATCTAGCGACGATCACCTGGAAATACAGGGGATTGCCGTTCGATCGGGCGAGGTTGAGATTGAGATTTTTAATCTATACATCCCTCCTGTGGCAGCCTGCCGCTCTGGGTACAGTCCTTCAATAGAATTTCTATTGGAGGGCCAGAGCAGGGTTATACTGGGGGACCTAAACGCCCATCATGATGGCTGGTATTCGAATTTAGGATGTGATCGAAGGGGAAATTCGTTGGTTGATCAAATCGATGGGACAGCATTTTGTATCGCCAACGAACAGTACCAGACCCGTATCACAGCAGACTGTCAAAGCTCTCCCGATGTCTCCATAGTCAGTGCTGACTTAATTGCCCATACCTCGTGGAGGACGCATATCGCCTTGAGTTCCGACCATGTCCCAATCGTTCTGGAGTTGACAAAGAGTACGGATTTCATAACTTCCGAAAACCGTACCTTTGTTAACTTCAGAAAGGCGGACTGGGAGAGATTCGAGGAGATATGTGAGGCGCAATTCAGCCAGCAGCCCGCACCCGCCAACACATATGCGGTCGAAAAGACTTTCAGAGACATCCTAGTGAAGGCTGGGAAACGCTGCATTCCTGCCGGACGCATAGCCAATATGCGTCCAAACTTCCCTCGAGAGGCATCTCTCCTTGCCAACCAAAGAGATGCACTCAGGAGACAGAATGCGGCGGATCCCCGCCTGAAGGAAATGACCACTGAGATTGGTAAACTTGTCAGTGATCATTGTCGGGAGAAATGGCGTAATCACCTGAAGGAGTCGGAGAGAGGTTCCAAAGATCTGTGGAAGACACTGAAGAACCTCACGAATCCCCGTAGAAGTGGAAAACCCATACTCTCTTTTGAGGATGGGTATACGCCGCTTGACCCCGTCAGATGTTGCGCTGCTTTGAACAAGCAGTTTGTGGAACACCCTCCTAAACCAGATAAAAACCGAAGGGGCATCAAAAGAAGAATTCGTGCCCTCCACATCCCCAAAGATGAGGAGGTCACGTTCTCTTCGGATGATGTCTCCATAGCCATCAAATCTGCAAAAAACTCGACGGCGTTGGGTCCCGATGGTCTTGCAATAAACATGCTTAAGCACTTGGGGGAGCAGGGAGTTAACTATTTAACAAAGGTCTTCAACCGATGTGTTAACTCCCTGGAGATACCGCAAAAGTGGAAGCTGGGGATGATTATTCCCCTTCCCAAACCTGGGAAGCCGCTAGACAAGGGCAGCTCCTACAGGCCCATCACACTGCTCTCACCAGTTGTGAAGGTGCTGGAATCTCTGCTACTCCCTACTCTTAGGGAGTGCCTCCCAGTGGCAGATCATCAACACGGCTTCCGCTCGGGCCACAGCACTACCACTGCCCTGTGTGAGGTTACTTCTGCCATCACCGATGGTATCAACAAGAAGAAGCCTCACCATAGGACAGTGGTGGTTGCCTTGGACCTGGCGAAGGCATTTGATACAGTCTGTCACACCAAGTTATTGCAAGATGTGTATAACTCTTCTCTTCCAAACGTCTACAAAAGATGGTTGGCAGTTTACATGGCTGGACGACAATCCTATGTGGAGTTTCGAGGTTCCAAATCGGGGCTGAGGAGAAATAAGCAAGGGGTACCGCAGGGAGGAGTATTATCCCCCCTGCTGTTCAACACTTATCTCTCCTCCGTCCCGGTCCCCCCACCAGATCTGAAACTAATTTCTTACGCCGATGATTGCACTGTGCTAACATCGGGTGAGAAAATCGAAGAACTGGAAGGGAAGTTAAATGATTATCTGCCAATGCTCTGTAATTTCTTGGCAGAACGGAACCTCAAACTTTCCGCACAAAAATCGACAGCCACGCTTTTCACCAACTGGACCAAGGAGGTAAGGAGGACTCTGGAGGTATACATTGATGCCAACACCAAAGTCCCCACGCATAGTAGCCCCAAGATCCTTGGGGTTACTTTCGATACCATGCATACCTTCTCCAAACACGTGGAAGGCGTGGTTGCTAGAGTAAAGGGCCGAACTAGGATCCTCAAAGCAATAACGGGCAGTACTTAGGGTAAAGATAAGGAGACGATACTAGACTCTTATAAAGCCAAAAGTCGTCCCCTTATCGATTACGCCTATCCAGTATGGGCACCAAGCTGGAGCGATACCCAGTGGAAAAAGCTCCAAACAGTTCAGAACTCGGCTCTGAGGGTGATTACAGGATGTCATTCAATGACCCCTGAAGATCACCTGCATGATGAGACGTTGGTTCTGCCTGTGAGGACGCACTGCTCTTTGCTCACCCGCCAACATTTGATCAAGTGTGAGGATTCCAGCCATCCAAACCATGGTAGCATAGGACCGGTAAATACGGACTGGGCAAGGCAGATTCGGCGTGATTATCGGACCGAAGCGGCGGCAATTAATCACCCAATCGTCATGATTCGGGGGGGCCATATGACGATAAAGGAGGCGCTGTCTTGGATACACACCCAGGCGGTATCCGGATCCTTACAGGACAGGGGATCCAACGTGGTTCTTGGCGGACGTCCCCCGAAAATTTCGGAGGCGGAAAAAACTCTCCCGCGCCCGACAAGAGTCACGTTGGCTCAGCTCAGGTCAGGTTACTCCAAATATCTTAACAGTTACCTGGCCAGGGTTAACCCGGATATCGCAGACACGTGCCCGTCATGTAGCTCCTCCCCCCATACCACCAGGCACCTCTTTGAGTGCCCTCTGCGACCAACGTCCCTCACCCCGGAGTCCCTTTGGACGAACCCGGTGGAGGCAGCCAGGTTCCTGGATTTGGACCTGGTGGAGTAGGCTCAATGATCACCCCCCTTTTTTCTCTCTCTTTCTCTTCTCAATATATTGTTTGTTTGTACTGTATTGAATTGTCTTAATAATCAATGTTTTCATTTTCTCCCTCCGACTATCCCCCTGAACATACTAATGTCTCTTACAGGCTTGGCTACAACAACAACAACAACAACAACAACAACTTTTGCATCCCCTGCAGCAAAAGCTTCCACAGCAAGACGGTGCGCAGCAACAGCTTCCGCAACAACAACAACAACCTATTCAAATTCCCTCGCCAGATATACAGTGGAGTTCCCATAGCGATACTGCACACGCAAACACAGGTAACTCTGTGTCGTCAATTTCTTTGGTTGATACCCCTAGCAAATATATTGAAATCCCCGTAGGCCTTACCCTCATTCCTGACTCAAGTGAGACGAATAGCGGATTTTCTGAAATCGCTAATCGCATAACAAAGGTCGCTACTCGCTTCATTATTACAGGTCAAAAGAGCAAAATGCCGACAGTGCAGACAGGAATCAACATTTACTTCGCAAAGCGAGTACTATCGTCCCCCTCTAATGGGAATAGGCATTCCGCAAAAATTCAAAAGACGAATCCCGTTAAACCATCTCTCGAGCTTGGGCAAAATCGATATGCGATTCTTGCTGAAGAAAAAGATTCGGATCCCAAGCCGAAATCGCAAAAACCCCCACCTATCTACCTGCGTGAGCGAAACTCCAATTCGCTCATCAAAGATATAACTCAAAATATTGGTCCTAATAATTTCCACGTGATTTCTATTCTCAGGGGACAAGTACACGAAACAAAAATCCAAATTTACAGCGAATCCAATTATAGAAAAATTGTCAATCTCTTTGATAAACTCAAAAAGAGCTACTACACCTACCAGCTCAAAAGTTCCAAAGGCCTCTCAGTCGTACTGAAAGGTATCGAGCCTTTCGTAGAATGCGACGAAATCAAAACTGCACTAAGCGATGAAGGCTTCCAAATAAAGTCCGTATTCAATATCCAGAATCAAAAAAAAATCCCACAACCCCTTTTTCGTGTGGAACTAGAGTTCGACTCAAAATTGCTCAAAAAAGGTGAACCCCACCCGATATACTCGCTCAGATATCTGCTACATCGCAAAATCACAATTGAAGTGCCTCACAAGCGCAGTGGACCGATTCAGTGTCATAACTGCCAAGAATACGGCCACACAAAGTCTTACTGCACTCTTCCCAGCGTGTGCGTAATTTGTGGAGACCTGCACGAAACAGGTTCGTGCACAAAAACAAAAGAGGATTCCACTATTAAAAAATGTAGTAATTGCGGTGGCAATCACACTGCTAACTATAGAGGCTGTGCAGTCTATCAAAGCTTCATAAAAAGACGGAAAATGTGACGCAAAAACACTTCAATTTACCAGGATACAGACTCTATGACACAAAGCATCCAAGCGGAAACGCTAGAGGTGGAACCGCCATTCTCATTAAAAGTAGTATAAAACATTACGCTCTCCAGAATTATTGCACAGAATATATCCAAGCGACAAGTATTTCTCTCGATGAATACTTAAAAGGCCTAACATTAACAGCTATATACTGCCCGCCCAGACACAAAATATCTGAGCAACAATTCCAAACTTTTTTCCATTCCATTTTCCATTTTTTCCATATTGGGGTTCTCGCCTTATATCGCCAAAGGGCAGGCTCCTGTTGAACACTGTCAACAGACTCGGTCTTGACGTGATCTCTTCTGGCACGCCAACTTACTGGCCAACTGACAGTCGCAAAACCCCCGATGTCATTGACTTTGCAGTCTTCAAAACTGTAAAAAGGAGCCAATTGTTTATTGAATCCTCTCTAGATCTCTCATCAGATCATACGCCTACTATTATCACAATAAAGTATGCGCCAAGTTCTGAGGCCAATCCACCAGATAAACTGACCAGCAAACTCACAAACTGGCTCAAATATCGAAAGTATATAAGCTCCCACATTATCCCTAATGTGTCACTAAAAACGAAAGTTGAAATACACACTGCTGTTAGTAATTTTACACTCTTGCTTTCCGAAGCAGCTGCAGCGGCCACTCCCGCCCAAATCCCAAAAAGCTCAACTCGCAGCTATGCAAAGTGTACTCCAAAGGACATAGAGCAGTTAATAAAAAATAAAAGGAAAATACGTCGCGATTGGCAAAACAACAGATCCCCAAATCTGAAAAAACAGCTTAATGATGTCTCTCGAATTCTAAAAAAGCAGCTTGAGAGGAAATCCGAAAGAGAATTCCAGCCATTTGTTGAACATCTCGCACCCACAAAATCAACAAACTACTCGCTCTGGCGAACTGCAAAAAATATGAAAAAACCAATACTGACAGAACCCCCTCTAAGGCTGCCAAATGGAAACTGGGCCAGAAGCGATGCAGAAAAGGGTGCAGCTTTTGCCAACCACCTAAAAACCGTGTTCACCCCGAACACGACAGCTGGTGATATCCCAATACCAACATTAATCCCACATAATACCTCTTGTACAATCGCGATTAAAAAAAACGAACTTATGGAGGCAATAATCAAAAGCTTGGACCCGAAAAAAGCACCAGGACCGGACTTGATAACGCCAACAATGATAAAAGAACTGCCAACAGTTGCAATAACCCACTTATTGCACATATTTAACGCGATCCTCAGAACATGTCACTACCCAGATGATTGGAAACTATCTCAAGTTACAATGATTCCCAAACCTGGAAAAGATCGCAGTAATGTGACGTCATACCGGCCTATAAGTTTGCTCTCTGCAATATCGAAACTCTTCGAAAAACTTTTAATAAAATTGATTCTACCGAAAATTCTAGAAAAACAAGTGATTCCCGATCACCAGTTTGGCTTCCGCGAAAAGCATGGCACTATTGAGCAAGTGCACCGCATTGTTGACTCAATAAAAGGCACTTTCGAAAATAAACAGTATTGCTCCGCTGTTTTCCTCGATATCACCCAGGCCTTCGATAAAGTCTGGCACGAAGGACTTATTTACAAACTACAGCATATTCTTCCAGCTAATATGCACTGTCTACTCAAAAACTACCTCACGAATAGAAAATTTGTAGTAAAATACAAAAGCTTTGTCTCCCGAAAATACGAAATACTGGCCGGAGTACCACAAGGCAGTGTCCTCGCGCCCCTGCTATATATTCTCTATACTGCAGATATGCCCAAAAGTGATAGAACTCTCATATCGACTTGTGCTGATGACACTGCTATCATGTGCTCTCACTCAAACCCAGACATGACATCTCTATACGTGCAAAAACACTTGGACACTCTAAGTAATTGGCTACATCGATGGAAAATCAAGGTCAATGAATCCAAAAGCTGTCATTTAACCTTCACTCTAAGAAGGGGCACGTGTCCTGCTCTAAAGATAAACGGCCAAGTCGTCCCTGAAAGTTCCGAAACCAAGTATCTTGGAATGCATCTCGATCGCCGACTCACATGGCATAAACATATTGAATCCAAAATCACTCAGATCAAATTAAAACAATTGGAACTAAATTGGCTAATCTCAAGGGCATCAAAGCTAAATCTCACATACAAAGTCCAAATATACAAAAGTATAATAAAACCCATATGGACATATGGAATTGAACTCTGGGGCAGTGCCTCTCCCTCGAACGTGGAAAAACTCCAGAGAGTCCAATCTAAAATCCTGAGACAAATTGCCAGAGCCCCTTGGTATATAAAAAATACTAACATCCACAGAGACCTGAATATACCTGCAGTAAAAGACGAAATCCCGAAATTTACCTCAAAGTACAAGCTCAAAGTACAAGTTTCACCCAAACATTCTAGCTAGAAATTTACTGAGACCTCTGAATCCCTCACGTCTCAAACGAAACTAATATATTCCCCATATATTAGTTACGATAACTCTACATTGCCTAAATCAATGGATATAGGGCAAATAGTTTTAATCTGAATATTATAAAAATAAGCTGAATTTCTGAATTTTTGAAAAATCATTGTTAGACCTAAGTTATTATTAGGTGATTCAATTGAATAAAATTACTATACAAAAAAAAAAAAAAATGTTGGATATCAGTTTCTTTATAATCGAATCACATGTATCTCGCATGTGTTTTTAAATTATTTTGTTTGGTTTTTAGCTTCTTCGAATATGAAACTGGCTTCGTTGAATTATAATTATCAGTAAATCCCACGTGCACTACATTATTTTCAATGTATTTTTTATTTCCATTGGCCATATAAAACTTTAAATTTTTCATATTCGGAAGTTGATCAGACTTCCACAATGATTTCTTTACCATTCTTCGCCTTTTTTTTAATGGGTTCTTTATTTGCCATACCTCTTGTAATTATTAGTGTTTTCTTCGTATTTTTATCTTATTTTTAAAAATTTCAGAATCAATTTGGATTCGGGATAATGCATCGGCATTTGTATTCATGCTACCCTTTTTGTAAATTATATCATAGTTGAAATCGTACTACATTATTTTCAATGTATTTTTTATTTCCATTGGCCATATAAAACTTTAAATTTTTCATATTCGGAAGTTGATCAGACTTCCACAATGATTTCTTTACCATTCTTCGCCTTTTTTTTTAATGGGTTCTTTATTTGCCATACCTCTTGTAATTATTAGTGTTTTCTTCGTATTTTTATCTTATTTTTAAAAATTTCAGAATCAATTTGGATTCGGGATAATGCATCGGCATTTGTATTCATGCTACCCTTTTTGTAAATTATATCATAGTTGAAATCGCTCAAATCAAGACGAATATAACGAAACAAGTGGTCAGTTACAACTGTAAATTTTCTACCGAATAGGCTTGAAAAAATTTAAGGTTTGCTAAGAATTGGGTATTGTAACAAAGGTGGAGTAATTAATTTTTCTTGCAGTATATCGAAAGCATGTTGACATTCTTCAGCCCAAACAAATTTACAAGACTTTTTCAATAGTGCCAAATTTCAATATCTGCAAAATTTTGTATAAATTTTTTATAGTAAATGCAAAATGCAACAAATCTCTCAACTTCATCTGCATTTTTCGGAACAGGGTAATTTTTTATAGTGTCATATTTAACAGGGTCAGTTTTGACACCATCACCAGTAATCAGGTGAGCCAAGCATACTACTTCAGGACGCAAAAAACAACATATGGCTGCATTTAATTATGCTACAGCCATGGATGATTACGTCATCCACGTAAAGAAATGCATTTGAATCTAAACCTGCAAGTGCAAGTGTTAGCATAAATTGGAAGCTATTTGATGAAATTTTTAGTCCGAATGGTAATCGTTTGAAGTGAAAATCGGTGTGGAGAAAGCTGTCAAATTTCGTGACTTTTTGTCATGTTTGATTTGATGAAATGGACTGGTCATATCAAGTGTTGAGAACCATTTTGCTATTCCCAACTTGTCTAGAATGTATTCTAGTCGAGTTAGAGGAAATTTATCATAAACAATTTTATCATTCAGTTTTCTGTAATCCACAACAAGTCTGTACAGGCTAACTGATGGTTCAATAATATCGTCCTCAAGCATTTTCTTGATCTGTTCATTTATTACTTCCGTGTATGGAATTCAATCCTGGGATCCCGAATCGGGATTGTTAGTTTTATGTATGTTCCATCATACTGTATTCAAAAAATCCAAACTATATTCTAAGAATTAAAGTAAACATTTTTTAATTCTTACCGTTTTGGTTAGAAATATTAAAAAAAATTTAGAAAATTTTATCGAATAAAACCCAAATATAAATCGTCATTGTTATCAGTGCCGTCGTTAAGTTCATATTAACAGGATAATTTTGTCGAAAATTAGGGCCTCTACGAAATATTTGGGGGATGATAGTATTGTATGTGGGAGTAAAACCCTAGCTGGGTTTTCCTCCACCTCATCACAATTTTTTTTAGACGTCAGAATGCATTTTTACAGCTTTTCATTAGTAAAAACTGTTTAGCGGTTGAACTGATTTAGATAATCCCGTAATCTTTTTTTTTGTTGGAAAGGTAATTTCTTGATATTTCCTCCAGTTTTAAGAAATTGAAAATCGAAGTAGTAGTTGTTGAGAAATCGGAATTTGAACGTTGAACGTTTTAATTTTTTTATATTTTTATTTCCTTTTTTTTTAAAAAAAATTCAAAAGTGCAACGTTCAAATTCCGATTTCTCAACAACTACTAGTTCGATTTTCAATTCCTTAAAACTGGAGGAAAGATCAAGAAATTACCTTTCCACAAAAAAAAAAGATTACGGGGTGGTAGCCAATAGTGTCCGATCGATTATTCGGCTTCGGCCACATTCGGCCTAAAATTTTACATTCGGCCCATAATTGGCTTCGCCAATATTAAGGCCGAAGCCGAATGTACGGCCGAATGTCAAAAATATGTAAAAGGTGAACAATTTCTATTTTTTTTAAATCAATCATTGCACACAAGAATTGCGAAGAAAAATCTACTACAAAATTTAGCAACCATGGAATTTTTTCAAACCTATACACTATTTTGGCAAATTTCGCGTTATAGTTTAAAATCCACCTTCTTTGGACACCATCTTTATCAGCATCCAAAATCCGTTAAGAAGCAATATGTCTGCTTTTTGGAGTATGTAAAATTAAAAGGACTTTGGCAAATCCTTTTAATTTTACACCCCATATGCAAAATACTCTTGTTTAGACTCATATTTAGAAAGACCAGACGACGTAGAGCATTTCTGTGGGCGCCATCGTGTTTAGTATCAAAAAATCTTTAAGGATCCATAGGTTTGCTTTATGGAGTACCACGTTATTTTTCACTGTAACTTAGAGTTAAAATATAATCCAAAAAATGTATTGGTACTAAAGTAAACCATTCACATATTCAATACAAAACAATCGTAAGATTATGTGAAATAGCTTCTTTTAAAGATATATGTTAGCACTAAACGATGACGTAAGCCTTTTTTTAATTTTTTTACCTTTGATAAATTACTGAATTTTGTCAATTTCAACATTTTCTTGATACTGAATTTCTCAGAAACCTCATAGAACGCCATCTTGTTCAGCGTTCTAATCTATTAGAATGTTACGTTTGGTTTATGGAGTATCAAAACGTTCTAACTTTGCACGATTGCGTTATTTATTAATTAAAAATATTAATTTACTTAATGAATAAATATTTTACATAATCATTCACTTACTAAGGGTTTATTAAGATAAAAACCATTTTCAATAAATCGCAATAGATACACATTTCGAAATTCGGGTGTTTGGAGTTGTGATGTCACTACCCAGCAAACATTTTGGTTTGGAAATAAGTTATTTGTAAGCTTACTCGAGTAAGTGTTTTGTTTGGAAACAAGTGTTACAAAACAATTAAAAAAAATATAAATTCCTTTTAAACAATTTCTTTTTGCCTGTTTTTGGCAAACTGGAAAAAGGATTTGGACGCTTCGACAAAGTCTTCTTCACTGCCACGGTGATGGTTGACGAGAACATCTACAATTAATGGAGGACTTTTTCAATGATTTGGACATATTTAATAAGTTTGCAATTACATACATACATATATTTGCGCTACAACCCTCGAGGGTTTTGGCCGAGCTTCTTAATGCAATTATCATGGGCAAGTGTATATGATAATTGTGAACCTACAGTTTATTGCCAGTTCCGAACGGCGGGACTCCCGAAGAAGAAGCTTTTCATGGCAAAGTTACTCTCGCAAGATTCCCAGAACTTGGCGAGAGAGTGGCGGTATACACAGATAAACGGAAAACAAATTTCTGCCTTGCCCCAGGTGGGAGTCGAACCCGATACCTTCCGATCGTGAAGCAGAGGTCTTAGCCACTGCACCACGGCCTCCACTAATTTGCAATTACTTACTGTGATATCTATCAGCAAATACAAGTATTAAATATATTTATCGTCTATGTAAATGAAAATCGTCTTCGCACCGCAACAAAAATTTTAGAATGAAAAATATTTTTCAATATATGATTAAAAAAACAAAGTGAATAAAAATATCTAAAAATTCCAAACGATTTCCAAGAATTTATAAAATGTTTACAAATTCGTTTGGAATTAACTTAATTTCCAACATTCTGTTGTTGCTTTGCTAAAAAAATGCGCTGGCATGTCCGTTCGAAAATACCACTACGATGAAATTTATGAAATCGCTTATGATTTTTTTTTGGCATTGGATACATATTTTTTATAATTTTGGGGTAATATACGAGAACTTTATTAAGTCCGTTGTGGTTCCATTGTGGTGAGTTGTGGTTCCAGTTCAGAATATTAATATTTTCGAGAAATATGGAGCATAATTTTTTGCAATATATTTTTGAAATACTATGGCTGGAAACGCAACATTCCAAACCAGTTCTGATTTGTATTTTATTCGATATTTTTTTCAAATATTAAAAATTTTCTAATATTTTAGAAAATATGATAGAAAATGCAATATGATAGAAAATACATTAACCTAAGAGTCCTCAGCATTATTAGTCCATTTAAAATTTTTGCTGATTTTTGAAAGAATTTTTTGTAACAAATCTATTGATTGGGATATATAAAAAAAAGTTATACAAAAAAATAAGAAAACATATAAGTAGGTACAAAGCAGATTATTTCCATAATTTATCATGTGATTCCAAAAATGCCAAAACCATCAAAATACTTTGTCGCGAATCCAAACAAATCATAGAAAAATATACATGCATATAAGAAAACAGCAGCAGGAGGGATGAAAATCGCCAACTACAACCTGCGCCGCCAATCATAGTAAAAAACGAAACGGCAGAAAATTGCAAGATGAATAAAAAAAGAATCAAAACAAACGAATCAAGATCTAGTCAAAGAAAACGATCGAAATAAGAAAAGGGACAAAAACACAAATGTTAAGAAAAGCAAAAACAAAAGCGAACCAACAACAAAAACATTTCTAACAGACTACAAAAAATTAAAAAATGTTAGCCAAACGCCGCAGTCTGTACACTCACTGTCCAAACTCCGTCTGCTTACTCACCAGAATTGCACGAGCTTCGAGATAGCAAAAAGGAAGAGGAAGAGCTTATGACGCTTCTCTATGAATATAAGTTCTCTGGTAGGATCTTCAGATACTAATCTACATGCTGCCAAAAAACAGTAGTCATATCTTTAG
Source organism: Heteromyza rotundicornis (assembly GCA_951394025.1). Classification (NCBI taxonomy): domain Eukaryota; kingdom Metazoa; phylum Arthropoda; class Insecta; order Diptera; family Heleomyzidae; genus Heteromyza; species Heteromyza rotundicornis. Next base: position 5,119,852 of record OX596013.1, on the reverse strand, counting down.
TTTTTAATGTATTTTAAACGTTTTTAAAAACTTTCCAACTGCTAAAATTCATATACACAACAAAACTTCGATACAATTTCAACAGGATTTAAAAAACCATTTGTACTAACATTGTTCGAGGTAGCTCTAGAGGATTGGAGCTATCTCTTATTCGTCTTCTAAAGCGAGAAAATTCCACAAAACTTTGGTTGTCATCACTTGCAGATGTCATTTTTATATACTTGTAATTGTTTTATAAAACAGAATTATGATTTTTACGCAAAAATAAACACAAATGAAAAATTTAAACATTTTTTCGGAAGTACAATACAAATTAGATACCGCATTGCTCGGTTTGTTGGTTGTTTGTTAGTGACGTCACACGGGACCTTTGCTTGCATTTCTACTTTTTTTGCGATTTTCATTGAGAATTAGTTTTTTACTTTAGTTTTCTTATTAATAAACTAGAAAACTACCAATCAATCAATATGAACATAGCAAATTAGTAATTTACGACATAAATGCGTCGCAGGTCCAACAATCATATGCGATATCTGTTGTCTTTCACACCCAAATGATGCATCTTCTGAATTATTCACAATAATGGCGTTCGATGGCGCTTAAGTTATATGATACGAAAATCACATTTGGTCGAAAAAAACGACACAAGTCGTTTCGTAGTATAGACGACACTCATGATAGGGCCCATAAAATAATCAAAGATCAAATTTTAGATCTGGATTTCCCAACAAGATGAGTTTTGTCTTTATTGCAGGGGATGCATTTTTTGATATAATGTAAAGATTTTGATATTTCCTTTTAGCCTCTTCCCAAATATTGAAGGGATTCGTTCCTCTGTTTGCTAGAGATGCGCTAAAGTACTCCGTTAACTCACTTGGTATGCCACTAGAAACGGGATTCGTAATTGATTACTGATTTTTTGATGCCAACAAGCTGTCATGCATACCCCATAAGTCATCATCATCAGATTTGTCTTCCGCTTGTGAAATAGGAGTCGAGACATATGTAGTTGTATTCAAATCTAATTTTGACATCTCGGTTTTTTGCAATGTATAGCTTTTGAAAGTGCAATACTATTTTTAAAATAAAGTTTTTTATAACGAGGATCCAACAAACAAGAAACTGCGATGGGTATGCAACTTTCAATGCTTTTGAAGCGGCGTTCTATTTCAAACAAAATGTAAGTTTTGAATTGTGAAGCTGTATTGTCCGAAACATCAATCGATTGCAATTTCTATTTGAATAAAAAAACCTATTTGTAAGAAAAACTAGAGAGTGGACTATCTTTGGCTATACCGAAGCTTAAATACCCCCACACAGTAGGAAGAAGTACCTCGAACATAAAATTATGTGGTCTCAAGACCCCATTTTGAGCCACCTATTAAAAGTTTTGGAGCCCGGGCCATGTCCAAAATCCGTTTCAAAAAATTTTTAATCAAATCGACCAAAAAAAAAAAATTGGTCTCAAGACCCCATTTTGACCCTTATATATGTGGTTTCGGAACCTCAGACCATGTCAAAAATACGTTTCTAAACATTTCCAATAGAATGCAGCAATAAAAAAGACTTGAAAAATGTTGACTGGCCACGCCCAGTTTTTGTCCGATATGGCTGATTCTCGAACTTGATCTCAGTATTCACGAGAAAAACATGTACCCAAAGTTTCAAGTCGATATCTCCAAAACTGCGACCGCTATCGTGCGGACGGACGGACGGACGGACAGACGGACAGACGGACAGACGGACAGACGGACGGACAGACAGACGGACATGGCTAAATTGGCTCCGGCGGTGATGCTGATCAAGAATATATATACTTTTCCATACCGGACACGCCTCCTTATGGGCGTTACAAACGTTGTGTCAAAGTGAGTATACCCTGCCACAGTGAGTGTGGGGGTATAAATATAAAAATATGAAACTACTATGTTTACCTGTTCTATCATACGAACTATTGGAAGAACTTTGCTACACTCAAAGAATTATTAGGGCAATTCACGAGTTGGTGCAAATGGTCTTTCAGAAGTGGAAATGCAAATATTTGTTGCAAACTTTGTCATCCCAACAACAACAGGTTTGCATTTCCTACGCTCGAACAAGTTTGCAACACAGAAAACGTATAGCTTTCATGTGCTATGCAAATGCAACACTGATTTTTCAGTGCTGCCATCTAAGTGAAAATTCTATGTTACGTGGCAATACTGTTTCTCACAAAAAAAGAAAACAAATTAAATCCAAACAAAAAATGTAATTCCAGCCAAAAAAGAAAATGAAAAGGGATTTTTCGGTTTTTTTCGGCATAATAAAATTAAATTTCCGTAATGTCAACAAAATAATACTACCATACAAGTAGATCAGCTGTTTATTTGGTATGCAACCGTTTTTGCAAGGTAACCCGAAAAAAGCGTTCACAATTGATTGGGAATATTTCCAATTGCACGATTTTCCAATCTGATTTGCAACAACTCGTGAATTGCCCTATTATGTTTGGAGAACGTTTGCTGCAAATATACTACTTTTGAATACGAAAAATCAAACAAAAAACATTTGCTCCGAACTAAGTCGTTTTGCCGCAAATAATAAATTGTTTCGTTACTCAAACGTGGTCGCAAACGAAAAAACAAACAAAGTGTGTTTGTCTAATTTTCATTTCTTAGAGCCCATTTACACTATCAGTTCCATGACGAAAAATCCGACAAAGAGCTAATAAGAACTGCGGTAGTGAAAACGGGATAGAAAATTTTGCACCGAAAATCCATACAAAAAACGTAAAAGGTGGCAACTCCATGCTTCGTTTATTTACATTTTCATTGAAAACTGTCAAATTTCGTCATGCCCATGTCAGTGTAAATTCTAAAAACGGCATGCCCATGCGTCATGGGAATGACTGTGTAAATAGGCTGTTACGAACGAAAAAATTCAGTGCCTCAGTTTTTCCATTAGCTAATTGTTTTTTCATTAGCTCATCTGACGCCCTTACACTTTGGTGCATGAATGTCACTATTTTTTTCACCTTTCCAATGATGGCAAGGATTCCACAAACGTTTGATTTTTGTTTTTATCGACGGAAAGCGCATATGAAGGGATGAGATTTAAGGTGTGTGCGAAACATGGAACAATTTTATCCGCACCAAATACCAAACCAACAACTTTAGTTATAGTAGCGGCGTTATCTGATTCAAAAAACTCCACTGCATAGAATTTCAAGTAAATCCAATAAGAGCTTATATTTTGTCCAGCTGGCCATAGTGCGTCATCCGTTTAGCTTTTTAAGTCGAGCTAAAATTTTAAACAAATTTTTACTTTTCTGCAAACTACAACACCAAAAGATTGCTGCAAAAACAATACTTAATAATGGATTTATCAAATGAATGCCTAAAAACAAAATTTATATTCCAGGCATAACCAGTTAAGTCCAAAAAACCCACTAAAACACCATTGTTTTTGACCATTCATGCTTGTACATTCGATACCTTAATATGACTGCCCACTCCCAACTTGCGTCCCCATGAAATATCCCCCATTACTCTTAGAAATTGCAAATTTATTTTTGAAGTTTAAAACAGCTTTTTCTCGAAAAATATTTTTATGGACTTAACTTGTAATGCCGAAAATCCACAGAATTAAAATGGCAAAAGTTCCCGTTACTTCGAACATTCAAAATTGTTTTTTTTTTTTATCAGTGTTAGCCAATTTATAAAATTGCAAAAAGGTACTTTCCAGAAAAAAGGAGGTATGGGTATGTTCACTTTGGTCTGATGTTTGTAACACCAAGAAGGAGACGTGTCCGGTATGGAAAACTATATATATTCTTGATCAGCGTCATCTCCTAAGTTGATTTAGCCCTATCCGTCTCTCCGTCCTCTTTTCTTGTAAACACGATTGCAGGAGCTAGAAAAAAAGCTAGGGATCCCAAATTTTGGATTTATCCTTTTTAGGCCCTAGAAGGAGTTGGTATTGAAAATGGGCAGAATCGGTCGACTGCCGCGCCTTAAAATTACGGTGAAAATGTGTTTTTACTAGGGACCGTAACGGTTATGACGTTTATCGATAAACGTTGAACTTTACTTATTATTTTCTGCTTTTTATTTTATTGGCAGGAAATAATCGTTATATTCTGCTTAAAAAAAAACGGCAAAAATAAACGTTGTTTCAACACTGCCGCCTCATTTTTGCACTATTCTTGTTGAAACTGGGTATATGGGGGTTTTTAGGGTCACTGATCTAAAATTTTTTGTCAAAATTGTAAAATTCCAGATGGCGGATCCAATATCGCGGCAAAAAAACCAAATGCTCAGATATTTCAATGAAACTGGATATATGGGGGTTTTCGGGGTCGCAAATCTAAATTTTTTTGTCAAAATTTTAAAATTCAAGATGGCGGCTAAAATAGCATAACGTTCACATATTTTTGTCCCGATTTAAGATTTAAACTTTGAGTAGTTTATATGAATTTCAGCACGATTTTTTGTTAAAATTTTTCAAGTTTCAAAGGATGTGTGTTTAGCTATTACAAAAAACATATTTTTTTGGTGTATAAAATTGTATAAAAAAATCTCGCTATTTTATAATACTTCTGTTGTTGTAATTTTCTTGTTGTAGTCTACCTACTCTTATTTCTGTGTCTAAAGCTGGATTTCGACAGAATCACCCAACAAAATATCAGCAGAATGTAGCTGTGTTGAGTTGAAACAAAAAGCATTTTCATATCGCTCATTCCCTGCAATAGAGACACATCTCTAAACTCGGGTGTTTGGAGCTATGAATGTCACTAGGATCCTCAGATATTAATCAACATACTGGCAAAAGACAGAATTCATATATTTAGTTTTTATTGTTTTGAAAACGTTTCTAAAAACTTTCCAACTGTTAAAATTCAAATACTCAAAGTTCAAATCTTAAATCTTGACAAAAATATGTAAAAATTTTGACAACAAAATTTAGATTAGCTACCCCGAAAACCCCATATACCCAGTTTTATTGAAATATGTGAGCATTTGGTTTTTTTTGTCGCCATATTGGATCCGCCATCATGAATTTTAAAATGTTTACAAAAAATTTGAGATCAGCGACCCCGAAAACCTCTACATACACAGTTTCAACAAGAATAGTGCAAAAATGTGGCGGCAGTGTTGAAGCAACGTTTATTTTTGCCGTTTATTTTTTTAAGCAGAATATTATTAAGCAGAATGTTATTTTGGGGTCGCTGATTTCGAATTTGATGTGGCATTTTCAAAATTCAAGATGGCGGATCTAATATGGCCCAGTAGGTGTAGGGTAGATATAAGTCGGCTTGCCCGACTGAAACTTACTCACTTGTTTTCCATATAAATAGACCATTCTCGGTCTAGTACTGGTTACATGCGGACTAGTTCATGTACTATTGTTTGGACTAGACCAAATTTTCGCAGGGTACTGACTCGAGAATCATAGCTTTCTTAATAAAAGGGGAATTAGTTCTCGAGTCGAGAAAAGGGTTTAGTTCTCGGTTTCAAAAGTTAGTTCTCGATTCGAAAAAAGGGTTAGTTCTCGAGTCGGTTTAAAACGTTACCCTGCGAAAAATAGTCCTAGTCCATACACTTGTACATTAACTAGTGCGCATGTAACCAGTATTAGACCGAGAATGCTCCATTTATATGGAAAAAAACTGGTTACATTTGTTCGGCGGTGTCCAAAAATTGTTTATTACATTGGACCATTCCATAGACTATACCTGAGGACTATTCCATAGACTAGACCTGAGGACCATTTCACAGACTAGACTTTCACAGAGTAGACTTGGTAGAAGATATATAAATTACACTATGCTACAAAAATTGGAAAAATGTTTATTTGGCTGCTTTTTTCGATTGATTCTAATATAACGCTTTAAAATTAAAACAACGGTATCAAAACTTTCTCAAAAATTGTAAGTTAAACCATTTAGTTTAGTATTTTAGCAGCAACAACAGTTTGAGGTAAATAAAAAATATAGGAAAAAAAATGTTTAAATCATTTAATTGCCAACCACATAAAAATATTCAAAAATTGTTTTCATTGACCCAAACATTAATTAGTTTCCTGATTTTTTTTCTCGTTTTCCACTGTTATCTTCGATAAATGTTGGAAAAAGTTTGTTTGAATATTTTTTCTTCTTGATCCTAAGAAATCTCATGGGTTTTTACCAATTAAAACCAAATCTGCAAAATTTTGAGTCGAAATGTCTAGTTTTCGAGATATTTCATTTTAATTTTTCCATACGAAATCGCACTATTTTGATTTTTCCTTCACTGACTTTTACGATGGTGGCATTTTGAAAGGTGTGTTCACCGGCATTTTTTCGATAATTCTCAAGCATTAAAAAACATAAATTCTTCTCTATATTAATACAGCTGTTGCATGTTGTTGTTGTAGTGTTGTAATGCTATTGATGTTGCAATGCAATGTCGTAATGTTAATGTAGCATTACAACAACAATACAACAAAAATATTACAGCAACAATAATATTACAACAACAATAATAATATTAGAACAACATTACAACATTATTACAACAATAACATAACAATAAGATAAAACTACTACATTACAACAACATCGTGTTTTTCAACTTCTCTCTCGCTGTCAATATCTTTAGACTATATTTTTCGCCTGAATGTCGGTTTTCTACACCGAGAGAAAAAAAAAACAGTTTCGCCGTTAAAAACCATCCGACAGTCGAAAAACTGTTAAATTGACAGCGAAAACTGTTCAAATAAAAGCGAAAACTGATCATTGTAACAGTTTTCGCTGTCAATTTAACAGTTTTTCGATTGTCGGATGGTTTTTAACAGTTTTTCTAACAGTTTTTTTCTCGGTGTACAATGGACGATTTTTGTGGAATGTGCAATAAGTCTTTTGCCAGAGGTTATAGCTTTGTGGTGCTTTGCAGTGGTCTCTGCAAGCGTGTTTATCATCGTGCTTGCTGTGAGGGCCAAGTCTCGGAATATGATGTTAAACTTCTTAAAGCCAACAGGAATCTGGGATATTTCTGCAATGAGTGCATTAAAATGGCCCCAAAATTTGCTAAAGCCTTAGATGGTGTCATTGAATCGCAAAGAGTTGGTTTCGATAAGATGATCAGCTTTTTTGACGCAAAATACAATCTCTTAAACGATCAATTTGCTACTCTGGAGTGTTTATTTTAAGTGGAATTGATTCAAACTCCAATACCCGATACCAAGCAGGCAGCTAATATGACGGCGTTTTTAGCATCACAAACAAATTTGGCAAGTATAATTACTACTAATACTCTTAGGCAAGACCCTGTTAAGATATTCACTGAAAATAAAGACCCTGCAAATAAGTTCTTTGAGAACAAAAACCCTTTGTATAAGCCTCAGTCGGCAAATACGAGTAATGCAATTGGCGCAAACCCTACACAGAAAAACACTCCACGTGCGGCAGTGCAGACTGGCATGCACCGCTACCTGCAAAAGCCAGACCCTACATTGCAAAAGCGCAAAACGACCCCTCCCAAAAATACGAATACGCCTAAGGTTTTAAAGACAAAGCCCAAAAATCTTGGGCAAAATAGATACCTACTATTATATGAAGAGGATAATTCAGACCCGAAACCCAAGACGTCAAAGCCGCCACCAATTTATCTCAGGAAAAAAAACTCGAATTCCCTTGTTACTCTGATAACACAAATTGTAGGTGAAAACAGATTTCATGTGATGGCTATTCTCAAGGGCGCCATCCATGAAACAAAAATACAAATTTATAATGAGGCAGATTTTCGCAAAATTGTGGACCATTTCGATAAGTGTAAAAAGAGCTATTACACATACCAGCTCAAAAGTAGCAAAGGCCTATCGGTTGTTCTAAGAGGTGTAGACTCTTTTGTCAAATGTGTCGATGTAAAAGAGGCATTAATTGCATTAAAATTCCAAGTTAGATCTGTGTCTAACATTACCCCAACCACTTTTCCGCATTGAACTGGAATTTGACCCTAAGACCCTGCAAAAAAGTGAAACCCACCCTATATACAATTTGCGATATTTACTACACCGTAGAGTCAGTGTTGAGGAGCCGCATAAACGTCGAGGCCCAATACAATGCCAAAACTGCCAAGAATTTGGTCATTGGAAAAAATATTGTACACTTCCCAGTGTTTGTGTTATTTGTGGTGACCTTCACCAGACTCAATTGTGCCCAAAATCGAGAGAAGACGTAAATGTTAGACACTGTAGTAACTGCGATTGAAATCACACTGCCAACTACAGAGGGTGTTCAGTCTACAAAACTCTTAAAAATAAGGTTATTACCGAACCGAAGCCCTTAAGCGCAACAGCTACAAAGAGGTCAAACCCTACTCCAGCCAATTTTGCGCAGATGAAATCATACCCACCACCTCAAGGAAATAGTGCTAACGCCGCATCACAACAACAACAATTTTCATACGCAAATGTACTCAAAGGCAATAGCCAAGACCCTCCAGTTATTCAACCCGCCCAACAGAACATTGGCCTTGAACAAACACTCCAGATGTTTATGCAAAACATGTCGCAGTTTATGAACGGCATGCAAACTATGATGCAGGAAATGATACACAATCAAAACCTGCTAATCCAGACCCTTTTAAAAGATAAGCCATGAATGCAATAAAAATATCCTTCTGGAACGCGAACGGCTTATGCCAACATAAATTGGAACTCATTCAATTCTTCAATTCATTCTGTATAGATGTAATGCTAATTTCAGAGACTCATTTGACCCAAAAACACTTTTTTAATATACCCGGATACAAGTTGTATGACACTAAACACCCAGGTGGTAAAGCACGAGGTGGATCAGCGATTCTAATTAAGAGCAGAATCAAACACTATGTTTTACAGGAATTTTGCACCGAGCATTTGCAAGCCACCAGTATTTGTCTTGATGAGTACATAAAAGGATTGACAATATCTGCAATTTACTGTCCACCCAGCTCCAAAATAACTGAACAGCAATTTCAGAAATTTTTTGCAACCCTTGGCCCAAAATTTCTCGTAGCTGGAGATTTTAATGCCAAACACACTTATTGGGGCTCTCGTCTTATTTCGCCCAAAGGAAGACTACTATTGAATACTACCACCAAACTCGGCCTTGATATGGTTTCGTCAGGCACGCCAACATACTGGCCATCAGACAGACGCAAAATTCTAGATGTTATTGATTTTGCAGTAATCAAGACCCTTAAACGAACTCAACTAACCATTGAGTCTTCAGTGGAACTCTCGTCTGATCACACACCCACTATTTTCACAGAAAAATATGCGCCAAATTCAGAAGTCAACCCACCCGACAAACTCACCAGTATGCATACGAATTGGCTTAAATTCAGAAAATACCCTACACACATTACCCTACATGTGTCACTGAAAACTAAGGAGCAACTGAATGTGGCAGTGCGTAACTTTACCCTTCTGCTTACAAACGCCGCACTGGCAGCGACCCCAAAAATCAATAACACTACCCAAAAAAAGGAATTTGTGCCACAAAATATAGCTGCGCTCTTAACAGAAAAGAGATCAATTACACGAAAACTACAAAATGAACTAAGGGCGAAAAACGAGAATGATCTGCATCAATTCATGGAAAAGCTTACGCCGACGAGCTCAACAAATTACTCACTTTGGCGTGCCACAAAAAATTTAAAACGACCCATTGTTGCAGAATCGCCAATTCGTTTACCTAACGGAGACTGGGCGAGAAGTGATGCCGAAAAAGGTACTGCTTTTGCAAGTCACCTACAAAATATATTTACTCCTAACCATCCAACTGCAAATTACCCGTTACCACAGCTTGCAACCAGGCCAAACTATAACCCACTACTCATCAGAAGAAAAGCACTTATGGATGATATTGCCAAGTTGAACCCAAAAAAAGCTCCAGGTCATGACTTAATAACGGCTAAAATGGCGACAGAGCTACCATCAATTGCTGTTACTCACTTACTGCACATATACAATGCTATATTAAGAATAGGTCACTACCCAACTGACTGGAAGCTGTCGCAGATCACGATGATCCCGAAACCGGGACAAGACTCTACAAACGTGAGTTCATATCGCCCAATAAGCTTACTCTCTACCCTATCAAAACTTTTTGAGAAAATTCTGATAAAAATTATGTTACCCACAATACTCGCTAAAGGTGAAATACCCAATCACCAATTCGGATTTAGAGAAAAAGCACGGCACAATTGAACAGGTTCATCGCGTTGTTGACATGATCAAAAACACAGAAAATTTGTAGTTAAACATAAAAGTTTCGTTTCTAGTAGATTTGATATTCTTGCCGGTGTACCCCAAGGCAGCGTCCTCGGACCCCTCCTGCATATACTCTATACAGCTGATATGCCCATTTATGATCAGACCCTCATCGCAACATTTGCCGACGACACCGCAATATTGTGCTCGCACTCAGACCCTGAAATGGCATCACAACACGTGCAACAACATTTGAACACTTTACAGAATTATCTATCAAAGTGGAGAATTAGGGTCAACGAGTCTAAGAGCGCACATATAACCTTAACCCTAAGGAAAGACACTTGCTCCATGCTTACAATAAATAATAGTGAAATACAACAATGTACTGAAACCAAATATCTTGGTATGTATCTCGATCGCAGACTTACATGGAAAAAGCACATCAAAACTAAAATTACACAAATCCAATTAAAAAAACTCGAATTAAATTGACTCCTCTCGAAGCATTCAAAACTCAACACCACATATAAAATCCTTTTGTACAAAAGTATAATTAAACCCATATGGTCATATGGGATCGAGCTCTGGGGAACAGCATCTCCATCAACTGTTGAGAAACTGCAAAGGATGCAGTCAAAAATTCTGCGCCAAATACTTGGAGCGCCATGGTTTATAAAAAATGAACAGAGATTTACAAATATCGAAAATATCTGATGAGATACCGAAACGTAATACAAAGTATGCAGATAAGCTAAAATTGCACCCTTATATTCTAGCTCGAACCTTAATAAAACCCACCCGACCCTTACGTCTAAAACGAAATTATTCTATTGAGTACGATTACTTGTAATCGTACATATAATTTTTGTGTAATTGATTACAAAAGTAATCGATACCTCACAGCTCTGGTATAAACAAATTGTATCGACTTTTTTTTCAGTTTTACATTTTTTCATAAAATATAACAAATTTTTCAAAAAATTCTCAAAATTCAGGGGGAATTTTTATCACAAAACTGCCTTTAGTAAAATAAAAACATTTTGCATCAAAAAAAAGTTTTATAACCCCCAAGAAAAAAGTTTGAAAAGTAAGTAAATTTTTAAAATGGATTTTCTCGATAAGTACTTTATGGATAAAAATTTACAGGTACTCATTCCAGTACCTCTTCAAGAGACCTTTCCAATGGTACCAATTAAAATACTAAAAAATGTTCGCAAACAAATCAAAATTTCGACCGCTACTATTTTTTTGACCGCAGCTGTATATATATATATTTTTTAATTTTTACACAAAAACAGCACTAATTTTAGCTCTTTATCTTTAAATATAAATACCTGCAGATAAACACTAGTTTAACTGCAGGTATTTATATTATTTGCTTAGGGCATATTTTATTGTTTGATTTGTTGGGCATGAATCACGCCTATCGGTTTTCCCTGCATATTTTCGACCTCATAAAGATTTTTACCAACAGGCTTGACAATTCGACATTTTAGCCAGGGTCGGCAAAGTTTTGCGTTAATTAGGGTTACCAGATTCTCTTGAGTAAAAAAGAGTACAGAGTTGCAGGGGGTCCCAAACTCCTCGGATTTACACCACATATTTTTTATAAGACAAAAAATTCTTCAAACAAATTTAGAATCCAACCTTTGTTAAAATTTAAAAAAAAAACAATTCAAAAATATAAAAAAATAAATGTATTTAGTATTTGCATAAGTAACAAAATACAATAATTTATGCCCAAAGGTTATTGGGCATAAGTAATAAAAAAATCAATTTAAAATTTTGTAAAACTCGCCAAGTACCAACGTATACGCTGATTCAAAATTACTACTTAGGTTTCTTTAGGCGTTAATGAATTTAAATTTGAAACTCCAAAGGGTCTAGGTGACAAACACATTAAACTGATAAAAATTATAACACTAAATTTTAGAGTCTGGGTGCTAATGTTCCGATCCTTCTTCAAGAAATTGAAAAATTTAGATATATATTTGAATTGTTTTCGATAACGATTGTTTTTAATATTGCGGTTAAAAAAGTGATAGGTTTCATACTAAACTTTTTGTTTTAATCCTAGCATTTAAGAATTAGTGTGACATTTTGAATGCAATGTGACGAAAGGAGCTTCAAGCTAATAACAAAAATATTTGAAGTTTTTCATTTTAATTCTAACGAATAATAAAAATTGGTAACACAACTGAGCCGATATATTCAGTTGTTATATGTCAAAGTCACACAAATAAGAAAAAGAGTACTTAATAGTACTTTCGGGAAAAAAGTGAGAGTAAAAAAGAGGAGGGCCTAAAAAAGAGTACTGTACTCTTTAAAAGAGTACGTCTGGTAACCCTAGCGTTAATGCCTTTTGCAAAGTCGCTTTGCACAAAGTTTTTTTGGTAGATTTCTTGCCCTGAATGAAATAGGATTTCCCGACTTCTTTTGTTGTATGTTTTTACGTTTCGTTCGTAAGCTTTATGAAATTTTTTTCGAATTTGCTCACGAATTAACTGAATTTTGTGGATTTTTTCAACTATGTTCATTTCACCATCTTCTAGGATATCTAATTTTTTTGCGATTTGGTAAGCGCTTGCGTGAGTAATCATGTTACTGCCAAACAATGCAAAGTAAGGCGTCATTCCGATCGATGAATAGACTGCCGAGTCTCTTTGGCAGTGGCGCACCCAGGATTTTTTTTCGGGGGGGTTTTCAAAAATTGTTCAATTTAGAAAATTTCATATTGATATTCTTACTAAATTTATTAACTACTTTGAATTGGATAAGTTAGTAGCCAGTGAGTATAGGTACCAGCTAGAGAATTAAATCCCGAAAGGTTTTGGCAATTACACTTCTATTACACCGTTCGACTCTAAAAAAGCATTTTTGCATTTTTCATTGAATAGGATGTAAATTCATCTCGCCAGTCTAAAACAAACTCCAATATTTTCATTTTAAAAAAAATTTTTTTAGCTTTACATTTTTTGAATTTTCATAGAGTAAATTTTTCTACAATGAACCAATTTTTTAGCAGAAAATTGAACTCTCATGCGTTTTTTTCTCGATATTATGAATTATTTCAAACAATGTTTCTAGTCTAGCGTGATGAGTTTACATCCCATCGTAAAAAGTTTACATGTTTTTAATGGTATGGTTTTCCTCTATCAAATGCATATTTAAATTTCGGGAACTCTTATGTGCAAGATAATACCCTACTATACTATATAACGGTACACCACTTTAAATTCATCCATAGTATAGTCAGCGAATTACAATATACATAAAGAATCTAAATAGGTTCTGGAAAATTCCATATTAATAAAGAAGCTTCCAACAACCTTGAATTTCACAACGACGCTTCTCCATTTCATCATTTTCTTTTTCTTTGGTGAAGAACATAGAAATTGGTGTTGCCAGCAACTTAATACTTATGAATACCACTGTAGCTAGAAGATAAGGTTTAGTCGTCAGCAGATTATAATACTGAGTTTTCGTAAAATAATGTTTGTATTAAATCGGCTTTTTTCAAAAACCCGAAAATACCCAGGAATTCAAAATTTTTGCATGGGAAAAATGCAACATCAAATATGCGATTTAAACTGTTTTAAGAATTGATCCAGAATCTCTAACAGAATCTATTCGTCCCGCTCATGTGCATTACCAAAAGTTAATATTTGTCGAACGGTGTTATACATTATTTCATGAAAATTACAGTACATAACCTTATTTTCAAGTTGGAATGTGATGATTTGAAATTTTTCTGAACGAGACGTTTTAATTCAAATATGAAATAAATATTTAAGAATTGAAGGCATCGAATCAAATCAAAAATTGTGTTATTACGAAAAAATGGCCCACACTGTGTGGTCTTAGAATTTAAATGCATTTTTTGATTTGAAAGGGCAAATGTAGCCGTGTCAATTCTTTTTATAATTTTCGGAACAAAAGAATAATAAAAGCCTATACTATTTTTGTTTTTATCGTAGTGTCTAAGGATTTTGGCAATTTTTTAATGCAACATGGTGAAAAATACATTAAACTCATCATCATTTGTCCATTTTAAACTTTTGCGGATTTTTTAGCTGTTTTTGTTTCATCAATATATTTCTACCAATCAAATTAAAAAACATTTTTCTGCAAGTTGGTTTGGTAATGCGAAATAATTTCGGGGGGGGATTCAAACCCCCAAAACCCCCCCTTGGGTGCGCCTCTGCTGTTTGGTCATTTTTTAGGGTCGATCGTATGACTGTCACAATTGATTGACTCTTTCACTGGCATTGGACTGGGGCGCGTGAGATGCTGTACGCATGTGGCGGATTGCAAAAAGTTCAACTAATTCTCTAAATGCTTTACAAACAAACTGTTTACCATTATCTGAGTGTACTATTTCGGGTAACCCAAATTTATAAAATACCTCTTCAGTGAGAAATTTTATGACCGCTTTTGAAGTCGCTTTTCTTAAGGCTTTGAGTAACACGAATTTGGTTTGATGATCTAGCACAATAAAAATATATGAATTGCCGGCTTTAGAGCTCGTATAAAGCCCTAAAAAATCTACGTACATTTTTTGAAAAGCCCTGGTGATGATTACTTCTGCTCCCATAGGGGGTCTTAAAATTTGAGTAGGGTGTTTACACTCTTTGCAAATGCTACACTGTTTTACAAATTCGCGAACATCGGTGCACATTCGTGGCCAGTAGAAATACTGTCGGAGTCGACTCAGTGTTTTTGCGAAACCGCCGTAGGCAGCGGTGCTAGCTTCGTGCGAGTTTCTAATGAGATTTTGCATCAACTCTGTAGGCACCCACAATTTCCACGAATGGTCTTCGTTTTTCGGTTTTCCGTCGTAAAAACAAGTGCGTTTGTAAATGAAGTCGTCAACCACTCTCACATCCGGTAACCTTTCTTTGTTCTCTATTACTGTTTTTACCAAATTCAAATAATTTTCGCTTCTAAATGCGTCTGATTCTAGGTCAATAATGGTCGAATCTTGTGCGAAATGTAACTCTTCCATGTCTAATCTAGAAATCATATCCGGTACCACATTCTTTTGCCTTTTCGGTGCTCAATTTTTTTTTTTTTTTTTTTTTTTTTTAAAGACGAATCTCAACGGTCCCACTAACCCGCCCAACCGACCGAGGGGCACATCCGCATGACGCACAGGTCATTCTGTTGACCTGGCAGGCAGACGGTGACTAACCGTATAATTTTTCTGGGCTGTATTCAATTTTTTGTGAAAAATACGCGATCGGATGCTCTCCTTTATCTTTATCTTTTTGGACATAGAAATGTTAATCAAAATTTTTTTATTTATTGAACCCCTCCATTGCTTCGGAGGTGAATACAACATTTTTCGCTTTTTTGATGGTATCTGTTATAGGCGCAGAAAATGTGGCATAATTTTTTATAAACCGACGATACCCGCCAGCTGTACCGAGAAACTGTCGAACCTGTTTTATGTTTTTAGGGGTCGGTTTCCTAACAATGTCCTCGACTTTGCCAGGGTCTGTTTTTAAATTTCCATTTCCCACTAGATACCCTAAATACTTTAACTCGGTGAAACAAAACTTAGACTTATACCAAAAAAATACAAAAAAGTAACACGGATAGCCAAAAAAATGGGATAACCAACACTACATAATTCCTTATGTGAAATGATTTAAAACCAATTTTCAACAAGATCTCGATCGCAGACTTACCTGGAAAAAGCACACCGAGACTAAAATTACACAAATCAAACTTTAAAAACTCGAACTGAATTGGCTACTATCGAAGCAATCTACACTCAACACCGCTTATAAAATCCTTTTGTACAAAAGTGTAATTAAACCCATATGGGCATATGGGATTGAACTCTGGCGAACAGCATCTCCGTCAAATATTGAGAAACTGCAATGAACGCAGTCGGAAATACTGCAACAAATCGTGGGAGCACCATGGTACATAAAAAATTCACTCATCCACAGAGATTTGCAAATACCGAAAATATCTGAAGAGATCCCTAAACGTGCAACAAAGTATGCAGATAAGCTTAAATTGCATCCAAATATTCTAGCTAGAAATTTGGTTAGACGCACCCGACCCCTACGTCTAAAACGTATTTATTCTATTGCATTTGAATAGATAGCCCCGGAACCCTCGTAGCTTCCGACTTCCCGATTATGCCGGCAGCCAGTCGATGCCAACATCTCCTTGATGCCGCCATAACCATCGATTATTGCATAAGAGCCTATTTACACAGTCATTCCCATGACGCATGGGCATGCCGTTTTTAGAATTTACACTGACATGGGCATGACTAAATTTGACAGTTTTTATATGAAAATGTAAACAAACAAAGCATGGAGTTGCCACCTTTTATGTTTTTTGTATGGAATTTCGGTGCAAAATTGTCTATCCCGTTTTCACCATCGCAGTTCTTATTAGTTCTTTATCAGATTTTTCGTCATGGAAATGATAGTGTAAATAGGCTCTAACGTTGTCCAAATCATTGGATTAGGGCAACAAGCATTTGTATAATTTGTTAAATGTTAATTAAATTGTTAAATTCCATCGTTAAAAATTATTGTTAGTTCAAAGTATTTAGAAAGATCCAATAAAACAAAATATGAAGTTAAAAAAAAAAATGTTCAGCTCATATAAACTTTTCTAATAGTTCAACTTAAAAGATTATTTTACCAAATTTAAGATGGGTAATTCCATATCAAATCACTCTACCTTTCCGATTTTATAGAAATGGATGGTAGACAAATAAAAGATGGAGCAACGATTTCAAGAATCTTTTTTGTTCAAAATTACAAAGGCTTTGCAATTACACTCTTCGAGTATCCCTGAAATACCTACAATTTGCAAAAAAACTGAAAAAATCGTGAAAAAGAGAAAAAATTACATTTCAGGTTTTTTACTCATATGCTTATAACTTCCATTTTTTCAAACCGATTTTAATAAATAAGTGCTCTTTTTCTTTGAATTGGATGGGCTTTCAACATTCAAGAAAGAAACTGGGATGAACAAATTTTGTTCTACTTCAAATTACCGATAACAGCAGCATTTTTTTTTTACAATTTTGAAAAATTGTCGATATGTCCATAACTGTTGTCCAAACCGATAATCTGATTGGCAGGTTTTGTATGAGAGATAATTAGTCAATACAATTACCTTAAATTCGATATTAACTTTTTGTAATTGGACAATCTAAACCGGAGATATTTGCAATAATGTGTTTCAAAAAGCAAAATATGCAAATAGTGCAATATCTCCAAAACTGTCCTACTGAAAATTTTTCCGACTTCATATTCGGATTCAGCGTGGGTTTTTATATAGGAAATGACTATCAAAAGTTGAGGATACATTTTGCTGTAAACTAGCCTCCAGAAGTCGATACCGAGGTATAATTCTTGTTTTAGTGATGGAACTAAATATAAAACTAAAAATTAGTTTTTTTTACCGACACCTGACTTTCGCTCTGACTTTACCAACGATCCTTTGGCTGTTACCGTCGGCAATTTTTATATTTGAGTGGTAATCGAGAATCGGAATTTCGAGATTCGAAACATACAGACTTTTCCTAAACAGCTGACAGTAGCTGTCCATAAGACCATTTAAGGGTGTATTTCGTTATCAGGCCAATTTTCAAAAGCAATAGCGCTGCTCACAGGTGTGGTAACAACGTCATTGATGGCTCTTTTGAAAGATCACAAGGTCCCATGTGCACTTAGGAGTGTCTCAAGTTTATAACTTTTATGGTTTCTGAGAAAACTGACCTCAAATATCTTGATGTCGGTCTCAAAAAATTCTATCATCTTTCCCATGTGCACTTAAGAGGGTCCGGTTCCAATCTTGTCAGTGGTTTGGTCAAAAAATGCAGTTATGTAGATGCATTTTTTGTGCTAACTTTGGAAGTTCATAATTGATACATTTTGCATTTAAATTATAATGCTGGTATACAGTCCTTAAATCTAACATATTATTAATAATTTTCAATCATAAGATCATTATTATTTTCGCCTCTTCATGGATATTTTCCACTTTTAAAAAGAGACTAAAATACAAAATTTTGGTGAAAAACTTGAAACTAAACCAAATACAAAAACCAAAAGCAAAGTTTTCATATTTAAAACTCTATGCGGCGCCACAAATTTTGTGTTGAATAAAATATTTTGATTTTTTGATATTTGCCTACTTGAGAAATGAGTTATTTACAGTGCAGGCCGCCGTGTTTTATTGCAATAATTGGCGAAAAAACCATTGTAAACCATAAAAAGTAAGGTTTGTTAAGAGCGAAGGTATAATAAAAGTGCATGCAAAAGCGCCGGGACACGTTTTTTTGGTAATGAGACCGCGAATATTTTTTTTTGCGAATTACTTAGTTTTTTCGAAAGGGGATCGTGCATTCAGTATTGGTTTATTTTTCGAGTATTCATTACAATGTTTTCATTTTCAAATTGTTGTGCGATACGGAATTTTTTTTTATATTGTGAAAACAATTTTTTTTGTAAATATTTCCAAATGACAAAGAACAAATTGAGGTGAAAAACCAAATACAAAAACCTTTTTTTAGTTCCATATTTTCCCTACAGATGCCTCACGCAGAATGGAAATATCCATGTACGGACGTGAATCTGTTTCAAGTAGGAGATTAGAGGAGGCGATGTCTTTTCGCTTTGATTGTCTTTTGAAGTATCTTGCTCGGGTATCTAAAATTTTTTTAGGTAATGGAAAATCCTGGTATATTTATTTTCGTTTAGCCACATAATTTGCTAGTCTTACGTGGTAAGGGATTATTTCACGAATTTTGGTTTCGGTTGGAACTAACAAATTACTATTTAATATGCTTACATTTTTACAAGAATTTATGTTTAAAGAGACAGGCGGATCAGTTATTGCTGGGCTTGAGTTGAGCATCCCTCAGTTCTTTGGATGCTGCTCTGCGCGTTTACCGTGTACTTCGGACATTTTGGAGTAATTACCTTTTCCCACCCAAACTTGAAGCAAAACAAATTGCGGACGGACGCGGGGCATTCGAAAAAACTGTGGCCACTTACCTTTTCCGTTCCAGCATTTTCGAAGCTGACTCTGATGGGAGTTATGGGGATTGTTATTAAAAGCTTCTAGTCCTTGTGGATCGTCGTCTTCTAATGCATGAACTCTTTTGAAAATGTTGGTTTTATGCACTTCTCGGACACTATTTCTTTCTCGTCTACACTCTTCGAGCAACTGGTCCATGGTATGGATAGAAATCGGAAAGACTAATTGCGAGATTCCATCCTTCAAATTGTCCTTCACTATTCTAACCAATTCAAATGCAGGCACATTTGGTTTTTTAACAAAATTATAGCGGTATGAAAAGCTTCCATAGTTTCGTTTGGGAGTTGCCTCTGTTCCATTATTTTTCTCTGAATTTCATAATCACTCTCTTGCCTACGACATTTTCGGAACATAGTGTACTTGAGATTGTTCCAATCGGATTATGGATGTTGTCTCCGGTAGGACCAAAACCATTCGTGAGCATCGCCAGCAATTGATGAAAATTCTTTAGAAGCGACAGCGAAAATCTTCCCTAATTGCTTCAGCTCTGAACACAAAATCTTCTATGGTTACGGTTTTGGACGTCCCGTCGAATTTCAGACCCCACTTTGTTAAATCTCAACGGATTGGCCTATTCTCAATGTTAAAGGCGTAATTTGCCGCATTAGTATGTAGCATTTGTGGATAGCTATACGCCTGATATTGAAACGGTTGTACGCCTGATATTGAAACGGAGCCACGATGTGGAACATTTTCATTGGCGGGTGGCGAGGTTTCGGGGGGTCCGTTGTGTGCAAAGTCTCGTGAGGTTCATTACTGGTTCTGTTCGGACCTGCGTTGTTTTTGTGATTGTAGGGTGTATCTAGTGTCGGTGTGCAAATATTATCTTGCACGCGTTCCCGTTCTGCCTGCATTGACTCCCTAACTATTCTAGGTACTAACCTCAAAATCATTTGCTCAACGTCGAGGAGTACGCTACTATGAGCTGCACCTACTGACGCACCGACATAGGCCTTTAGTGTAATACCTTGTACACCCACTGTACCCACGGGACTAACTATCTGATCTCCCGCTGCCTGCGTTTGTCTTCTAGCGACGTGTTCGGCTTGCACCTCTAAGGCTGTTAAGCTACTAAAATCCGGAGACGTAATAGTAGTAAAATAGCATGTGATTCGGGAGATCTACCCGCTGCAACCAATGGATTTGAAGAGGGTCACACAGTCCTCTTCGAATCCATTGGTGGTTGTCTTAACCGGAATGTTCGAGGTTGTAGTATTAGCCATTGTTTTAATGGTTTGGTGTTTACACTCAGAGTTGGTACTGACGTTGACATTAATTTGCCTCTACCTTTAGCTCTCGTGTACTAAAGCCGGTACTAAACAACCCGGATATGAAAAACTCTAAAATATGTAGAATTCTTACTATTTATAAAATTGAAAACGCCAATTTGGTTGTAACAGGTAAAGCAAAAACTAGACAACCGATTTTCAAATTTTTTTTAACACATTCTATTTGTGCCAAGGAAGAGAATAGGATACTTTTTTTTTAATTTCCAAAGGTAAATATCTTAATTTTCGGTATTAAGTTCTATTTCAAAACTTTATCTTATGCTTACAGATTTCGTTCGATTTCATTGACATAGTCTGTGCTTGCAGAACATTATTGTATGTTGCTTTCCACTATCTTCTGCGTATAGATCGCTGAAAATGAAGAGTTATTTTCATTATATGGAGTTTTTGTGCTCTCTCTCTCTCTCTCTTTTTATTCACCATGATCAGGGATGTTAGATTGTGGGGAATTAACCATTTTGCGGGGAATTTCGAGCTCTGTGTGCAGGAGGGGAAATTTTCCATTTCGCTTCTCTGCTGTGAATGTCTGTATTTTTTACGTGGGCAACGCCACGGGGAAATGCTAGTAGCTTAATAATAATTAAAATAATTATGATATCTGACAATTTTAAGTGCATATAAACATCTACCACCATATAATTAAACTTAAGTAGATTTATCAAAAATTATTTGTTTAAGTAATTTTAAGTGGGATTCGAATACGAAACCATTCAGGGAAAACTAGTTAGAAGACCGACAAACGGTTACTGAAAACGAAAATTAAATTCTATGTAATTATCTCTAATTTTAAGATTTTTCGAAAAAAAAACTGCAAAAATAACTATGTACACAAAACTCAATAATAGTTATTAACACTTATGTTACTCAACTGCCTTAAAAATGTTGATTTGTAATTAAAGGTTTAAACCAAACTTTAAGACTAAAGGTATTTTTCCGATGAGAACGAATTAAATCAATATTTTTAAGAATGTACTGAAACTACTTTTTATTTCACAATAAAGGTAAATAAAAAACAAACCGAAAATAAATAGAATTTAATTAACCGCGTAGCAGAGTTTTTTCAGCGTATAGGGACTGTTTTACAAAGAGACTTGGATCAGATGTAATTAAATTTCTTAATATGCATAACATTTGCTCTAAACGTCATTAGAACTGGTATGCTTAAGAAAAATGTATGCACAATTCCAGATTATCGTAAAATCTTGCCCTTTTTTTTATCAATAAGACTAAGTTACCAATTTGAAATTATTAGCATACATCTTATTTTTGTCTCGGATTCTTCGTTTCGCGGAACAATATTTAAGAAAAATTCCTACTTGCATTGGGCGCAAAGTTGTTCGGACAACACCCAAACAGCTGACGTACACCTGACAAATAAAGAACTTTTACTAAAACAACATTCATCGCCAAAACCAGAAATAACAAGAAAAGTACAAACTCACAAAAAGAAACGAAAACAACAAAAACAACAAAAACTAATTCGCAAATTTCGACTAACATCAGTGTCCCCTAACGTTTGAGCATTCATTTGAGTCCAATCGCTACATGGCATATGGTGAGTGTTTTAACTCAACTCATCCTGGACGTATGTGAACACTCTTACAACAATCAAACGAGCAAATCTCAGAAGCAATTTTCAAAAAAACTACAGAGTGGACTATCTTCGGCTATACCGAAGCTGAAATACCCCCACACAGTAGGAAGAAGTACCTCGAACAGAAAAAAAATGTGGTCTCAAGACCCTATTATAGGTGGTTTTGGAGCCCGGACCATGTCCAAAATCCATTTCTTAACATTTCCAATCAAATCCACAAAAAAAAATTGGTCTCAAGACCCCATTTAGACCCTTATATATGTGGCTTCGGAACCTCGGACCATGTCAAAAATACGTTTCTAAACATTTCCAATCGAATACAACAATAAAAAAGACTTGAAAAATGTTTAGCTTTTTTTCGGTGTATGGGAGCCACGCCCAGTTTTTATCCGATTTGGCTGATTCTCGAACTTGATCTCAGTATTCACGAGAAAAACATGTACCCAAAGTTTCAAGTCGATATCTCCAAAAATGTTTTACATTGGGCGGAAATTGGCATGCTTGCATCGGCACGGCTATAGTCGCCGGAAGTCGAGGGTTCTTTGTACCGCTCCCAATCCATACACAAAAAAGAAATTCGTGCCATTAAAAATACAAAGGCACAAAAAAAAGAAGTTAAAGAAAATGTAGAGATAGAAGTTCGAAATGTATAAGAGAGAGAGAGTGAAGCGAGTTACAATTGAAAGGAGGGAGATTAAATTTCTTCTGCGAGCCACGATGTACAAGCACTAAGGTGTATTTATGATTACAAATAAACATGGCGTTTAATCTAAATTTTTGGGAAAACAGCAGTTGTTATAAATTTACTTATAATATAAAAAGAGGATTTCTATACCGGCATATATAAGAAATTATAAAATATGATATATGTAATTGACAATAAGCGTTAATTTACAATATAACTACAATATCAATAAAAATAAATGGTACAATTTTGGCGTTCTTGCTTTACAATTTTTTTACTTGCTTGTTGATAGATGAGTAGGACGACTGTAGAGGTGCTGACGAAGCGATGACGATGCCGGACGTCTGAAGAGATTTGATTGGTGTTATTGCGGGTAAAGATGTGACGAGATACGGCGCGTTGATGATGGTAGCGCATTAGCTGGTTGTTCATGACTCGGCGTTGTTGTAGGCAGCGTGAAACTGGTGCACTGCGAGAGTTTTGTATTCGCACATTTTTGGGTGGCAAAGGTCACAATGGCCGGCACTTTTCGGAATGTAACGTGACGGAGAAACTTGGCAGTGGCGGCCGATCGTGTCGCGTTATTGGCGGACAATTGTGTCGCGTAGCTGGCGGAAAAGCAAAATTTTCTGCCTGATGTCCAGATGTCCAGAGGATTATCGCTGATAACACGCGGTTGCAAAAATGGCACGTATATCGTTTTCCCGGCGATGGTGATGAGTCGCTCGTTGAAGCGATCAGGCGAACCCATTTACTAGAAAAAGGTATTCGTTGGTGTGACGGCTGTCACTCGGCCCTGAACGTATCGGACGTACGCGGTAGTGCCAATCCACCAAAATCAAGTCATTCGGCTGATGCTTCAATTGCCTGTCTTGGGCACTCCCGTTTAATTGACTTTAAAGCAAATGAATTTATTTTTCTTTTTGAAATCTATTTGGCAATTCGCATCCACAGTGGTGTTACTTAAAACAAACTTTTTTTTTTTTAATCTAACTCGCAGTACTCAGTTCTTGGTCCCAAAATGTAATGGCCGATTTCTTCCCGTTCTGATGTGCACGAAACCGCCGTATTTGCCACTGAACTGGACATCATCACTCGATGAAATTAATTTATTCCCTGATAAAAGAAAAAGGTACAACACAGGAAAAGAAGAAAAACATGGAAATGTCGATGACAACACTGATTCCGTAGGCACGATTTCTTCGGGACCTACTTTCTGTTTACCGTTACATCATTTTGTATTTTGTAAAAGTAGTTTTCTAAATGTACTTTTCCAAAAGTGTGCTACCACCCTGTCAGCTGTCGTCATCTTTAATAAGGCTTAATATTATTCGGAAGTTTTCCCAGCTTGAAAGGAACTGCATAGCGTAAGCCGTTTACAAGAGTGGTTGAATAAATTAATTGCTGAAGCTTTTCTTCAAGCTGATTTCCTCCTGTTGGAATGGGATAAGTTTATTATCCAATTTTAAATATACATCCAAAGAAATGGTTACCAGTTCTTGTTCCAAATAACCACCAGCATTAGCAAATCATTCACTGCTGTATCTTCGAGGTACTTCAATAATTTAGCTTTTTTAGTTAAATATGTCATTTATTCAATTTGAATTTGCCAAATTTCTTCTTCTTTTTTCTTGTAGCCTTTGGTATATATGTATGTGTTATATCTGGTTGTGTTGTTAATTTTCGATGTTTTTTTATAATGTTCAATATTTTGTTGATTTAATGTTTTTTGTGGGGTGATTTATTTTTTAATGTAATACATGGAGTTTCGCCCTGACCAACAAACTGAAATCAGCATTTCATGAGGCTTACAAATTCTTATAAGAACATGTAGCCTAACAAAACGATGCGTTAAGCATGGCGGTCAGGACGGAACTCATTTGCCAAATCTGTTTAGATTTCGATTTGTTTACGTTTGGCACTGCAAGGTTGTATTAAAAAATGTTCTTAATATGTAAACCCTGATTGTAGAATACTGAAATGCCACCCTAACCGCAGCAGCCATTTTGTCGATATTTACGATTTTTACACTTAATTGTTCATTTAAAGTTAACATGTTTTACAAGTTTACAAGTTAACGGGGGCTGTAGAGGTTTAAATGAACCGCATTACTATAATTAAATAAAAACCAAACAAAATATAAGAACAAAAGAAGCAATCGATCTCCGAAAATAGTGGGCTCATATTTGGAACAAATTTTTAAAATGTGGGTTGGACCACTTTTGCATGGAAAAATTTGCTTAAATTGTCAATGCAAAAGTGAAACTTTTATTTATCATATATTAGGGAAAGCAGGAATCTGCAAGGGGGATTTAAAAAAAAATAAACCCAGTAGAATCGTAAAATCGATTTTGATTTTTTGTGGATTGGACCACTTTGCTTCCAAATCCTAACACTATCAGCTAACAAATATTAGTAAAACAATAACAAATATTTAAAAACTTAAACAAAAAATTATTTTATTAAAAAGTATTCTTTAAAAACTTTAACCCATTTTTTGCAAAAGCAGTCGACTGTTCGACGTAAAATTTAAAAAATTCTAGTGACGAAACTAATGGACCGATTTCTAATCAGTTTTCGTGTAATGATGGTTTGGTTCTTTGACAATGAAAAAAAACTAATCAGTAAGATATGGGAGACTTTAAATTGTGGCCAGGTCCATTTGAACAAATACACCTTTTTTGGACACTTTTTGAAAAATTTGGAAAAAATCAAAAAAAATTTCGTAAAGTTCTGAAATCTAATAAATATTATTAAAAAATGATCAAACTATAATTTTACGTCCAAAAATTAGTCAATTTTAAAAATACGAAAGAGTATTTGTAAAGAAAATTTGATGGTCGTAAAATTGTCCATTGGCCAAAAGTGTTTACAAAAAAAACACTATTACCAATTTTTGGAAAAATTGTCAAAATTCTGGCACATTTTTTTATCACAAAAGTTTCTTTTACAAAATAGTTTATTTTTAACCACAGAAATTTTTCGCATGAAAAAAAGTTTTTTTAAACCCAAGAAAAAAAGTTCGAAGACACATAACGGATTAAAGTGCCCTGGGACTCGTTCGAAAGGAGATAAATAGACCTTTATATTGATACCAATATCAATACTATAACATGTGGCTGTGAGCCACCGTAAATAAAATAGCTGTGTATATACTTTTTTTATTGTTAATTAACATTTAGGGAATTCACAAGGGTCTCGTATCGGTCGCATTGTTGTATTGTCGTGAAAAAATACGATAGTTGTGAAAATGATGTTGCTGTTTTCCATACAAAAAAAAATACGATAATACAACTTTGCAACCTGTGTTTCTATGACTCTCGTATTGATTCTTCTTCTTATTTGAAAAGTAATTGCAGGATTAATGCATAAAACGTACACGACTTGCCTAAAATATTGTAACAAAGAACGTGGAGACATCCAAAACTCTTGCGACCATCAACTTTGGCCAGATGGCCACTTGCACTTACGGGCAGACGGGGTTTCCGGAAGCATTTTGAATGCATTAAACGTGCGCGACTTGTTGAAAATATTGAATCAAAGCACAGGTGAACCGCAATATTTCTTCCGATCCTTGATTTGGGCCGCATCAGCACCTGCGCGAATGGTGGCACGCATCCAACGAAGTTAGGTTAGGTTTCCAATATAATTTGTTCGCTCTCTTTTTCTCTCCCTCTCTGAAATGGCAGTACTAGATTTTTTTTCTGCAATGGGTGTGCTCACAACAGTTGTATTTTTTCAAACACGACGATACGACAATACGAGACCCTTGTGAATTCCCTAATTGTTTTTTGACATTCTAATTGCTTTTATTGTCGTTTTCATTGAATTTATGTGATACTAGATACTAGCACTATAGAGTAGTACACTTGCTGTTTTTCTTTGCTAAGGACGTCAATATCGAGTTTTGCCACGTTTCGCATTTATTGCTTCATTATTGACCACAGGGACTATTGGATTGGGGTCGATGCTGTCGAATGCTAGTCTAGAACATGCATACCTTAATAACTAACCATATTTTTAGTCCGTTTAAAAAAAAAGGCACTTTTTTTATCAATAGGGAATTAATGAAAAATCTTCAAGTATTGAACTGCGAAAAAAATGAAGCCGTATGAACTAACAGGGGTTGTATATATACATACATACATATGGGTAATTAAAAGCCAAAACGGCCGTGACTCAAGGGTGATTTCTGCGATTCGCTCCAAATTTGGTGGGTCGATAGAGGAGTATGACTATTGAAGAAATCTAAAATATGAGCTTTTTTCATGCCACATTTTGGATTGTACAGTAAAAACAAGATAAAAGTATCATTTTCCTAATAATTAAGTATTTTGGAACTGCTTTGAGTAAAAATTCTGAAAAAAATCATACTAATAGACAATCTACAGCCTGTTTTCCAATGTTTTTTTTTAAAATAATTTTTTTTTGTAAAAATTTTTTTTTTTTTTTAAAATTAAAATTTTTTAAAATCCCATTTTTTTTAAAATTTTAAAAAATATTTGTTATAGCTGTGATTTTTGCGCAAATTTTGCATATAAGAATGCGAGGGGGTCTCATAAACTGAGGAAAATATGAATTTTTAACTGGAAGCTAATAAAATTTTTATTTTTTTTATTTTTAACTCCAGCGCGAAATACTTTTTCTGTTGGTCTAAAACCTTCTCACAAAATCTTTGGTGGTGATCGCATAATGTTTTATAGTTGCGTGCACGGTCTAAACTTGACCAAAACGTAAATTAGTGAAAATTTTTTTCAAAACCATAGAGATACAACAAAAGACACAAAATTTGAATTTCTTACGGTAGCCCCTTTGCCTTTGGGGTATTAGGCCCCCTTTTTGTTTATTTGGCAATAGGTAAATATCATGTAAATGGCTAAAAAGATAAATGAAAAAAGACCCCTTTTTGTACAACCCCCACCAAAAGGGAGCTTAGTGCCCCGATAATGTAAATCATGTAAATCGCCAAAAATACATTTGTTTTTATTTACTAATTTTTTTTATTTTTATGAATTTGTGTGTATTGTTATGGATTGGGTATTTTTGATGAACGTTTCTGTTGATGTAGACGTTATGTTATAAATTTTGGAATGCCAATATCCAATGATTATTTGAAAAAACTACTATACTCTGTGCTACGGTGTCGATTGACAATGTTTGGAAACTATCGCTAGGCGTGTCTGTCATCGTGAGTGGTTCTAGTGTATGTCGTGTTTGTTTACTTTTTGCTTAAATTCTTCATTTGAGATTGTTTGGAATATTTTATCATCGTTGGCTAGCGCTAGCTCTACTATATTCTAATTTTTCATTTTGGATATCAGTTTCTTTATAATCGAATCACATGTATCTCGCATGCGTTTTTACATTATTTTGTTTGGTTTTTAGCTTCTTCGAATATGAAACTGGCTTCGTTGAATTATAATTATCAGTAAATCCCACGTGCACTGCATTATTTTCAATGCATTTTTTATTTCCATTGGCCATATAAAACTTTAAATTTTTCATATTCGGAAGTTGATCAGACTTCCACAATGATTTCTTTACCATTCTTCGCCTTTTTTTTTAATGGGTTCTTTATTTGCCATACCTCTTGTAATTATTAGTGTTTTCTTCGTATTTTTATCTTATTTTTTAAAATTTCAGAATCAATTTGGATTCGGGATAATGCATCGGCATTTGTATTCATGCTACCCTTTTTGTAAATTATATCATAGTTGAAATCGCTCAAATCAAGACGAATATAACGAAACAAATGGTCAGTTACAACTGTAAATTTTCTACCGAATAGGCTTGAAAAAATTTAAGGTTTGCTAAGAATTGGGTATTGTAACAAAGGTGGAGTAATTAATTTTTCTTGCAGTATATCGAAAGCATGTTGACATTCTTCAGCCCAAACAAATTTACAAGACTTTTTCAATAGTGCCAAATTTCAATATCTGCAAAATTTTGTATAAATTTTTTATAGTAAATGCAAAATGCAACAAATCTCTCAACTTCATCTGCATTTTTCGGAACAGGGTAATTTTTTATAGTGTCATATTTAACAGGGTCAGTTTTGACACCATCACCAGTAATCAGGTGAGCCAAGCATACTACTTCAGGACGCAAAAAACAACATATGGCTGCATTTAATTATGCTACAGCCATGGATGATTACGTCATCCACGTAAAGAAATGCATTTGAATCTAAACCTGCAAGTGCAAGTGTTAGCATAAATTGGAAGCTATTTGATGAAATTTTTAGTCCAAATGGTAATCGTTTGAAGTGAAAATCGGTGTGGAGAAAGCTGTCAAATTTCGTGACTTTTTGTCATGTTTGATTTGATGAAATGGACTGGTCATATCAAGTGTTGAGAACCATTTTGCTATTCCCAACTTGTCTAGAATGTATTCTAGTCGAGTTAGAGGAAATTTATCATAAACAATTTTATCATTCAGTTTTCTGTAATCCACAACAAGTCTGTACAGGCTAACTGATGGTTCAATAATATCGTCCTCAAGCATTTTCTTGATCTGTTCATTTATTACTTCCGTGTATGGAATTCAATCCTGGGATCCCGAATCGGGATTGTTAGTTTTATGTATGTTCCATCATACTGTATTCAAAAAATCCAAACTATATTCTAAGAATTAAAGTAAACATTTTTTAATTCTTACCGTTTTGGTTAGAAATATTGGAACAAATTTAGAAAATTTTATCGAATAAAACCCAAATATAAATCGTCATTGTTATCAGTGCCGTCGTTAAGTTCATATTAACAGGATAATTTTGTCGAAAATTAGGGCCTCTACGAAATATTTGGGGGATGATAGTATTGTATGTGGGAGTAAAACCCTAGCTGGGTTTTCCTCCACCTCATCACAATTTTTTTAGACGTCAGAATGCATTTTTACAGCTTTTCATTAGTAAAAACTGTTTAGCGGTTGAACTGATTTAGATAATCCCGTAATCTTTTTTTTTTGTTGGAAAGGTAATTTCTTGATATTTCCTCCAGTTTTAAGGAATTGAAAATCGAAGTAGTAGTTGTTGAGAAATCGGAATTTGAACGTTGGAGGAAAGATCAAGAAATTACCTTTCCATAAAAAAAAAAGATTACGGGGTGGTAGCCAGTAGTGTCCGACCGATTATTCGGCTTCGGCCAAATTCGGCCCATAATTGGCTTCGCCAATCTTAAGGCCGAAGCCGAATGTACGGCCGAATGTCAAAAATATATAAAAGGTGAACAATTTCTATTTTTTTTACCATTTTGGCAAATTTAAAATCCACCTTCTTTGGACACCATCTTTATCAGCATCCAAAATCCGTTAAGAAGCAATATGTCTGCTTTTTGGAGTATGTAAAATTAAAAGGAATTTGGCAAATCCTTTTAATTTTACACCCCATATGCAAAATACTCTTGTTTAGACTCATATTTAGAAAGACCAGACGACGTAGAGCATTTCTGTGGGCGCCATCGTGTTTAGTATCAAAAAATCTTTAAGGATCCATAGGTTTGCATTATGGAGTACCACGTTATTTTTCACTGTAACTTAGAGTTAAAATATAATCCAAAAAATGTATTGGTACTAAAGTAAACCATTCACATATTCAATACAAAACAATCGTAAGATTATGTGAAATAGCTTCTTTTAAAGATATATGTTAGCACTAAACGATGACGTAAGCCTTTTTTTAATTTTTTTACCTTTGATAAATTACTGAATTTTGTCAATTTCAACATTTTCTTGATACTGAATTTCTCAGAAACCTCATAGAACGCCATCTTGTTCAGCGTTCTAATCTATTAGAATGTTACGTTTGGTTTATGGAGTATCAAAACGTTCTAACTTTGCACGATTGCGTTATTTATTAATTAAAAATATTAATTTACTTAATGAATAAATATTTTACATAATCATTCACTTACTAAGGGTTTATTAAGATAAAAACCATTTTCAATAAATCGCAATAGATACACATTTCGAAATTCGGGTGTTTGGAGTTGTGATGTCACTACCCAGCAAACATTTTGGTTTGGAAATAAGTTATTTGTAAGCTTACTCGAGTAAGTGTTTTGTTTGGAAACAAGTGTTACAAAACAATGATTTTTTATTATAAACTAAGCGAAAATTAGCATTGACTGTAAGCTTACAATTTTGGTTTGTAAAACAATGTTTTGTAATGGTTGTTAATTAATGTTTTGTAAACATTGACTGTAAGCTAATTAAGGCTTGTAAAACAATGTTTTGTAATGGTTGTTAATTAATGTTTTGTAACCAATTATTCCTTTTTTTTACACTTTTAATTAAGAAAACAGTTCATACAGAGTTAAAAGGAGATATCATTGGTATAAATAGTTGAACAAGTGCTAAACAAATGATAAAAATTATAAATTAAATTCAATAATTAGTTAAACAAGAGGTCAGTTCGTGGTGAAAGCAAATTAAAAAAAATATAAATTCCTTTTAAACAATTTCTTTTTGCCTGTTTTTGGCAAACTGGAAAAAGGATTTGGACGCTTCGACAAAGTCTTCTTCACTGCCACGGTGATGGTTGACGAGAACATCTACAATTAATGGAGGACTTTTTCAATTATTTGGACATATTTAATAAGTTTGCAATTACATACATACATATATTGGAGCTACAACCCTCGAGGGTTTTGGCCGAGCTTCTTAATGCAATTATCATGGGCAAGTGTATATGATAATTGTGAACCTACAGTTTATTGCCAGTTCCGAACGGAACATGGCAAAGTTACTCTCGCAAGATTCCCAAAACTTGGCGGGAGAGTGGCGGTATGCACAGAAAAACGGAAAACAAATTTCTGCCTTGCCCCAGGTGGGAGTCGAACCCGATACCTTCCGATCGTGAAGCAGAGGTCTTAGCCACTGCACCACGGCCTCCACTAATTTGCAATTACTTACTGTGATATCTATCAGCAAATACAAGTATTAAATATATTTATCGTCTATTAAAATGAAAATCGTCTTCGCACCGCAACAAAAATTTTAGAATGAAAAATATTTTTCAATATATGATTAAAAAAACAAAGTGAAAAAAAATATCTAAAAATTCCAAACGATTTCCAAGAATTTATAAAATGTTTACAAATTCGTTTGGAATTAACTTAATTTCCAACATTCTGTTGTTGCTTTGCTAAAAAAATGCGCTGGCATGTCCGTTCGAAAATACCACTACGATGAAATTTATGAAATCGGTTATGATTTTTTTTTGGCATTGGATACATATTTTTTATAATTTTGGGGTAATATACGAGAACTTTATTAAGTCCGTTGTGGTTCCATTGTGGTGATTTGTGGTTCCAGTTCAGAATATTAATATTTTCGAGAAATATGGAGCATAATTTTTCTGATTTGTATTTTATTCGATATTTTTTTCAAATATTAAAAATTTTCTAATATTTTAGAAAATATGATAGAAAATGCAATATGATAGAAAATACATGAATACGCGAATCCAAACAAATCATAGAAAAATATACATGCATATAAGAAAACAGCAGCAGGAGGGATGAAAATTGCCTACAACAACCTGCGCCGCCAATCATAGTAAAAAACAAAACGGCAGAAAATTGCAAGATGAATAAAAAAAGAATCAAAACAAACGAATCAAGATATAGTCAAAGAAAACGATCGAAATAAGAAAAGGGACAAAAACACAAATGTTAAGAAAAACCAAAACAAAAGCGAACCAACAACAAAAACATTTCTAACAGACTACAAAAAATTAAAAAATGTTAGCCAAACGCCGCAGTCTGTACTCTCACTGTCCAAACTCCGTCTGCTTACTCACCAGAATTGCACGAGCTCCGAGTTAGCAAAAAGGAAGAGGAAGAGCTTATGACGCTTCTCTATGAATATAAGTTCTCTGGTAGGATCTTCAGATACTAATCTACATGCTGCAAAAAGACAGTAGTCATATCTTTAGTTTTTAATGTATTTTAAACGTTTTTAAAAACTTTCCAACTGCTAAAATTCATATACACAACAAAACTTCGATACAATTTCAACAGGATTTAAAAAACCATTTGTACTAACATTGTTCGTGGTAGCTCTAGAGGATTGGAGCTATCTCTTATTCGTCTTCTAAAGCGAGAAAATTCCACAAAACTTTGGTTGTCATCACTTGCAGATGTCATTTTTGGCTTAAATGTACTTTAGGGCCTATTCGATTTTTGCCCTTTTTTTATTTTTGTATTATGTATTTCATAGAGCCTATTTACACTATCAGTTCCATGACGAAAAATCTGACAAAGAGCTAATAAGAACTGCGGTAGTGAAAACGGGATAGAACATTTTGCACCGAAAATCCATACAAAAAACGTAAAAGGTGGCAACTCCATGCTTCGTTTATTTACATTTTCATATAAAAACTGTCAAATTTCGTCATGGTCATGTCAGTGTAAATTCTAAAAACGGCATGCCCATGCGTCATGGGAATGACTGTGTAAATAGGCTCATATAAAGTGTTCAATTTGTTCTTCAATATGACTTTTGGAAAAGGTGTCTTCACTAATTTTGGGCACTTTTGTTTTTGTTTTTTTTCAAACAATATCAACTATTTTAATACATGTTGTTGTTGTTGTTGTTGTAATGATTCAATATGTCTATGTTGTTGTAATGTTGTTGTTGCTTTTGCTTAACAAACTTAAAAATATCAACTATTTTAATACATGTTGTTGTTGTTGTTGTTGTTGTTGTAATGCTTCAATGTGTCTATGCAGTTGTTGTTGTTGTTGTAATGCTTCAATGTGTCTATGTAGTTGTAATGTTGTTGTTGCTTTTGCTCTAACAACCTTATCGAATGAGTTCAGCAACATTGAAACTGTTACAACCACGGCACACATCATTCCAAACTCAAAAAATCGCGCGATTTTTTGTTACAATTTTTTGCCTGCGGTGCTTTTCACTACAACATAACAAAAGCTCCTACTCACAACTTGAAAAATTTTAACAAAAAATCGCGCGAACATACCTTTTTAAATGCACCAACTGATGAACATATGGTAACACCGTTCTTCTAGAAGAAGAACAAAGTTTAACGAAATATCAAAAAAATAGCGACGCGTTGGGTATTAAAAACATTGCAATTTAAAAGACAAATAACTCGGGAATCATTGTCGCCCGGTCCAAAATCTTTACGGATTTCGTTTCAGGACGTCGAAATACATAATAAAAAGTGAAAAAAGTGCAAAAATATATTAAAAAAATACTAAAAAAAGTTCATTTTATATGGTGAAAATCGAAACTTTAAAGTTAAATATCTCGGAAACTAGATTTTTCCGGCCAAAAATATTTCCGGATTCAACGTTTTAGGGTCAAAACCAACAGATTCCAAAAAAAAAATAAAAAATTCGAATGGGCCCTAAAGTAAATCTGTTCCCATAAATGCGTCGCGGGTCCAACAATCATATGCGATATCTGTTGTCTTTCACACCCAAATGATGCATCTTCTGAATTATTCACAATAATGGCGTTCGATGGCGCTTAAGTTACATGATACGATAATCACATTTGGTCGAAAAAAACGACACAAGTCGTTTCGTAGTATAGACGACACTCATGATAGGGCCCATAAAATAATCAAAGATCAAATTTTAGATCTGGATTTCCCAACAATATGATTTTTTGAGTTTTGTCTTTATTGCAGGGAATGCATTTTTTGATATAATGTAAAGATTTGGATATTTCCTTTTAGCCTCTTCCCAAATATTGAAGGGATTCGTTCCTCTGTTTGCTAGAGATGCGCTAAAGTACTCCGTTAACTCACTTGGTATGCCACTAGAAACGGGATTCGTAATTGATTACTGATTTTTTGATGCCACCAAGCTGTCATGCATACCCCATAAGTCATCATCATCAGATTTGTCTTCCCCTTGTGAAATAGGAGTCGAGACATATGTAGTTGTATTCAAATCTAATTTTGACATCTCGGTTTTTCTGCAATGTATAGCTTTTGAAAGTGCAATACTATTTTTAAAATAAAGTTTTTTATAACGAGGATCCAACAAACACGAAACTGCGATGGGTATGCAACTTTCAATGCTTTTGAAGCGGCGTTCTATTTCAAACAAAATGTAAGATTTGAATTGTGAAGCTGTATTGTCCGAAACATCAATCGATTGCAATTTCTATTTGAATAAAAAAACCTATTTGTAAGAAAAACTAGAGAGTGGACTATCTTTGGCTATACCGAAGCTTAAATACCCCCACACAGTAGGAAGAAGTACCTCGAACATAAAATTATGTGGTCTCAAGACCCCATTTTGAGCCACCTATTAAAAGTTTTGGAGCACGGGCCATGTCCAAAATCCGTTTCAAAAAATTTTTAATCAAATCGACCAAAAAAAAAAAATTGGTCTCAAGACCCCATTTTGACCCTTATATATGTGGTTTCGGAACCTCAGACCATGTCAAAAATACGTTTCTAAACATTTCCAATAGAATGCAGCAATAAAAAAGACTTGAAAAATGTTGACTGGCCACGCCCAGTTTTTGTCCGATATGGCTGATTCTCGAACTTGATCTCAGTATTCACGAGAAAAACATGTACCCAAAGTTTCAAGTCGATATCTCCAAAACTGCGACCGCTATCGTGCGGACGGACGGACGGACAGACGGACGGACAGACAGACGGACATGGCTAAATTGGCTCCGGCGGTGATGCTGATCAAGAATATATATACTTTTCCATACCGGACACGCCTCCTTATGGGCGTTACAAACGTTGTGTCAAAGTGAGTATACCCTGCCACAGTGAGTGTGGGGGTATAAATAAAAAAATATGAAACTACTATGTTTACCTGTTCCATCATGCGAACTATTGGAATTACTTTCCTACACTCAAAGAATTATTAGGGCAATTCACGAGTTGGTGCAAATGGTTTTTCAGAAGTGGAAATGCAAATATTTGTTGCAAACTTTGTCATCACAACAACAACAGGTTTGCATTTCCTACGCTCGAACAAGTTTGCAACACAGAAAACGTATAGCATTCATGTGATACGCAAATGCAACACTGATTTTTCAGTGCTGCCATCTAAGTGAAAATTCTATGTTACGTGGCAATACTGTTTCTCACAAAAAAAGAAAACAAATTAAATCCAAACAAAAAATGTAATTCCAGCCAAAAAAGAAAATGAAAAGGGATTTTTCGGTTTTTTTCGGCATAATAAAATTAAATTTCCGTAATGTCAACAAAATAATACTACCATACAAGTAGATCAGCTGTTTATTTGGTATGCAACCGTTGTTGCAAGGTAACCCGAAAAAAGCGTTCACAATTGATTGGGAATATTTCCAATTGCACGATTTTCCAATCTGATTTGCAACAACTCGTGAATTGCCCTATTATGTTTGGAGAACGTTTGCTGCAAATATACTACTTTTGAATACGAAAAATCAAACAAAAAACATTTGCTCCGAACTAAGTCGTTTTGCCGCAAATAATAAATTGTTTCGTTACTCAAACGTGGTCGCAAACGAAAAAACAAACAAAGTGTGTTTGTCTAATTTTCATTTCTTACGAACGAAAAAATTCAGTGCCTCAGTTTTTCCATTAGCTAATTGTTTTTTCATTAGTTCATCTGACGCCCTTACACTTTGGTGCATGAATGTCACTATTTTTTTCACCTTTCCAATGATGGCAAGGATTCCACAAACGTTTGATTTTTGTTTTTATCGACGGAAAGCGCATATGAAGGGATGAGATTTAAGGTGTGTGCGAAACATGGAACAATTTTATCCGCACCAAATACCAAACCAACAACTTTAGTTATAGTAGCGGCGTTATCTGACCCAAAAAACTCCACTGCATAGAATTTCAAGTAAATCCAATAAGAGCTTATATTTTGTCCAGCTGGCCATAGTGCGTCATCCGTTTAGCTTTTTAAGTCGAGCTAAAATTTTAAACAAATTTTTCCTTTTCTGCAAACTACAACACCAAAAGATTGCTGCAAAAACAATACTTAATAATGGATTTATCAAATGAATGCCTAAAAACAAAATTTATATTCCAGGCATAACCAGTTAAGTCCAAAAAACCCACTAAAACACCATTGTTTTTGACCATTCATGCTTGTACATTCGATACCTTAATATGACTGCCCACTCCCAACTTGCGTCCCCATGAAATATCCCCCATTACTCTTAGAAATTGCAAATTTATTTTTGAAGTTTAAAACAGCTTTTTCACGAAAAATATTTTTATGGACTTAACTTGTAATGCCGAAAAGCCACAGAATTAAAATGGCAAAAGTTCCCGTTACTTCGAACATTCAAAATTGTTGTTTTTTTTATCAGTGTTAGCCAATTTATAAACTTGCAAAAAGGTACTTTCCAGAAAAAAGGAGGTATGGGTATATTCACTTTGGTCTGATGTTTGTAACACCAAGAAGGAGACGTGTCCGGTATGGAAAACTATATATATTCTTGATCAGCGTCACCTCCTGAGTTGTTTTAGCCCTATCCGTCTCTCCGTCCTCTTTTCTTGTAAACACGATTGCAGGAGCTAGAAAAAAAGCTAGGGATCCCAAATTTTGGATTTATTCTTTTTAGGCCCTAGAAGGAGTTGGTATTGAAAATGGGCAGAATCGGTCGACTTAAAATTACGGTGAAAATGTGTTTTTACTAGGGACCGTATTCTGCTTAAAAAATAAACGGCAAAAATAAACGTTGTTTCTACACTGCCGCTACATTTTTGCACTATTCTTGTTGAAACTGGGTATATGGGGGTTTTTAGGGTCGCTGATCTAAAATTTTTTGTCAAAATTGTATAATTCCAGATACAATGCCAAAACTGCCAAGAATTTGTGACGACCCCAAAAATATGGTGACGTCACATTCCCATCGCGACAGATGATTGTCGCCAACGGGCACGGCAAATCATGTGCCACAATTCGAATGGGCCCTAAAGTAAATCTGTTCCCATAAATGCGTCGCGGGTCCAACAATCATATGCGATATCTGTTGTCTTTCACACCCAAATGATGCATCTTCTGAATTATTCACAATAATGGCGTTCGATGGCGCTTAAGTTACATGATACGATAATCACATTTGGTCGAAAAAAACGACACAAGTCGTTTCGTAGTATAGACGACACTCATGAAAGGGCCCATAAAATAATCAAAGATCAAATTTTAGATCTGGATTTCCCAACAATATGATTTTTTGAGTTTTGTCTTTATTGCAGGGAATGCATTTTTTGATATAATGTAAAGATTTGGATATTTCCTTTTAGCCTCTTCCCAAATATTGAAGGGATTCGTTCCTCTGTTTGCTAGAGATGCGCTAAAGTACTCCGTTAACTCACTTGGTATGCCACTAGAAACGGGATTCGTAATTGATTACTGATTTTTTGATGCCACCAAGCTGTCATGCATACCCCATAAGTCATCATCATCAGATTTGTCTTCCCCTTGTGAAATAGGAGTCGAGACATATGTAGTTGTATTCAAATCTAATTTTGACATCTCGGTTTTTCTGCAATGTATAGCTTTTGAAAGTGCAATACTATTTTTAAAATAAAGTTTTTTATAACGAGGATCCAACAAACACGAAACTGCGATGGGTATGCAACTTTCAATGCTTTTGAAGCGGCGTTCTATTTCAAACAAAATGTAAGATTTGAATTGTGAAGCTGTATTGTCCGAAACATCAATCGATTGCAATTTCTATTTGAATAAAAAAACCTATTTGTAAGAAAAACTAGAGAGTGGACTATCTTTGGCTATACCGAAGCTTAAATACCCCCACACAGTAGGAAGAAGTACCTCGAACATAAAATTATGTGGTCTCAAGACCCCATTTTGAGCCACCTATTAAAAGTTTTGGAGCCCGGGCCATGTCCAAAATCCGTTTCAAAAAATTTTTAATCAAATCGACCAAAAAAAAAAAATTGGTCTCAAGACCCCATTTTGACCCTTATATATGTGGTTTCGGAACCTCAGACCATGTCAAAAATACGTTTCTAAACATTTCCAATAGAATGCAGCAATAAAAAAGACTTGAAAAATGTTGACTGGCCACGCCCAGTTTTTGTCCGATATGGCTGATTCTCGAACTTGATCTCAGTATTCACGAGAAAAACATGTACCCAAAGTTTCAAGTCGATATCTCCAAAACTGCGACCGCTATCGTGCGGACGGACGGACGGACAGACGGACGGACAGACAGACGGACATGGCTAAATTGGCTCCGGCGGTGATGCTGATCAAGAATATATATACTTTTCCATACCGGACACGCCTCCTTATGGGCGTTACAAACGTTGTGTCAAAGTGAGTATACCCTGCCACAGTGAGTGTGGGGGTATAAATAAAAAAATATGAAACTACTATGTTTACCTGTTCTATCATGCGAACTATTGGAATTACTTTCCTACACTCAAAGAATTATTAGGGCAATTCACGAGTTGGTGCAAATGGTTTTTCAGAAGTGGAAATGCAAATATTTGTTGCAAACTTTGTCATCACAACAACAACAGGTTTGCATTTCCTACGCTCGAACAAGTTTGCAACACAGAAAACGTATAGCATTCATGTGATACGCAAATGCAACACTGATTTTTCAGTGCTGCCATCTAAGTGAAAATTCTATGTTACGTGGCAATACTGTTTCTCACAAAAAAAGAAAACAAATTAAATCCAAACAAAAAATGTAATTCCAGCCAAAAAAGAAAATGAAAAGGGATTTTTCGGTTTTTTTCGGCATAATAAAATTAAATTTCCGTAATGTCAACAAAATAATACTACCATACAAGTAGATCAGCTGTTTATTTGGTATGCAACCGTTGTTGCAAGGTAACCCGAAAAAAGCGTTCACAATTGATTGGGAATATTTCCAATTGCACGATTTTCCAATCTGATTTGCAACAACTCGTGAATTGCCCTATTATGTTTGGAGAACGTTTGCTGCAAATATACTACTTTTGAATACGAAAAATCAAACAAAAAACATTTGCTCCGAACTAAGTCGTTTTGCCGCAAATAATAAATTGTTTCGTTACTCAAACGTGGTCGCAAACGAAAAAACAAACAAAGTGTGTTTGTCTAATTTTCAT
Organism: Heteromyza rotundicornis; assembly: GCA_951394025.1. NCBI lineage: Eukaryota > Metazoa > Arthropoda > Insecta > Diptera > Heleomyzidae > Heteromyza > Heteromyza rotundicornis. The sequence goes on along the minus strand of OX596013.1, from coordinate 5,079,923 downwards.
TTCTTACGAACGAAAAAATTCAGTGCCTCAGTTTTTCCATTAGCTAATTGTTTTTTCATTAGTTCATCTGACGCCCTTACACTTTGGTGCATGAATGTCACTATTTTTTTCACCTTTCCAATGATGGCAAGGATTCCACAAACGTTTGATTTTTGTTTTTATCGACGGAAAGCGCATATGAAGGGATGAGATTTAAGGTGTGTGCGAAACATGGAACAATTTTATCCGCACCAAATACCAAACCAACAACTTTAGTTATAGTAGCGGCGTTATCTGACCCAAAAAACTCCACTGCATAGAATTTCAAGTAAATCCAATAAGAGCTTATATTTTGTCCAGCTGGCCATAGTGCGTCATCCGTTTAGCTTTTTAAGTCGAGCTAAAATTTTAAACAAATTTTTCCTTTTCTGCAAACTACAACACCAAAAGATTGCTGCAAAAACAATACTTAATAATGGATTTATCAAATGAATGCCTAAAAACAAAATTTATATTCCAGGCATAACCAGTTAAGTCCAAAAAACCCACTAAAACACCATTGTTTTTGACCATTCATGCTTGTACATTCGATACCTTAATATGACTGCCCACTCCCAACTTGCGTCCCCATGAAATATCCCCCATTACTCTTAGAAATTGCAAATTTATTTTTGAAGTTTAAAACAGCTTTTTCACGAAAAATATTTTTATGGACTTAACTTGTAATGCCGAAAAGCCACAGAATTAAAATGGCAAAAGTTCCCGTTACTTCGAACATTCAAAATTGTTGTTTTTTTTATCAGTGTTAGCCAATTTATAAACTTGCAAAAAGGTACTTTCCAGAAAAAAGGAGGTATGGGTATATTCACTTTGGTCTGATGTTTGTAACACCAAGAAGGAGACGTGTCCGGTATGGAAAACTATATATATTCTTGATCAGCGTCACCTCCTGAGTTGTTTTAGCCCTATCCGTCTCTCCGTCCTCTTTTCTTGTAAACACGATTGCAGGAGCTAGAAAAAAAGCTAGGGATCCCAAATTTTGGATTTATTCTTTTTAGGCCCTAGAAGGAGTTGGTATTGAAAATGGGCAGAATCGGTCGACTTAAAATTACGGTGAAAATGTGTTTTTACTAGGGACCGTATTCTGCTTAAAAAATAAACGGCAAAAATAAACGTTGTTTCTACACTGCCGCTACATTTTTGCACTATTCTTGTTGAAACTGGGTATATGGGGGTTTTTAGGGTCGCTGATCTAAAATTTTTTGTCAAAATTGTATAATTCCAGATACAATGCCAAAACTGCCAAGAATTTGTGACGACCCCAAAAATATGGTGACGTCACATTCCCATCGCGACAGATGATTGTCGCCAACGGGCACGGCAAATCATGTGCCACAATTCGAATGGGCCCTAAAGTAAATCTGTTCCCATAAATGCGTCGCGGGTCCAACAATCATATGCGATATCTGTTGTCTTTCACACCCAAATGATGCATCTTCTGAATTATTCACAATAATGGCGTTCGATGGCGCTTAAGTTACATGATACGATAATCACATTTGGTCGAAAAAAACGACACAAGTCGTTTCGTAGTATAGACGACACTCATGATAGGGCCCATAAAATAATCAAAGATCAAATTTTAGATCTGGATTTCCCAACAATATGATTTTTTGAGTTTTGTCTTTATTGCAGGGAATGCATTTTTTGATATAATGTAAAGATTTGGATATTTCCTTTTAGCCTCTTCCCAAATATTGAAGGGATTCGTTCCTCTGTTTGCTAGAGATGCGCTAAAGTACTCCGTTAACTCACTTGGTATGCCACTAGAAACGGGATTCGTAATTGATTACTGATTTTTTGATGCCACCAAGCTGTCATGCATACCCCATAAGTCATCATCATCAGATTTGTCTTCCCCTTGTGAAATATGAGTCGAGACATATGTAGTTGTATTCAAATCTAATTTTGACATCTCGGTTTTTCTGCAATGTATAGCTTTTGAAAGTGCAATACTATTTTTAAAATAAAGTTTTTTATAACGAGGATCCAACAAACACGAAACTGCGATGGGTATGCAACTTTCAATGCTTTTGAAGCGGCGTTCTATTTCAAACAAAATGTAAGATTTGAATTGTGAAGCTGTATTGTCCGAAACATCAATCGATTGCAATTTCTATTTGAATAAAAAAACCTATTTGTAAGAAAAACTAGAGAGTGGACTATCTTTGGCTATACCGAAGCTTAAATACCCCCACACAGTAGGAAGAAGTACCTCGAACATAAAATTATGTGGTCTCAAGACCCCATTTTGAGCCACCTATTAAAAGTTTTGGAGCCCGGGCCATGTCCAAAATCCGTTTCAAAAATTTTTTAATCAAATCGACCAAAAAAAAAAAATTGGTCTCAAGACCCCATTTTGACCCTTATATATGTGGTTTCGGAACCTCAGACCATGTCAAAAATACGTTTCTAAACATTTCCAATAGAATGCAGCAATAAAAAAGACTTGAAAAATGTTGACTGGCCACGCCCAGTTTTTGTCCGATATGGCTGATTCTCGAACTTGATCTCAGTATTCACGAGAAAAACATGTACCCAAAGTTTCAAGTCGATATCTCCAAAACTGCGACCGCTATCGTGCGGACGGACGGACGGACAGACGGACGGACAGACAGACGGACATGGCTAAATTGGCTCCGGCGGTGATGCTGATCAAGAATATATATACTTTTCCATACCGGACACGCCTCCTTATGGGCGTTACAAACGTTGTGTCAAAGTGAGTATACCCTGCCACAGTGAGTGTGGGGGTATAAATAAAAAAATATGAAACTACTATGTTTACCTGTTCTATCATGCGAACTATTGGAATTACTTTCCTACACTCAAAGAATTATTAGGGCAATTCACGAGTTGGTGCAAATGGTTTTTCAGAAGTGGAAATGCAAATATTTGTTGCAAACTTTGTCATCACAACAACAACAGGTTTGCATTTCCTACGCTCGAACAAGTTTGCAACACAGATAACGTATAGCATTCATGTGATACGCAAATGCAACACTGATTTTTCAGTGCTGCCATCTAAGTGAAAATTCTATGTTACGTGGCAATACTGTTTCTCACAAAAAAAGAAAACAAATTAAATCCAAACAAAAAATGTAATTCCAGCCAAAAAAGAAAATGAAAAGGGATTTTTCGGTTTTTTTCGGCATAATAAAATTAAATTTCCGTAATGTCAACAAAATAATACTACCATACAAGTAGATCAGCTGTTTATTTGGTATGCAACCGTTGTTGCAAGGTAACCCGAAAAAAGCGTTCACAATTGATTGGGAATATTTCCAATTGCACGATTTTCCAATCTGATTTGCAACAACTCGTGAATTGCCCTATTATGTTTGGAGAACGTTTGCTGCAAATATACTACTTTTGAATACGAAAAATCAAACAAAAAACATTTGCTCCGAACTAAGTCGTTTTGCCGCAAATAATAAATTGTTTCGTTACTCAAACGTGGTCGCAAACGAAAAAACAAACAAAGTGTGTTTGTCTAATTTTCATTTCTTACGAACGAAAAAATTCAGTGCCTCAGTTTTTCCATTAGCTAATTGTTTTTTCATTAGTTCATCTGACGCCCTTACACTTTGGTGCATGAATGTCACTATTTTTTTCACCTTTCCAATGATGGCAAGGATTCCACAAACGTTTGATTTTTGTTTTTATCGACGGAAAGCGCATATGAAGGGATGAGATTTAAGGTGTGTGCGAAACATGGAACAATTTTATCCGCACCAAATACCAAACCAACAACTTTAGTTATAGTAGCGGCGTTATCTGACCCAAAAAACTCCACTGCATAGAATTTCAAGTAAATCCAATAAGAGCTTATATTTTGTCCAGCTGGCCATAGTGCGTCATCCGTTTAGCTTTTTAAGTCGAGCTAAAATTTTAAACAAATTTTTCCTTTTCTGCAAACTACAACACCAAAAGATTGCTGCAAAAACAATACTTAATAATGGATTTATCAAATGAATGCCTAAAAACAAAATTTATATTCCAGGCATAACCAGTTAAGTCCAAAAAACCCACTAAAACACCATTGTTTTTGACCATTCATGCTTGTACATTCGATACCTTAATATGACTGCCCACTCCCAACTTGCGTCCCCATGAAATATCCCCCATTACTCTTAGAAATTGCAAATTTATTTTTGAAGTTTAAAACAGCTTTTTCACGAAAAATATTTTTATGGACTTAACTTGTAATGCCGAAAAGCCACAGAATTAAAATGGCAAAAGTTCCCGTTACTTCGAACATTCAAAATTGTTGTTTTTTTTATCAGTGTTAGCCAATTTATAAACTTGCAAAAAGGTACTTTCCAGAAAAAAGGAGGTATGGGTATATTCACTTTGGTCTGATGTTTGTAACACCAAGAAGGAGACGTGTCCGGTATGGAAAACTATATATATTCTTGATCAGCGTCACCTCCTGAGTTGTTTTAGCCCTATCCGTCTCTCCGTCCTCTTTTCTTGTAAACACGATTGCAGGAGCTAGAAAAAAAGCTAGGGATCCCAAATTTTGGATTTATTCTTTTTAGGCCCTAGAAGGAGTTGGTATTGAAAATGGGCAGAATCGGTCGACTTAAAATTACGGTGAAAATGTGTTTTTACTAGGGACCGTATTCTGCTTAAAAAATAAACGGCAAAAATAAACGTTGTTTCTACACTGCCGCTACATTTTTGCACTATTCTTGTTGAAACTGGGTATATGGGGGTTTTTAGGGTCGCTGATCTAAAATTTTTTGTCAAAATTGTAAAATTCCAGATGGCGGATCCAATAATGCTCAGATATTTCAATGAAACTGGATATATGGGGGTTTTCGGGGTCGCAAATCTAAATTTTTTTGTCAAAATTTTAAAATTCAAGATGGCGGCTAAAATAGCATAACGTTCACAAATTTTTGTCCCGATTTAAGATTTAAACTTTGAGTATTTTATATGAATTTTAGCACGATTTTTTGTTAAAATTTTTCAAGTTTCAAAGGATGTGTGTTTAGCTAATACAAAAAACATATTTTTTTGGTGTATAAAATTGTATAAAAAAATCTCGCTATTTTATAATACTTCTGTTGTTGTAATTTTCTTGTTGTAGTCTACCTACTCCTATTTCTGTGTCTAAAGCTGGATTTCGACAGAATCACCCAACAAATATTTTTTTGTTAACCGAGTAAATTATAGCTGATACACAATATCAGCTTAATGTAGCTGTGTTGAGTTGAAACAAAAAGCATTTTCATATCGCTCATTCCCTGCAATAGAGACACATCTCTAAACTCGGGTGTTTGGAGCTATGAATGTCACTAGGATCCTCAGATATTAATCAACATACTGGCAAAAGACAGAATTCATATATTTAGTTTTTATTGTTTTGAAAACGTTTCTAAAAACTTTCCAACTGTTAAAATTCAAATACTCAAAGTTCAAATCTTAAATCTTGACAAAAATATGTAAAAATTTTGACAAAAAAATTTAGATTAGCTACCCCGAAAACCCCATATACCCAGTTTTATTGAAATATGTGAGCATTTGGTTTTTTTTTGTCGCCATATTGGATCCGCCATCATGAATTTTAAAATGTTTACAAAAAATTTGAGATCAGCGACCCCGAAAACCCCTACATACCCAGTTTCAACAAGAATAGTGCAAAAATGTGGCGGCAGTGTTGAAGAAACGTTTATTTTTGCCGTTTATTTTTTTAAGCAGAATATTATTAAGCAGAATGTTATTTTGGGGTCGCTGATTTCGAATTTGATGTGGCATTTTCAAAATTCAAGATGGCGGATCTAATATGGCCCAGTAGGTGTAGGGTAGATATAAGTCGGCTTGCCCGACTGAAACTTACTCACTTGTTTTCCATATAAATAGACCATTCTCGGTCTAGTACTGGTTACATGCGGACTAGTTCATGTACTATTGTTTGGACTAGACCAAATTTTCGCAGGGTACTGACTCGAGAATCATAGCTTTCTTAATAAAAGGGGAATTAATTCTCGAGTCGAGAAAAGGGTTTAGTTCTCGGTTTCAAAAGTTAGTTCTCGATTCGAAAAAAGGGTTAGTTCTCGAGTCGGTTTAAAACGTTACCCTGCGAAAAATAGTCCTAGTCCATACACTTGTACATTAACTAGTGCGCATGTAACCAGTATTAGACCGAGAATGCTCCATTTATATGGAAAAACACTGGTTACATTTGTTCGGCGATGTCCAAAAATTGTTTATTACATTGGACCATTCCATAGACTATACCTGAGGACTATTCCATAGACTAGACCTGAGGACCATTTCACAGACTAGACCTGAGTAGACTTGGTAGAAGATATATAAATTACACTATGCTACTAAAATTGGAAAAATGTTTATTTGGCTGCTTTTTTCGATTGATTCTTATATAACGCTTTAAAATTAACACAACGGTATCAAAACTTTCTCAAAAATTGTAAGTTAAACCATTTAGTTTAGTATTTTAGCAGCAACAACAGTTTGAGGTAAATAAAAAATATAGGAAAAAAAATGTTTAAATCATTTACCACATAAAAATATTCAAAAATTGTTTTCATTGACCCAAACATTAATTAGTTTCCTGATTTTTTTTCTCGTTTTCCACTGTTATCTTCGAAAAATGTTGGAAAAAGTTTGTTTGAATATTTTTTCTTCTTGATCCTAAGAAATCTCATGGGTTTTTACCAATTAAAACCAAATTTTGAAAGGTGTGTTCACCGGGATTTTTTCCATAATTCTCAAGCATTAAAAAACATAAATTCTTCTTGTTGCTGTTATAATATTATATTAATACAGCTGTTGCATGTTGTTGTTGTAGTGTTGTAATGCTATTGATGTTGCAATGCAATGTTGTAATGTTAATGTAGCATTACAACAACAATTCAATAATAATATTATCAACAATAATATTACACCAATAATAATAATATTAGAACAACATTACAACATTATTACAACAATAACATAACAATAAGATAAAACTACTACATTACAACAACATCGTGTTTTTCAACTTCTCTCTCGCTGTCAATATCTTTAGACTATATTTTTCGCCTGAATGTCGGTTTTCTACACCGAGAGAAAAAAAAACAGTTTCGCCGTTAAAAACCATCCGACAGTCGAAAAACTGTTAAATTGTGTCTAACATTACCCCAACCACTTTTCCGCATTGAACTGGAATTTGACCCTAAGACCCTGCAAAAAAGTGAAACCCACCCTATATACAATTTGCGATATTTACTACACCGTAGAGTCAGTGTTGAGGAGCCGCATAAACGTCGAGGCCCAATACAATGCCAAAACTGCCAAGAATTTGTGACGACCCCAAAAATATGGTGACGTCACATTCCCATCGCGACAGATGATTGTCGCCAACGGGCACTGCAAATCATGTGCCACAATTCACCACATGATACGACAAAAAGATGAGCAACAAGTCACCAACAGGAGTTGGTGATTCCACGGCCCTATAAAAAGCGCACACTCGACCTGATTTCGGCCTATTGCGAATATTCCGAAATCAGGTGAGTGTCGTTGGTAGCAGTAGCTTATTATTTAGGAATTTTGAGTTAGGAACTCTGGGTTGGGACAGAAATGGTGGCAGGGGAAGTAGCCGCCTGTACCGGCAGATAACTTCTTCTCCAGTCACACTTTCTGCAGTTAGCAAATTGAGGACAGGACAAAAATGGTGGCAGGGGGGCAGCCGCCTGTACCGGCAGATAACATCCGCCCCAGTCACACTTTTTGGGATTAGGAACTCTGGGATGGGACAGAAATGGTGGCAGGGAAGCAGCCGCCTGTACCGGCAGATAACTTCTTCTCCAGTCACACTTTCTGAAATTAGCAAATTGAGGACAGGACAAAAATGGTGGCAGGGGGGCAGCCGCCTGTACCGGCAGATAACTTCCGCCCCAGTCACACTTTTTGGGATTAGGAACTCGGGGACAGGACAAAAATGGTGGCAGGTAAGCAGCCGCCTGTACCGGCAGATAACTTCTTACCAGTCACACTTTTTGAGGTTAGGTAAATGAAAACAGGACCAAAATAGTGGCAGGGGGGCAGCCGCCTGTACCGGCAGATAACTTCCACCACAGTCACTCTTTTGGGAAAAATAGAAACTCTGGATGGACACAAGGATGAGGGCAGGGAAGCAGCCGCCTGTACCGGCAGATAACTTCTTCCCAGTCCTCCATTCTTGTAAATTACAATAAGAAACTTTCATTTTTTCTTGGATTTCATTATTTCAAACTTTATAAAAATAAATTCTTCTTGCAGTTATAAATAACTAAATTCTACCATTTTTTAACAAAAAAGCTAACTTCTTTTACAGTCTCTAATTCAAATTTATATTTTTTTTTCATTCACTAATTAAACTTTATTTTTCTTTTTCCCTCATATTTAATTTCCGAAATAAAATAATCCTATAAATTGTTGCTATTTTTATTACCCTCATTTTATCAAAATTTCTTATATCAAATTATACTAATGGCTATTGCGAATATTCCGAAATCAGGCTACTTGCGAGACTATCAGCGTGGAGGCAAACGTGTGAAGAGCAGCGGAAAATCTCTGGAAGAATACTTGGAGTATATATCGAAGTCAACGAAGTGTATGGAAAATACGAAGGCCCTCGAAGGACAAAAGGATTTTGAACCACGGACGACATTGTGTGGTATTGCGCAAATATCCTTGGAGACATTTTGGTCTGCCGTTCATGCTCACCACACCCACGTTCAAGCCTTGCTACGCCTACGCTCGCACTAGCCACGCTCCGGCCTATCCTTTTCGAAATCGCACTACGCATCCCAACGCCTACGATACCATCGACTATCGCCACATATCTACGACGTCACCCAACAAATTGCCAACGTCGCCGATCAGCTATAACGCCAAAACATCGACGACTATTGCCACTGTTCGCCCAATAAATTCCAATCGAAATTTGTAACTTTTTTGAACTATTATTGAATAAAGTCTCTGTTTATATTATAATCTCTGTAAATTATAAATTTATTTCTGTCAACGAAGCCCTGGACATCCGACGAGTCCTTACCCCAGCCTTTGCGACGTTACAGATGGCGCCCGAGCAGGGACAGTAAACAGAAGAAGACGAAAAACAACCACCACCCAATAATCAAATAAAGAAGCCACCACCAGGAGGCAGAAGATTTAGCAACGTAAACAGCAACGATTGGACATAAAAATTGAACGGCGAGTAAGTGAACGCAGAATGGTGAAAACGACCTGGATCAACTACCTGCGACGCGATGAGCTACGCACATACGCCCAGGAATTCGGTTTCGACGGCAGCGGCAGCGTCGAGGAGATGAGGAAGCGGTTTGTCGCTTTCGTAAAAGAGGAAGGAGCCAACAGCCAACATATGGAGCGGCTAATCGAATTGGAGGCCAAGCACGCCCGCAGTCAGGAGGCAGGTATGTCAGGTGCTGCAGCAGACGAGGAAGCAGGTGACGAAGAATACCACGAGGCTAGCTCGGAAGAGGGAAGTCTACCACCCCCACTGAAGGAGACCATGAAGCCGGCACCGACGAGCAGCCACGTCAGGAAATGGGAGGCAAATGTGTCTTTTGTACCCCCGCCAGTGAAGGCTGCACGACGAGAAGTACCAGCCAGTGCACCAGCGGCTGCACCGATGAACACCCCGATGGGATACCCATGGCCGTATCATCCACCACGGCCCACGATAATTGAACAAGTAAGGAAGTGGACAGTGCGCTATAATGGCGGACCCGACCCCATCGCATTTATCGAGCGTATAGAGGAGCTAGTGACTTCATACAATGTTGTAATGTTAATGTAGCATTACAACAACAATTCAATAATAATATTATCAACAATAATATTACACCAATAATAATAATATTAGAACAACATTACAACATTATTACAACTATAACATAACAATAAGATAAAACTACTACATTACAACAACATCGTGTTTTTCAACTTCTCTCTCGCTGTCAATATCTTTAGACTATATTTTTCGCCTGAATGTCGGTTTTCTACACCGAGAGAAAAAAAAAACAGTTTCGCCGTTAAAAACCATCCGACAGTCGAAAAACTGTTAAATTGACAGCGAAAACTGTTCAAATAAAAGCGAAAACTGATCATTGTATTGTATTGTATTCGCTGTCAATTTAACAGTTTTTCGATTGTCGGATGGTTTTTAACAGTTTTTGTAACAGTTTTTTTCTCGGTGTACAATGGACGATTTTTGTGGAATGTGCAATAAGTCTTTTGCCAGAGGTGATAGCTTTGTGGTGCTTTGAAGTGGTCTCTGCAAGCGTGTTTATCATTGTGCTTGCTGTGAGGGCCAAGTCTCGGAATATGATGTTAAACTTCTTAAAGCCAACAGGAATCTGGGATATTTCTGCAATGAGTGCATTAAAATGGCCCCAAAATTTGCTAAAGCCTTAGATGGTGTCATTGAATCGCAAAGAGTTGGTTCGATAAGATGATCAGCTTTTTTGACGCAAAATACAATCTCTTAAACGATCAATTTGCTACTCTGGAGTGTTTATTTGAAGTGGAATTGAGTAATCGGATGGACTTGGATGAACGGATTTCTTCTGACATCACTAAAATCTCTGCAGAGTTGAATGAACTCAGAAGCTCTGTCCTTGTTGACACTCTTTCTTGGGCGCAGAGTGTGAATGACGCGTCTCCTGCAATTTCTCCAACATTAGCTGCGGTTCGTCTTGTTATTGATAATGCTTCTGCCGGTCCTGTTATTTCGCCTGTTCGTTCTACGCGTCTTTGCTCCAAAAAAACTCTCTGCCCACGCTGATGGTACTGGCTATCACTCGTTGTTGCTTAATGTTCCCGCAAATATCGTTGTTTCTTCGCCTGCTCATCCTACTGTTAGCCACTCTCCGTGAACACTAAAAGTGAGATTATATCGAACGGACGCATTTTAATCGGTCCCGCAGAAACAATAAATAACATTGTGAAACAATAACAAAACCCTCCAAAAATTACGCGAAATAGACGCTGAAACAATTTCAAGAAAAAGAGTGCAAGTGGCGTATCAAAGCCACTGCATACACTGCAAAGTGAACCTATCTTTTGGTGTGTAATTTTACACACAACACACATTTTTAAGTGTATATTTATTTAGATAAATAAAAAAAGACACATTCAAGATTTTGGCATGTTCTATTAACACGCATGCGTGTTTTTTTTTAAAGCACTTAAAGTGTTTATACACGCAAAATTGTGTGTAAAATGTGTCACATTAGAACATGCCAAAATCTTGAAGGTGTGTTTTTTTTATTTATCTAAATAAATATACACTTAAAAATGTGAGTTGTGTGTAAAATTACACGTGTATAAACACTTTAAGTGCTTTAAAAAAAACACGCATGCGTGTTAATAGAACATGCCAAAATCTTGAATGTGTCTTTTTTTTATTTATCTAAATAAATATACACTTAAAAATGTGTGTTGTGTGTAAAATTACACACCAAAAGATAGGTTCACTTTGCAGTGTATAAAGTAAACAAATAATATAATATTTGTGTGAAAAATATGTCAGTAAATCATTCCCCACAAAAAAACAGGAATTCTCTCTCAGAGAAACAGTATCAGTTAGTGGTAGTGAAAATACCGCAACCTGCCATTGTTACCCTCCCCGCCATGAATAGTGCAGAAACAACTATAGCAAAGAGTCGATCTGCAGAGGTACTCTTTGCTAACTCTCCCGCATCGCCATCGGGCTCTCTCTCATTGAGCAAGCAGTGTCAAACTCCAATACGCGATACCCAGCAGGCAGCTAATATGACGGCGTTTTTAGCATCACAAACAAATTTTGCAAGTATAATTACTACTAATACTCTTAGGCCAGACCCTATTAAGATATTCACTGAAAATAAAGACCCTGCAAATAAGTTCTTTGAGAACAAAAACCCTTTGTATAAGCCTCAGTCGGCAAATACGAGTAATGCAATTGGCGCAAACCCTACAGAGAAAAACACTCCACGTGCGGCAGTGCAGACTGGCATGCACCGCTACCTGCAAAAGCCAGACCCTACATTGCAAAAGCGCAAAACGACCCCTCCCAAAAATACGAATACGCCTAAGGTTTTAAAGACAAAGCCCATAAATCTTGGGCAAAATAGATACCTACTATTATATGAAGAGGATAATTCAGACCCGAAACCCAAGACGTCAAAGCCGCCACCAATTTATCTCAGGAAAAAAAACTCGAATTCCCTTGTTACTCTGATAACACAAATTGTAGGTGCCAATAGATTTCATGTGATGGCTATTCTCAAGGGCGCCATCCATGAAACAAAAATACAAATTTATAATGAGGCAGATTTTCGCAAAATTGTGGACCATTTCGATAAGTGTAAAAAGAGCTATTACACATACCAGCTCAAAAGTAGCAAAGGCCTATCGGTTGTTCTAAGAGGTGTAGACTCTTTTGTCAAATGTGTCGATGTAAAAGAGGCATTAATTGCATTAAAATTCCAAGTTAGATCTGTGTCTAACATTACCCCAACCACTTTTCCGCATTGAACTGGAATTTGACCCTAAGACCCTGCAAAAAAGTGAAACCCACCCTATATACAATTTGCGATATTTACTACACCGTAGAGTCAGTGTTGAGGAGCCGCATAAACGTCGAGGCCCAATACAATGCCAAAACTGCCAAGAATTTGTGACGACCCCAAAAATATGGTGACGTCACATTCCTATCGCGACAGATGATTGTCGCCAACATACCATAAAATATCTAAGTCATGAATTGAATCATTGTTTTGAATTATAATAAATATCTGAATATTAACCAAATGTTAGAATTTAAGTCGGCTAAACGGGGCGAACAGTGGCACCCTGGACACCAAGTTGATTGGTGATAGTCGGAACAACACATGGTCACCGTATCATCGACACTACCCAAACGACGAACAACTGGACGTGTTGTGGGGTCGAAATCGAATAAGAAAAAGGGAGACGACGGTAGAGGCACGGCAAATCATGTGCCACAATTCACCACATGATACGACAAAAAGATGAGCAACAAGTCACCAACAGGAGTTGGTGATTCCACGGCCCTATAAAAAGCGCACACTCGACCTGATTTCGGCCTATTGCGAATATTCCGAAATCAGGTGAGTGTCGTTGGTAGCAGTAGCTTATTATTTAGGAATTTTGAGTTAGGAACTCTGGGTTGGGACAGAAATGGTGGCAGGGGAAGTAGCCGCCTGTACCGGCAGATAACTTCTTCTCCAGTCACACTTTCTGCAGTTAGCAAATTGAGGACAGGACAAAAATGGTGGCAGGGGGGCAGCCGCCTGTACCGGCAGATAACATCCGCCCCAGTCACACTTTTTGGGATTAGGAACTCTGGGATGGGACAGAAATGGTGGCAGGGAAGCAGCCGCCTGTACCGGCAGATAACTTCTTCTCCAGTCACACTTTCTGAAATTAGCAAATTGAGGACAGGACAAAAATGGTGGCAGGGGGGCAGCCGCCTGTACCGGCAGATAACTTCCGCCCCAGTCACACTTTTTGGGATTAGGAACTCGGGGACAGGACAAAAATGGTGGCAGGTAAGCAGCCGCCTGTACCGGCAGATAACTTCTTACCAGTCACACTTTTTGAGGTTAGGTAAATGAAAACAGGACCAAAATAGTGGCAGGGGGGCAGCCGCCTGTACCGGCAGATAACTTCCACCACAGTCACTCTTTTGGGAAAAATAGAAACTCTGGATGGACACAAGGATGAGGGCAGGGAAGCAGCCGCCTGTACCGGCAGATAACTTCTTCCCAGTCCTCCATTCTTGTAAATTACAATAAGAAACTTTCATTTTTTCTTGGATTTCATTATTTCAAACTTTATAAAAATAAATTCTTCTTGCAGTTATAAATAACTAAATTCTACCATTTTTTAACAAAAAAGCTAACTTCTTTTACAGTCTCTAATTCAAATTTATATTTTTTTTTCATTCACTAATTAAACTTTATTTTTCTTTTTCCCTCATATTTAATTTCCGAAATAAAATAATCCTATAAATTGTTGCTATTTTTATTACCCTCATTTTATCAAAATTTCTTATATCAAATTATACTAATGGCTATTGCGAATATTCCGAAATCAGGCTACTTGCGAGACTATCAGCGTGGAGGCAAACGTGTGAAGAGCAGCGGAAAATCTCTGGAAGAATACTTGGAGTATATATCGAAGTCAACGAAGTGTATGGAAAATACGAAGGCCCTCGAAGGACAAAAGGATTTTGAACCACGGACGACATTGTGTGGTATTGCGCAAATATCCTTGGAGACATTTTGGTCTGCCGTTCATGCTCACCACACCCACGTTCAAGCCTTGCTACGCCTACGCTCGCACTAGCCACGCTCCGGCCTATCCTTTTCGAAATCGCACTACGCATCCCAACGCCTACGATACCATCGACTATCGCCACATATCTACGACGTCACCCAACAAATTGCCAACGTCGCCGATCAGCTATAACGCCAAAACATCGACGACTATTGCCACTGTTCGCCCAATAAATTCCAATCGAAATTTGTAACTTTTTTGAACTATTATTGAATAAAGTCTCTGTTTATATTATAATCTCTGTAAATTATAAATTTATTTCTGTCAACGAAGCCCTGGACATCCGACGAGTCCTTACCCCAGCCTTTGCGACGTTACAGATGGCGCCCGAGCAGGGACAGTAAACAGAAGAAGACGAAAAACAACCACCACCCAATAATCAAATAAAGAAGCCACCACCAGGAGGCAGAAGATTTAGCAACGTAAACAGCAACGATTGGACATAAAAATTGAACGGCGAGTAAGTGAACGCAGAATGGTGAAAACGACCTGGATCAACTACCTGCGACGCGATGAGCTACGCACATACGCCCAGGAATTCGGTTTCGACGGCAGCGGCAGCGTCGAGGAGATGAGGAAGCGGTTTGTCGCTTTCGTAAAAGAGGAAGGAGCCAACAGCCAACATATGGAGCGGCTAATCGAATTGGAGGCCAAGCACGCCCGCAGTCAGGAGGCAGGTATGTCAGGTGCTGCAGCAGACGAGGAAGCAGGTGACGAAGAATACCACGAGGCTAGCTCGGAAGAGGGAAGTCTACCACCCCCACTGAAGGAGACCATGAAGCCGGCACCGACGAGCAGCCACGTCAGGAAATGGGAGGCAAATGTGTCTTTTGTACCCCCGCCAGTGAAGGCTGCACGACGAGAAGTACCAGCCAGTGCACCAGCGGCTGCACCGATGAACACCCCGATGGGATACCCATGGCCGTATCATCCACCACGGCCCACGATAATTGAACAAGTAAGGAAGTGGACAGTGCGCTATAATGGCGGACCCGACCCCATCGCATTTATCGAGCGTATAGAGGAGCTAGTGACTTCATACAATGTTGTAATGTTAATGTAGCATTACAACAACAATTCAATAATAATATTATCAACAATAATATTACACCAATAATAATAATATTAGAACAACATTACAACATTATTACAACTATAACATAACAATAAGATAAAACTACTACATTACAACAACATCGTGTTTTTCAACTTCTCTCTCGCTGTCAATATCTTTAGACTATATTTTTCGCCTGAATGTCGGTTTTCTACACCGAGAGAAAAAAAAAACAGTTTCGCCGTTAAAAACCATCCGACAGTCGAAAAACTGTTAAATTGACAGCGAAAACTGTTCAAATAAAAGCGAAAACTGATCATTGTATTGTATTGTATTCGCTGTCAATTTAACAGTTTTTCGATTGTCGGATGGTTTTTAACAGTTTTTGTAACAGTTTTTTTCTCGGTGTACAATGGACGATTTTTGTGGAATGTGCAATAAGTCTTTTGCCAGAGGTGATAGCTTTGTGGTGCTTTGAAGTGGTCTCTGCAAGCGTGTTTATCATTGTGCTTGCTGTGAGGGCCAAGTCTCGGAATATGATGTTAAACTTCTTAAAGCCAACAGGAATCTGGGATATTTCTGCAATGAGTGCATTAAAATGGCCCCAAAATTTGCTAAAGCCTTAGATGGTGTCATTGAATCGCAAAGAGTTGGTTCGATAAGATGATCAGCTTTTTTGACGCAAAATACAATCTCTTAAACGATCAATTTGCTACTCTGGAGTGTTTATTTGAAGTGGAATTGAGTAATCGGATGGACTTGGATGAACGGATTTCTTCTGACATCACTAAAATCTCTGCAGAGTTGAATGAACTCAGAAGCTCTGTCCTTGTTGACACTCTTTCTTGGGCGCAGAGTGTGAATGACGCGTCTCCTGCAATTTCTCCAACATTAGCTGCGGTTCGTCTTGTTATTGATAATGCTTCTGCCGGTCCTGTTATTTCGCCTGTTCGTTCTACGCGTCTTTGCTCCAAAAAAACTCTCTGCCCACGCTGATGGTACTGGCTATCACTCGTTGTTGCTTAATGTTCCCGCAAATATCGTTGTTTCTTCGCCTGCTCATCCTACTGTTAGCCACTCTCCGTGAACACTAAAAGTGAGATTATATCGAACGGACGCATTTTAATCGGTCCCGCAGAAACAATAAATAACATTGTGAAACAATAACAAAACCCTCCAAAAATTACGCGAAATAGACGCTGAAACAATTTCAAGAAAAAGAGTGCAAGTGGCGTATCAAAGCCACTGCATACACTGCAAAGTGAACCTATCTTTTGGTGTGTAATTTTACACACAACACACATTTTTAAGTGTATATTTATTTAGATAAATAAAAAAAGACACATTCAAGATTTTGGCATGTTCTATTAACACGCATGCGTGTTTTTTTTTAAAGCACTTAAAGTGTTTATACACGCAAAATTGTGTGTAAAATGTGTCACATTAGAACATGCCAAAATCTTGAAGGTGTGTTTTTTTTATTTATCTAAATAAATATACACTTAAAAATGTGAGTTGTGTGTAAAATTACACGTGTATAAACACTTTAAGTGCTTTAAAAAAAACACGCATGCGTGTTAATAGAACATGCCAAAATCTTGAATGTGTCTTTTTTTTATTTATCTAAATAAATATACACTTAAAAATGTGTGTTGTGTGTAAAATTACACACCAAAAGATAGGTTCACTTTGCAGTGTATAAAGTAAACAAATAATATAATATTTGTGTGAAAAATATGTCAGTAAATCATTCCCCACAAAAAAACAGGAATTCTCTCTCAGAGAAACAGTATCAGTTAGTGGTAGTGAAAATACCGCAACCTGCCATTGTTACCCTCCCCGCCATGAATAGTGCAGAAACAACTATAGCAAAGAGTCGATCTGCAGAGGTACTCTTTGCTAACTCTCCCGCATCGCCATCGGGCTCTCTCTCATTGAGCAAGCAGTGTCAAACTCCAATACGCGATACCCAGCAGGCAGCTAATATGACGGCGTTTTTAGCATCACAAACAAATTTTGCAAGTATAATTACTACTAATACTCTTAGGCCAGACCCTATTAAGATATTCACTGAAAATAAAGACCCTGCAAATAAGTTCTTTGAGAACAAAAACCCTTTGTATAAGCCTCAGTCGGCAAATACGAGTAATGCAATTGGCGCAAACCCTACAGAGAAAAACACTCCACGTGCGGCAGTGCAGACTGGCATGCACCGCTACCTGCAAAAGCCAGACCCTACATTGCAAAAGCGCAAAACGACCCCTCCCAAAAATACGAATACGCCTAAGGTTTTAAAGACAAAGCCCATAAATCTTGGGCAAAATAGATACCTACTATTATATGAAGAGGATAATTCAGACCCGAAACCCAAGACGTCAAAGCCGCCACCAATTTATCTCAGGAAAAAAAACTCGAATTCCCTTGTTACTCTGATAACACAAATTGTAGGTGCCAATAGATTTCATGTGATGGCTATTCTCAAGGGCGCCATCCATGAAACAAAAATACAAATTTATAATGAGGCAGATTTTCGCAAAATTGTGGACCATTTCGATAAGTGTAAAAAGAGCTATTACACATACCAGCTCAAAAGTAGCAAAGGCCTATCGGTTGTTCTAAGAGGTGTAGACTCTTTTGTCAAATGTGTCGATGTAAAAGAGGCATTAATTGCATTAAAATTCCAAGTTAGATCTGTGTCTAACATTACCCCAACCACTTTTCCGCATTGAACTGGAATTTGACCCTAAGACCCTGCAAAAAAGTGAAACCCACCCTATATACAATTTGCGATATTTACTACACCGTAGAGTCAGTGTTGAGGAGCCGCATAAACGTCGAGGCCCAATACAATGCCAAAACTGCCAAGAATTTGTGACGACCCCAAAAATATGGTGACGTCACATTCCTATCGCGACAGATGATTGTCGCCAACATACCATAAAATATCTAAGTCATGAATTGAATCATTGTTTTGAATTATAATAAATATCTGAATATTAACCAAATGTTAGAATTTAAGTCGGCTAAACGGGGCGAACAGTGGCACCCTGGACACCAAGTTGATTGGTGATAGTCGGAACAACACATGGTCACCGTATCATCGACACTACCCAAACGACGAACAACTGGACGTGTTGTGGGGTCGAAATCGAATAAGAAAAAGGGAGACGACGGTAGAGGCACGGCAAATCATGTGCCACAATTCACCACATGATACGACAAAAAGATGAGCAACAAGTCACCAACAGGAGTTGGTGATTCCACGGCCCTATAAAAAGCGCACACTCGACCTGATTTCGGCCTATTGCGAATATTCCGAAATCAGGTGAGTGTCGTTGGTAGCAGTAGCTTATTATTTAGGAATTTTGAGTTAGGAACTCTGGGTTGGGACAGAAATGGTGGCAGGGGAAGTAGCCGCCTGTACCGGCAGATAACTTCTTCTCCAGTCACACTTTCTGCAGTTAGCAAATTGAGGACAGGACAAAAATGGTGGCAGGGGGGCAGCCGCCTGTACCGGCAGATAACATCAGCCCCAGTCACACTTTTTGGGATTAGGAACTCTGGGATGGGACAGAAATGGTGGCAGGGAAGCAGCCGCCTGTACCGGCAGATAACTTCTTCTCCAGTCACACTTTCTGAAATTAGCAAATTGAGGACAGGACAAAAATGGTGGCAGGGGGGCAGCCGCCTGTACCGGCAGATAACTTCCGCCCCAGTCACACTTTTTGGGATTAGGAACTCGGGGACAGGACAAAAATGGTGGCAGGTAAGCAGCCGCCTGTACCGGCAGATAACTTCTTACCAGTCACACTTTTTGAGGTTAGGTAAATGGGAACAGGACCAAAATAGTGGCAGGGGGGCAGCCGCCTGTACCGGCAGATAACTTCCACCCCAGTCACTCTTTTGGGAAAAATAGGAACTCTGGATGGACACAAGGATGAGGGCAGGGAAGCAGCCGCCTGTACCGGCAGATAACTTCTTCCCAGTCCTCCATTCTTGTAAATTACAATAAGAAACTTTCATTTTTTCTTGGATTTCATTATTTCAAACTTTATAAAAATAAATTCTTCTTGCAGCTATAAATAACTAAATTCTACCATTTTTTAACAAAAAAGCTAACTTCTTTTACAGTCTCTAATTAAAATTTATATTTTTCTTTTCATTCACTAATTAAACTTTATTTTTCTTTTTCCCTCATATTTAATTTCCGAAATAAAATAATCCTATAAATTGTTGCTATTTTTATTACCCTCATTTTATCAAAATTTCTTATATCAAATTATACTAATGGCTATTGCGAATATTCCGAAATCAGGCTACTTGCGAGACTATCAGCGTGGAGGCAAACGTGTGAAGAGCAGCGGAAAATCTCTGGAAGAATACTTGGAGTATATATCGAAGTCAACGAAGTGTATGGAAAATACGAAGGCCCTCGAAGGACAAAAGGATTTTGAACCACGGACGACATTGTGTGGTATTGCGCAAATATCCTTGGAGACATTTTGGTCTGCCGTTCATGCTCACCACACCCACGTTCAAGCCTTGCTACGCCTACGCTCGCACTAGCCACGCTCCGGCCTATCCTTTTCGAAATCGCACTACGCATCCCAACGCCTACGATACCATCGACTATCGCCACATATCTACGTCGTCACCCAACAAATTGCCAACGTCGCCGATCAGCTATAACGCCAAAACATCGACGACTATTGCCACTGTTCGCCCAATAAATTCCAATCGAAATTTGTAACTTTTTTGAACTATTATTGAATAAAGTCTCTGTTTATATTATAATCTCTGTAAATTATAAATTTATTTCTGTCAACGAAGCCCTGGACATCCGACGAGTCCTTACCCCAGCCTTTGCGACGTTACAGATGGCGCCCGAGCAGGGACAGTAAACAGAAGAAGACGAAAAACAACCACCACCCAATAATCAAATAAAGAAGCCACCACCAGGAGGCAGAAGATTTAGCAACGTAAACAGCAACGATTGGACATAAAAATTGAACGGCGAGTAAGTGAACGCAGAATGGTGAAAACGACCTGGATCAACTACCTGCGACGCGATGAGCTACGCACATACGCCCAGGAATTCGGTTTCGACGGCAGCGGCACCGTCGAGGAGATGAGGAAGCGGTTTGTCGCTTTCGTAAAAGAGGAAGGAGCCAACAGCCAACATATGGAGCGGCTAATCGAATTGGAGGCCAAGCACGCCCGCAGTCAGGAGGCAGGTATGTCAGGTGCTGCAGCAGACGAGGAAGCAGGTGACGAAGAATACCACGAGGCTAGCTCGGAAGAGGGAAGTCTACCACCCCCACTGAAGGAGACCATGAAGCCGGCACCGACGAGCAGCCACGTCAGGAAATGGGAGGCAAATGTGTCTTTTGTACCCCCGCCAGTGAAGGCTGCACGACGAGAAGTACCAGCCAGTGCACCAGCGGCTGCACCGATGAACACCCCGATAGGATACCCATGGCCGTATCATCCACCACGGCCCACGATAATTGAACAAGTAAGGAAGTGGACAGTGCGCTATAATGGCGGACCCGACCCCATCGCATTTATCGAGCGTATAGAGGAGCTAGTGACCACATACAACGTCGGTAAGGATGAAATGCCACGAATGATGCCGGAGCTGTTGACAGAGAAGGCGCTCACCTGGTTTAGGAACAACAACCGCCAGTGGACGACGTGGGAATCCTTTAAGAGCAGTTTCCTGTCGTTTTTCCTACCAGGACGCTACTTCGAGCAGTTAGATGACGCCATCCGCCAACGAGTGCAGAAGCCGCGTGAGGACTTCAAGGATTACGTCATTACCTTACAGGATATGATGAGGCACGCCAACTATGGGGACGAGGAGAAACTCAGCCGGATCTACCGGAACAGTCACGTGGTATCGATGGTATGTAAAACGCCGAGACTTCACCACGTTAGACGAGCTGCTGGCATTGGCGCAAGATTTAGAGGGACTGCAGGAGGACACCAATGCAGCCCGGAGCACCCCGATGCGAGTGACAGAGGAACGACACCAGCTTGCAGAAACAGCCGGCGCACCGAGGCCGTCACGACGGACTTGCCATAGATGTGGAGAGGAAGGACATTGCCGGAGCGAATGTACAGGGAACCTGGTCTTACACTGCTGGGAGTGCGGTCGGCGAGGCATACGCACATTTGAGTGTTGCAGAAGGCAGGCGGAAAACGACAGCGGAACCGGCAGAGAACGAGGGGCGGCCGGCGCTCCAACTACCGAACCCCTCCCACAACGCGAACTTTAGATTTTGATGGACGCCGGATCTCTGCACTGGTTACCCTTGATGGTGTAGAGGCAACGGCAACAATCGACACAGGGGCCACACGGTGCTTCATTAGTCGCGATTATGCGAAGCAGTTTTGGACATCGCTCAACAAAGTCAACATCCAACACGACATACGGCTAGCGGATGGATCATTGACCACAGTCACCGAGGCTCTGGTGCTGGAGGTGGCCAAGGGAGGCCGATCAAAGAGGATGATGGTATTGGTGCTGCACACCTCAACGGATCCGCTTATCCTCGTTTTGGACTTCTTAAGACATATCCACGCTACGATGACTCTCGGAACCCACACGGTTAGGATACACTCACAGATTAGGGATGCTGACGGAGAACTGGTGGAACAAGAAGAGAATAGGCGACTGGCCGACGACAGCACTCTGCGGGGTGCCAAACCCAAGCAAGGGGTACAGGAAAGGAGGAGAAGCAGTTCACGGTCTGCGCAAAATCGGAATCAGGAGGCACGCAGTTCACAGTCTGCACGAAGTGGAAAACTGGGAGGCAGTTCACGGTCTGCGGAAAATCGGAATGAAGGAGGATGCAGTTCACAGCCTGCGCAAAACTGGAATTTGGGATGCAGTTTACAGCCTGCGCAAAATGGAAATCTAAGAGGCAGTTCACGGTCTGCAGAAAATCGGAATCAGGGAGGATGCAGTTCACAGCCTGCGCAAAACTGGAATTTGGGATGCAGTTCACAGCCTGCGCAAAACTGGAGTTTGGAATGCAGTTTACAGCCTGCGCAAAATGGAAATCTAAGAGGCAGTTCACGGTCTGCAGAAAATCGGAATCAGGGAGGATGCAGTTCACAGCCTGCGCAAAACTGGAATTTGGGATGCAGTTCACAGCCTGCGCAAAACTATAGTTTGGAATGCAGTTCACAGCCTGCGCAAAATGGAAATCTCGGATGCAGTTCACCGCCTGCGGGAAAGGGAATATTAGGATGCAGTTCACAGCCTGCGCAAAATGGAAATTTGGAATGCAGTTCACAGCCTGCGCAAAATGGAAATTTGGAATGCAGTTCACAGCCTGCGCAAAATGGAAATCTCGGATGCAGTTCACCGCCTGCGGAAAAGGGAATATTAGGATGCAGTTCACAGCCTGCGCAAAATGGAAATTTGGAATGCAGTTCACAGCCTGCGCAAAACTGGAAGTTGGAATACAGGTCGCAGCCGGCTAAAAATGAAATCCTGGGATGCAGTATACCGCCTGCGCAAAAGGGAATAGTAGGATGCAGTTCACCGCCTGCGCAAAAGGGAATGTTAGGATGCAGTTCACAGCAAAATGTAGAAGTATGAAACAGTTCACGATCTGTGCAAAAGCGGAACATCGAGCAGGATACCCAGGGTGAAGTAAGACTCCAGGTAATGTGTGACAAAGAGAGGGAGCAGTTGTTAATTGATAGGTTTCTGGAGGAGGAGTTGCCGCCGTTGGCGCCTGTGTGTGGACTACAGGCAGTTGAACGCCAAATCGGTGCCGGATGCATATCCACTACCACGCATTCAGCACATCCTGGACCGACTCCGGAATGCGAAAGTCATCAGCACCCTGGATTTGAAGAACGGATATTGGCAGGTGCCAATGGAGCCTGGAAGCAAGCAGTACACGGCGTTCAATGGTGCGTAATGCCATTCGGCCTTCATTCGGCACCAGCGACATTTCAGAGCGCCCTGGACGGGGTCATCGGGCCGGAGATGGAGCCGCATGCATTCGCGTATCTCGATGACATTATTGTCACGGGAACCACACTGGAGGAGCATATGACTAACCTACGTGAGGTCTTCCGACGATTACGGGCGGCGAATCTGAAAATTAATGTGGAAAAATGTGAGTTTTTTAAGCAGGAAATACGCTATTTAGGTCACATTGTCACGCCGGACGGAATACACACAGATCCCGAGAAGATCGCAGCGATACAGGAGCTGAAGCCGCCTACCAACTTGAGGGAGCTGCGCAGATGCCTGGGCATCGCGTCCTGGTATCGGAGATTTGTACCAGACTTTTCCAAGGTGGTCCAGCCATTGACTGCATTGCTGAAGAAGAGTCGTCGGTGGAAATGGGAGCAGGAGCAGCAGGAAGCGTTCGAACAGCTGAAGCTGCGGCTCACCGAAGCACCAGTGCTCATCTGCCCAGATTTTTCGCAGCGGTTCACCTTGCAGACAGACGCTAGTGACCAAGGCCTGGGCGTAGTACTGACGCAGGTTATTGAGGATCAGGAGCGGGTAGTATCGTACGCCAGCCGAAGACTAACAGCAGCAGAAATCAACTACTCACCCACCGAAAAGGAGTGCCTCGCTATTGTGTGGGGTATAAGGACGATGCGCGAATACCTGGAAGGCTACGAATTTACCATCATTACGGACCACCTGTCGCTGAAGTGGCTGAACTCTATTGAGAGTCCTTCGGGGAGGATCGCCCGCTGGGCGCTGGAGCTGCAGCAGTATAGGTATACGATTCAATATAGAAAGGGGAAACTGAATGTGGTGGCCGATGCACTGTCGCGTCAGCCACGAGATGTATTGAGGGCTGCAGAGGCGGTGAAGGACAAAAACGAAGGCTGCAGTTGGCTGACAAAACGGAAAGAGGAGGTGCAAAAGAATCCGGAGAAGTTTGCTGATTACATGCTGCAAGGCGACCAACTGTATCGACACATCCCGAGGCGAGTAGGTGACGAGGACTGCGCACCGTGGAAGTTGTGCGTGGCAACACCCTTGCGGACGCGGGTGCTGGCCGAGAATCACGATGACCCCACCGCTGGACACTTTGGAATAAGGAAAACAATTGCACGAGTGGCGAACAGGTACTATTGGCCAGAAATGTTTGGGGCG
Organism: Heteromyza rotundicornis; assembly: GCA_951394025.1. Taxonomy (NCBI): domain Eukaryota; kingdom Metazoa; phylum Arthropoda; class Insecta; order Diptera; family Heleomyzidae; genus Heteromyza; species Heteromyza rotundicornis. The sequence goes on along the minus strand of OX596013.1, from coordinate 5,055,327 downwards.
GTAAGTCAATATGTGCGCAGCTGTGAGAGCTGCCAGAAATTCAAGCCGGAGCAACAGAAGCCCGCCGGTCGGATGCTGACGCAGATTGCAGAGGAGCCATGGGTAATACTCTGCGCAGATTTTGTGGGGCCATTGCCCCGGTCAACGCACGGCAATACCATGATGCTGGTTTTCGTCGATAAATTCACCAAATGGGTGGAGATAGTCCCCATGAGGAAGGCAACCACGGACACACTCAAGAAGGCGTTTCGCGAACGAATCCTGGCGCGATTTGGTGTACCCAAGGTGTTGGTGACGGATAACGGCACCCAGTTCACGAGCAGGGCGTTCTGTAAGTACATGAAGGAACTTGTAGTTAGGCATCAGTTCACGGCACCCTACACGCCGCAGGAGAATGCCACGGAGCGGTCGAATCGAACCATCAAAACGATGGTGGCACAACTGTCGACGAATAATCAAAGGCGGTGGGATGAACTCCTGCCAGAAATCACGCTGGCGATCAACACAGGCGTGTCCGAGACGACAGGTTACAGCCCCGCATTTCTTGTTCAAGGCCGGGAACCACGACTGCCCAAGTCCCTTTATGATGAAGCGACAGTGGGCACTGGACAGATGATACAGACGCCGGTGGAACGTGCCGACAAACTCCGAGAAGTATTCGACATAGTGCATAGGAGTATGGAGAAAGCCGCCCAGGACCAGGCGAGGCATTACAATCTGAGACGACGAGCATGGCAACCAGAGGTTGGACAGATGGTGTTGGTACGTCAGCATCACCTCTCGAAAGCGATCGACGGATTTACGGCCAAGTTGGCACCAAAATTTGATGGCCCCTACCAAGTGGTGGATTTTATTTCACCGGTGATTGTGCGCGTAAGAAGGCAGAGCGATTCGCAGGAGCGAAACGCTCATGTGAGCGATTTACGCGAATTTAAGGAAAGGGATAGTGCGGCGGAGGCAGTTGCAACAACGTAGGGTAAGCAAAGGTAAAGAACAAGGGTAAGATAGCAGTAGCAGAGGGAAAATGCCTGCTGCTGCAAAAATAAATTGAATTACATACTGAATATTTGAAATTTCATAAAGTAGAATATAGCTTTAGGAATCTGAGGGATTATGACCCATGGGAAAGAGACGACTGGCTGAAAATTACAACGATCAGAACAACGTGCTTAGACGAAAAGCTTCATTCGATCTGCAACCATCACAGCCATCATTTCAAGTGCACAATCGAATTTACGACGAAATTTCCAAACAAATTTTTCAAGAGTTTTATCTAAAATGGGAGAGGATCCAGCAAATTGGACGCGAAGCGTAGAAAGGACACGCGAACACTATCGCGCTCTAGATGGACAACGCCGCCGAATCCAGGCGCTAGGGGAGGAACGGCGGGAAGAAATCGCAGGACCAAACCGACTGCGGCTACGCCATCGCGACGGGGGGGCCCCGAACACCCAGCGGCTCACACAAGGAGCACCAGGCCAAGGTATCACGACCCGAAGCCAAGGTAGGACACAACGCGGCCGGGGTGACAGATACACCAAGGCAAGGCCCACCACCGGTCAGAAAACCCTTCCTGCAGGCCAGGTGAACTCGCTCGAGGGGCCATCAACTAGCGCAGCGGCACGACAACATGCCGCCACATCACAAGCACGTAGCACAGGAACAGTGGCCCGCACATCGACGAGGCCAAAATCTACTCGCCACACAGCTCCACCGGCCAGCGAACTACGACGCGTTGTGCCTGTAACTCCCGCCCAAGCGACAGCCGTACCTCCAACGGCTGCACCACCAGAATATCGGTGGCCCAAGGAGATATGCACGTTGACAGCACGAACAGCAAACTGGAACGTGACGGTATACGACTACCAGCGTTTGGCAAAAGGCCAGTGGCTTAACGACATCTTGATCGACGCCGGCCTCGCTCATCTGTGGACGGCCGTCCTAACCGAGGAACAACGCGGCCAAACCGATGTGATGAGCAGTTTTCTGGTGACCAGGTTGCTACAGGCCAGCACTCAAACGACGAATGAGCGCTACAAACTGGTACAACGATGGACTAAGAAGGTCAACATCTTCACACGGCAGTACATCATGATTCCAGTCAACCAGGATAAACACTGGTTACTCATCGTCGTATGCTTTCCCAACATTACCGCAGGCGAACGAACGGGTACTGACACGCAGACACCCTGCATCATGGTCATCGATTCCCTAGCAAACCGACCACGGCTACAAGCCGTGACATTGGTAAGGGAGTACCTGCAATGTGAATACGCCACACGCTAACAGGCGCCACCAACCGACCGCCGTTTCACCGAAATGCCGATGAGGGCACTTCCGGTCCCACAGCAGGAGAACGACTCCGACTGCGGGATATTCACCCTCCTCTACGCGGAGAAGTTTTTCACCACACCGATCAACAACTATGCACAACCGACTGTGGGCCTCAGGGCATGGTATAAGCCCAATGACGCGGATCGCAAATGCCGCAAATTAACACGCATGATTTGCGAACGAGCCGCCAAAGCCAACCGATGGGCGCCGATCCTCGACCTCCCTGACATAGCGACAGACAGCAGCACCAATGAGGAGGACACCCACGCCGCACCACGCCGCACCACGAGCGGTCAACACTAGTGACCAACCCGGTCCCGCCGCTACCCCAACAGCATGTGCACCCAAGAAGGATGTAGACAACCCCGACGCGAGCAGGCCGGAGGAGCATACGGCCCACGAAGATAGAGATCGCGCATCAAACGCCAGTGCCATCACCTTCTACCCATGCCCGCCGATGGTGTAGCTTTGAGTGAGCATGACATCGGGGCGATGGTGGATATTTCACCCGACGGCACCCCATACCTGACGTTACACCATGACGAGGCAGACGAAGGCTGGTTGGAAGTCCCGACCCCTGGCGGGTTGATGGCATGGTCATGCCCCAGCATCCCATCACCAGCCCAACCGACACACACTCCATCACCAAAACGCTCAGCAACACCCTACATGCCAGCCTAGGCAACAACACCTACACGGAATGAGGAGCAGGCCATAGAGGAGGAGTTTACGCTCAGTCCAGCCGTGGTGCGCCGAAAAAACTAGGCCACAGCGCGGAAGGCCCCTGGACAGAGAAGCCGTTTCCGAGTTCGACGCAACGAAGGCGACTACCTGGTCACCCTAGGCCGGAACGGGACAGAGGTCGTCCGTTTTCGTCCGCGGAAGTAAAGGGGGGGTGTGACGACCCCAAAAATATGGTGACGTCACATTCCTATCGCGACAGATGATTGTCGCCAACATACCATAAAATATGTAAGTCATGAATTGAATCATTGTTTTGAATTATAATAAATATCTGAATATTAACCAAATGTGGTCACCAAGTTGATTGGTGATAGTCGGAACAACACCTGGTCACCGTACAGGGACGTAACCAGAAAAAAATTTCGGGGGGGGATTTCACAAATTTTTTTTTTACCTCTACTGAAGAAAGAAACTAGAAAACGCTTTTTTCAAAATAAATTTTTTGATTTTTCATAAAAAAAAGGTGTAATAAAAAAATTTTAAAAAAATCCTGAAGTGGAGTTTATGGGAAAAGGATTTATTTTAAAATCGACGTATTGTGTTCATATATTTCGGGGTGGGGCCTACAGCACTCAAAACCCCCCCCTTCATGGGTACGTCCCTGCTTTCATTTTAAACACACTTTCATTTGATTCACAGGAAATAACTTTAATAACTTTAAACTTTCACAAGCTGTTTCACTTTGATGTAAATGTAAACCGTGATATTCGAAGCTTAATAACGAATGCTAAAACTGGAATTTTTCCAGTTTTTGGTACACGAAAGTTTTTAATACAATAAAATATCCAGGAGATACGGAACTTTCTCTTAAATTCTTTTAAATTTCATAACTATTCCATACATTTTTCTATTACTTCATAGATTTCGGGGGGGGTTCGAACAGGACAAAAATGGTGGCTGGTAAGCAGCCGCCTGTACCGGCAGATAACTTCTTACCAGTCACACTTTTTGAGGTTAGGTAAATGGGAACAGGACCAAAATAGTGGCAGGGGGGCAGCCGCCTGTACCGGCAGATAACTTCCGCCCCAGTCACACTTTTTGGGATTAGGAACTCGGGGACAGGACAAAAATGGTGGCAGGTAAGCAGCCGCCTGTACCGGCAGATAACTTCTTACCAGTCACACTTTTTGAGGTTAGGTAAATGGGAACAGGACCAAAATAGTGGCAGGGGGGCAGCCGCCTGTACCGGCAGATAACTTCCACCCCAGTCACTCTTTTGGGAAAAATAGGAACTCTGGATGGACACAAGGATGAGGGCAGGGAAGCAGCCGCCTGTACCGGCAGATAACTTCTTCCCAGTCCTCCATTCTTGTAAATTACAATAAGAAACTTTCATTTTTTCTTGGATTTCATTATTTCAAACTTTATAAAAATAAATTCTTCTTGCAGCTATAAATAACTAAATTCTACCATTTTTTAACAAAAAAGCTAACTTCTTTTACAGTCTCTAATTAAAATTTATATTTTTCTTTTCATTCACTAATTAAACTTTATTTTTCTTTTTCCCTCATATTTAATTTCCGAAATAAAATAATCCTATAAATTGTTGCTATTTTTATTACCCTCATTTTATCAAAATTTCTTATATCAAATTATACTAATGGCTATTGCGAATATTCCGAAATCAGGCTACTTGCGAGACTATCAGCGTGGAGGCAAACGTGTGAAGAGCAGCGGAAAATCTCTGGAAGAATACTTGGAGTATATATCGAAGTCAACGAAGTGTATGGAAAATACGAAGGCCCTCGAAGGACAAAAGGATTTTGAACCACGGACGACATTGTGTGGTATTGCGCAAATATCCTTGGAGACATTTTGGTCTGCCGTTCATGCTCACCACACCCACGTTCAAGCCTTGCTACGCCTACGCTCGCACTAGCCACGCTCCGGCCTATCCTTTTCGAAATCGCACTACGCATCCCAACGCCTACGATACCATCGACTATCGCCACATATCTACGTCGTCACCCAACAAATTGCCAACGTCGCCGATCAGCTATAACGCCAAAACATCGACGACTATTGCCACTGTTCGCCCAATAAATTCCAATCGAAATTTGTAACTTTTTTGAACTATTATTGAATAAAGTCTCTGTTTATATTACAATCTCTGTAAATTATGAATTTATTTCTGTCAACGAAGCCCTGGACATCCGACGAGTCCTTACCCCAAGCTTTTGCGACGTTACAAATTTGGTCATTGGAAAAAATATTGTACACTTCCCAGTGTTTGTGTTATTTGTGGTGACCTTCACCAGACCCAATTGTGCCCAAAATCGAGAGAAGACGTAAATGTTAGACACTGTAGTAACTTCGATGGAAATCACACTGCCAACTACAGAGGGTGTTCAGTCTACAAAACCCTTAAAAATAAATTTATTACCGAACCGAAGCCCTTAAGCGCAACAGCTACAAAGAGGTCAAACCCTACTCCAGCCAATTTTGCGCAGATGAAGTCATACCCACCACCCCAAGGAAATGGTGCTAACGCCGCATCACAACAACAACAATTTTCATACGCAAATGTACTCAAAGGCAATAGCCAAGACCCTCCAGTTATTCAACCCGCCCAACAGAACATTGGCCTTGAACAAACACTCCAGATGTTTATGCAAAACATGTCGCAGTTTATGAACGGCATGCAAACTATGATGCAGGAAATGATACACAATCAAAACCTGCTAATCCAGACCCTTTTAAAAGATAAGCCATGAATGCAATAAAAATATCCTTCTGGAACGCGAACGGCTTATGCCAACATAAATTGGAACTCATTCAATTCTTCAATTCATTCTGTATAGATGTAATGCTAATTTCAGAGACTCATTTGACCCAAAAACACTTTTTTAATATACCCGGATACAAGTTGTATGACACTAAACACCCAGGTGGTAAAGCACGAGGTGGATCAGCGATTCTAATTAAGAGCAGAATCAAACACTATGTTTTACAGGAATTTTGCACCGAGCATTTGCAAGCCACCAGTATTTGTCTTGATGAGTACATAAAAGGATTGACAATATCTGCAATTTACTGTCCACCCAGCTCCAAAATAACTGAACAGCAATTTCAGAAATTTTTTGCAACCCTTGGCCCAAAATTTCTCGTAGCTGGATATTTTAATGCCAAACACACTTATTGGGGCTCTCGTCTTATTTCGCCCAAAGGAAGACTACTATTGAATACTACCACCAAACTCGGCCTTGATATGGTTTCGTCAGGCACGCCAACATACTGGCCATCAGACAGACGCAAAATTCCAGATGTTATTGATTTTGCAGTAATCAAGACCCTTAAACGAACTCAACTAACCATTGAGTCTTCAGTGGAACTCTTGTCTGATCACACACCCACTATTTTCACAGAAAAATATGCGCCAAATTCAGAAGTCAACCCACCCGACAAACTCACCAGTATGCATACGAATTGGCTTAAATTCAGAAAATACCCTACACACATTACCCTACATGTGTCACTGAAAACTAAGGAGCAACTGAATGTGGCAGTGCGTAACTTTACCTTTCTGCTTACAAACGCCGCACTGGCAGCGACCCCAAAAATCAATAACACTACCCAAAAAAAGGAATTTGTGCCACAAAATATAGCTGCGCTCTTAACAGAAAAGAGATCAATTACACGAAAACTACAAAATGAACTAAGGGCGAAAAACGAGAATGATCTGCATCAATTCATGGAAAAGCTTACGCCGACGAGCTCAACAAATTACTCACTTTGGCGTGCCACAAAAAATTTAAAACGACCCATTGTTGCAGAATCGCCAATTCGTTTACCTAACGGAGACTGGGCGAGAAGTGATGCCGAAAAAGGTACTGCTTTTGCAAGTCACCTACAAAATATATTTACTCCTAACCATCCAACTGCAAATTACCCGTTACCACAGCTTGCAACCAGGCCAAACTATAACCCACTACTCATCAGAAGAAAAGCACTTATGGATGATATTGCCAAGTTGAACCCAAAAAAAGCTCCAGGTCATGACTTAATAACGGCTAAAATGGCGAAAGAGCTACCATCAATTGCTGTTACTCACTTACTGCACATATACAATGCTATATTAAGAATAGGTCACTACCCAACTGACTGGAAGCTGTCGCAGATCACGATGATCCCGAAATCGGGAAAAGACTCTACAAACGTGAGTTCATATCGCCCAATAAGCTTACTCTCTACCCTATCAAAACTTTTTGAGAAAATTCTGATAAAAATTATGTTACCCACAATACTCGCTAAAGGTGAAATACCCAATCACCAATTCGGATTTAGAGAAAAGCACGGCAGATACCGAAACGTAATACAAAGTATGCAGATAAGCTAAAATTGCACCCTAATATTCTAGCTCGAACCTTAATAAAACCCACCCGACTCTTACGTCTAAAACGAAATTATTCTATTGAGTACGATTACTTGTAATCGTACATTTTGAGTACGATTACTTTAAAGTAATCGTACTCATATCATTTTTGTGTAATTGATTACAAAAGTAATCGATACCGCACAGCTCTGGTATAAACAAATTGTATCGACTTTTTTTTCAGTTTTACATTTTTTCATAAAATATAACAAATTTTTCAAAAAATTCTCAAAATTCTAGAGAATTTTTATCACAAAACTGCCTTTAGTAAAATACTTTTTTTTGACAAAAAAAACATTTTGCATAAAAAAAAAATTGTATAACCCCCAAGAAAAAAGTTTGAAAAGTAAGTAAATTTTTAAAATGGATTTTCTCGATAAGTACTTTATGGATAAAAATGTACAGGTACTCATTCCAGTACCTCTTCAAGAGACCTTTCCAATGGTACCAATTAAAATACTAAAAAATATTCGCAAACAAATCAAAATTTCGACCGCTACTATTTTTTTGACCGCAGCTGTATATATATATTTTTTTTAATTTTTACACAAAAACAGCACTAATTTTAGCTCTTTATCTTTAAATATAAATACATGCAGATAAACACTAGTTTAACTGCAGGTATTTATATTATTTGCTTAGGGCATATTTTATTGATTGAGGTGTTGGGCATGAATCACGCCTATCGGTTTTCCCTGCATATTTTCGACCTCATAAAGATTTTTACCAACAGGCTTGACAATTCGACATTTTAGCCAGGGTCGGCAAAGTTTTGCGTTAATTAGGGTTACCAGATTCTCTTGAGTAAAAAAGAGTACAGAGTTGCAGGGGGTCCCAAACTCCTCGGATTTACACCACATATTTTTTATAAGACAAAAAAAATTAGAAAAAATTCTTCAAACAAATTTAGAATCCAACCTTTGTTAAAATTTAAAAAAAAACAATTTAAAAGTATAAAAAAATAAATGTATTTAGTATTTACATAAGTAACAAAATACAATAATTTATGCCCAAAGTTTATTGGGCATAAGTAATAAAAAAATCAATTTAAAATTTTGTAAAACTCGCCAAGTACCAACGTATACGCTGATTCAAAATTACTACTTAGGTTTCTTTAGGCGTTAATGAATTTAAATTTGAAACTCCAAAGGGTCTAGGTGACAAACACATTAAACTGATAAAAATTATAACACTAAATTTTAGAGTCTGGGTGCTAATGTTCCGATCCTTCTTCAAGAAATTGAAAAATTTAGATATATATTTGAATTGTTTTCGATAAAGATTGTTTTTAATATTGCGGTTAAAAACGTGATAGGTTTCATACTAAACTTTTTGTTTTAATCCTAGCATTTAAGTATTAGTGTAACATTTTGAATGCAATGTGACGAAAGGAGCTTCAAGCTAATAAAAATAATATTTGAAGTTTTTTATTTTAATTCTAACGAATAATAAAAATTGGTAACACAACTGAGCCGATATATTCAGTTGTTATATGGCAAAGTCACAGAAATAAGAAAAAGAGTACTTAATAGTACTTTCGGGAAAAAAGTGAGAGTAAAAAAGAGGAGGGCCTAAAAAAGAGTACTGTACTCTTTAAAAGAGTACGTCTGGTAGGATTTCCCGACTTCTTTTGTTGTATGTTTTTACGTTTCGTTCGTAAGCATTATGAAATTTTTTTCGAATTTACTCACGAATTAACTGAATTTTGAGGATTTTTTCAACTATGTTCATTTCATCATCTTCTAGGATATCTAATTTTTTTGCGATTTGGTAAGCGCTTGCGTGAGTAATCATGTTACTGCCAAACAATGCAAAGTAAGGCGTCATTCCGATCGATGAATAGACTGCCGAGTCTCTTTGGCAGTGGCGCACCCAGGATTTTTTTTCGGGGGGGTTTTAAAAAATTGTTCAATTTAGAAAATTATCATATTGATATTCTTACTAAATTTATTAACTACTTTGAATAAGTTAGTAGCCAGTGAGTATAGGTACCAGCTAGAGAATTAAATCCCGAAAGGTTTTGGCAATTACACTTCTATTACACCGTTCGACTCTAAAAAAGCATTTTTGCATTTTTCATTGAATAGGATGTAAATTCATCTCGCCAGTCTAAAACAAACTCCAATATTTTCATTTTAAAAAAAATTTTTTTAGCTTTACATTTTTTGAATTTTCATAGAGTAAATTTTTCTACAATGAACCAATTTTTTAGCAGAAAATTGAACTCTCATGCGTTTTTTTCTCGATATTATGAATTATTTCAAACAATGTTTCTAGTCTAGCGTGATGAGTTTACATCCCATCGTAAAAAGTTTACATGTTTTTAATGGTATGGTTTTCCTCTATCAAATGCATATTTAAATTTCGGGAACTCTTATGTGCAAGATAATACCCTACTATACTATATAACGGTACACCACTTTAAATTCATCCATAGTATAGTCAGCGAATTACAATATACATAAAGAATCTAAATAGGTTCTGGAAAATTCCATATTAATAAAGAAGCTTCCAACAACCTTGAATTTCACAACGACGCTTCTCCATTTCATCATTTTCTTTTTCTTTGGTGAAGAACATAGAAATTGGTGTTGCCAGCAACTTAATACTTATGAATACCACTGTAGCTAGAAGATAAGGTTTAGTCGTCAGCAGATTATAATACTGAGTTTTCGTAAAATAATGTTTGTATTAAATCGGCTTTTTTCAAAAACCCGAAAATACCCAGGAATTCAAAATTTTTGCATGGGAAAAATGCAACATCAAATATGCGATTTAAACTGTTTTAAGAATTGATCCAGAATCTCTAACAGAATCTATTCGTCCCGCTCATGTGCATTACCAAAAGTTAATATTTGTCGAACGGTGTTATACATTATTTCATGAAAATTACAGTACATAACCTTATTTTCAAGTTGGAATGATGATTTGAAATTTTTCTGAACGAGACGTTTTAATTCAAATATGAAATAAATATTTAAGAATTGAAGGCATCGAATCAAATCAAAAATTGTGTTATTACGAAAAAATGGCCCACACTGTGTGGTCTTAGAATTTAAATGCATTTTTTGATTTGAAAGGGCAAATGTAGCCGTGTCAATTCTTTTTATAATTTTCGGAACAAAAGAATAATAAAAGCCTATACCATTTTTGTTTTTATCGTAGTATCTAAGGATTTTGGCAATTTTTTAATGCAACATGGTGAAAAATACATGAAACTCATCATCATTTGTCCATTTTAAACTTTTGCGGATTTTTTAGCTGTTTTTGTTTCATCAATATATTTTTACCAATCAAATTAAAAAACATTTTTCTGCAAGTTGGTTTGGTAATGCGAAATAATTTCGGGGGTTCAAACCCCCAAAACCCCCCCCTTGGGTGCGCCTCTCCTCTTTGGTCATTTTATAGGGTCGATCGTATGACTGTCACAATTGATTTACTCTTTCACTGGCATTGGACTGGGGCGCGTGAGATGCTGTACGCATGTGGCGGATTCCAAAAAGTTCAACTAATTCTCTAAATGCTTTACAAACAAACTGTTTACCATTATCTGAGTGTACTATTTCGGGTAACCCAAATTTATAAAATACCTCTTCAGTGAGAAATTTTATGACCGCTTTTGAAGTCGCTTTTCTTGAGGCTTTGAGTAACACGAATTTGGTTTGATGATCTAGCACAATAAAAATATATGAATTGCCGGCTTTAGAGCTCGTATAAAGCCCTAAAAAATCTACGTACATTTTTTGAAAAGCCCTGGTGGTGATTACTTCTGCTCCCATAGGGGGTCTTAAAATTTGAGTAGGGTGTTTACACTCTTTGCAAATGCTACACTGTTTTACAAATTCGCGAACATCGGTGCACATTCGTGGCCAGTAGAAATACTGTCGGAGTCGACTCAGTGTTTTTGCGAAACCGCCGTAGGCAGCGGTGCTAGCTTCGTGCGAGTTTCAAATGAGATTTTGCATCAACTCTGTAGGCACCCACAATTTCCACGAATGGTCTTCGTTTTTCGGTTTTCCGTCGTAAAAACAAGTGCGTTTGTAAATGAAGTCGTCAACCACTCTCACATCCGGTAACCTTTCTTTGTTCTCTATTACTGTTTTTACCAAATTCAAATAATTTTCGCTTCTAAATGCGTCTGATTCTAGGTCAATAATGGTCGAATCTTGTGCGAAATGTAACTCTTCCATGTCTAATCTAGAAATCATATCCGGTACCACATTCTTTTGCCTTTTCGGTGCTCAATTTCAAAGGAGAAACCCTGCAGTTTTAAGCTCCAACGCGCTAGTCTGCCTGCCAGGTCATTCTGTTGACCTGGCAGGCAGACGGTGACTGACCGTATAATTTTTCTGGGCTGTATTCAATTTTTTGTGAAAAATACGCGATCGGATGCTCTCCTTTATCTTTATCTTTTTGGAACACTAGACGCGTCGCACTGGACATAGAAATGTTAATCAAAATTTTTTTATTTATTGAACCCCTCCATTGCTTCGGAGGTGAATACAACATTTTTCGCTTTTTTGATGGTATCTGTTCTGCAGAAAATGTGGCATAATTTTTTATAAACCGACGATACCCGCCAGCTGTACCGAGAAACTGTCGAACCTGTTTTATGTTTTTAGGGGTCGTTATCCTAACAATGGCCTCGACTTTGCCAGGGTCTATTTTTAACTTTCCATTTCCCACTAGATATCCTAAATACTTTAACTCGGTGAAACAAAACTTAGACTTATACCAAAAAAATACAAAAAAGTAACACTACCGGATAGCCAAAAAAATGGGATAACCAACACTAATGTGTTTCAAAAAGCAAAATATGCAAATAGTGCAATATCTCCAAAACTGTCCTACTGAAAATTTTTCCGACTTCATATTCGGATTCAGCGTGGGTTTTTACATAGGAAATGACTATCAAAAGTTGAGGATACATTTTGCTGTAAACTAGCCTCCAGAAGTCGATACCGAGGTATAATTCTTGTTTTAGTGATGGAACTAAATATAAAACTAAAAATTAGTTTTTTTTACCGACACCTGACTTTCGCTCTGACTTTACCAACGATCCTTTGGCTGTTACCGTCGGCAAATTTTATATTTGAGTGGTAATCGAGAATCGGAATTTCGAGTTTCGAAACATACAGACTTTTCCTAAACAGCTGACAGTAGCTCCACTGTCCATAAGACCATTTAAGGGTGTATTTCGTTATCAGGCCAATCTTTCAAAAGCAATAGCGCTGCTCACAGGTGTGGTAACAACGTCATTGATGGCTCTTTTGAAAGATCACAAGGTCCCATGTGCACTTAGGAGTGTCTCAAGTTTAGAACTTTTATGGTTTCTGAGAAAACTGACCTCAAATATCTTGATGTCGGTCTCAAAAAATTTCTATCATCTTTCCCATGTGCACTTAAGAGGGTCCGGTTCCAATCTGTTCAGTGGTTTGGTCAAAAAATGCAGTTATGTAGATGCATTTTTTGTGCTAACTTTGGAAGTTCATAATTGATACATTTTGCATTTAAATTATAATGCTGGTATACAGTCCTTAAATCTAACATATTATTAATAATTTTCAATCATAAGATCATTATTATTTGCGCCTCTTCATGGATATTTTCCACTTTTAAAAAGAGACTAAAATACAAAATGTTGGTGAAAAACTTGAAACTAAACCAAATACAAAAACCAAAATTTGCCTACTTGAGAAATGAGTTATTTACAGTGCAGGCCGCCGTGTTTTATTGCAATAATTGGCGAAAAAACCATTGTAAACCATAAAAAGTAAGGTTTGTTAAGAGCGAAGGTATAATAAAAGTGCATGCAAAAGCGCCGGGACACGTTTTTTTGGTAATGAGACCGCGAATATTTTTTTTTGCGAATTACTTAGTTTTTTCGAAAGGGGATCGTGCATTCAGTATTGGTATATTTTTCGAGTATTCATTACAATGTTTTCATTTTCAAATTGTTGTGCGATACGGAATTTTTTTTTATATTGTGAAAACAATTTTTTTGTAAATATTTCCAAATGACAAAGAACAAATTGAGGTGAAAAACCAAATACAAAAACCTTTTTTTAGTTCCATATTTTCCCTACAGATGCCTCACGCAGAACGGAAATATCCATGTACGGACGTGAATCTGTTTCAAGTAGGAGATTAGAGGAGGCGATGTCTTTTCGCTTTGATTGTCTTTTGAAGTATCTTGCTCGGGTATCTAAAATTTTTTTAGGTAATGGAAAATCCTGGTATATTTATTTTCGTTTAGCCACATAATTTGCTAGTCTTACGTGGTAAGGGATTATTTCACGAATTTTGGTTTCGGTTGGAACTAACAAATTACTATTTAATATGCTTACATTTTTACAAGAATTTATGTTTAAAGAGACAGGCGGATCAGTTATTGCTGGGCTTGAGTTGAGCATCCCTCAGTTCTTTGGATGCTGCTCTGCGCGTTTACCGTGTACTTCGGACATTTTGGAGTAATTACCTTTTCCCACCCAAACTTGAAGCAAAACAAATTGCGGACGGACGCGGGGCATTCGAAAAAACTGTGGCCACTTACCTTTTCCGTTCCAGCATTTTCGAAGCTGACTCTGATGGGAGTTATGGGGATTGTTATTAAAAGCTTCTAGTCCTTGTGGATCGTCGTCTTCTAATGCATGAACTCTTTTGAAAATGTTGGTTTTATGCACTTCTCGGACACTATTTCTTTCTCGTCTACACTCTTCGAGCAACTGGTCCATGGTATGGATAGAAATCGGAAAGACTAATTGCGAGATTCCATCCTTCAAATTGTCCTTCACTATTCTAACCAATTCAAATGCAGGCACATTTGGTTTTTTAACAAAATTATAGCGGTATGAAAAGCTTCCATAGTTTCGTTTGGGAGTTGCCTCTGTTCCATTATTTTTCTCTGAATTTCATAATCACTCTCTTGCCTACGACATTTTCGGAACATAGTGTACTTGAGATTGTTCCAATCGGATTATGGATGTTGTCTCCGGTAGAACCAAAACCATTCGTGAGCATCGCCCGCCAGCAATTGATGAAAATTCTTTAGAAGTTCTGACCATGGACAGCGAAAATCTTCCCTAATTGCTTCAGCTCGGAACACAAAATCTTCTATGGTTACGGTTTTGGACGTCCCGTCGAATTTCAGACCCCACTATGTTAAATCCCAACGGATTGGCCTATTCCCAATGTTAAAGGCGTAATTTGCCTCATTAGTATGTAGCATTTGTGGATAGCCTGATACGCCTGATATTGAAACGGTTGTACGCCTGATATTGAAACGGATCCACGATGTGGAACATTTTCATTGGCGGGTGGCGAGGTTTCGGGGGGTCCGTTGTGTGCAAAGTCTCGTGAGGTTCATTACTGGTTCTGTTCGGACCTGCATTGTTTTTGTGATTGTAGGGTGTATCTAGTGTCGGTGTGCAAATATTATCTTGCACGCGTTCCCGTTCTGCCTGCATTGACTCCCTAACTATTCTAGGTACTAACCTCAAAATCATTTGCTCAACGTCGAGGAGTACGCTACTATGAGCAGCACCTACTGACGCACCGACATAGGCCTTTAGTGTAATACCTTGTACACCCACTGTACCCACGGGACTAACTATCTGATCTCCCGCTGCCTGCGTTTGTCTTCTAGCGACGTGTTCGGCTTGCACCTCTAAGGCTGTTAAGCTACTAAAATCCGGAGACGTAATAGTAGTAAAATAGCCTGTGATTCGGGAGAACTACCCGCTGCAACCAATGGATTTGAAGAGGGTCACACAGTCCTCTTCGAATCCATTGGTGGTTGTCTTAACCGGAATGTTCGAGGTTGTAGTATTAGCCATTGTTTTAATGGTTTGGTGTTTACACTCAGAGTTGGTACTGACGTTGACATTAATTTGCCTCTACCTTTAGCTCTCGTGTACTAAAGCCGGTACTAAACAACCCGGATATGAAAAACTCTAAAATATGTAGAATCCTTACTATTTATAAAATTGAAAACGCCAATTTGGCTGTAACAGGTAAAGCAAAAACTAGACAACCGATTTTCAAATTTTTTTTAACACATTCTATTTGTGCCAAGGAAGAGAATAGGATACTTTTTTTTTTAATTTCCAAAGGTAAATATCTTAATTTTCGGTATTAAGTTCTATTTCAAAACTTTATCTTATGCTTACAGATTTCGTTCGATTTCATTGACATAGTCTGTGCTTGCAGAACATTATTGTATGTTGCTTTCCACTATCTTCTGCGTATAGATCGCTGAAAATGAAGAGTTATTTTCATTATATGGAGTTTTTGTGCTCTCTCTCTCTCTCTCTTTTTATTCACCATGATCAGGGATGTTAGATTGTGGGGAATTAACCATTTTGCGGGGAATTTCGAGCTCTGTGTGCAGGAGGGGAAATTTTCCATTTCGCTTCTCTGCTGTGAATGTCTGTATTTTTTACGTGGGCAACGCCACGGGGAAATGCCAGTAGCTTAATAATAATTAAAATAATTATGATATCTGACAATTTTAAGTGCATATAAACATCTACCACCATATAATTAAACTTAAGTAGATTTATCAAAAATTATTTGTTTAAGTAATTTTAAGTGGGATTCGAATACGAAACCATTCAGGGAAAACTAGTTAGATTAAAATCAATTCTATGTAATTATCTCTAATTTTAAGATTTTTCGAAAAAAAAACTGCAAAAATAACTATGTACACAAAACTCAATAATAGTTATTAACACTTATGTTACTCAACTGCCTTAAAAATGTTGATTTGTAATTAAAGGTTTAAACCAAACTTTAAGACTAAAGGTATTTTTCCGATGAGAACGAATTAAATCAATATTTTTAAGAATGTACTGAAACTACTTTTTATTTCACAATAAAGGTAAATAAAAAACTAGAGAGTGGACTATCTTCGGCTATACCGAAGTTGAAATACCCCCACACAGTAGGAAGAAGTACCTCGATCATAAAAAAATGTGGTCTCAAGACCCTATTTTGAGCCAATTATAGGTGGTTGTCCAAAATCCATTTCTAAAAATTTCCAATTAAATCCACCAAAAAAAAAATTGGTCTCAAGACCCCATTTAGACCCTTCGGAACCTCGGACCATCTCCAAAATCCATTTCTAAAAATTTCCAATTAAATCCACCAAAAAAAAAAATTGGTCTCAAGACCCCATTTAGACCTTATATATGTGGCTTCGGAACCTCGGACCATGTCAAAAATACGTTTCTAAACATTTCCAATCGAATACAACAATAAAAAAGACTTGAAAAATTTTTACCTTTTTTTTCGGTGTATGGGAGCCACGCCCAGTTTTTGTCCGATTTGGCTGATTCTCGAACTTGATCTCAGTATTCACGAGAAAAACATGTAAAAAAAGTTTCAGGTCGATATCTCCAAAACTGCGACCGCTATCGTGCGGATGGACAGACGGACAGACGGACAGACGGACAGACGGACAGACGGACAGACGGACGGACAGACAGACGGACATCGCTAAATCGACTCAGGAGGTGATACTGATCAAGAATATATATACTTTTCCATACCGGACACGCCTCCTTATGGGCGTTACAAACGTTGTGACAAAGTTAGTATACCCTGCCACAGTGAGTGTGGGGGTATAACAAACCGAAAATAAATAGAATTTAATTAACCGCGTAGCAGAGTTTTTTCAGCGTATAGGGACTGTTTTACAAAGAGACTTGGATCAGATGTAATTAAATTTCTAAATATGCATAACATTTGCTCTAAACGTCATTAGAACTGGTATGCTTAAGAAAAATGTATGCCCAATTCCAGATTATCGTAAAATCTTGCCCTTTTTTTATCAATAAGACTAAGTTACCAATTTGAAATTATTAGCATACATCTTATTTTTGTCTCGGATTCTTCGTTTCGCGGAACAATATTTAAAAATTCCTACTTGCATTGGGCGCAAAGTTGTTCGGACAACACCCAAACAGCTGACGTACACCTGACAAATAAAGAACTTTAACTAAAACAACATTCATCGCCAAAACCAGAAATAACAAGAAAAGTACAAACTCACAAAAAGAAACGAAAACAACAAAGACTAATTCGCAAATTTCGACTAACATCATACCAGTGTCCCCTAACGTTTGAGCATTCATTTGAGTCCAATCGCTACATGGCATATGGTGAGTGTTTTAACTCAACTCATCCTGGACGTATGAGAACACTCTTACAACACTAAAACGAGCAAATCTCAGAAGCAATTTTCAAAAAAACTAGAGAGTGGACTATCTTCGGCTATACCGAAGCTGAAATACCCCCCACACAGTAGGAAGAAGTACCTCGAACATAAAAAAAATGTGGTCTCAAGACCCTATTTTGAGCCAATTATAGGTGGTTTTGGAGCCCGGACCATGTCCGGGCTCCAGGGTCTAAATGGGGTCTTGAGACCCCATTGGCTTCGGAACCTCGGACCATGTCAAAAATACGTTTCTAAACATTTCCAATCGAATACAACAATAAAAAAGACTTGAAAAATGTTTAGCTTTTTTTCGGTGTATGGGAGCCACGCCCAGTTTTTATCCGATTTGGCTGATTCTCGAACTTGTATTCACAAGAAAAACATGTACCCAAAGTTTCAAGTCGATATCTCCAAAACTGCGACCGCTATCGTGCGGACGGACAGACGGTCAGACGGACGGACAGACAGACGGACATCGCTAAATCGACTCAGGAGGTGATGCTTATCAAGAATATATATACTTTTCCATACCGGACACGCCTCCTTATGGGCGTTACAAACGTTGTGACAAAGTTAGTATACCCTGCCACAGTGAGTGGCTACCGAAAACGGTAGCCCTGAATCATTTCAATTCATTTCAATTCCTCTTTCAATGACGTACGGCGGGGGAGAAAATCTGACGTCTGGCGGGGGAAAATGCTATTTGCCTCACCTGGTTTACTACACCGTGCATTGGGCGGAAATTGGCATGCTTGCATCGGCACGGCTATAGTCGCCGGAAGTCGAGGGTTCTTTGTACCGCTCCCAATCCATACACAAAAAAAGAAATTCGTGCCATTAAAAATACAAAGACACAAAAAAAAGATGTTAAAGAAAATGTAGAGATAGAAGTTCGAAATGTATAAGAGAGAGAGAGTGAAGCGAGTTACAATTGAAAGGAGGGAGATTAAATTTCTTCTGCGAGCCACGATGTACAAGCACTGAGGGTATAGGTGTATTTATGATTACAAATAAACATGGCGTTTAATCTAAATTTTTGGGAAAACAGCAGTTGTTATAAATTTACTTATAATATAAAAAGAGGATTTCTATACCGGCATATATAAGAAATTATAAAATATGATATATGTAATTGACAATAAGCGTTAATTTACAATATAACTACAATATCAATAAAAATAAATGGTACAATTTTGGCGTTCTTGCTTTACAATTTTTTTACTTGCTTGTTGATAGATGAGTAGGACGACTGTAGAGGTGCTGACGAAGCGATGACGATGCCGGACGTCTGAAGAGATTTGATTGGTGTTATTGCGGGTAAAGATGTGACGAGATACGGCGCGTTGATGATGGTAGCGCATTAGCTGGTTGTTCATGACTCGGCGTTGTTGTAGGCAGCGTGAAACTGGTGCACTGCGAGAGTTTTGTATTCGCACATTTTTGGGTGGCAAAGGTCACAATGGCCGGCACTTTTCGGAATGTAACGTGACGGAGAAACTTGGCAGTGGCGGCCGATCGTGTCGCGTTATTGGCGGACAATTGTGTCGCGTAGCTGGCGGAAAAGCAAAATTTTCTGCCTGATGTCCAGATGTCCAGAGGATTATCGCTGATAACACGCGGTTGCAAAAATGGCACGTATATCGTTTTCCCGGCGATGGTGATGAGTCGCTCGTTGAAGCGATCAGGCGAACCCATTTACTAGAAAAAGGTATTCGTTGGTGTGACGGCTGTCACTCGGCCCTGAACGTATCGGACGTACGCGGTAGTGCCAATCCACCAAAATCAAGTCATTCGGCTGATGCTTCAATTGCCTGTCTTGGGCACTCCCGTTTAATTGACTTTAAAGCAAATGAATTTATTTTTCTTTTTGAAATCTATTTGGCAATTCGCACCCACAGTGGTGTTACTTAAAACAAACTTTTTTTTTTTTAATCTAACTCGCAGTACTCAGTTCTTGGTCCCAAAATGTAATGGCCGATTTCTTCCCGTTCTGATGTGCACGAAACCGCCGTATTTGCCACTGAACTGGACATCATCACTCGATGGAATTAATTTATTCCCTGATAAAAGAAAAAGGTACAACACAGGAAAAGAAGAAAAACATGGAAATGTCGATGACAACACTGATTCCGTAGGCACGATTTCTTCGGGACCTACTTTCTGTTTACCGTTACATCATTTTGTATTTTGTAAAAGTAGTTTTCTAAATGTACTTTTCCAAAAGTGTGCTACCACCCTGTCAGCTGTCGTCATCTTTAATAAGGCTTAATATTATTCGGAAGTTTTCCCAGCTTGAAAGGAACTGCATAGCGTAAGCCGTTTACAAGAGTGGTTGAATAAATTAATTGCTGAAGCTTTTCTTCAAGCTGATTTCCTCCTGTTGGAATGGGATAAGTTTATTATCCAATTTTAAATATACATCCAAAGAAATGGTTACCAGTTCTTGTTCCAAATAACCACCAGCATTAGCAAATCATTCACTGCTGTATCTTCGAGGTACTTCAATAATTTAGCTTTTTTAGTTAAATATGTCATTTATTCAATTTGAATTTGCCAAATTTCTTCTTCTAATATGCCGTTAACAATGAACGGCATATTCTGCGAAAATGGCTACGTTAAACACGAGGTTTTTCTTGTAGCCTTTGGTATATATGTATGTGTTATATCTGGTTGTGTTGTTAATTTTCGATGTTTTTTTATAATGTTCAATATTTTGTTGATTTAATATTTTTTGTGGGGTGATTTATTTTTTAATGTAATACATGGAGTTTCGCCCTGACCAACAAACTGAAATCAGCATTTCATGAGGCTTACAAATTCTTATAAGAACATGTAGCCTAACAAAACGATGCGTTAAGCATGGCGGTCAGGACGGAACTCATTTGCCAAATCTGTTTAGATTTCGATTTGTTTACGTTTGGCACTGCAAGGTTGTATTAAAAAATGTTCTTAATATGTAAACCCTGATTGTAGAATACTGAAATGCCACCCTAACCGCAGCAGCCATTTTGTCGATATTTACGATTTTTACACTTAATTGTTCATTTAAAGTTAACATGTTTTACAAGTTTACAAGTTAACGGGGGCTGTAGAGGTTTAAATGAACCGCATTACTATAATTAAATAAAAACCAAACAAAATATAAGAACAAAAGAAGCAATCGATCTCCGAAAATAGTGGGCTCATATTTGG
Organism: Heteromyza rotundicornis; assembly: GCA_951394025.1. NCBI lineage: Eukaryota > Metazoa > Arthropoda > Insecta > Diptera > Heleomyzidae > Heteromyza > Heteromyza rotundicornis. Next base: position 5,034,469 of record OX596013.1, on the reverse strand, counting down.
AACAAATTTTTAAAATGTGGGTTGGACCACTTTTGCATGGAAAAATTTGCTTAAATTGTCAATGCAAAAGTGAAACTTTTATTTATCATATATTAGGGAAAGCAGGAATCTGCAAGGGGGATTTAAAAAAAAATAAACCCAGTAGAATCGTAAAATCGATTTTGATTTTTTGTGGATTGGACCACTTTGCTTCCAAATCCTAACACTATCAGCTAACAAATATTAGTAAAACAATAACAAATATTTAAAAACTTAAACAAAAAATTATTTTATTAAAAAGTATTCTTTAAAAACTTTAACCCATTTTTTGCAAAAGCAGTCGACTGTTCGACGTAAAATTTAAAAAATTCTAGTGACGAAACTAATGGACCGATTTCTAATCAGTTTTCGTGTAATGATGGTTTGGTTCTTTGACAATGAAAAAAAACTAATCAGTAAGATATGGGAGACTTTAAATTGTGGCCAGGTCCATTTGAACAAATACACCTTTTTTGGACACTTTTTGAAAAATTTGGAAAAAATCAAAAAAAATTTCGTAAAGTTCTGAAATCTAATAAATATTATTAAAAAATGATCAAACTATAATTTTACGTCCAAAAATTAGTCAATTTTAAAAATACGAAAGAGTATTTGTAAAGAAAATTTGATGGTCGTAAAATTGTCCATTGGCCAAAAGTGTTTACAAAAAAAACACTATTACCAATTTTTGGAAAAATTGTCAAAATTCTGGCACATTTTTTTATCACAAAAGTTTCTTTTACAAAATAGTTTATTTTTAACCACAGAAATTTTTCGCATGAAAAAAAGTTTTTTTAAACCCAAGAAAAAAAGTTCGAAGACACATAACGGATTAAAGTGCCCTGGGACTCGTTCGAAAGGAGATAAATAGACCTTTATATTGATACCAATATCAATACTATAACATGTGGCTGTGAGCCACCGTAAATAAAATAGCTGTGTATATACTTTTTTTATTGTTAATTAACATTTAGGGAATTCACAAGGGTCTCGTATCGGTCGCATTGTTGTATTGTCGTGAAAAAATACGATAGTTGTGAAAATGATGTTGCTGTTTTCCATACAAAAAAAAATACGATAATACAACTTTGCAACCTGTGTTTCTATGACTCTCGTATTGATTCTTCTTCTTATTTGAAAAGTAATTGCAGGATTAATGCATAAAACGTACACGACTTGCCTAAAATATTGTAACAAAGAACGTGGAGACATCCAAAACTCTTGCGACCATCAACTTTGGCCAGATGGCCACTTGCACTTACGGGCAGACGGGGTTTCCGGAAGCATTTTGAATGCATTAAACGTGCGCGACTTGTTGAAAATATTGAATTAAAGCACAGGTGAACCGCAATATTTCTTCCGATCCTTGATTTGGGCCGCATCAGCACCTGCGCGAATGGTGGTACGCATCCAGTGGCGAACGAAGTTAGGTTAGGTTTCCAATATAATTTGTTCGCTCTCTTTTTCTCTCCCTCTCTGAAATGGCAGTACTAGATTTTTTTCTGCAATGGGTGTGCTCACAACAATTGTATTTTTTCAAACACGATGATACGACAATACGACAATACGAGACCCTTGTGAATTCCCTAATTGTTTTTGACATTCTAATTGCTTTTATTGTCGTTTTCATTGAATTTATGTGATACTAGATACTAGCACTATAGAGTAGTACACTTGCTCTTTTTCTTTGCTAAGGACGTCAATATCGAGTTTTGCCACGTTTCGCATTTATTGCTTCATTATTGACCACAGGGACTATTGGATTCGGGTCGAGGCTGTCGAATGCTAGTCTAGAACATGCATACCTTGATAACTAACCATATTTTTAGTCCGTTTAAAAAAAAAGGCACTTTACAATATCAATAGGGAATTAATGAAAAATCTTCAAGTATTGAACTGCGAAAAAAATGAAGGCGTATGAACTAACAGGGGTAGTATATATACATACATACATATGGGTAATTAAAAGCCAAAACGGCCGTGACTCAAGGGTGATTTCTCCGATTCGCTTCAAATTTGGTGGGTCGATAGAGGAGTATGACTATTGAAGAAATCTAAAATATGAGCTTTTTTCATGCCACATTTTGGATTGTACAGTAAAAACAAGATAAAAGTATCATTTTCCTAATAATTAAGTATTTTGGAACTGCTTTGAGTAAAAATTCTGAAAAAAATCATAATAATAGACAATCTACAGCCTGTTTCCCAATGTTTTTTTTTAAAAATTTTTTTTTTTTTGTAAAAATTTTTTCAAATCCCATTTTTTTTAAATTTTTAAAAAATATTTGTTATAGCTGTGATTTTTGCGCAAATTTTGCATATAAGAATGCGAGGGGGTCTCATAAACTGAGGAAAATATGAATTTTTAACTGGAAGCTAATAAAATTTTTATTTTTTTATTTTTAACTCCAGCGCGAAATGCGTTTTCTGTTGGTCTAAAACCTTCTCACAAAATCTTTGGTGGTGATCGCATAATGTTGTATAGTTGCGTGCACGGTCTAAACTTGTACAAAACCTTAAAATCGTAAATTAATGAAAATTTTTTTCAAAACCATAGAGATACAACAAGAGACACAAAATTTGAATTTCCTACGGTAGCCCCTTTGCCTTTGAGGTATTAGGCTCCCTTTTTGTTTATTTGGCAATAGGTAAATATCATGTAAATGGCCAAAAAGATAAATGAAAAAAGACCCCTTTTTGTACAACCCCCACCAAAAGGGAGCTTAGTGCCCCGAAAATGTAAATCATGTAAATCGCCAAAAAGATAAAATAAAAAATTTACTTTTGTGAAATTGTTCCCCCTTTTTGTACAACACGAACAAAAAGGGGGCTTAGTGACCCAAAAAGGGAAATGGGGGTAAAAAAGCCTCATCTAGGGTTGCCACATGCAAAGTGATCTTCGTCTGGATTTTGAAAAAAAATATCTGGACTTTTCCATTTTCAACTGGACATTCAAAGAAAAAATCTGGAATTCTTTTTTATTTTAATGGCATATTTTTAAGAAATAGTAAAGTAGGAATTGGATAGTAATATGCAAGGATATACATTGGTTACTCCTCCCATTGAAAAAAAACAATTAAATTACATAGCTTATTATGAAAAAAACACCTTTGCGCGGTTAGAAGTTTGTAACCGCCTTTTGTACCTTCTCATTGGCATGCAACAAACATTTTACCTTTTGTCTCTCGCCAGAAAAGACCTGTAAATTTGTCGTTGAAAGCTTTACAACTTCAGTTTAAAAACAGTACAATGCTATTCTTTCCACAAATATTTTGTAGCAAAGGGCCGCTTGTAACCATTTACTGTTTTTAAAAGTGTGTAGAACTCTTTACAGTTTTATAGTTTAGTCTGGCAATTTTGTGGTCGAAAGCAATAAGCACTTAAGTCGAAACAAAATTTCAAAATGGTCTACTTTTTAAAAACAAGGTTGTGTGGTGTGTTGTAGTTCCATAAATATTTCAGAAGACTCTTCGAAAAATGTTTAGAAGGACGTATACAGTCTTATTCAATTCATGCTTAATTACTTAAGAGCATATTGTCTTTGGCCGCAGAAATATTTCAGATTTTATGAAATCAGCCATCATTCTACTTAAGGTAATGAACCTAAGTTATTTAAATGGCTAAAAACTCATTAGCAGTAATTGAAAAAAAATAAAACTATTTGACAGAAAACTTTATCTTATAATAAAAACGAAAACGCTATTAGGTTTTCTGACTTATTTTAGTTTTTTTTACTGAGAAATATCAGAGAAAATTTTGTCTGGACACATTATTGAAAAACTGGACTCTGGACACATGACAAAAAATCTGGACAATTCAGACGAATCCAGACCGTGTGGCAACCCTAGCCTCATCCGATCTACACCCATTCACGTAATATATCACATTGCAGCGGAATTGCCTCCGAAATTCAGACTGAATCTGGCTACGGCCAAGGAAATCGCAAAAGTGTTCGCATACGACCTTTCAATGGCAAAAACATTCAAAACAGTTAACCTTAATATTAACACTAGTTATTTCAGAACTTTTAATAAATTTAGGGACACTTTCCGTGATATACATCCAGTAGTAACGAAAAGTATAGACTCGGCAAAAATCAAGATAGATCGTGACTTCTATAAGGGTGCGATGAGAAATACTGAAACAATCACAGCACTTGCTACTCATAAATTGTTAAATTTAAAAAGTCGAGGCTTTGAAATTATAGCTACGGATGGCTCAGTCCAAGGTGACGTCTCCTGCGGGGCGTTTGTTCATCCAGCGAGTGATTCTACTAACAGCTTCTTCACTCTTAAAAAACTGTCATCAATGTCAGCGGAATTGGTAGCTATCAATCAAGCAATCGATTTCGCCATATCACAAAATTTTTCAAAAGTGGCGATATTAACAGACAGCTTATCCGGTCTGTTCGCTCTGCAGAACACTGTCAATAACAATTATTTAGCTCACGAAGTCGTTGAGAAAATTAACTCCAGTTTATTGGAAACGGTAGAATTACACTATATACCAGGACACCAAAATATAGCTTTTAATGAAATGGCAGATACTGCCGCGAGGAATGCAATTCACCAAGGTCAAGAACTGTCAATTCTATGGCCATTAAATGCAATGAAGTTCATAGAGTCAACGATCAGAGATGAATGGAATGCTGAGTACAAGGAGAGTATTCTGTCTAAAGGAAAATAGTTCGGAAGGGTCTACCCGGAGGTACAGGGACGGCCGTGGTTCAAAAATAAACAGCTGAAATTATTACCCATTGAAATCAAAACTATAAACAGAGTAATCAGTGGCCACTCATTTTGTAAATACACTCTCGCAAAAATGAAAATATACGACGACGACACTTGCGACGCTTGTCGAGTTCCTGAAGATAACAACCATTTATTATTCACTTGTCCGAAATTCGCGACACAAAGATCTAAATATCCGACAATAAGCATGTCGTTATAATGGGCCAAATAAATCTCCAAACCTTTCCGAATTCGGGAAGCTGACAAAGTAACATTAAAACACAAAAAAATATATATATTTGGTGGTGATCGCATAATGTTTTATAGTTGCGTGCACGGTCTAAACTTGACCAAAACCGTAAAAACGTAAATTAATGAAAATTTTTTTCAAAACCATAGAGATACAACAAAAGACACAAAATTTGAATTTCCTACGGTAGCCCCTTTGCCTTTGGGGTATTAGGCCCCCTTTTTGTAAAAAATTAATATTTTTTGTGTACAAAAAAACAGTTATGAAATACATTTGTTTTTATTTACTAATTTTTTTTATTTTTATGAATTTGTATTAATTTTTTACGGTTGCCTACCCCGATTTCCCTTTTTGGGTCACTAAGCCCCCTTTTTGTTCGTGTTGTACAAAAAGGGGGAACCTACCGTTACGACCAATCTCATCGTCGATGAACGTACCATGTTATAGATTATCAAAACATGTTGGTGAAATTTTGAACAATATGGTATCCGAAGATTACAACATAAAAAACTCATTTCGATTAAAAGAAAAACTTAGCAACATTGAACTTGAGGAAGGGGAAGTTTTAATTTCGCTAGATGTAATATCACTATTCACAAATATTCCAACCAATTTAGCAATCAAAATAATAATGCAACAATGGACCACAATAAATAAACATACTTCAATACCCAAACAACAATTTTTGAAAATTTTAGAATTTTGTCTTAAAGACAACAATTATTTAAACTTTGACAACAAAATATACAACCAAACGTATGGCATGCCAATGGGTAATCCACATTCCCCCACTATTGCCGATATTGTGTTAGACAATCTGTTAGACACCGCGATTGAAAAACTTCTAACAGGCAACATAAAAATGAAATTCATCACAAAATATGTAGATGACATATTTGCAATTATATGTTTGAAAGACAAAGATGAAATTCTAAAGACATTTAACACATACCACCCCAAACATCAATTCACAGTAGAAGTAGAGAAAAACAATAGCCTACCATTCTTGGACATGAAAATACACAGAGTAGATAGCACGACTATAACCGATTGGTATGCAAAACCAACATCCTCTGGAAGAATGATGAATTTTAACTCCACACAACCATTAAAACAAACAAAAAACACAGCTAACAACTTTATAAATAAAATCCTTATTCTAAGTGACCCTCGATTTCATAAAGAAAATACAAAAAAGATCAGGCGAATATTAAAAATGAATGACTACCCAACATATATGATTAACAATTTAATAGAAGCACAAACTCACAAAATACAATACAAAAATAACACAAACCCAATTCTTGAACAATCTCGAAGAGAGAAAGAATATCGAGAAGAGAGAAAGAAGGAGATACACACTAGAAAGCTTAAGAATACAGGAGAAATGGACAAACACAATGAACTTTAAAGAAGACATAGATAACATTAAACAATCGTACGCAGTGGTGCTCGATGGTAACCAAAAATAGTTACCAAATACAATATAATTTTAGTGATGTAAATTAATGTAAGTGCAATATTAATAAGTATAAACAAGTGTAATTGAGTTTTTGTTCTTTTTTGTTTATATAAAGTATTATTGTTATTTTAGATTTAATAAAGAAACGACCCTGAAGAAGATGCCAATAAAGCATCGAAACGTTGGTAAAATAATGAATTAAATATTTTTAATTGCATATGCATCTACGACCAATAAGCCCAAATTGAAAACAACAGTGAATAGAAATTGGCCAAAAAACACAAATCTAAATAATTGTTATTGACAGTGTTCTGCAGAGCGAACAGACCGGATAAGCTGTCTGTTAATATCGCCACTTTTGAAAAATTTTGTGATATGGCGAAATCGATTGCTTGATTGATAGCTAGCAATTCCGCTGACATTGATGACAGTTTTTTAAGAGTGAAGAAGCTGTTAGTAGACTCACTCGCTGGATGAACAAACGCCCCGCAGGAGGTCGTATGCGAACACTTTTGCGATTTCCTTGGCCGTAGCCAGATTCAGTCTGAATTTCGGAGGCAATTCCGCTGCAATGTGATATATTACGTGAATGGGTGTAGATCGGATGAGGCTAGGGTTGCCACACGGTCTGGATTCGTCTGAATTGTCCAGATTCAATATGCTCTTAAGTAATTAAGCATGAATTGAATAAGACTGTATACGTCATTCTAAACATTTTTCGAAGAGTCTTCTGAAATATTTATGGAACTACAACACACCACACAACCTTGTTTTTAAAAAGTAGACCATTTTGAAATTTTGTTTCGACTTAAGTGCTTATTGCTTTCGACCACAAAATTGCCAGACTAAACTATAAAACTGTAAAGAGTTCTACACACTTTTAAAAACAGTAAATTGTTACAAGCGGCCCTTTGCTACAAAATATTTGTGGAAAGAATAGCATTGTACTGTTTTTAAACTGAAGTTGTAAAGCTTTCAACAACAAATTTACAGGTCTTTTCTGGCGAGAGACAAAAGGTAAAATGTTTGTTGCATGCCAATGAGAAGGTACTAAAGGCGGTTACAAACTTCTAACCGCGCAAAGGTGTTTTTTTCATAATAAGCTATGTAATTTAATTGTTTTTTTTTCAATGGGAGGAGTAACTAATGTATATCCTTGCATATTACTATCCAATTCCTACTTTACTATTTCTTAAAAATATGCCATTAAAATAAAAAAGAATTCCAGATTTTTTCTTTGAATGTCCAGTTGAAAATGGAAAAGTCCAGATATTTTTTTTCAAAATCCAGACGAAGATCACTTTGCATGTGGCAACCCTAGAAAAGCTGTAATGCACATTGCGGGTGTATTCCAAACCGGCAGCCACTCAGTATATTTAAAAAATTGCACGTTTTCTTTGTCTTTGTGACGATGTACTCAATGTGTTGACTTGCTGCATTATTTGCCGATATTATACGTCCTAAATATTTAATTTGAACAACCTCTTCGTTTTCGCTATTGTTGATTCTAATTTCCATGGATGGATTGCGTTTATTAAAACATATAACCTTAGATTTTCCAGTATTTATGCTGAGATCGATTTCTTTGCAAGCGTTCACAAATAAGTTAAGTTTCAATGTCAGATTGTCTCTGGCTGTTACAAAAGATCTTTCGTTGCATAAGATAAAAAATCATCCGCAAATTGGAATATACGGCAGTTGTTATCAGCAAGTGAATGTAGACTAGCTGTATACAAGTCAAACAAGATTGGACTGAGGCCGCTTCCCTGTACTAGACCTCGTTGAGTGTTAACCGTTGATTCTTCAAAATGTAATTATCGGTTCTTAAGGAACGAGTGTATCCAGTCAATGATATGTGTATTAAAATTCATTTCACGCAGTTTGTTTTTCAGGGTGTCAATATTGGTGTTGTCGTAAGCCTTTTCAATATCTATGAAGGCTGCTACCGTCGTCCAACCTTGTTTCTTTAGGAGTGCAACAGAGATGATGAGATCGTTGACGCATTGTGCTGTTGAGTCGTGTTTACGGAAGGCATATGTTCGGCTCGGTAATAATTTGTTTAGTTCTGCATGCTGATCAATGTGTTTTTTCAACATTCCCTCTAACAATTTCAGCATCACCGACAATAGGCTTATTGGTCTGAAGTTGTAGATATTACCAGGGTCCTTTTCTCTCTTGAGGTTCGGAACTATGGTTGGGTTGTCCGTATTGGCAATAAATTTTAAGAAGTCTTTTTTCTGATCCCCATCCCAAGAATTCTTTATACCTTTAGTGCAACCATATTTTTTAAATTTTTTATTTTTTTTCCACATTTCTTGTACACTCAAAGAATTTTTTCGTTCGTAAGAAACGAAAAATTAGACAAACACACTTCGTTTGTTGTTTCGTTTGCAATCAACGTTTGAGTAACGAAAAAAAAAAAAATTTACCAGCTCAGCCAGGTTTACAAGTTGCGCACATACACGCTGTGCCGCTGAGCTACTTACGTTCTGGTCGATAAAAACAAAGCTTATATCGAACTCGATTTTAACAATGTAAACGTTTATTAGAAATTAGTTTTTAATTTGCAGCAATTTAAAAACGTTTCCAATAAAAGTAAAATGCAATACTTTTATTGGAAACGTTTTTAAATTGTTGCAAATTTATTTATTATTTGCGGCAAAACGACTTAATTTGGAGCAAATGTTTTTTGTTTGTTTTTTCGTTTAAGTTGGTATTCAAAAGTAGTGTATTTGAAGCAAACGTTCTCCAAACATTTTAATTCTTTGAGTGTATGGATACTGGCTGTGAGATGTCTTCAATTACTTCTTGAAAATTTGTCTTCTTTTTATTGGCTATATGAACATTTAGATTATTTTGCGCTTCAAGTAAAGCCGTAGAATTTTGAAATGTGTTGTATTTAAAGTATTTTTGCCTTGCGGCATTTCTGAGTCGAAAAAGTTTAGTGGTTTCGTCACACCATCAGTGTTTTGGAATGTACTTGTTGTTATTCTTGAGTCGAATGGAATTTTTCTTAGTGCAGGTTTGGAACGATTTCGCAATTTCATCTACTCCACCAATAAGCTTAAGATTCATAATGTCTTTTTCCAACTTGGAATTGATGACTCTCCAAGACTTGGGTTCAATATCACCCAACAATTCTATAATTATGGGGTGGTGATTACTATTGGTGATATACAAAGGAACAACTTTGCATGGGAAGTTCGCGCATCTCGATATGAAAGATAAATCAAGTTCTGAAGACGGGCCGCTCTGGATTTTTAAAGTGCAAGTACCATCGTTCATACAGGCAAATCCGTTATCCAAGACCGTCGTGAATCACTCCTTTGGTGTTAGGAGTATCGCCACCCCAGAGTGACGACCTCGCATTGAAATCTCCAGCTATGATACACGGATTGTTGGAGTATTTAAATTTCGAAAATAATTTTGCTGTTTCAGATTTCAAAAGGTTTTGATCCATGTTAGGCGGTGCGTACATGCTTATAATATCGATGTTTGTTCTTACATTTAGCGTGGCAATACCAATCACTTCTGCGTTGAGCTTCAGTTCTAAAATTTTAAATTTTATTGATTTTTTAAATAAATTCCGACACCTCCATACCTTCCCGATCTCTTATTAAATGCGAAATTAAAATGCATTAAGCTTGTACAAGCGTTATCTGTTAGCCACGTTTCATACCGTGTGGTCCAAAGCATTGACGTCATAGTTCCTCTTTTTGCTTACAGTGCTCGGCGAAATGATTGAACCTATAGCAACGAAAGCATTGACCAAAAGGTACAAATGGCTTAACCTGTATTTTTGTGTAAGCGAACGATATATCCCGTGGAATTTGCAGCCCTTGAAAAGTTGTCTTTACTCTGTTGGTCTTTATCATTTCATTTTTGTCTTTCCTTTCTACACGAACTACTTTCAATATCGGGACGGGTGACGCCATGCCATCGTAGAGCTCAGACATGGAAATATCCTGGGGAACGTCAAATATTATACCCGTTTTCATTAAAAGGTGGTGAAAAATCTTCGCTTCGTAGCCTGCTAAGTTAATCCTTTTGTCAGCTGCGCAACAGTTGGCCGCCTCAGCATTTTTAAAAGAAATTTTGCATCGCCCAAATCCTACCTTAATTATGGTGTCAATGTCTTTCATGTTCAAACTGACCAAGGTCTTGGTTAACCGGATTGCGTTTATTAGAATACGATCCTCGGAAGTCCTTATAGTGTCGATAAACACCACAAAAGGTCCGCCATGTGAAGTGTCGTACCTGCAAGGGAAATCTCGTACATTGAATGTCAAATCGGAATTATTCGCGTCATTTATAATAGATGAAATGTTCATGTTTGCGTTGGTCTCCATACTAGGTCCACCCTATTGGCTTGCGAAAAATGCTTCTTGATCATCTAAACCTGTTCTCAAATTTTCGTTCTAGTCCGTGAACCGCTTCTGCTTCGCGCATCCAGTGCGCTGTGCCGCTCTTCCAAACGGGCCCGCACCCGCCTGGTATATCGTCCATTCCTCTTTTCACTGACGCAGAATAAAACGTGGCTTAAATGTGAATATGGAAGGAGAATAATGAAAATTATTGAGAAAAATCGGCTCAAATAAAAATTTTTAAATAAAAAATTTGCTTGAATCTTTTCAGAAAACAAAATGGCGTATTTTTAAGTCTATCCACTCTGACAGTTCGCTGTGGAATGACCAAATATTTTTGGGGAAGGTTTTAGACCAAGAGAAAACGTATTTCGCTCTGGAGTTTAAAATAAAAAAATAAAAATTTTATTAGCTTCCAGTTTAAAATCCATATCTTCCACAGTTTATGAGACCCCCTAGCATTCTTATATGCAAAATTTGCGCAAAAGTCACAGCTATAACAATTACGTTTTGAAAATTTTTAAGAAAAAAAACGGTTTAAAAAAAAGAAGAATTTTTCTAAAAAAAAAAAAAATTTTTTACATAAAAAAAATTATTTCAAAAAAAACATTACATTTGTAAAGGTTGTAAAATTGTCAATTAGTGTGATTTTTTTTAGAATTTTTACTCGAAGTAGTTTTAAAGTACCTAATTATTAGGAAAATGATACTTTTATCTTGTTTTTAACACACGAGATGCTAACTTTTTGTATTCCAAATGCCACTGGAACGAATTTTGAAGCACTCCATGGTTTGACATCCAAAACCAAGCTGGACTTGGCAACAAGAGTTGGTTTCTTTGATTTCTTAGCAGCATATGCAGCCACACGTTCCTGCGAATGCGTGCAGCTTCAAAGCTTTCTTCCTCGCTATCCGAAACAAACAAGCAACCATTGAATTTCCTGTTTCTAAAGCTGTAATACGAGTTTGAGTCTCCAAAGGTTTTTTAAATGTTTTTTAAATAAATAAAGATTGACAAATCATACATGGTTTTCAATTTTAGTTTAACTGAACTAAACTATATATTTGATCTAACAAAGCAAACATTTAGGTTTGATATCGACTCGTGAACGACTCGATATCAAAGGTTTTTCCAGGGTTGACAACTTTCAAAGAGCGCAGACCCGGAGATTCAAAAAATTTTTTTTGGGTAGACCTATGAAAATTTTTTTAAGTACATTTTTTTTTGTTATAAACCCACAATTCTATAGTAAATTTCCAAAGTTATCATATCGAAATTTGTCATGTAGATATACCAAAATACATCATGTTATTTTAACATGAATCTCTGGTTATTACATCATGAATATATCCCTTACATTTTTGAAATTATAGTTGTTCTGTGTGCAATATAATTTAATTTGACTATGACTCAGTGGTGTCGAAAAAAATGAACATATTTCTGAAGGTGTACAAGGTGTTACGGGTTTTGAAATGGCCCCAAAACAATAAAATTGTTGTATGGACCTAGGGTTGCCACACGGTCTGGATTCGTCTGGATTGTCCAGATTTTTTGTCATGTGTCCAGAGTCCAGTTTTTCAATAATTTGTCCAGACAAAATTTTCTCTGATATTTCTCAGTAAAAAAAACTAAAATAAGTCAGAAAACCTAATAGCGTTTTCGTTTTTATTATAAGATAAAGTTTTCTGTCAAATAGTTTTATTTTTTTTCAATTACTGCTAATAGTTTTTAGCCATTTAAATAACTTAGGTTCCTTACCTTAAGTAGAATGATGGCTGATTTCATAAAATCTGAAATATTTCTGCGGCCAAAGACAATATGCTCTTAAGTAATTAAGCATGAATTGAATAAGACTGTATACGTCATTCTAAACATTTTTCGAAGAGTCTTCTGAAATATTTATGGAACTACACCACACCACACAACCCTTTTTTAAAAAGTAGACCATTTTGAAATTTTGTTTCGACTTAAGTGCTTATTGCTTTCGACCACAAAATTGCCAGACTAAACTATAAAACTGTAAAGAGTTCTACACACTTTTAAAAACAGTAAATTGTTACAAGCGGCCCTTTGCTACAAAATATTTGTGGAAAGAATAGCATTGTATTGTTTTTAAACTGAAGTTGTAAAGCTTTCAACGACAAATTTACAGGTCTTTTCTGGCGAGAGACAAAAGGTAAAATGTTTGTTGCATGCCTATGAGAAGGTACTAAAGGCGGTTACAAACTTCTAACCGCGCAAAGGTGTTTTTTCATAATAAGCTATGTAATTTAATTGTTTTTTTTCAATGGGAGGAGTAACCAATGTATATTCCAGATTTTTTCTTTGAATGTCCAGTTGAAAATGGAAAAGTCCAGATATTTTTTTTCAAAATCCAGACGAAGATCACTTTGCATGTGGCAACCCTAGATGAGGCCGAGGCATCTACGAAGACCTGCATTGAAAACGGTTTTAAGCTTATTTAATGCGCTTTTGGGAAATTCGCAAATGATGATGCTGCATATTCAGCTTTGGCTCTGATAATTGCTTTAAAAAGCGGTAATGCACATTGCGGGTGTATTCCATAACGGCAGCCACTCAGTATATTTAAAAAATTGCACGTTTTCTTTGTCTTTGTGACGATGTACTCAATGTGTTGACTTGCTGCATTATTTGCCGATATTATACGTCCTAAATATTTAATTTGAACAACCTCTTCGATTTCGCTATTGTTGATTCTAATTTCCATGGATGGATTGCGTTTATTAAAACATATAACCTTAGATCTTCCAGTATTTATGCTGAGATGGATTTCTTTGCAAGCGTTCACAAATAAGTTAAGTTTCAATGTCAGATTGTCTCTGGCTGTTACAAAAGATCTTTCGTTGCATAGATAAAAAAATCATCCGCAAATTGGAATATACGGCAGTTGTTATCAGCAAGCGAATGTAGACTAGCTGTATACAAGTCAAACAAGATTGGACTGAGGCCGCTTCCCTGTACTAGACCTCGTTGAGTGTTAACCGTTGATTCTTCAAAATGTAATTATCGGTTCTTATGGAACGAGTGTATCCAGTCAATGATATGTGTATTAAAGTTTATCTCACATGCTATATTTTGGATTGTACAGTAAAAACAAGATACAAGTATCATTTTCCTAATAATCAAGTATTTTGGAACTGCTTTGAGTAAAAATTCTGAAAAAAATAATACTAATAGACAATCTACAGCCTGTTTTCTAATGTTTTTTTTGTAAAAAATTTTTTTTTATTAGAAAAATTAATATTTTTTTAATGATTTTTTTCAGAATTTTTACTCGAAGCAGTTTCAAAGTACTTAATTATTAAGAAAATGATACTTTTATCTTGCTTTTACTGTACAATCCAAAATATAGCATGAACAAAGCTCATATTTTGGATTTCTTCAAAAGTCATGCTCCTCTACCGACCCACCAAATGTGAAGCAAATCGGAGAAATCACACTTGAGTCACGGCCGTTTTGGCTTGGAATTACCCATATATAGTCCACCCAAAGCAACAATATAAGGGTTATAAAAAAACATGGAATCCTTTTAAATTCGTGAAATTTTTATTTATATTTTATTAAAAGCAGCAACATCAACACTCTGGACGTAATCCTCAAGCTTTTCAATTTCTTCAGTAAGCCAATCAATGGAAATCTTTTCGTCCTCAACAACACACGAGATGCTAACTTTTTGTATTCCAAATGCCACTGGAACGAATTTTGAAGCACCCCATAAAAGACCATCGGCCATGATTTTTCGTAATTCCGATTCCAATACAATAAAATCGGTTTCATCATCCCATGGTTTGACATCCAAAACCAAGCTGGACTTGGCAACAAGAGTTGGTTTCTTTGATTTCTTAGCAGCATATGCAGCCACACGTTCCTGGCGAATGCGTGCAGCTTCAGAGCTTTCTTCTTCGCTATCCGAAGCAAACAAATCTAATTCATCTTCGTTCTTGGGATTCTGGACATTGGCTGTCGACGCTTTAGCAACCATTGAATTTCCTGTTTCTAAAGCTGTAATACGAGTTTGAGTCTCCAAGCAAAGGTTTTTTAAATGTTCTACAATTGCACGAAAATCTTTATTCTCTTCCTCAACAGCAGCAATGCGATCCAAAACGTCGTTAGAAACCGGAGATGCGGCCAAAGTCGCTATTCCGTCCATCTAAAAAATAATTATTATAAATAAAGATTGACAAATCATACATGGTTTTCAATTTCAGTTTAACTGAACTAAACTGAATATTTGATCTAACAAAGCAAACATTTAGGTTTGATATCGATTCGTGAAAGGTTTTTCTCTAATGTTGAACATTTGAAACCGAATCGATACCCTGGGAAAAATTGTTCCAAAATCAATTACTCCAAAATATCAGCATTGGAGTAGTCGGTGGTGTAGTAACACCTCAAATATGTGGAGAGGTTACATAACCTGGTTACATATAATGCAGATGTGGACCAATGCAGTAAAAACGAACGCACATTTGCTGAAAGGTACATAATCCGTCTTGCTCTTCATTTCAATGAGATGATTTGGTAGAGTTGTCAATACAATTCAATTTATTATAGATTTCCAAAATTATTATTGATACCAAACGTTCTACCAAACGTTTCATTGCAAAACCTTATGAAAATTAAGAATTTTTTGAGACAGGTATTCTGTCTAACTTATAACAATATCAATTTTATAATTTCAGAAATTTTATAAAAATTCTTATTAAACTATAAAATGTTAATTCTGGATTTTCGTCCGCCATCAGAATAACGGTTGTTGTTTATTCTTTTCATTTTCGTTCCTTGTAAAAATGAAATGTTGTCTGCACGTGCATTAGATGGTAAGTTAGTTGTAATTATTACAATTTATAAGTGAAATAATTATAAACATTGCATAAATCTATTGTTTTCAGAAGGATTAGATTTCTTTGAAATTGGAAGGCGAAAATCGGAGTTAAGTATTGTACGCTTTCTACGTATTATTTGCTCATATTTGTGATGATATGTCAGGAGATTGCAAGGAAACTTTGATTGTGAGCCTTTCAATTCAGGTATTGAATCGGAACCAGTGCGGCAAATTGGAAATGAAAGTGCAGTGGAAAACGAAAGCACTTGTTCGCTTCGTTCGTCCCAAAAAACTAGTCCGTCTACAAAAAAATTGTCCGTCGATTTCTGAAAAAATCATGGCCTGGTTCGTAAAAAATAGAATACCACACAGAAGTATGAGAGAAGTTTTACTTATTTTAAAATAAGCTAATTTAGATGTGCCGTTAAGCCAAACTACGTTATTGAAGAGGGATAATGTTTCGGATCAGAACATAGATTGAAAGTGTTTTGGCAAGGACGGTATGCCTTGATTTCAATATAGATGGTGTCCATGGCAAAAAAAGGTTGCAGAACTACGAGTTCTATGGTGTTTTGAGGTAATATTGGTATTTGTTGTTATGAAAATGGATTTTGCTATGAAAATGTTTTCATTTTATTTTTAGAAGCGGTAGATGTGTTCATGCAGGGACTCTATACGTGATGAACACCGCTCGCCCCAATATCCACAATTCCAGTCGCTCTCTTCAACATCCACACAATACACAAACTTGACGAACGACTATAGAAGGATGATAGAAGAACAATAGAAAGGAGTTATTCATTCGATCGACAGCAGCCGCATCAACAGCATCAGCAGCAACAGCATCAGTCAACCCGAAACCCACCCATAAACGAAGACAACAGCGACGATAGATAGTAGACATCACATAAGAACAACTACCCAACAGTGAAATACAACATATAGATTCCGTATAAACGGACACAATTCAGTTCTACCGACAAATAACATTTCAAACAAGTTAATTCTACATTGTCATTTACCGTCACATTTGTACAATAATTTTGTCTTAACAAAACACAAAAGAAACTTATATTAAACAGAAAAGTAAAATTGTACAATTTTAATAACTAAAAAACACATAGAGTTGTATGCACAAAAACACATAAAAGTCACGGTCACTAACTAGAATAAAACCCATTTGATAAACCCCAAAAAATCAACTACTCTGTTCTTTTTCCTTTACTTTAAATTTGAACCCCTTTTTATTTGTGGAAAAAACAAGATGAAAACGACTTTTGATATCGAGTCGAGAACTAACCTTTGAAAACGAGTCGAGAATCACATTAGTTATCGACTCAAGAAATAGGGTTTTCGATTAACCGTTCACATTCTGTTTGCTCAATTTTGTTTATTTGTTGTGAAATTCACAGTTCGCCGTTGGCTTATGGACCATATTATTGGACCATATTATTTCAAGTGGTCTTGACCAGTACATCGAATAAAAATGCGTTTTATAATCAGAAAAATACGAAAAAAAAACCAAAATTATTGGTTCTACGCGGTTGGTCAAACTTCCGGCGAAAATGGAAAATTCGAAAAATGTTTTCAAATTCAATTCCACTGTAAATACCTTCAAATTATGCAATTCTGTAGAATTTTTTGGTCAGCAAAAGAGCTTGACAAATAAAAAAAAATCTATCGGATATCAAGAATGTTTGACCAATATTGACCTTTCAAAGGAATAATCCACAGTGGTCAAGAATGATGAAGCATGGTCAAGACTAATCAAAAATCATAAAGAGTGGTCAAATATAGGCAATAATGGATGGAATTCGTGGTCAACCGCTTTGTTTCCTTACTTTGGAATGTGGCAACGTATGTTGGATGATGAATTTCAAGTGGTCAAGAATGGTCGAAAATGGTCAAGAACGGTTAACCATGGTGACTCTGACCACTAGCACTGATGCCCTTCGGAGCTTAATGCTCACTCTCCAAATATAATATTGGTTTTCTCTATTTTCATAACGCCGGTAGATTTTTCGAAAAAGTCAATTTTCGCCGGAATTTTGGCCGTATAGAACCGATAATTTTGATATTTTTCTCTTATTTTTCTGATGATAAAACGTTTTTTTTTCGATGAACTGTTGCACATCCTTTGGAGCTTCCATCCAGCACTTGCCGTTAACGATATCTGCAAAAAAAATTAAATTGCTGCACCTTAACGGTTAGTCGCAAATGAACGGTTAATCGCAACTGCCCTAACCGAATAAAAACCGCAATGTCGGTTACTAATCGAATAATCGGTTAACCGAATTTCGCATTATTCGGTTAGACATAAGAGCCCTAGTATATTCACTTTGGTCTGATGTTTGTAACACCAAGAAGGAGACGTATCCGGTATGGAAAAGTATATATATTCTTGCTCAGCGTCACCTCCTGAGTTGATTTAGCACATTCATGCTGCATATGATACTGCATATTCAGCTTTGGCTCTGATAATTGCTTTAAAAAGCTGTAATGCACGTTGCGGGTGTATTCCATAACGGCAGCCACGCAGTATATTTAAAAAATTGCGCGTTTTCTTTGTCTTTGTGACGATGTACTCAATGTGTTGACTTGCTGCATTATTTGCCGATATTACACGTCCTAAATATTTAATTTGAACAACCTCTTCGATTTCGCTATTGTTGATTCTAATTTCCATGGATGGATTGCGTTTATTAAAACATATAACCTTAGATTTTCCAGTATTTATGCTTAGATCGATTTCTTTGCAAGCGTTCACAAATAAGTTAAGTTTCAATGTCAGATTGTCTCTGGCTGTTACAAAAGATCTTTCGTTGCATAAGATAAAAAAATCATCCGCAAATTGGAATATACGGCAGTTGTTATCAGCAAGCGAATGTAGACTAGCTGTATACAAGTCAAACAAGATTGGACTGAGGCCGCTTCCCTGTACTAGACCTCGTTGAGTGTTAACCGTTGATTCTTCAAAATGTAATTATCGGTTCTTAAGGAACGAGTGTATCCAGTCAATGATATGTGTATTAAAATTCATCTCACATGCTATATTTTGGATTGTACAGTAAAAACAAGATACAAGTTTCCTTTTCCTAATAATCAAGTATTTTGGAACTGCTTTGAGTAAAAATTCAGAAAAAAATCATACTAATAGACAATCTACAGCCTGTTTTCCAATGTTTTTTTTGTAAAAAATTTTTTTTTATTAGAAAAATTAAAAATTTTTTTAAAATTCCATTTTTCTAAAATTTGAAAAAAATATTTTTATTATAGCTGTGATTTTTGCGCAAATTTAAGAATAAGAATGCGAGGGGGTCTCATAAACTGTGGAAGATATGAATTTTTAACTGTAAGCTAAAAAAAAAGGGGGCCTAATACCCCAAATGCAAAGGGGCGACCGTAGGAAAATCAAATTTTGTGCAAAATTTGCGCAAAAGTCACAGCTATAACAAATACTTTTTAAAAATTTTAAAAAAATGGGGTTTGAAAAAAATGTAAATTTCTAAAAAAAAAAAGATTTTTTACATAAAAAAATAATTTAAAAAAAAACATTACATTTTTAAAGGCTGTAAAATTGTCAATTAGTGTGATTTTTTTCAGAATTTTTACTCGAAGCAGTTTCAAAGTACTTAATTATTAAGAAAATGATACTTTTATCTTGTTTTTACTGTACAATCCAAAATATAGCATGAACAAAGCTCATATTTTGGATTTCTTCAAAAGTCCACCAAATGTGAAGCAAATCGGAGAAATCACACTTGAGTCACGGCCGTTTTGGCTTGGAATTACCCATATATAGTCCACCCAAAGCAACAATATAAGGGTTATAAAAAAACATGGAATCCTTTTAAATTCGTGAAATTTTTATTTATATTTTATTAAAAGCAGCAACATCAACACTCTGGACGTAATCCTCAAGCTTTTCAATTTCTTCAGTAAGCCAATCAATGGAAATCTTTTCGTCCTCAACAACACACGAGATGCTAACTTTTTGTATTCCAAATGCCACTGGAACGAATTTTGAAGCACCCCATAAAAGACCATCGGCCATGATTTTTCGTATTTCCGATTCCAATACAATAAGATCGGTTTCATCATCCCATGGTTTGACATCCAAAACCAAGCTGGACTTGGCAACAAGAGTTGGTTTCTTTGATTTCTTAGCAGCATATGCAGCCACACGTTCCTGACGAATGCGTGCAGCTTCAGAGCTTTCTTCTTCGCTATCCGAAGCAAACAAATCTAATTCATCTTCGTTCTTGGGATTCTGGACATTGGCTGTCGACGCTTTAGCAACCATTGAATTTCCTGTTTCTAAAGCTGTAATACGAGTTTGAGTCTCCAAGCAAAGGTTTTTTAAATGTTCTACAATTGCACGAAAATCTTTATTCTCTTCCTCAACAGCAGCAATGCGATCCAAAACGTCGTTAGAAACCGGAGATGCGGCCAAAGTCGCTATTCCGTCCATCTAAAAAATAATTATTATAAATAAAGATTGACAAATCATACATGGTTTTCAATTTCAGTTTAACTGAACTAAACTGAATATTTGATCTAACAAAGCAAACATTTAGGTTTGATATCGATTCGTGAAAGGTTTTTCTCTAATGTTGAACATTTGAAACCGAGTCGATACCCTGGGAAAAATTGTTCCAAAATCAATTACTCCAAAATATCAACATTGGAGTAGTCGGCGGTGTAGTAACACCTCAAATATGTGGAGAGGTTACATAACCTGGTTACATATAATGCAGATGTGGACCAATGCAGTAAAAACGAACGCACATTTGCTGAAAGGTACATAATCCGTCTTGCTCTTCATTTCAATGAGATGATTTGGTAGAGTTGTCAATACAATTCAATTTATTATAGATTTCCAAAATTATTATTGATATCAAACGTTCTACCAAACGTTTCATTGCAAACCTTATGAAAATTTTTTGAGACAGGTATTCTGTCTAACTTATAACAATATCAATTGTATAATTTCAGAAATTTTATAAAAATTCTTATTAAACTATAAAATGTCAATTCTGGATTTTCGTCCGCCATCAGAATAACGGTTGTTGTTTATTCTTTTCATTTTCGTTCCTTGTAAAAATGAAATGTTGTCTGCACTTGCATTAGATGGTAAGTTAGTTGTAATTATTACAATTTATAAGTGAAATAATTATAAACATTGCATAAATCTATTGTTTTCAGAAGGATTAGATTTCTTTGAAATTGGAAGGGGAAAATCGGAGTTAAATATTGTACGCTTTCTACGTATTATTTGCTCATATTTGTAATGATATGTCAGGAGATTGCAAGGAAACCTTGATTGTGAGCCTTTCAATTCAGGTATTGAATCGGAACCAGTGCGGCAAATTGGAAATGAAAGTGCAGTGGAAAACGAAAGCACTTGTTCGTCGATTTCTGAAAAAATCATGGCCTGGTTCGTAAAAAAATAGAATACCACACAGAAGTATGAGAGAAGTTTTACTTATTTTAAAATAAGCTAATTTAGATGTGCCGTTAAGCCAAACTACGTTATTGAAGAGGGATAATGTTTCGGATCAGAACATAGATTGAAAGTGTTTTGGCAAGGACGGTATGCCTTGATTTCAATATAGATGGTGTCCATGGCAAAAAAAGGTTGAAGAACTACGAGTTCTATGGTGTTTTGAGGTAATATTGGTATTTGTTGTTATGAAAATGGATTTTGCTATGAAAATGTTTTCATTTTATTTTTAGAAGCGGTAGATGAAAACGACTTTTGATATCGAGTCGAGAACTAACCTTTGAAAACGAGTCGAGAATCACATTAGTTATCGACTCAAGAAATAGGGTTTTTCTCAAACGTTTGACTGTGTTTGCTGGGTAACCGTTCGTTTTCGATTAACCGTTCACATTCTGTTTGCTCAATTTTGTTTATTTGTTGTGAAATTCACAGTTCGCCGTTGGCTTATGGTGTGTTTCAACAACTATTTGGACCATATTATTTCAAGTGGTCTTGACCAGTACATCGAATAAAAATGCGTTTTATAATCAGAAAAATACGAAAAAAACCAAAATTATTGGTTCTACGCGGTTGGTCAAACTTCCGGCGAAAATGGAAAATTCGAAAAATGTTTTCAAATTCAATTCCACTGTAAATACCTTCAAATTATGCAATTCTGTAGAATTTTTTGGTCAGCAAAAGAACTTGAAAAATAAAAAAAAATCTATCGGATATCAAGAATGTTTGACCAATATTGACCTTTCAAAGGAATAATCCACAGTGGTCAAGAATGGTGAAGCATGGTCAAGACTAATCAAAAATCATAAAGAGTGGTCAAATATAGGCAATAATGGATGGAATTCGTGGTCAACCGCTTTGTTTCCTTACTTTGGAATGTGGCAACGTATGTTGGATGATGAATTTGAAGTGGTCAAGAATGGTCAAGAACGGTTAACCATGGTGACTCTGACCACTAGCACTGATGCCCTTCGGAGCTTAATGCTCACTCTCCAAATATAATATTGGTTTTCTCTATTTTCATAACGCCGGTGGATTTTTCGAAAAAGTCAATTTTCGCCGGAATGGTGGCCGTATAGAACCGATAATTTTGATATTTTTCTCTTATTTTTCTGATGATAAAACGTTTTTTTTTCGATGAACTGTTGCACATCCTTTGGAGCTTCCATCCAGCACTTGCCGTTAACGATATCTGCAAAAAAATTAAATTGCTGCACCTTAATGGTTAGTCGCAAATGAACGGTTAATCGCAACTGCCCTAACCGAATAAAAACCGCAATGTCGGTTACTAATCGAATAATCGGTTAACCGAATTTCGCATTATTCGGTTAGACATAAGAGCCCTAGTATATTCACTTTGGTCTGATGTTTGTAACACCAAGAAGGAGACGTATCCGGTATGGAAAAGTATATATATTCTTGCTCAGCGTCACCTCCTGAGTTGATTTAGCACATTCATGCTGCATATGATACTGCATATTCAGCTTTGGCTCTGATAATTGCTTTAAAAAGCAGTAATGCACGTTGCGGGTGTATTCCATAACGGCAGCCACGCAGTATATTTAAACTAGAGAGTGGACTATCTTCGGCTATACCGAAGTTGAAATACCCCCACACAGTAGGAAGAAGTACCTCGATCATAAAAAAATGTGGTCTCAAGACCCTATTTTGAGCCAATTATAGGTGGTTTTGGAGCCCTGACCATGTCCAAAATCCATTTCTAAAAATTTCCAATTAAATCCAACAAAAAAAAAATTGGTCTCAAGACCCCATTTAGACCCTTATATATGTGGCTTCGGAACCTCGGACCATGTCCAAAATCCATTTCTAAAAATTTCCAATTAAATCCACCAAAAAAAAAAAATTCGTCTCAAGACCCCATTTAGACCTTATATATGTGGCTTCGGAACCTCGGACCATGTCAAAAATACGTTTCTAAACATTTCCAATCGAATACAACAATAAAAAAGACTTGAAAAATTTTTACCTTTTTTTTCGGTGTATGGGAGCCACGCCCAGTTTTTGTCCGATTTGGCTGATTCTCGAACTTGATCTCAGTATTCACGAGAAAAACATGTAAAAAAAGTTTCAAGTCGATATCTCCAAAACTGCGACCGCTATCGTGCGGACGGACAGACGGACAGACGGACGGACAGACAGACGGACATCGCTAAATCGACTCAGGAGGTGATACTGATCAAGAATATATATACTTTTCCATACCGGACACGCCTCCTTATGGGCGTTACAAACGTTGTGACAAAGTTAGTATACCCTGCCACAGTGAGTGTGGGGGTATAAAAATTGCGCGTTTTCTTTGTCTTTGTGACGATGTACTCAATGTGTTGACTTGCTGCATTATTTGCCGATATTATACGTCCTAAATATTTAATTTGAACAACCTCTTCGATTTCGCTATTGTTGATTCTAATTTCCATGGATGGATTGCGTTTATTAAAACATATAACCTTAGATTTTCCAGTATTTATGCTGAGATCGATTTCTTTGCAAGCGTTCACAAATAAGTTAAGTTTCAATGTCAGATTGTCTCTGGCTGTTACAAAAGACCTTTCGTTGCATAAGATAAAAAAATCATCCGCAAATTGGAATATACGGCAGTTGTTATCAGCAAGCGAATGTAGACTAGCTGTATACAAGTCAAACAAGATTGGACTGAGGCCGCTTCCCTGTACTAGACCTCGTTGAGTGTTAACCGTTGATTCTTCAAAATGTAATTATCGGTTCTTAAGGAACGAGTGTATCCAGTCAATGATATGTGTATTAAAATTCATCTCACATGCTATATTTTGGATTGTACAGTAAAAACAAGATACAAGTTTCATTTTCCTAATAATCAAGTATTTTGGAACTGCTTTGAGTAAAAATTCTGAAAAAAATCATACTAATAGACAATCTACAGCCTGTTTTCCAATGTTTTTTTTGTAAAAAATTTTTTTTTATTAGAAAAATTAAAATTTTTTTAAAATTTCATTTTTCTAAAATTTTCCAAAAATATTTTTATTATAGCTGTGATTTTTGCGCAAATTTAAGAATAAGAATGCGAGGGGGTCTCATAAACTGTGAGATATGAATTTTTAACTGTAAGCTAAAAAAAAGGGGGCCTAATACCCCAAAGGCAAAGGGGCGACCGTAGAAAAATCAAATTTTGTGCAAAATTTGCGCAAAAGTCACAGCTATAACAAAAACTTTTTAAAAATTTAAAAAAAATAGGGTTTGAAAAAAAATTTAATTTTCTAAAAAAAAAAGATTTTTTACATAAAAAAATAATTTAAAAAAAAAACATTACATTTTTAAAGGCTGTAAAATTGTCAATTAGTGTGATTTTTTTCAGAATTTTTACTCGAAGCAGTTTCAAAGTACTTAATTATTAAGAAAATGATACTTTTATCTTGTTTTTACTGTACAATCCAAAATATAGCATGAACAAAGCTCATATTTTGGATTTCTTCAAAACTCATGCTCCTCTACCGACCCACCAAATGTGAAGCAAATCGGAGAAATCACACTTGAGTCACGGCCGTTTTGGCTTGGAATTACCCATATATAGTCCACCCAAAGCAACAATATAAGGGTTATAAAAAACATGGAATCCTTTTAAATTCGTGAAATTTTTATTTATATTTTATTAAAAGCAGCAACATCAACACTCTGGACGTAATCCTCAAGCTTTTCAATTTCTTCAGTAAGCCAATCAATGGAAATCTTTTCGTCCTCAACAACACACGAGATGCTAACTTTTTGTATTCCAAATGCCACTGGAACGAATTTTGAAGCACCCCATAAAAGACCATCGGCCATGATTTTTCGTATTTCCGATTCCAATACAATAAGATCGGTTTCATCATCCCATGGTTTGACATCCAAAACCAAGCTGGACTTGGCAACAAGAGTTGGTTTCTTTGATTTCTTAGCAGCATATGCAGCCACACGTTCCTGACGAATGCGTGCAGCTTCAGAGCTTTCTTCTTCGCTATCCGAAGCAAACAAATCTAATTCATCTTCGTTCTTAGGATTCTGGACATTGGCTGTCGACGCTTTAGCAACCATTGAATTTCCTGTTTCTAAAGTTGTAATACGAGTTTGAGTCTCCAAGCAAAGGTTTTTTAAATGTTCTACAATTGCACGAAAATCTTTATTCTCTTCCTCAACAGCAGCAATGCGATCCAAAACGTCGTTAGAAACCGGAGATGCGGCCAAAGTCGCTATTCCGTCCATCTAAAAAATAATTATTATAAATAAAGATTGACAAATCATACATCGTTTTCAATTTCAGTTTAACTGAACTAAACTGAATATTTGATCTAACAAAGCAAACATTTAGGTTTGATATCGATTCGTGAAAGGTTTTTCTCTAATGTTGAACATTTGAAACCGAGTCGATACCCTGGGAAAAATTGTTCCAAAATCAATTACTCCAAAATATCAGCATTGGAGCATCGGCGGTGTAGTAACACCTCAAATATGTGGAGAGGTTACATAACCTGGTTACATATAATGCAGATGTGGACCAATGCAGTAAAAACGAACGCACATTTGCTGAAAGGTACATAATCCGTCTTGCTCTTCATTTCAATGAGATGATTTGGTAGAGTTGTCAATACAATTCAATTTATTATAGATCTCCAAAATTATTATTGATATCAAACGTTCTACCAAACGTTTCATTGCAAAACCTTATGAAAATTAAGAATTTTTTGAGACAGGTATTCTGTCTAACTTATAACAATATCAATTTTATAATTTCAGAAATTCTTATTAAACTATAAAATGTCAATTCTGGATTTTCGTCCGCCATCAGAATAACGGTTGTTGTTTATTCTTTTCATTTTCGTTCCTTGTAAAAATGAAATGTTGTCTGCACGTGCATTAGATGGTAAGTTAGTTGTAATTATTACAATTTATAAGTGAAATAATTATAAACATTGCATAAATCTATTGTTTTCAGAAGGATTAGATTTCTTTGAAATTGGAAGGCGAAAATCGGAGTTAAGTATTGTAAATTCGTATACACAAAAAAATAATTTTTACGCTTTCTACGTATTATTTGCTCATATTTGTAATGATATGTCAGGAGATTGCAAGGAAACCTTGATTGTGAGCCTTTCAATTCAGGTATTGAATCGGAACCAGTGCGGCAAATTGGGAATGAAAGTGCAGTGGAAAACGAAAGCACTTGTTCGCTTCGTTCGTCCCAAAAAACTAGTCCGTCTACAAAAAAATTGTCCGTCGATTTCTGAAAAAATCATGGCCTGGTTCGTAAAAAATAGAATATCACACAGAAGTATGAGAGAAGTTTTACTTATTTTAAAATAAGCTAATTTAGATGTGCCGTTAAGTCAAACTACGTTATTGAAGAGGAATAATGTTTCGGATCAGAACATAGATTGAAAGTGTTTTGGCAAGGACGGTATGCCTTGATTTCAATATAGATGGTGTCCATGTCAAAAAAAGGTTGAAGAACTACGAGTTCTATGGTGTTTTGAGGTAATATTGGTATTTGTTGTTATGAAAATGGATTTTGCTATGAAAATGTTTTCATTTTATTTTTAGAAGCGGTAGATGAAAACGACTTTTGATATCGAGTCGAGAACTAACCTTTGAAAACGAGTCGAGAATCACATTAGTTATCGACTCAAGAAATAGGGTTTTTCTCAAACGTTTGACTGTGTTTGCTGGGTAACCGTTTGTTTTCGATTAACCGTTCACATTCTGTTTGCTCAATTTTGTTTATTTGTTGTGAAATTCACAGTTCAAATTCAATTCCACTGTAAATACCTTCAAATTATGCAATTCTGTAGAATTTTTTGGTCAGCAAAAGAACTTGACAAATAAAAAAAAATCTATCGGATATCAAGAATGTTTGACCAATATTGACCTTTCAAAGGAATAATCCACAGTGGTCAAGAATGATGAAGCATGGTCAAGACTAATCAAAAATCATAAAGAGTGGTCAAATATAGGCAATAATGGATGGAATTCGTGGTCAACCGCTTTGTTTCCTTACTTTGGAATGTGGCAACGTATGTTGGATGATGAATTTGAAGTGGTCAAGAATGGTCAAGAACGGTTAACCATGGTGACTCTGACCACTAGCACTGATGCCCTTCGGAGCTTAATGCTCACTCTCCAAATATAATATTGGTTTTCTATTTTCATAACGCCGGTGGATTTTTCGAAAAAGTCAATTTTCGCCGGAATGGTGGCCGTATAGAACCGATAATTTTGATATTTTTCTCTTATTTTTCTGAT
The DNA here is from genome assembly GCA_951394025.1 of Heteromyza rotundicornis. Lineage (NCBI taxonomy): Eukaryota > Metazoa > Arthropoda > Insecta > Diptera > Heleomyzidae > Heteromyza > Heteromyza rotundicornis. The sequence continues at coordinate 5,007,029 of OX596013.1, read as the reverse complement.
GATAAAACGTTGCACATCCTTTGGAGCTTCCATCCAGCACTTGCCGTTAACGATATCTGCAAAAAAAATTAAATTGCTGCACCTTAACGGTTAGTCGCAAATGAACGGTTAATCGCAACTGCCCTAACCGAATAAAAACCGCAATGTCGGTTACTAATCGAATAATCGGTTAACCGAATTTCGCATTATTCGGTTAGACATAAGAGCCCTAGTATATTCACTTTGGTCTGATGTTTGTAACACCAAGAAGGAGACGTATCCGGTATGGAAAAGTATATATATTCTTGCTCAGCGTCACCTCCTGAGTTGATTTAGCACATTCATGCTGCATATGATACTGCATATTCAGCTTTGGCTCTGATAATTGCTTTAAAAAGCAGTAATGCACGTTGCGGGTGTATTCCATAACGGCAGCCACGCAGTATATTTAAAAAATTGCGCGTTTTCTTTGTCTTTGTGACGATGTACTCAATGTGTTGACTTGCTGCATTATTTGCCGATATTATACGTCCTAAATATTTAATTTGAACAACCTCTTCGATTTCGCTATTGTTGATTCTAATTTCCATGGATGGATTGCGTTTATTAAAACATATAACCTTAGATTTTCCAGTATTTATGCTGAGATCGATTTCTTTGCAAGCGTTCACAAATAAGTTAAGTTTCAATGTCAGATTTTCTCTGGCTGTTACAAAAGATCTTTCGTTGCATAAGATAAAAAAATCATCCGCAAATTGGAATATACGGCAGTTGTTATCAGCAAGCGAATGTAGACTAGCTGTATACAAGTCAAACAAGATTGGACTGAGGCCGCTTCCCTGTACTAGACCTCGTTGAGTGTTAACCGTTGATTCTTCAAAATGTAGTTAACGGTTCTTAAGGAACGAGTGTATCCAGTCAATGATATGTGTATTAAAATTCATCTCACATGCTATATTTTGGATTGTACAGTAAAAACAAGATACAAGTTTCATTTTCCTAATAATCAAGTATTTTGGAACTGCTTTGAGTAAAAATTCTGAAAAAAATCATACTAATAGACAATCTACAGCCTGTTTTCCAATGTTTTTTTTGTAAAAAATTTTTTTTTATTAGAAAAATTAAAATTTTTTTAAAATTTCATTTTTCTAAAATTTTCAAAAAATATTTTTATTATAGCTGTGATTTTTGCGCAAATTTAAGAATAAGAATGCGAGGGGGTCTCATAAACTGTGGAAGATATGAATTTTTAACTGTAAGCTAAAAAAAAGGGGGCCTAATACCCCAAAGGCAAAGGGGCGACCGTAGAAAAATCAAATTTTGTGCAAAATTTGCGCAAAAGTCACAGCTATAACAAATACTTTTTAAAAATTTTAAAAAAATGGGGTTTGAAAAAAAATTAAATTTTCTAAAAAAAAAAAGATTTTTTACATAAAAAAATAATTTTTAAAAAAAACATTACATTTTTAAAGGCTGTAAAATTGTCAATTAGTGTGATTTTTTCAGATTTTTTACTCGAAGCAGTTTCAAAGTACTTAATTATTAAGAAAATGATACTTTTATCTTGTTTTTACTGTACAATCCAAAATATAGCATGAACAAAGCTCATATTTTGGATTTCTTCAAAAGTCATGCTCCTCTACCGACCCACCAAATGTGAAGCAAATCGGAGAAATCGCACTTGAGTCACGGCCGTTTTGGCTTGGAATTACCCATATATAGTCCACCCAAAGCAACAATATAAGGGTTATAAAAAAAACATGGAATCCTTTTAAATTCGTGAAATTTTTATTTATATTTTATTAAAAGCAGCAACATCAACACTCTGGACGTAATCCTCAAGCTTCTCAATTTCTTCAGTAAGCCAATCAATGGAAATCTTTTCGTCCTCAACAACACACGAGATGCTAACTTTTTGTATTCCAAATGCCACTGGAACGAATTTTGAAGCACCCCATAAAAGACCATCGGCCATGATTTTTCGTATTTCCGATTCCAATACAATAAGATCGGTTTCATCATCCCATGGTTTGACATCCAAAACCAAGCTGGACTTGGCAACAAGAGTTGGTTTCTCTGATTTCTTAGCAGCATATGCAGCCACACGTTCCTGACGAATGCGTGCAGCTTCAGAGCTTTCTTCTTCGCTATCCGAAGCAAACAAATCTAATTCATCTTCGTTCTTAGGATTCTGGACATTGGCTGTCGACGCTTTAGCAACCATTGAATTTCCTGTTTCTAAAGCTGTAATACGAGTTTGAGTCTCCAAGCAAAGGTTTTTTAAATGTTCTACAATTGCACGAAAATCTTTATTCTCTTCCTCAACAGCAGCAATGCGATCCAAAACGTCGTTAGAAACCGGAGATGCGGCCAAAGTCGCTATTCCGTCCATCTACAAAATAATTATTATAAATAAAGATTGACAAATCATACATGGTTTTCAATTTCAGTTTAACTGAACTAAACTGAATATTTGATCTAACAAAGCAAACATTTAGGTTTGATATCGATTCGTGAAAGGTTTTTCTCTAATGTTGAACATTTGAAACCGAGTCGATACCCTGGGAAAAATTGTTCCAAAATCAATTACTCCAAAATATCAGCATTGGAGCATCGGCGGTGTAGTAACACCTCAAATATGTGGAGAGGTTACATAACCTGGTTACATATAATGCAGATGTGGACCAATGCAGTAAAAACGAACGCACATTTGCTGAAAGGTACATAATCCGTCTTGCTCTTCATTTCAATGAGATGATTTGGTAGAGTTGTCAATACAATTCAATTTATTATAGATCTCCAAAATTATTATTGATATCAAACGTTCTACCAAACGTTTCATTGCAAAACCTTATGAAAATTAAGAATTTTTTGAGACAGGTATTCTGTCTAACTTATAACAATATCAATTTTATAATTTCAGAAATTCTTATTAAACTATAAAATGTCAATTCTGGATTTTCGTCCGCCATCAGAATAACGGTTGTTGTTTATTCTTTTCATTTTCGTTCCTTGTAAAAATGAAATGTTGTCTGCACGTGCATTAGATGGTAAGTTAGTTGTAATTATTACAATTTATAAGTGAAATAATTATAAACATTGCATAAATCTATTGTTTTCAGAAGGATTAGATTTCTTTGAAATTGGAAGGCGAAAATCGGAGTTAAGTATTGTAAATTCGTATACACAAAAAAATAATTTTTACGCTTTCTACGTATTATTTGCTCATATTTGTAATGATATGTCAGGAGATTGCAAGGAAACCTTGATTGTGAGCCTTTCAATTCAGGTATTGAATCGGAACCAGTGCGGCAAATTGGGAATGAAAGTGCAGTGGAAAACGAAAGCACTTGTTCGCTTCGTTCGTCCCAAAAAACTAGTCCGTCTACAAAAAAATTGTCCGTCGATTTCTGAAAAAATCATGGCCTGGTTCGTAAAAAATAGAATATCACACAGAAGTATGAGAGAAGTTTTACTTATTTTAAAATAAGCTAATTTAGATGTGCCGTTAAGTCAAACTACGTTATTGAAGAGGAATAATGTTTCGGATCAGAACATAGATTGAAAGTGTTTTGGCAAGGACGGTATGCCTTGATTTCAATATAGATGGTGTCCATGTCAAAAAAAGGTTGAAGAACTACGAGTTCTATGGTGTTTTGAGGTAATATTGGTATTTGTTGTTATGAAAATGGATTTTGCTATGAAAATGTTTTCATTTTATTTTTAGAAGCGGTAGATGAAAACGACTTTTGATATCGAGTCGAGAACTAACCTTTGAAAACGAGTCGAGAATCACATTAGTTATCGACTCAAGAAATAGGGTTTTTCTCAAACGTTTGACTGTGTTTGCTGGGTAACCGTTTGTTTTCGATTAACCGTTCACATTCTGTTTGCTCAATTTTGTTTATTTGTTGTGAAATTCACAGTTCAAATTCAATTCCACTGTAAATACCTTCAAATTATGCAATTCTGTAGAATTTTTTGGTCAGCAAAAGAACTTGACAAATAAAAAAAAATCTATCGGATATCAAGAATGTTTGACCAATATTGACCTTTCAAAGGAATAATCCACAGTGGTCAAGAATGATGAAGCATGGTCAAGACTAATCAAAAATCATAAAGAGTGGTCAAATATAGGCAATAATGGATGGAATTCGTGGTCAACCGCTTTGTTTCCTTACTTTGGAATGTGGCAACGTATGTTGGATGATGAATTTCAAGTGGTCAAGAATGGTCAAGAACGGTTAACCATGGTGACTCTGACCACTAGCACTGATGCCCTTCGGAGCTTAATGCTCACTCTCCAAATATAATATTGGTTTTCTATTTTCATAACGCCGGTGGATTTTTCGAAAAAGTCAATTTTCGCCGGAATGGTGGCCGTATAGAACCGATAATTTTGATATTTTTCTCTTATTTTTCTGATGATAAAACGTTGCACATCCTTTGGAGCTTCCATCCAGCACTTGCCGTTAACGATATCTGCAAAAAAAATTAAATTGCTGCACCTTAACGGTTAGTCGCAAATGAACGGTTAATCGCAACTGCCCTAACCGAATAAAAACCGCAATGTCGGTTACTAATCGAATAATCGGTTAACCGAATTTCGCATTATTCGGTTAGACATAAGAGCCCTAGTATATTCACTTTGGTCTGATGTTTGTAACACCAAGAAGGAGACGTATCCGGTATGGAAAAGTATATATATTCTTGCTCAGCGTCACCTCCTGAGTTGATTTAGCACATTCATGCTGCATATGATACTGCATATTCAGCTTTGGCTCTGATAATTGCTTTAAAAAGCAGTAATGCACGTTGCGGGTGTATTCCATAACGGCAGCCACGCAGTATATTTAAAAAATTGCGCGTTTTCTTTGTCTTTGTGACGATGTACTCAATGTGTTGACTTGCTGCATTATTTGCCGATATTATACGTCCTAAATATTTAATTTGAACAACCTCTTCGATTTCGCTATTGTTGATTCTAATTTCCATGGATGGATTGCGTTTATTAAAACATATAACCTTAGATTTTCCAGTATTTATGCTGAGATCGATTTCTTTGCAAGCGTTCACAAATAAGTTAAGTTTCAATGTCAGATTTTCTCTGGCTGTTACAAAAGATCTTTCGTTGCATAAGATAAAAAAATCATCCGCAAATTGGAATATACGGCAGTTGTTATCAGCAAGCGAATGTAGACTAGCTGTATACAAGTCAAACAAGATTGGACTGAGGCCGCTTCCCTGTACTAGACCTCGTTGAGTGTTAACCGTTGATTCTTCAAAATGTAGTTAACGGTTCTTAAGGAACGAGTGTATCCAGTCAATGATATGTGTATTAAAATTCATCTCACATGCTATATTTTGGATTGTACAGTAAAAACAAGATACAAGTTTCATTTTCCTAATAATCAAGTATTTTGGAACTGCTTTGAGTAAAAATTCTGAAAAAAATCATACTAATAGACAATCTACAGCCTGTTTTCCAATGTTTTTTTTGTAAAAAATTTTTTTTTATTAGAAAAATTAAAATTTTTTTAAAATTTCATTTTTCTAAAATTTTCAAAAAATATTTTTATTATAGCTGTGATTTTTGCGCAAATTTAAGAATAAGAATGCGAGGGGGTCTCATAAACTGTGGAAGATATGAATTTTTAACTGTAAGCTAAAAAAAAGGGGGCCTAATACCCCAAAGGCAAAGGGGCGACCGTAGGAAAATCAAATTTTGTGCAAAATTTGCGCAAAAGTCACAGCTATAACAAAAAAATGGGGTTTGAAAAAAAATTAAATTTTCTAAAAAAAAAAAGATTTTTTACATAAAAAAATAATTTTAAAAAAAAACATTACATTTTTAAAGGCTGTAAAATTGTCAATTAGTGTGATTTTTTCAGATTTTTTACTCGAAGCAGTTTCAAAGTACTTAATTATTAAGAAAATGATACTTTTATCTTGTTTTTACTGTACAATCCAAAATATAGCATGAACAAAGCTCATATTTTGGATTTCTTCAAAAGTCATGCTCCTCTACCGACCCACCAAATGTGAAGCAAATCGGAGAAATCGCACTTGAGTCACGGCCGTTTTGGCTTGGAATTACCCATATATAGTCCACCCAAAGCAACAATATAAGGGTTATAAAAAAAACATGGAATCCTTTTAAATTCGTGAAATTTTTATTTATATTTTATTAAAAGCAGCAACATCAACACTCTGGACGTAATCCTCAAGCTTTTCAATTTCTTCAGTAAGCCAATCAATGGAAATCTTTTCGTCCTCAACAACACACGAGATGCTAACTTTTTGTATTCCAAATGCCACTGGAACGAATTTTGAAGCACCCCATAAAAGACCATCGGCCATGATTTTTCGTATTTCCGATTCCAATACAATAAGATCGGTTTCATCATCCCATGGTTTGACATCCAAAACCAAGCTGGACTTGGCAACAAGAGTTGGTTTCTCTGATTTCTTAGCAGCATATGCAGCCACACGTTCCTGACGAATGCGTGCAGCTTCAGAGCTTTCTTCTTCGCTATCCGAAGCAAACAAATCTAATTTATCTTCGTTCTTAGGATTCTGGACATTGGCTGTCGACGCTTTAGCAACCATTGAATTTCCTGTTTCTAAAGCTGTAATACGAGTTTGAGTCTCCAAGCAAAGGTTTTTTAAATGTTCTACAATTGCACGAAAATCTTTATTCTCTTCCTCAACAGCAGCAATGCGATCCAAAACGTCGTTAGAAACCGGAGATGCGGCCAAAGTCGCTATTCCGTCCATCTACAAAATAATTATTATAAATAAAGATTGACAAATCATACATGGTTTTCAATTTCAGTTTAACTGAACTAAACTGAATATTTGATCTAACAAAGCAAACATTTAGGTTTGATATCGATTCGTGAAAGGTTTTTCTCTAATGTTGAACATTTGAAACCGAGTCGATACCCTTGGAAAAATTGTTCCAAAATCAATTACTCCAAAATATCAGCATTGGAGTAGTCGGCGGTGTAGTAACACCTCAAATATGTGAAGAGGTTACATATAATGCAGATGTGGACCAATGCAGTAAAAACGAACGCACATTTTCTGAAAGGTACATAATCCGTCTTGTTCTTCATTTCAATGAGATGATTTGGTAGAGTTGTCAATACAATTCAATTTATTATAGATCTCCAAAATTATTATTGATATCAAACGTTCTACCAAACGTTTCATTGCAAAACCTTATGAAAATTAAGAATTTTTTGAGACAGGTATTCTGTCTAACTTATAACAATATCAATATTATAATTTCAGAAATTTTATAAAAATTCTTATTAAACTATAAAATGTCAATTTTGGATTTTCGTCCGCCATCAGAATAACGGTTGTTGTTTATTCTTTTCATTTTCGTTCCTTGTAAAAATGAAATGTTGTCTGCACGTGCATTAGATGGTAAGTTAGTTGTAATTATTACAATTTATAAGTGAAATAATTATAAACATTGCATAAATCTATTGTTTTCAGAAGGATTAGATTTCTTTGAAATTGGAAGGCGAAAATCGGAGTTAAGTATTGTAAATTCGTATACACAAAAAAATAATTTTTACGCTTTCTACGTATTATTTGCTCATATTTGTAATGATATGTCAGGAGATTGCAAGGAAACCTTGATTGTGAGCCTTTCAATTCAGGTATTGAATCGGAACCAGTGCGGCAAATTGGGAATGAAAGTGCAGTGGAAAACGAAAGCACTTGTTCGCTTCGTTCGTCCCAAAAAACTAGTCCGTCTACAAAAAAATTGTCCGTCGATTTCTGAAAAAATCATGGCCTGGTTCGTAAAAAATAGAATATCACACAGAAGTATGAGAGAAGTTTTACTTATTTTAAAATAAGCTAATTTAGATGTGCCGTTAAGTCAAACTACGTTATTGAAGAGGAATAATGTTTCGGATCAGAACATAGATTGAAAGTGTTTTGGCAAGGACGGTATGCCTTGATTTCAATATAGATGGTGTCCATGTCAAAAAAAGGTTGAAGAACTACGAGTTCTATGGTGTTTTGAGGTAATATTGGTATTTGTTGTTATGAAAATGGATTTTGCTATGAAAATGTTTTCATTTTATTTTTAGAAGCGGTAGATGAAAACGACTTTTGATATCGAGTCGAGAACTAACCTTTGAAAACGAGTCGAGAATCACATTAGTTATCGACTCAAGAAATAGGGTTTTTCTCAAACGTTTGACTGTGTTTGCTGGGTAACCGTTCGTTTTCGATTAACCGTTCACATTCTGTTTGCTCAATTTTGTTTATTTGTTGTGAAATTCACAGTTCGCCGTTGGCTTATGGTGTGTTTCAACAACTATTTGGACCATATTATTTCAAGTGGTCTTGACCAGTACATCGAATAAAAATGCGTTTTATAATCAGAAAAATACGAAAAAAAACCAAAATTATTGGTTCTACGCGGTTGGTCAAACTTCCGGCGAAAATGGACTTTTCGAAAAATGTTTTCAAATTCAATTCCACTGTAAATACCTTCAAATTATGCAATTCTGTAGAATTTTTTGGTCAGCAAAAGAACTTGACAAATAAAAAAAAATCTATCGGATATCAAGAATGTTTGACCAATATTGACCTTTCAAAGGAATAATCCACAGTGGTCAAGAATGATGAAGCATGGTCAAGACTAATCAAAAATCATAAAGAGTGGTCAAATATAGGCAATAATGGATGGAATTCGTGGTCAACCGCTTTGTTTCCTTACTTTGGAATGTGGCAACGTATGTTGGATGATGAATTTCAAGTGGTCAAGAATGGTCAAGAACGGTTAACCATGGTGACTCTGACCACTAGCACTGATGCCCTTCGGAGCTTAATGCTCACTCTCCAAATATAATATTGGTTTTCTATTTTCATAACGCCGGTGGATTTTTCGAAAAAGTCAATTTTCGCCGGAATGGTGGCCGTATAGAACCGATAATTTTGATATTTTTCTCTTATTTTTCTGATGATAAAACGTTGCACATCCTTTGGAGCTTCCATCCAGCACTTGCCGTTAACGATATCTGCAAAAAAAATTAAATTGCTGCACCTTAACGGTTAGTCGCAAATGAACGGTTAATCGCAACTGCCCTAACCGAATAAAAACCGCAATGTCGGTTACTAATCGAATAATCGGTTAACCGAATTTCGCATTATTCGGTTAGACATAAGAGCCCTAGTATATTCACTTTGGTCTGATGTTTGTAACACCAAGAAGGAGACGTATCCGGTATGGAAAAGTATATATATTCTTGCTCAGCGTCACCTCCTGAGTTGATTTAGCACATTCATGCTGCATATGATACTGCATATTCAGCTTTGGCTCTGATAATTGCTTTAAAAAGCTGTAATGCACGTTGCGGGTGTATTCCATAACGGCAGCCACGCAGTATATTTAAAAAATTGCGCGTTTTCTTTGTCTTTGTGACGATGTACTCAATGTGTTGACTTGCTGCATTATTTGCCGATATTATACGTCCTAAATATTTAATTTGAACAACCTCTTCGATTTCGCTATTGTTGATTCTAATTTCCATGGATGGATTGCGTTTATTAAAACATATAACCTTAGATTTTCCAGTATTTATGCTGAGATCGATTTCTTTGCAAGCGTTCACAAATAAGTTAAGTTTCAATGTCAGATTTTCTCTGGCTGTTACAAAAGATCTTTCGTTGCATAAGATAAAAAAATTAGGGCTGGTGATTTTCAACACTTCGAAGCCTTCGAAGCTTCGAAGTTTTATTCGAAGTTTCGAAGACTTCGAAGACTTCGAAGCTTCGAAGTTATAACGTGCTTCGAACATATCGAAGCTTCGAAGGTTAAAAAACTTCGAAGCTTCGAAGTCTTCGATTTTTTCTTTGGAATAATATAAATGTACGAGTTGCCTTTTTTGGGCGAATCAGGCCAAGTTGATTCATGTCAGGTGGGAATACAACCACCAGGTGCGTCCTTGCACATTTTTTGGATGATTCATGTCAGGTGGGATTACAGCTGCCACCAGGTGCGTCTTTGGGACTTTTATGGTTGAATCATGTCAGGTGGGATAACAGCTGCCACCAAGTGCGTCCTTGCACCAAAACGTTAGGATAAGTGGGGTTTTATATCCGCTCTGTAATCCCACATGACATGATTCACCCATAAAAGTCCCAAAGAAGCGCCTAGTGGCAGCTGTCATCCCACCTGACATGAATCACCCAAAAAAGCTCCAAAGACACACCTGATGGCATCTGTAATCCCACCTGGCATGATTCATCTTGGCCTGATTCGCCCAAAAAAGACTAGTCGTACATTTATATTATTCCAAAGAAAAAATCGAAGACTTCGAAGCTTCGAAGTTTTTTAACCTTCGAAGCTTCGATATATTCGAAGCACATTATCTACGAAGAGCTTCGTGTAAACTTCGAAGCTTCGTCTAAAAAAACTTCGAAGCTTCGAAGTATTCGAAGTCTTCGGAAAAACTTCGAAGCTTCGAACTTCGAAGTATTCGAAGTTTCGAAGGCTTCGAAGGAAAGTAACAGCCCTAAAAAAAATCATCCGCAAATTGGAATATACGGCAGTTGTTATTAGCAAGCGAATGTAGACTAGCTGTATACAAGTCAAACAAGATTGGACTGAGGCCGCTTCCCTGTACTAGACCTCGTTGAGTGTTAACCGTTGATTCTTCAAAATGTAGTTAACGGTTCTTAAGGAACGAGTGTATCCAGTCAATGATATGTGTATTAAAATTCATCTCACATGCTATATTTTGGATTGTACAGTAAAAACAAGATACAAGTTTCATTTTCCTAATAATCAAGTATTTTGGACTGCTTTGAGTAAAAATTCTGAAAAAAATCATACTAATAGACAATCTACAGCCTGTTTTCCAATGTTTTTTTTGTAAAAAATTTTTTTTTATTAGAAAAATTAAAATTTTTTTAAAATTTCATTTTTCTAAAATTTTCAAAAAATATTTTTATTATAGCTGTGATTTTTGCGCAAATTTAAGAATAAGAATGCGAGGGGGTCTCATAAACTGTGGAAGATATGAATTTTTAACTGTAAGCTAAAAAAAAGGGGGCCTAATACCCCAAAGGCAAAGGGGCGACCGTAGGAAAATCAAATTTTGTGCAAAATTTGCGCAAAAGTCACAGCTATAACAAATACTTTTTAAAAATTTTTAAAAAATGGGGTTTGAAAAAAAATTAAATTTTCTAAAAAAAAAAAGATTTTTTACATAAAAAAATAATTTTAAAAAAAAACATTACATTTTTAAAGGCTGTAAAATTGTCAATTAGTGTGATTTTTTCAGAATTTTTACTCGAAGCAGTTTCAAAGTACTTAATTATTAAGAAAATGATACTTTTATCTTGTTTTTACTGTACAATCCAAAATATAGCATGAACAAAGCTCATATTTTGGATTTCTTCAAAAGTCATGCTCCTCTACCGACCCACCAAATGTGAAGCAAATCGGAGAAATCGCACTTGAGTCACGGCCGTTTTGGCTTGGAATTACCCATATATAGTCCACCCAAAGCAACAATATAAGGGTTATAAAAAAAAACATGGAATCCTTTTAAATTCGTGAAATTTGTATTTATATTTTATTAAAAGCAGCAACATCAACACTCTGGACGTAATCCTCAAGCTTTTCAATTTCTTCAGTAAGCCAATCAATGGAAATCTTTTCGTCCTCAACAACACACGAGATGCTAACTTTTTGTATTCCAAATGCCACTGGAACGAATTTTGAAGCACCCCATAAAAGACCATCGGCCATGATTTTTCGTATTTCCGATTCCAATACAATAAGATCGGTTTCATCATCCCATGGTTTGACATCCAAAACCAAGCTGGACTTGGCAACAAGAGTTGGTTTCTCTGATTTCTTAGCAGCATATGCAGCCACACGTTCCTGACGAATGCGTGCAGCTTCAGAGCTTTCTTCTTCGCTATCCGAAGCAAACAAATCTAATTCATCTTCGTTCTTAGGATTCTGGACATTGGCTGTCGACGCTTTAGCAACCATTGAATTTCCTGTTTCTAAAGCTGTAATACGAGTTTGAGTCTCCAAGCAAAGGTTTTTTAAATGTTCTACAATTGCACGAAAATCTTTATTCTCTTCCTCAACAGCAGCAATGCGATCCAAAACGTCGTTAGAAACCGGAGATGCGGCCAAAGTCGCTATTCCGTCCATCTAAAAAATAATTATTATAAATAAAGATTGACAAATCATACATGGTTTTCAATTTCAGTTTAACTGAACTAAACTGAATATTTGATCTAACAAAGCAAACATTTAGGTTTGATATCGATTCGTGAAAGGTTTTTCTCTAATGTTGAACATTTGAAACCGAGTCGATACCCTGGGAAAAATTGTTCCAAAATCAATTACTCCAAAATATCAGCATTGGAGTAGTCGGCGGTGTAGTAACACCTCAAATATGTGGAGAGGTTACATATAATGCAGATGTGGACCAATGCAGTAAAAACGAACGCACATTTGCTGAAAGGTACATAATCCGTCTTGTTCTTCATTTCAATGAGATGATTTGGTAGAGTTGTCAATACAATTCAATTTATTATAGATCTCCAAAATTATTATTGATATCAAACGTTCTACCAAACGTTTCATTGCAAAACCTTATGAAAATTAAGAATTTTTTGAGACAGGTATTCTGTCTAACTTATAACAATATCAATTTTATAATTTCAGAAATTTTATAAAAATTCTTATTAAACTATAAAATGTCAATTTTGGATTTTCGTCCGCCATCAGAATAACGGTTGTTGTTTATTCTTTTCATTTTCGTTCCTTGTAAAAATGAAATGTTGTCTGCACGTGCATTAGATGGTAAGTTAGTTGTAATTATTACAATTTATAAGTGAAATAATTATAAACATTGCATAAATCTATTGTTTTCAGAAGGATTAGATTTCTTTGAAATTGGAAGGCGAAAATCGGAGTTAAGTATTGTAAATTCGTATACACAAAAAAATAATTTTTACGCTTTCTATTTGTAATGATATGTCAGGAGATTGCAAGGAAACCTTGATTGTGAGCCTTTCAATTCAGGTATTGAATCGGAACCAGTGCGGCAAATTGGGAATGAAAGTGCAGTGGAAAACGAAAGCACTTGTTCGCTTCGTTCGTCCCAAAAAACTAGTCCGTCTACAAAAAAATTGTCCGTCGATTTCTGAAAAAATCATGGCCTGGTTCGTAAAAAATAGAATATCACACAGAATTATGAGAGAAGTTTTACTTATTTTAAAATAAGCTAATTTAGATGTGCCGTTAAGTCAAACTACGTTATTGAAGAGGAATAATGTTTCGGATCAGAACATAGATTGAAAGTGTTTTGGCAAGGACGGTATGCCTTGATTTCAATATAGATGGTGTCCATGGCAAAAAAAGGTTGAAGAACTACGAGTTCTATGGTGTTTTGAGGTAATATTGGTATTTGTTGTTATGAAAATGGATTTTGCTATGAAAATGTTTTCATTTTATTTTTAGAAGCGGTAGATGAAAACGATTTTTGATATCGAGTTGAGAACTAACCTTTGAAAACGAGTCGAGAATCACATTAGTTATCGACTCAAGAAATAGGGTTTTTCTCAAACGTTTGACTGTGTTTGCTGGGTAACCGTTCGTTTTCGATTAACCGTTCACATTCTGTTTGCTCAATTTTGTTTATTTGTTGTGAAATTCACAGTTCGCCGTTGGCTTATGGTGTGTTTCAACAACTATTTGGACCATATTATTTCAAGTGGTCTTGACCAGTACATCGAATAAAAATGCGTTTTATAATCAGAAAAATACGAAAAAAAACCAAAATTATTGGTTCTACGCGGTTGGTCAAACTTCCGGCGAAAATGGACTTTTCGAAAAATGTTTTCAAATTCAATTCCACTGTAAATACCTTCAAATTATGCAATTCTGTAGAATTTTTTGGTCAGCAAAAGAACTTGACAAATAAAAAAAAATCTATCGGATATCAAGAATGTTTGACCAATATTGACCTTTCAAAGGAATAATCCACAGTGGTCAAGAATGATGAAGCATGGTCAAGACTAATCAAAAATCATAAAGAGTGGTCAAATATAGGCAATAATGGATGGAATTCGTGGTCAACCGCTTTGTTTCCTTACTTTGGAATGTGGCAACGTATGTTGGATGATGAATTTCAAGTGGTCAAGAATGGTCAAGAACGGTTAACCATGGTGACTCTGACCACTAGCACTGATGCCCTTCGGAGCTTAATGCTCACTCTCCAAATATAATATTGGTTTTCTCTATTTTCATAACGCCGGTGGATTTTTCGAAAAAGTCAATTTTCGCCGGAATGGTGGCCGTATAGAACCGATAATTTTGATAATTTTCTCTTATTTTTCTGATGATAAAACGTTTTTTTTTCGATGAACTGTTGCACATCCTTTGGAGCTTCCATCCAGCACTTGCCGTTAACGATATCTGCAAAAAAAATTAAATTGCTGCACCTTAACGGTTAGTAGCAAATGAACGGTTAATCGCAACTGCCCTAACCGAATAAAAACCGCAATGTCGGTTACTAATCGAATAATCGGTTAACCGAATTTCGCATTATTCGGTTAGACATAAGAGCCCTAGTATATTCACTTTGGTCTGATGTTTGTAACACCAAGAAGGAGACGTATCCGGTATGGAAAAGTATATATATTCTTGCTCAGCGTCACCTCCTGAGTTGATTTAGCACATTCATGCTGCATATGATACTGCATATTCAGCTTTGGCTCTGATAATTGCTTTAAAAAGCTGTAATACACGTTGCGGGTGTATTCCATAACGGCAGCCACGCAGTATATTTAAAAAATTGCGCGTTTTCTTTGTCTTTGTGACGATGTACCCAATGTGTTGACTTGCTGCATTATTTGCCGATATTATACGTCCTAAATATTTAATTTGAACAACCTCTTCGATTTCGCTATTGTTGATTCTAATTTCCATGGATGGATTGCGTTTATTAAAACATATAACCTTAGATTTTCCAGTATTTATGCTGAGATCGATTTCTTTGCAAGCGTTCACAAATAAGTTAAGTTTCAATGTCAGATTGTCTCTGGCTGTTACAAAAGATCTTTCGTTGCATAAGATAAAAAAATCATCCGCAAATTGGAATATACGGCAGTTGTTATCAGCAAGCGAATGTAGACTAGCTGTATACAAGTCAAACAAGATTGGACTGAGGCCGCTTCCCTGTACTAGACCTCGTTGAGTGTTAACCGTTGATTCTTCAAAATGTAGTTAACGGTTCTTAAGGAACGAGTGTATCCAGTCAATGATATGTGTATTAAAATTCATCTCACATGCTATATTTTGGATTGTACAGTAAAAACAAGATACAAGTTTCCTTTTCCTAATAATCAAGTATTTTGGAACAGCTTTGAGTAAAAATTCTGAAAAAAATCATACTAATAGACAATCTACAGCCTGTTTTCCAATGTTTTTTTTGTAAAAAATTTTTTTTTATTAGAAAAATTAAAATTTTTTTAAAATTTCATTTTTCTAAAATTTTCAAAAAATATTTTTATTATAGCTGTGATTTTTGCGAAAATTTAAGAATAAGAATGCGAGGGGGTCTCATAAACTGTGGAAGATATGAATTTTTAACTGTAAGCTAAAAAAAAGGGGGCCTAATACCCCAAAGGCAAAGGGGCGACCGTAGGAAAATCAAATTTTGTGCAAAATTTGCGCAAAAGTCACAGCTATAACAAATACTTTTTAAAAATTTTTTAAAAATGGGGTTTGAAAAAAAAATTAAATTTTCTAAAAAAAAAAAAGATTTTTTACATAAAAAAATAATTTAAAAAAAAAACATTACATTTTTAAAGGCTGTAAAATTGTCAATTAGTGTGATTTTTTCAGAATTTTTACTCGAAGCAGTTTCAAAGTACTTAATTATTAAGAAAATGATACTTTTATCTTGTTTTTACTGTACAATCCAAAATATAGCATGAACAAAGCTCATATTTTGGATTTCTTCAAAAGTCATGCTCCTCTACCGACCCACCAAATGTGAAGCAAATCGGAGAAATCACACTTGAGTCACGGCCGTTTTGGCTTGGAATTACCCATATATAGTCCACCCAAAGCAACAATATAAGGGTTATAAAAAAAACATGGAATCCTTTTAAATTCGTGAAATTTTTATTTATATTTTATTAAAAGCAGCAACATCAACACTCTGGACGTAATCCTCAAGCTTTTCAATTTCTTCAGTAAGCCAATCAATGGAAATCTTCTCGTCCTCAACAACACACGAGATGCTAACTTTTTGTATTCCAAATGCCACTGGAACGAATTTTGAAGCACCCCATAAAAGACCATCGGCCATGATTTTTCGTATTTCCGATTCCAATACAATAAGATCGGTTTCATCATCCCATGGTTTGACATCCAAAACCAAGCTGGACTTGGCAACAAGAGTTGGTTTCTTTGATTTCTTAGCAGCATATGCAGCCACACGTTCCTGACGAATGCGTGCAGCTTCAGAGCTTTCTTCTTCGCTATCCGAAGCAAACAAATCTAATTCATCTTCGTTCTTAGGATTCTGGACATTGGCTGTCGACGCTTTAGCAACCATTGAATTTCCTGTTTCTAAAGCTGTAATACGAGTTTGAGTCTCCAAGCAAAGGTTTTTTAAATGTTCTACAATTGCACGAAAATCTTTATTCTCTTCCTCAACAGCAGCAATGCGATCCAAAACGTCGTTAGAAACCGGAGATGCGGCCAAAGTCGCTATTCCGTCCATCTAAAAAATAATTATTATAAATAAAGATTGACAAATCATACATGGTTTTCAATTTCAGTTTAACTGAACTAAACTGAATATTTGATCTAACAAAGCAAACATTTAGGTTTGATATCGATTCGTGAAAGGTTTTTCTCTAATGTTGAACATTTGAAACCGAGTCGATACCCTGGGAAAAATTGTTCCAAAATATCAGCATTGGAGTAGTCGGCTTTGTAGTAACACCTCAAATATGTGGAGAGGTTACATAACCTGGTTACATATAATGCAGATGTGGACCAATGCAGTAAAAACGAACGCACATTTGCTGAAAGGTACATAATCCGTCTTGTTCTTCATTTCAATGAGATGATTTGGTAGAGTTGTCAATACAATTCAATTTATTATAGATCTCCAAAATTATTATTGATATCAAACGTTCTACCAAACGTTTCATTGCAAAACCTTATGAAAATTAATAATTTTTTGAGACAGGTATTCTGTCTAACTTATAACAATATCAATTTTATAATTTCAGAAATTTTATAAAAATTCTTATTAAACTATAAAATGTCAATTTTGGATTTTCGTCCGCCATCAGAATAACGGTTGTTGTTTATTCTTTTCATTTTCGTTCCTTGTAAAAATGAAATGTTGTCTGCACGTGCATTAGATGGTAAGTTAGTTGTAATTATTACAATTTATAAGTGAAATAATTATAAACATTGCATAAATCTATTGTTTTCAGAAGGATTAGATTTCTTTGAAATTGGAAGGCGAAAATCGGAGTTAAGTATTGTAAATTCGTATACACAAAAAAATAATTTTTACGCTTTCTACGTATTATTTGCTCATATTTGTAATGATATGTCAGGAGATTGCAAGGAAACCTTGATTGTGAGCCTTTCAATTCAGGTATTGAATCGGAACCAGTGCGGCAAATTGGGAATGAAAGTGCAGTGGAAAACGAAAGCTCTTGTTCGCTTCGTTCGTCCCAGAAAACTAGTCCGTCTACAAAAAAATTGTCCGTCGATTTCTGAAAAAATCATGGCCTGGTTCGTAAAAAATAGAATATCACACAGAAGTATGAGAGAAGTTTTACTTATTTTAAAATAAGCTAATTTAGATGTGCCGTTAAGTCAAACTACGTTATTGAAGAGGAATAATGTTTCGGATCAGAACATAGATTGAAAGTGTTTTGGCAAGGACGGTATGCCTTGATTTCAATATAGATGGTGTCCATGGCAAAAAAAGGTTGAAGAACTACGAGTTCTATGGTGTTTTGAGGTAATATTGGTATTTGTTGTTATGAAAATGGATTTTGCTATGAAAATGTTTTCATTTTATTTTTAGAAGCGGTAGATGAAAACGATTTTTGATATCGAGTTGAGAACTAACCTTTGAAAACGAGTCGAGAATCACATTAGTTATCGACTCAAGAAATAGGGTTTTTCTCAAACGTTTGACTGTGTTTGCTGGGTAACCGTTCGTTTTCGATTAACCGTTCACATTCTGTTTGCTCAATTTTGTTTATTTGTTGTGAAATTCACAGTTCGCCGTTGGCTTATATTATTTCAAGTGGGGTTGACCAGTGCATCGAATAAAAATGCGTTTTATAATCAGAAAAAAACCGAAAAAAAACCAAAATTATTGGTTCTACGCGGTTGGTCAAACTTCCGGCGAAAATGGACTTTTCGAAAATTGTTTTCAAATTCAATTCCACTGTAAATACCTTCAAATTATGCAATTCTGTAGAATTTTGGAATGGTGGCCGTATAGAACCGATAATTTTGATATTTTTCTCTTATTTTTCTGATGATAAAACGTTTTTTTGTCGATGAACTGTTGCACATCCTTTGGAGCTTCCATCCAGCACTTGCCGTTAACGATATCTGCAAAAAAAAATTAAATTGCTGCACCTTAACGGTTAGTAGCAAATGAACGGTTAATCGCAACTGCCCTAACCGAATAAAAACCGCAATGTCGGTTACTAATCGAATAATCGGTTAACCGAATTTCGCATTATTCGGTTAGACATAAGAGCCCTAGTATATTCACTTTGGTCTGATGTTTGTAACACCAAGAAGGAGACGTATCCGGTATGGAAAAGTATATATATTCTTGCTCAGCGTCACCTCCTGAGTTGATTTAGCACATTCATGCTGCATATGATACTGCATATTCAGCTTTGGCTCTGATAATTGCTTTAAAAAGCTGTAATACACGTTGCGGGTGTATTCCATAACGGCAGCCACGCAGTATATTTAAAAAATTGCGCGTTTTCTTTGTCTTTGTGACGATGTACTCAATGTGTTGACTTGCTGCATTATTTGCCGATATTATACGTCCTAAATATTTAATTTGAACAACCTCTTCGATTTCGCTATTGTTGATTCTAATTTCCATGGATGGATTGCGTTTATTAAAACATATAACCTTAGATTTTCCAGTATTTATGCTGAGATCGATTTCTTTGCAAGCGTTCACAAATAAGTTAAGTTTCAATGTCAGATTGTCTCTGGCTGTTACAAAAGATCTTTCGTTGCATAAGATAAAAAAATCATCCGCAAATTGGAATATACGGCAGTTGTTATCAGCAAGCGAATGTAGACTAGCTGTATACAAGTCAAACAAGATTGGACTGAGGCCGCTTCCCTGTACTAGACCTCGTTGATTGTTAACCGTTGATTCTTCAAAATGAAGTTAACGGTTCTTAAGGAACGAGTGTATCCAGTCAATGATATGTGTATTAAAATTCATCTCACATGCTATATTTTGGATTGTACAGTAAAAACAAGATACAAGTTTCCTTTTCCTAATAATCAAGTATTTTGGAACAGCTTTGAGTAAAAATTCTGAAAAAAATCATACTAATAGACAATCTACAGCCTGTTTTCCAATGTTTTTTTTGTAAAAAATTTTTTTTTATTAGAAAAATTAAAATTTTTTTAAAATTTCATTTTTCTAAAATTTTCAAAAAATATTTTTATTATAGCTGTGATTTTTGCGCAAATTTAAGAATAAGAATGCGAGGGGGTCTCATAAACTGTGGAAGATATGAATTTTTAACTGTAAGCTAAAAAAAAGGGGGCCTAATACCCCAAAGGCAAAGGGGCGACCGTAGGAAAATCAAATTTTGTGCAAAATTTGCGCAAAAGTCACAGCTATAACAAATACTTTTTAAAAATTTTTTAAAAATGGGGTTTGAAAAAAAAATTAAATTTTCTAAAAAAAAAAAAGTTTTTTTACATAAAAAAATAATTTAAAAAAAAAACATTACATTTTTAAAGGCTGTAAAATTGTCAATTAGTGTGATTTTTTCAGAATTTTTACTCGAAGCAGTTTCAAAGTACTTAATTATTAAGAAAATGATACTTTTATCTTGTTTTTACTGTACAATCCAAAATATAGCATGAACAAAGCTCATATTTTGGATTTCTTCAAAAGTCATGCTCCTCTACCGACCCACCAAATGTGAAGCAAATCGGAGAAATCACACTTGAGTCACGGCTGTTTTGGCTTGGAATTACCCATATATAGTCCACCCAAAGCAACAATATAAGGGTTATAAAAAAAACATGGAATCCTTTTAAATTCGTGAAATTTTTATTTATATTTTATTAAAAGCAGCAACATCAACACTCTGGACGTAATCCTCAAGCTTTTCAATTTCTTCAGTAAGCCAATCAATGGAAATCTTTTCGTCCTCAACAACACACGAGATGCTAACTTTTTGTATTCCAAATGCCACTGGAACGAATTTTGAAGCACCCCATAAAAGACCATCGGCCATGATTTTTCGTATTTCCGATTCCAATACAATAAGATCGGTTTCATCATCCCATGGTTTGACATCCAAAACCAAGCTGGACTTGGCAACAAGAGTTGGTTTCTCTGATTTCTTAGCAGCATATGCAGCCACACGTTCCTGACGAATGCGTGCAGCTTCAGAGCTTTCTTCTTCGCTATCCGAAGCAAACAAATCTAATTCATCTTCGTTCTTAGGATTCTGGACATTGGCTGTCGACGCTTTAGCAACCATTGAATTTCCTGTTTCTAAAGCTGTAATACGAGTTTGAGTCTCCAAGCAAAGGTTTTTTAAATGTTCTACAATTGCACGAAAATCTTTATTCTCTTCCTCAACAGCAGCAATGCGATCCAAAACGTCGTTAGAAACCGGAGATGCGGCCAAAGTCGCTATTCCGTCCATCTAAAAAATAATTATTATAAATAAAGATTGACAAATCATACATGGTTTTCAATTTCAGTTTAACTGAACTAAACTGAATATTTGATCTAACAAAGCAAACATTTAGGTTTGATATCGATTCGTGAAAGGTTTTTCTCTAATGTTGAACATTTGAAACCGAGTCGATACCCTGGGAAAAATTGTTCCAAAATATCAGCATTGGAGTAGTCGGCTTTGTAGTAACACCTCAAATATGTGGAGAGGTTACATAACCTGGTTACATATAATGCAGATGTGGACCAATGCAGTAAAAACGAACGCACATTTGCTGAAAGGTACATAATCCGTCTTGTTCTCATTGAAATGAGATGATTTGGTAGAGTTGTCAATACAATTCAATTTATTATAGATCTCCAAAATTATTATTGATATCAAACGTTCTACCAAACGTTTCATTGCAAAACCTTATGAAAATTAAGAATTTTTTGAGACAGGTATTCTGTCTAACTTATAACAATATCAATTTTATAATTTCAGAAATTTTATAAAAATTCTTATTAAACTATAAAATGTCAATTTTGGATTTTCGTCCGCCATCAGAATAACGGTTGTTGTTTATTCTTTTCATTTTCGTTCCTTGTAAAAATGAAATGTTGTCTGCACGTGCATTAGATGGTAAGTTAGTTGTAATTATTACAATTTATAAGTGAAATAATTATAAACATTGCATAAATCTATTGTTTTCAGAAGGATTAGATTTCTTTGAAATTGGAAGGCGAAAATCGGAGTTAAGTATTGTAAATTCGTATACACAAAAAAATAATTTTTACGCTTTCTACGTATTATTTGCTCATATTTGTAATGATATGTCAGGAGATTGCAAGGAAACCTTGATTGTGAGCCTTTCAATTCATGTATTGAATCGGAACCAGTGCGGCAAATTGGGAATGAAAGTGCAGTGGAAAACGAAAGCACTTGTTCGCTTCGTTCGTCCCAAAAAACTAGTCCGTCTACAAAAAAATTGTCCGTCGATTTCTGAAAAAATCATGGCCTGGTTCGTAAAAAATAGAATATCACACAGAATTATGAGAGAAGTTTTACTTATTTTAAAATAAGCTAATTTAGATGTGCCGTTAAGTCAAACTACGTTATTGAAGAGGAATAATGTTTCGGATCAGAACATAGATTGAAAGTGTTTTGGCAAGGACGGTATGCCTTGATTTCAATATAGATGGTGTCCATGTCAAAAAAAGGTTGAAGAACTACGAGTTCTATGGTGTTTTGAGGTAATATTGGTATTTGTTGTTATGAAAATGGATTTTGCTATGAAAATGTTTTCATTTTATTTTTAGAAGCGGTAGATGAAAACGATTTTTGATATCGAGTTGAGAACTAACCTTTGAAAACGAGTCGAGAATCACATTAGTTATCGACTCAAGAAATAGGGTTTTTCTCAAACGTTTGACTGTGTTTGCTGGGTAACCGTTCGTTTTCGATTAACCGTTCACATTCTGTTTGCTCAATTTTGTTTATTTGTTGTGAAATTCACAGTTCGCCGTTGGCTTATATTATTTCAAGTGGGGTTGACCAGTGCATCGAATAAAAATGCGTTTTATAATCAGAAAAAAACCGAAAAAAAACCAAAATTATTGGTTCTACGCGGTTGGTCAAACTTCCGGCGAAAATGGACTTTTCGAAAATTGTTTTCAAATTCAATTCCACTGTAAATACCTTCAAATTATGCAATTCTGTAGAATTTTGGAATGGTGGCCGTATAGAACCGATAATTTTGATATTTTTCTCTTATTTTTCTGATGATAAAACGTTTTTTTGTCGATGAACTGTTGCACATCCTTTGGAGCTTCCATCCAGCACTTGCCGTTAACGATATCTGCAAAAAAAAATTAAATTGCTGCACCTTAACGGTTAGTAGCAAATGAACGGTTAATCGCAACTGCCCTAACCGAATAAAAACCGCAATGTCGGTTACTAATCGAATAATCGGTTAACCGAATTTCGCATTATTCGGTTAGACATAAGAGCCCTAGTATATTCACTTTGGTCTGATGTTTGTAACACCAAGAAGGAGACGTATCCGGTATGGAAAAGTATATATATTCTTGCTCAGCGTCACCTCCTGAGTTGATTTAGCACATTCATGCTGCATATGATACTGCATATTCAGCTTTGGCTCTGATAATTGCTTTAAAAAGCTGTAATACACGTTGCGGGTGTATTCCATAACGGCAGCCACGCAGTATATTTAAAAAATTGCGCGTTTTCTTTGTCTTTGTGACGATGTACTCAATGTGTTGACTTGCTGCATTATTTGCCGATATTATACGTCCTAAATATTTAATTTGAACAACCTCTTCGATTTCGCTATTGTTGATTCTAATTTCCATGGATGGATTGCGTTTATTAAAACATATAACCTTAGATTTTCCAGTATTTATGCTGAGATCGATTTCTTTGCAAGCGTTCACAAATAAGTTAAGTTTCAATGTCAGATTGTCTCTGGCTGTTACAAAAGATCTTTCGTTGCATAAGATAAAAAAATCATCCGCAAATTGGAATATACGGCAGTTGTTATCAGCAAGCGAATGTAGACTAGCTGTATACAAGTCAAACAAGATTGGACTGAGGCCGCTTCCCTGTACTAGACCTCGTTGATTGTTAACCGTTGATTCTTCAAAATGTAGTTAACGGTTCTTAAGGAACGAGTGTATCCAGTCAATGATATGTGTATTAAAATTCATCTCACATGCTATATTTTGGATTGTACAGTAAAAACAAGATACAAGTTTCCTTTTCCTAATAATCAAGTATTTTGGAACAGCTTTGAGTAAAAATTCTGAAAAAAATCATACTAATAGACAATCTACAGCCTGTTTTCCAATGTTTTTTTTGTAAAAAATTTTTTTTTATTAGAAAAATTAAAATTTTTTTAAAATTTCATTTTTCTAAAATTTTCAAAAAATATTTTTATTATAGCTGTGATTTTTGCGCAAATTTAAGAATAAGAATGCGAGGGGGTCTCATAAACTGTGGAAGATATGAATTTTTAACTGTAAGCTAAAAAAAAGGGGGCCTAATACCCCAAAGGCAAAGGGGCGACCGTAGGAAAATCAAATTTTGTGCAAAATTTGCGCAAAAGTCACAGCTATAACAAATACTTTTTAAAAATTTTTTAAAAATGGGGTTTGAAAAAAAAATTAAATTTTCTAAAAAAAAAAAAGTTTTTTTACATAAAAAAATAATTTAAAAAAAAAACATTACATTTTTAAAGGCTGTAAAATTGTCAATTAGTGTGATTTTTTCAGAATTTTTACTCGAAGCAGTTTCAAAGTACTTAATTATTAAGAAAATGATACTTTTATCTTGTTTTTACTGTACAATCCAAAATATAGCATGAACAAAGCTCATATTTTGGATTTCTTCAAAAGTCATGCTCCTCTACCGACCCACCAAATGTGAAGCAAATCGGAGAAATCACACTTGAGTCACGGCTGTTTTGGCTTGGAATTACCCATATATAGTCCACCCAAAGCAACAATATAAGGGTTATAAAAAAAACATGGAATCCTTTTAAATTCGTGAAATTTTTATTTATATTTTATTAAAAGCAGCAACATCAACACTCTGGACGTAATCCTCAAGCTTTTCAATTTCTTCAGTAAGCCAATCAATGGAAATCTTTTCGTCCTCAACAACACACGAGATGCTAACTTTTTGTATTCCAAATGCCACTGGAACGAATTTTGAAGCACCCCATAAAAGACCATCGGCCATGATTTTTCGTATTTCCGATTCCAATACAATAAGATCGGTTTCATCATCCCATGGTTTGACATCCAAAACCAAGCTGGACTTGGCAACAAGAGTTGGTTTCTCTGATTTCTTAGCAGCATATGCAGCCACACGTTCCTGACGAATGCGTGCAGCTTCAGAGCTTTCTTCTTCGCTATCCGAAGCAAACAAATCTAATTCATCTTCGTTCTTAGGATTCTGGACATTGGCTGTCGACGCTTTAGCAACCATTGAATTTCCTGTTTCTAAAGCTGTAATACGAGTTTGAGTCTCCAAGCAAAGGTTTTTTAAATGTTCTACAATTGCACGAAAATCTTTATTCTCTTCCTCAACAGCAGCAATGCGATCCAAAACGTCGTTAGAAACCGGAGATGCGGCCAAAGTCGCTATTCCGTCCATCTAAAAAATAATTATTATAAATAAAGATTGACAAATCATACATGGTTTTCAATTTCAGTTTAACTGAACTAAACTGAATATTTGATCTAACAAAGCAAACATTTAGGTTTGATATCGATTCGTGAAAGGTTTTTCTCTAATGTTGAACATTTGAAACCGAGTCGATACCCTGGGAAAAATTGTTCCAAAATATCAGCATTGGAGTAGTCGGCTTTGTAGTAACACCTCAAATATGTGGAGAGGTTACATAACCTGGTTACATATAATGCAGATGTGGACCAATGCAGTAAAAACGAACGCACATTTGCTGAAAGGTACATAATCCGTCTTGTTCTCATTGAAATGAGATGATTTGGTAGAGTTGTCAATACAATTCAATTTATTATAGATCTCCAAAATTATTATTGATATCAAACGTTCTACCAAACGTTTCATTGCAAAACCTTATGAAAATTAAGAATTTTTTGAGACAGGTATTCTGTCTAACTTATAACAATATCAATTTTATAATTTCAGAAATTTTATAAAAATTCTTATTAAACTATAAAATGTCAATTTTGGATTTTCGTCCGCCATCAGAATAACGGTTGTTGTTTATTCTTTTCATTTTCGTTCCTTGTAAAAATGAAATGTTGTCTGCACGTGCATTAGATGGTAAGTTAGTTGTAATTATTACAATTTATAAGTGAAATAATTATAAACATTGCATAAATCTATTGTTTTCAGAAGGATTAGATTTCTTTGAAATTGGAAGGCGAAAATCGGAGTTAAGTATTGTAAATTCGTATACACAAAAAAATAATTTTTACGCTTTCTACGTATTATTTGCTCATATTTGTAATGATATGTCAGGAGATTGCAAGGAAACCTTGATTGTGAGCCTTTCAATTCAGGTATTGAATCGGAACCAGTGCGGCAAATTGGGAATGAAAGTGCAGTGGAAAACGAAAGCACTTGTTCGCTTCGTTCGTCCCAAAAAACTAGTCCGTCTACAAAAAAATTGTCCGTCGATTTCTGAAAAAATCATGGCCTGGTTCGTAAAAAATAGAATATCACACAGAATTATGAGAGAAGTTTTACTTATTTTAAAATAAGCTAATTTAGATGTGCCGTTAAGTCAAACTACGTTATTGAAGAGGAATAATGTTTCGGATCAGAACATAGATTGAAAGTGTTTTGGCAAGGACGGTATGCCTTGATTTCAATATAGATGGTGTCCATGTCAAAAAAAGGTTGAAGAACTACGAGTTCTATGGTGTTTTGAGGTAATATTGGTATTTGTTGTTATGAAAATGGATTTTGCTATGAAAATGTTTTCATTTTATTTTTAGAAGCGGTAGATGAAAACGATTTTTGATATCGAGTTGAGAACTAACCTTTGAAAACGAGTCGAGAATCACATTAGTTATCGACTCAAGAAATAGGGTTTTTCTCAAACGTTTGACTGTGTTTGCTGGGTAACCGTTCGTTTTCGATTAACCGTTCACATTCTGTTTGCTCAATTTTGTTTATTTGTTGTGAAATTCACAGTTCGCCGTTGGCTTATATTATTTCAAGTGGGGTTGACCAGTGCATCGAATAAAAATGCGTTTTATAATCAGAAAAAAACCGAAAAAAAACCAAAATTATTGGTTCTACGCGGTTGGTCAAACTTCCGGCGAAAATGGACTTTTCGAAAATTGTTTTCAAATTCAATTCCACTGTAAATACCTTCAAATTATGCAATTCTGTAGAATTTTGGAATGGTGGCCGTATAGAACCGATAATTTTGATATTTTTCTCTTATTTTTCTGATGATAAAACGTTTTTTTGTCGATGAACTGTTGCACATCCTTTGGAGCTTCCATCCAGCACTTGCCGTTAACGATATCTGCAAAAAAAAATTAAATTGCTGCACCTTAACGGTTAGTAGCAAATGAACGGTTAATCGCAACTGCCCTAACCGAATAAAAACCGCAATGTCGGTTACTAATCGAATAATCGGTTAACCGAATTTCGCATTATTCGGTTAGACATAAGAGCCCTAGTATATTCACTTTGGTCTGATGTTTGTAACACCAAGAAGGAGACGTATCCGGTATGGAAAAGTATATATATTCTTGCTCAGCGTCACCTCCTGAGTTGATTTAGCACATTCATGCTGCATATGATACTGCATATTCAGCTTTGGCTCTGATAATTGCTTTAAAAAGCTGTAATACACGTTGCGGGTGTATTCCATAACGGCAGCCACGCAGTATATTTAAAAAATTGCGCGTTTTCTTTGTCTTTGTGACGATGTACTCAATGTGTTGACTTGCTGCATTATTTGCCGATATTATACGTCCTAAATATTTAATTTGAACAACCTCTTCGATTTCGCTATTGTTGATTCTAATTTCCATGGATGGATTGCGTTTATTAAAACATATAACCTTAGATTTTCCAGTATTTATGCTGAGATCGATTTCTTTGCAAGCGTTCACAAATAAGTTAAGTTTCAATGTCAGATTGTCTCTGGCTGTTACAAAAGATCTTTCGTTGCATAAGATAAAAAAATCATCCGCAAATTGGAATATACGGCAGTTGTTATCAGCAAGCGAATGTAGACTAGCTGTATACAAGTCAAACAAGATTGGACTGAGGCCGCTTCCCTGTACTAGACCTCGTTGAGTGTTAACCGTTGATTCTTCAAAATGTAGTTAACGGTTCTTAAGGAACGAGTGTATCCAGTCAATGATATGTGTATTAAAATTCATCTCACATGCTATATTTTGGATTGTACAGTAAAAACAAGATACAAGTTTCCTTTTCCTAATAATCAAGTATTTTGGAACAGCTTTGAGTAAAAATTCTGAAAAAAATCATACTAATAGACAATCTACAGCCTGTTTTCCAATGTTTTTTTTGTAAAAAATTTTTTTTTATTAGAAAAATTAAAATTTTTTTAAAATTTCATTTTTCTAAAATTTTCAAAAAATATTTTTATTATAGCTGTGATTTTTGCGCAAATTTAAGAATAAGAATGCGAGGGGGTCTCATAAACTGTGGAAGATATGAATTTTTAACTGTAAGCTAAAAAAAAGGGGGCCTAATACCCCAAAGGCAAAGGGGCGACCGTAGGAAAATCAAATTTTGTGCAAAATTTGCGCAAAAGTCACAGCTATAACAAATACTTTTTAAAAATTTTTTAAAAATGGGGTTTGAAAAAAAAATTAAATTTTCTAAAAAAAAAAAAGTTTTTTTACATAAAAAAATAATTTAAAAAAAAAACATTACATTTTTAAAGGCTGTAAAATTGTCAATTAGTGTGATTTTTTCAGAATTTTTACTCGAAGCAGTTTCAAAGTACTTAATTATTAAGAAAATGATACTTTTATCTTGTTTTTACTGTACAATCCAAAATATAGCATGAACAAAGCTCATATTTTGGATTTCTTCAAAAGTCATGCTCCTCTACCGACCCACCAAATGTGAAGCAAATCGGAGAAATCACACTTGAGTCACGGCTGTTTTGGCTTGGAATTACCCATATATAGTCCACCCAAAGCAACAATATAAGGGTTATAAAAAAAACATGGAATCCTTTTAAATTCGTGAAATTTTTATTTATATTTTATTAAAAGCAGCAACATCAACACTCTGGACGTAATCCTCAAGCTTTTCAATTTCTTCAGTAAGCCAATCAATGGAAATCTTTTCGTCCTCAACAACACACGAGATGCTAACTTTTTGTATTCCAAATGCCACTGGAACGAATTTTGAAGCACCCCATAAAAGACCATCGGCCATGATTTTTCGTATTTCCGATTCCAATACAATAAGATCGGTTTCATCATCCCATGGTTTGACATCCAAAACCAAGCTGGACTTGGCAACAAGAGTTGGTTTCTCTGATTTCTTAGCAGCATATGCAGCCACACGTTCCTGACGAATGCGTGCAGCTTCAGAGCTTTCTTCTTCGCTATCCGAAGCAAACAAATCTAATTCATCTTCGTTCTTAGGATTCTGGACATTGGCTGTCGACGCTTTAGCAACCATTGAATTTCCTGTTTCTAAAGCTGTAATACGAGTTTGAGTCTCCAAGCAAAGGTTTTTTAAATGTTCTACAATTGCACGAAAATCTTTATTCTCTTCCTCAACAGCAGCAATGCGATCCAAAACGTCGTTAGAAACCGGAGATGCGGCCAAAGTCGCTATTCCGTCCATCTAAAAAATAATTATTATAAATAAAGATTGACAAATCATACATGGTTTTCAATTTCAGTTTAACTGAACTAAACTGAATATTTGATCTAACAAAGCAAACATTTAGGTTTGATATCGATTCGTGAAAGGTTTTTCTCTAATGTTGAACATTTGAAACCGAGTCGATACCCTGGGAAAAATTGTTCCAAAATATCAGCATTGGAGTAGTCGGCTTTGTAGTAACACCTCAAATATGTGGAGAGGTTACATAACCTGGTTACATATAATGCAGATGTGGACCAATGCAGTAAAAACGAACGCACATTTGCTGAAAGGTACATAATCCGTCTTGTTCTCATTGAAATGAGATGATTTGGTAGAGTTGTCAATACAATTCAATTTATTATAGATCTCCAAAATTATTATTGATATCAAACGTTCTACCAAACGTTTCATTGCAAAACCTTATGAAAATTAAGAATTTTTTGAGACAGGTATTCTGTCTAACTTATAACAATATCAATTTTATAATTTCAGAAATTTTATAAAAATTCTTATTAAACTATAAAATGTCAATTTTGGATTTTCGTCCGCCATCAGAATAACGGTTGTTGTTTATTCTTTTCATTTTCGTTCCTTGTAAAAATGAAATGTTGTCTGCACGTGCATTAGATGGTAAGTTAGTTGTAATTATTACAATTTATAAGTGAAATAATTATAAACATTGCATAAATCTATTGTTTTCAGAAGGATTAGATTTCTTTGAAATTGGAAGGCGAAAATCGGAGTTAAGTATTGTAAATTCGTATACACAAAAAAATAATTTTTACGCTTTCTACGTATTATTTGCTCATATTTGTAATGATATGTCAGGAGATTGCAAGGAAACCTTGATTGTGAGCCTTTCAATTCAGGTATTGAATCGGAACCAGTGCGGCAAATTGGGAATGAAAGTGCAGTGGAAAACGAAAGCACTTGTTCGCTTCGTTCGTCCCAAAAAACTAGTCCGTCTACAAAAAAATTGTCCGTCGATTTCTGAAAAAATCATGGCCTGGTTCGTAAAAAATAGAATATCACACAGAATTATGAGAGAAGTTTTACTTATTTTAAAATAAGCTAATTTAGATGTGCCGTTAAGTCAAACTACGTTATTGAAGAGGAATAATGTTTCGGATCAGAACATAGATTGAAAGTGTTTTGGCAAGGACGGTATGCCTTGATTTCAATATAGATGGTGTCCATGTCAAAAAAAGGTTGAAGAACTACGAGTTCTATGGTGTTTTGAGGTAATATTGGTATTTGTTGTTATGAAAATGGATTTTGCTATGAAAATGTTTTCATTTTATTTTTAGAAGCGGTAGATGAAAACGATTTTTGATATCGAGTTGAGAACTAACCTTTGAAAACGAGTCGAGAATCACATTAGTTATCGACTCAAGAAATAGGGTTTTTCTCAAACGTTTGACTGTGTTTGCTGGGTAACCGTTCGTTTTCGATTAACCGTTCACATTCTGTTTGCTCAATTTTGTTTATTTGTTGTGAAATTCACAGTTCGCCGTTGGCTTATATTATTTCAAGTGAGGTTGACCAGTGCATCGAATAAAAATGCGTTTTATAATCAGAAAAATACGAAAAAAAAACAAAATTATTGGTTCTACGCGGTTGGTCAAACTTCCGGCGAAAATGGACTTTTCGAAAATTGTTTTCAAATTCAATTCCACTGTAAATACCTTCAAATTATGCAATTCTGTAGAATTTTGGAATGGTGGCCGTATAGAACCGATAATTTTGATATTTTTCTCTTATTTTTCTGATGATAAAACGTTTTTTTGTCGATGAACTGTTGCACATCCTTTGGAGCTTCCATCCAGCACTTGCCGTTAACGATATCTGCAAAAAAAAATTAAATTGCTGCACCTTAACGGTTAGTCGCAAATGAACGGTTAATCGCAACTGCCCTAACCGAATAAAAACCGCAATGTCGGTTACTAATCGAATAATCGGTTAACCGAATTTCGCATTATTCGGTTAGACA
Organism: Heteromyza rotundicornis; assembly: GCA_951394025.1. NCBI lineage: Eukaryota > Metazoa > Arthropoda > Insecta > Diptera > Heleomyzidae > Heteromyza > Heteromyza rotundicornis. The sequence continues at coordinate 4,975,678 of OX596013.1, read as the reverse complement.
TAAGAGCCCTAGTATATTCACTTTGGTCTGATGTTTGTAACACCAAGAAGGAGACGTATCCGGTATCGAAAAGTATACATATTCTTGATCAGCGTCACCTCCTGTGTTGATTTAGCCCTATCCTTCTGTCTGTCCTGTTTTACTGTAAACACGATTGCAGGAGCTTGAAGAAAGCTAGGGATCCCAAATTTTGGATTTATCCTTTTTAGGCCCTAGAAGGAGTTGGTATTGAAAATGGGCGGAATCGGTCGACTGCCACGCCTTCCTCCCATATAAGTAAAATCGTGTTTTTACCGTAATTTTAAGATTTCATCAAAACAGTATGAAGTTTTTTATAGCGGGGTTTTTGGGGTCACTGATTTCGAATTTGATGTCGCATTTTCAAAATTCAAGATGACGGTTATAATATGGCCCAGTAGGTGTAGGGTATATATAAGCCGGTTTGCCCGACTGAAAGTTACTCACTTGTTTTACATATAAATAGACCATTCTCGGTCTAGTACTGGTTACATGCAGACTAGTTCATGTACTAATGTTTGGACTAGACCAATTTTTCGCAGGGTACTGACTCGGGAATCATAGCTTTCTCAATAAAAGGGCAATTAGTAGTCGAGAAAAGGGGTTAGTTCTCAAGTCGGTTTCAAAAGTTAGTTATCGATTTGAAAAAGGGGTTAGTTCTCGAGTCGGTTTCAAACGTTACCCTGCGAAAAATAGTTCTAGTCCAAACACTTGTACATTAACTAGTGCGCATGTAACCAGTATTAGAGAGAGGGGTATAAGGGTTAGTGAGAGGGGTATAAGGGTTAGTGAAGCGAATATATATATAAAGCCTATCCTAATCAAATGTCAACCTCACCTTCACGTTGGTATGCCCTGTTATGACAGACGAGGCTCTGGCGACCGGTTCTGTTCTGGATAACCCCTGACATCCCTGTGCGCGTCGGTTTTCTCCGTGTTAGGAGCGGCGTACCCTTCCTACCACTTCCTAAATCCCTTCCCTTGTCCCATATCCTCTGCAGCGTCTGTTTTCATCAGTAGATGCGGCTGCACTCCGTGCGCGTCTGTTTACCCCATGTTAGGGGCGGCGTACAACGACGTCTGTTCCCTTAGTTAGGGCGGTCGAAAATATGGAAGTCTTTTCGGATGATGGACCAGACAAAAAAGAAATCATCTGGGGGATGGATCACCTCCTCAACAAAGCCAATGTGTGTTGTTTCTATGGAGTCCATAAAAGAAAAAACGTTTACGGTGCAGGTGGTCGGATCCCCAGTACCGGCGGTAAGTGACGAGCGAACGGGTCACTTGGCGTCGTCATCCAGCTACTGTTCAGGTGGTACGGTGAGACATCAGGCTGTACTATCTACAAAAGTGACTGATATTGCTCTAGTGACTGATATTGCCACTAGAGCTCCACTTTGTCGACAATCGGCAAGTGACTCTGAAGCGGCCTCCTGTAGCATTGGTTCTCGACTTCAGGGCCTTTGAAGGCCCAAGGGGGTTATAGGCGCTCCCTACAATACCTGAAATAAATGGGCAAGAAAGACCAGTCAACGCTATCGATTAGGGACAAGAAGCTGATCGAGAAGCATAGGAAGAGTGTGAAAAAATACGAACAAACACACTCCAAACGCACAACTGGGTCTACGTCCCGGAGCGACCCTGAAAATCTCCCGGCCAAAGGTTGTGCAACCCAACGACGGGAAAGTCGTTGCAAGAGGTATTTATACATGTATATATCTTTTTTCCTTTTTGTTTCATGTTTTTTCTACAGCGGAGCAAGGCTCGCCGGCAGGCCTGCTCCGGTTATTACTTATACGTGCCGGCGTCGAGCAGAACCCCGGGTTGCGGGTGTGGCTGTGCACAGTGTGTCGCCTGCCCATTCGAGCCAATACGGCCTCAGTGCGGTGCAATAACTGCAATGAATGGTGCCATCAGCGGGTGTGCTCGGGGCGGATGTCGACGCGGCTATGGACGCCGGACTATACAGCACCTTGTTGCCTTCAGCAACAGCATCAAGCGACAATACCGCAGATGCCGGTGCAGGTTCGGCATCCACGGTCGCGTCGTCAGCAGCAGCCACCGCAGACGAACACTTTGCCACGGCAGCACCCTCCTCATGCGACCTCAGCCAGCCCTGTTGCAGTGCCCTCGAACATCAACATCCTGCAGTTCAACTGTAATGGCATCTAGGGCAAGTTTCCTGAGATTGTTGCTTTCATGCGTGAAAACGCGATAATGATTGCTGCAATCCAGGAAACAAAGCTCTCCCAGGTGTCACGACTGAACGCCATGGGCGACTTCAACATCGTCCGGCAGGATAGGGCACGTAACAGGGGGGGTGGAGTAGCATTTATACTGCACAACAGCGTTCGCTATCGCCAACTCCAACTCCCCGTATCCCCAAATGACAGCTTTATCGAGCAGCAAGGTATCGCTGTCAGATCCGGGGTAGACGAGGTGGAGATAGTGAACGTTTATATTCCACTCAATACTGCCTGCGTGGCTGGCTATCTGCCATCGATCGAGCACCTGTTAGTGGGCGACTCCAGGGTTATTCCTGGGGATTTCAATGCCCACCAATGCAAGGCTTGCGGATGAACGCGATGCTATCCGCACATTAGACCCAGCGGATCCGCGTATACGCGATCTGAACGTTGAAATCAGACGCCTGTGAATGAGCATCGGAGGACTAAGTGGACCAAGCATCTGGATGGCTGTGCCAATGGGTTAGCGAGATTGTGGTCGACAATAAAGACGCAAAGACCTCACAGCCATAAATTTCGACTCGGTCCCTTGCGACGATGCGAAGAAGTGCTCGCGTATGTTCTGCAGACAGTTTGTCGAACACCCGGAAAGCCAAGACAAGTCCGAGCGAGCGACCATTCGACAGACCAACAGACCTGCTTTCACGGGGCTGGACGTGGCAATAGCCATCAAAAACGCCAAAGCCTCTAAAGCCTTAGGTCCGGATGGTATATCGATGGTAATGCTAAAGCACTTGGACGAGCCGGGTCTCAACTACCTGGCTGCACTGTTCAACGCGTCCATTTCTTCATCCGTCGTACCCGATGTCTGGAAAGTTGGTAGGGTCATCCCATTGCTTAAGCCGGGTAAATGCTCAGACCAAGGTAAATCATACCGGCCGATCTCACTGTTGTCACCGGTAGCGAAGACGCTTGAAGCGCTCTTGCTGCCGGTGCTCAGTGAGCATCTGGTGCTGGCTGAGCATCAGCACGGGTTCCGTAAGGACCCCAGCACGACCACCGCTCTGCTCAATGTGCAAACCCAAATAGGCAATGGGATGAACCAATGCAAACCGTGTGACAGGACAATAATGGTTGCTCTGGACCTATCCAAGGCCTTCGATACGGTGTGTCATGGCACACTCCTGAAGGACTTGTACGTGAAACGCTGGTTGGCTTGCTATATGTGCGGTAGACAAGCATTTGTGGATTTCCGCAATGTGAAGTCGAAATACAGGCGAGTCAAACAGGGGTGTCCTGTCACCATTGCTGTTTAATTATTACATGGCGCAGATGCCGTTGCCACCAGGTGATATTTCCCTCGTAACCTATGCAGACGACTGCACGGTTCTGGTTACGGGGAAAAATCTGACCTCGCTTACGAGTAAGGTCAACGATTACCTGGTGGAAGTCTCGCGTTTTTTCGGGGGTAGAAACCTCCAGTTGTTGGCAGAGAAATCAACGGCGACTCTCTTTACCCCATGGACGAAAGAGGTGAACCACGCGCTCGAAGTGGTTGTCGACGGTCGAGTGATCCCCACGGTGAAAAATAAGATCCTGGGGGTCACTTTCGACAACATACGCGAACATACGCGAGCACTTCTTCGAATCGTCGCAAGGGACCGAGTCGAAATTTATGGCTGTGAGGTCTTTGCGTCTTTATTGTCGACCACAATCTGACCCATTGGCACAGCCATCCAGATGCTTGGTCCACTTAGTCCTCCGATGCTCATTCACCAGGCGTCTGATTTCAACGTTCAGATCGCGTGTACGCGGATCCGCTGGGTCTAATGTGCGGATAGCATCGCGTTCATCCGCAAGCCTTGCATTGGTGGGCATTGAAATCCCCAGGAATAACCCTGGAGTCGCCCACTAACAGGTGCTCGATCGATGGCAGATAGCCAGCCACGCAGGCAGTATTGAGTGGAATATAAACGTTCACTATCTCCACCTCGTCTACCCCGGATCTGACAGCGATACCTTGCTGCTCGATAAAGCTGTCATTTGGGAATACGGGGAGTTGGAGTTGTGCAGTATAAATGCTACTCCACCCCCCTGTTACGTGCCCTATCCTGCCGGACGATGTTGAAGTCGCCCATGGCGATTTGGACCCCGATTTTGCCAAAATGCTGCTCTTCGTACCTCGACAGGTTGTCATCTCATGTCGGATGAGGACCACCTGCACGAGGAGACGAAGGTGAGGGAACACAACGTCATGTTGTCAAAACAGTTCCTCCTGGCTTGCCACCAGGAACACCACCCGAATAACGCATTACTTGCTGCTCCTGCGACGTCCCGTAACATAAGGGGAGGACTGGCTGATTACCGCGAGGAAATCAGCCGGTTTACGAATTGCACCCCCTTCGACAAGGCATCTTGCATATCGAGGCTCAAAGCGCTGCACGTCGCGGCGGTGGAGGCAGCTTTGTCTAGCTACCAGCCAAATGTTGTCCTAAATGGAAGACCACCGCCCATTGCAGATGGGGAAAGGGTGCTAACCCGCGAGACCAAATGCACTCTTGCCCGTCCCATCCCACGGACTTAACTGTGCTTGAGCTATGGACCGCGCCTGGTGACGTGGCGATGCTCCTCAACCTTAAAATGACAGACATGATGTCCTCTTATAACGACTCTCTTTATAGTTGCTACCACAACAACAACCACAAGCGCCCCCTATCAGAAGAGGGCTAGATCTGGCGAAAAGGCACCGCGCACGTCGAAAAAAGCGAGACCCGCCACAAAAACGACGCCAGTGGAGTTGCAGATCGCAATCATCGATCGATCAGACCTGGACGGGAAGATTTCCCAGGCTAACTGGTTGATCGTTGAAGCAAAGATACTGCAGGCCATGATTGCGGGTGATGGAGACGACGACGAGCTCGACTTCTATGGGGCTGGCTGGTCAAAAGGCGTAAAGGTAGTTGACTGCGGAAACAGAAAGTCACTAGAATTTCTGTCTCGCGTAGTCAATGGCCTGGGCGCTATTTGGCCAGAAGCCCAATTGGAGATCGTGAGCAGAGTGGTGCTGCCACTGAGGAAACTTGTATCCGTATGGGTTCCCCTACCAGTGCCGGAAAGCGACGATTCGATACTGAAGCTCATCTCCAGACAGAATCGCGACCTAAGTGCCCAAAGCTAAAGAATTATTTTAAAATTAATTTGCACCACTGTAAAGTAGATTCCAACGATCTGATGCTTTTCCTGGAGGATGAGGAGGTGGACGTGGCCCTGATCCAAGAACCCTGGATCGTTAAGAACCAGATTCAAGGATTAAGGTCGACAAGGTAGAAAACGTACTGTTCACAAAGTGAAGGTAAACTCAGAACCTGCATTGTCACAAGAAAGAATTTTAATAACATTTTTCTTCTCTCACAGTATAGTAATGACGATCTGACGGTGGTAATATGCGAGCAACCGACCGGGAAAAACATCATCCTGGCATCTGCCTATATGCCATATGAGGAGACGGAACCACCATCGACAGCCATCCGACAACTTGTCAGTTATGCCGGGTCACACGGATTGGCAATGGTAATGGGATGTGATGCCAATGGGCATCACAGACAATGGGGAAGTACTGACATTAATACAAGAGGTGAGTCAATTTTTGAATTCATATTGAATACTAACCTAATAATTTGTAATAAGGGCAACACGCCAACGTTTCAAAATAGGGTTAGAGAAGAGGTAATAGACATAACACTACTAACAGAAAATAATAATATTGAGGTAAATAACTGGAGAGTGTCCGACAAATGTTCTTTTTCTGATCATAATCGGATTCTTTTCGATATTAATCTTTCCAAAGAGAAACCTAAGCTCTACAGAAACCCTCGGAGGACCGACTGGAACTTGTTTTCAACACTAGTCGCGAACGGATTTTCAAAGCTTCAAGCCTCCTTACAATCCACAGTGACTGGTGTTGACAGCAAAGTCGGAAATCTGACGACCATTCTGGAAAAAGCTTACAAGTCATCATGTTCCATCAGTCGTCCCAGTTCAAAGCCAGGTAACTCCTGGTGGAGCACAGACCTACGACAACTAAGGGGCATAACAAGGAAACTATTCAATAAAGCCAAATTGAGTAGAAGTGAGGCCGACTGGCAAACGTATAAAGACAGTTTTAATGAATTTAAGAGACAGATAAGAACAGCCAAGAGGGAATCATGGCAACTCTTTTGTAGCTCCTTTGAAGATGTCAATGAGGCAGCTAGACTTCGCAAAGTACTATCCAAAGACCCTAGTGTCCCGGGGTACCTAAAGAGGTCTGACGGCTGGCTCATGGACTGAATCTAGTCAGGAGTCACTGGATCTGCTTATGGAAACTCACTTCCCTGACTGCACGGACGCTGGAAATCACAATCTAAACAGGTCACAGATAAGCAACGTGCTCGGAGACGAGTTACCATCAGTAATAACGGAAGAGAAAATAGCCTGGGCAGTAAAATCCTTCAGGCCTTACAAATCTGCGGGGCCCGATGGTATTTTCCCAGCCATGCTACACTACTCTTTAGAGCATATAGTACCATTTCTATTAGATATTTTCACAGAGTATCTGCAAGTAGGGTACGTACCGATATTATGGGGGGAAGTTAGGGTAGCTTTCATTCCCAAAGCTGGGAAGGCGAGCCAAACCGCTGCGAAAGATTTCAGACCGATCAGCCTCTCATCGTTCCTATTAAAAACGATGGAGAGACTGATTGATCTTTACCTGAGAGGTTCCATAAACCCACAACTTCTAAGCAAATCACAACATGCATACCAGAAAGGTAAATCTGTTGAGACCGCTCTCCATGAAGTTGTCGGTCATGTGGAACGCATACTTCACATAAAAGAGTACACGTTAGTCGCATTTTTAGATATCGAAGGTACTTTAAACAACGTAACAACAGATGCCATTTTAAATGGTCTAGATGACGTATCTGTGCCACGTTCTATCCAACATTGGGTTCACAACATGCTAGAAACTAGAGTTATCAACTCAATGTGGGGTACGGGCACCGCGAGAAAATCCGTAACTAGAGGGACCCCACATGGATGAGTTATTTCTCCTATCATGTGGGTTATTGTAGTAAATGAAATCCTAAAATCATTTAACTCAAAGGGTATTAAAATAACTGCTTACACTGATGACGTGTGCATACTGATTTCAGGCTAATTTTTGCCCACAATATCAGAACTCATGCAATCGGCCTTAAAAGAGATTTCAGACTGGACGAAACTAAACGGACTTGGAGTTAACCCCTCTAAGACAGAATTAGTACTGTTCACGAGAAAGACGAAAATTATCTACTTCAGGTTACCACAACTAGAGGGAATTGAACTTAAACTATCTATACCTCGGCGTCATTCTGGACCACAAACTTATGTGGAAAAGAAACACAGAGGAGAGAATGAGAAAAGGATTCAACGCGTTCTGCATTTGTAAAAGGACCTTTGGGAAAAGATGGGGGTTGCAACCACCAATCCTTCACTGGATGTATGCTGCAATAATACGCCCTATCCTCACCTATGGGTCGTTGGTGTGGTGGACCACTACGCACCTAGGGCGGGAATAATTATAATGCTTGGCCTGCCATCGGTGGACCTGTACATACAAAGCTGCGCTGCAAAAGGCGCCCTCCGATTGAGGGAGGCCGGTATGTGGAGACAAGCATCGTATGCACATGCCTCAATAACTAACGAAATCTGTAAGCTAGGAACAAGACACGAATCTGAAAGCCTAAGGGCACCGACAGACTACATCTGCTCTAGTTATGCATTTGATATGAGGTCCAAAAAATTATTTCCGGAAAGGGAAGAATGCGATAGAGAAAGCCGCTAGAGCCTTAGCTGATCAAAACATACGCACAAAAAATGTAATGATCTGCATAGACAATAGGGCGGCCATACAAGCAATCATGTCGTACACAGTCAACTCGAAAGCAGTAAAGAGGTGTAGGGGAGCACTGCGAATCGTGCAGAGCCACCATCGGGTTAGTCTCTGCTGGGTGCCCGGACATAGCGATATAGAAGGGAATGACAAGGCAGACGAGATGGCCAGGGGAGGCTCTGCTATGGAGATCAGTGCGGCTGACAACTCAATTCTGCAACCGATACGCAACCAATACGGAATAATTGACAGTATGGTAAATAGGTAAATAAACGATAAATGGGCCAAAAGACAAGACTGCAAAACGTCTCGACTTCTATGGACTAAACTGAACCCGAAAAGAACAGAGGAACTGCTATCCCTGGATCGGAAATCTCTTAGCATACTGACGGGGGTTATCACCGGACATTGTGCCATAGGATCCATGTTGGGGAAATGACACATAGTAACCATAGATATATGTAGGAGCTGCGGAGATGAGTATGAACTAGAAACTATACAACATTTCCTCTGCCACTGTCCCGCTTTATAAACAAAGCGTCAACGAGCACTAGGCTCCCGGTTCTTTGAGAGCACATCAGAGCTGGCAGAGCTTACAGTATCAGACCTTCTAAAGTTCATTCGAAGCACAAAATGGATCCTTGATGGACCAAACGTGCGTTGACAATATAGGAGGAAATTGAGAAAGGGTTTCACATGTACGCACACAAAATGTTAAAAAAAAAAATAAAAGGGATTCACAATGGGCCATAGATGGCATCCGAGTGGAAATGGTACATTTTGTACCACACACCCTTACAACCTAACCTAACCTAACCAGTATTAGACCGAGAATGGTCCATTTATATGGAAAAACACTAGTTACATTTGTTCGGCGATGTCCAAAAATTGTTTATTACATTGGACCATTCCATAGACTATACCTGAGGACTATTCCATAGACTAGAACTGAGGACCATTCCATAGACTAGACCTGAGTACCATTCCATAGACTTGGAAAGAAGATATATCAATTACACTGTTCATTCTGAACAATTTTGTATAATAATTATATGGTTCACGAACCATACAAGGCCATATTGAACCACCAACAATTAACCTGAGTATCCACGATAGTCAGCACATTTCGACGATTTCATGGAAACGTTGTTGCAACAAAGTTCTCACGAGTCGAAATGTGCTGATTGCGCGCATTAGGCCAATGGTTCAATATGGCACAAAATTATTTCTTAAGTCTTTATTTAATTTTAATTGTTGTAATTATTCCAAGTGCGGTTGTGTTCGTTTGTGATTGAACAAATATTTTTAATGTAAATAAAGTTTGTGATTGAACATTTGGCGACCGTGACAGGACTCTTGTTGTATTTTATACAACGTCCTTAGTGAACTTGTAATAATTTGGTGTCGCTTGAAGTATATATATCCACTAGTGTCTTTAGTGTGCTTGAGTTGTTAGTTGTTTTTACATTTACAGTTATAATGGAGACGCAACTATTTGCTGACCAATTAAAGATTGAGACACAAATCGAGGAAAAATATACAAATTTTAAGAATAATTTTTTCGGGGTCCCGAAAAAAACTAGATTATTGTAATCAAAGCCTAGTTCAAATTGATGAATTATCAGCTTTGTTTGAAACTAATCACAAACTTTTGTTGGTCAACGTTAGTGAGTATTCTGATCATGAATAAAACTATTTTGAAAATGTGAATAAAGTGATTGGAAATTATCGTGAAAGGTTGAATAAGTTGCTTAGTGATTATGAAGCAAAAAAAAAGGCAGCAGAAAAGGTAAAAGCTGATTTAGCCAAAGCCACAGCAGCAAAGGCTGAATTTGCACGCGGAATCGAGAATGACCAATCCGAGGATGAGCCCACAGCACGAACCAGCTCCGGAACATTGGCTATTCACCAGGAAGCAATTTCGTTGCTGAACCGCCTGCTGTCAGCTGTAAAAGCAGAACCGGCTTCAAAATTTAGTAAGATATACCTTCGACACTAGTTGGACACAATAGAAGAGCATTACAATGCTATTCGACAGACACACTTGGAGCTTAGTTTTATTTATTTTTATTTATTTATTTACGCTTATTACAAGCTTATATAACTACTTATAGATATAACAGTGGTGATCTAATATAAACTTTAAAAACTAAATATAAATATAATGGTGATTGGGATTTGGATTAGAGAGATTAAGAGATTGAATTTCTAAGGGTATATTTGTTTAAATGGAAATCAAAGCAATTGGACATATTATTAACCATGTGAAGCATTCTGGACATTGGTTCATTATAGCCATAATCAGTGCGGTGGAAGGTAATATTAAATAAAGGTACAGTTCTAAGGTTACGTGGGTCAGTATTAAGGGAGATCAACTGGAGTAACGCGGGACAGTCAACGGTACCTGATAGAAGTTGATGGATAAAGAGTATATCGGCAGTTTGTCGACGAGTTTCCAGGGCTGGTAAATTTATTAATTTTAAGCGGTCAACATAAGGGGGCAAGTGGAAACGGTCGTCCCAGGGAAGACCGCGTAGGGCAAAACGAATGAATCTGCGCTGTATAGCCTCAATTCTCATGGAGTGAGTAGGTCTAAAAGGAGACCAAACTTGGCTAGCGTATTCAAGTATTGGTCTAACAAAGGTAAAGTAAAGTGATTTCGTAACATATGGATTAGTGAATTCCTTGGACCAATGCTTAACAAAACCCAAGGCAGAATTTGCTCTTTTTACTATATTTTCAATATGGGAGCGAAAATTAAGTTCTCTGTCACAGATAACGCCCAAGTCACTCAATTCTGTCACTAGTGGTACAGGCTCGTTGCAAAGTAGGTACGTTCTGGGAGGTGGAGGAAGACGTTTACGGGAATATGTTATAGATTGGCACTTGGTGACATTAAGCATTAGGAAATTTTTCGTACACCAAGTTGAAAACCTATTTAAATCAGATTGTAATGGCGGAGAATCTGAAGTAGTTGATATAGTTCTAGAGATTTTCATGTCGTCAGCATAGACTGATAAATGAGAATTTCTGATGACATTGTCAGGACGAATATTAATGGACCGAGATGGCTACCTTGGGGGACACCAGATGTAGCGATAAAGGGATCGGATATAGAAGATCTGAAAGTAACCATATATTTTCGTTCTTCGAGATAAGATTTGATCCACATGATAAAACTTGGTTGGAAGCCATAGGCATTAAGTTTAAGATAGGTAATTTCATGCGAAATGATATCGAAAGCCTTGCTGAAATCGGTAGCAATTACATCGACTTCTTTACCGTCTTCTAAAGCACGAAGAGTTCTAGAAACGAATTCCGTTAGGTTTGTGGTGGTCGATCTTCCTTTCAGAAATCCGTGCTGAGCCGGGGAGACAATAGTTTTGCAATGGAAGAACATAGTATCATAAATAATGCTTTCGAATAATTTAGGTATACAAGAGAGTTTAGCTATAGGTCGATAATTTAGAATGTCATTCTTGCATCCTTTCTTGTGAAGAGGAGTAATGTAAGAATTCTTCCACATTGTAGGGAAAACTCCTTGTGCGACAGAAGACTGAAAGAGAGCGGTGAGGGGAGCTGCCAGGGCATCGGAACATTTCTTCAAGACAATTGACGGAAGGCCATCAGGGCCAGGAGAGTATTCATTCTTAAGTATTTCCATCTTTTCTTCTACCGATGTAATTGATATGTTAGCCGAATACATTGAAGTTTGAGAACATGTGGACATATAAGAAAAATAATCAGTATCAGGTACTGAATTATGGCAGGCGAATGACTGGCTAAAGAATTTAGCAAACATGTTTGCAATTGATTTAGGGTCGGCTGAGGATATATCAGAAAGTTTTAGTGTGGACGGGAAACCATCTGATTTTCTCTTAGTATTGTTAAAGTTGTAGAAACGCTTAGGGTCCGAAATTAAACAAGATTCCATTTTTCGTAGGTAATCGAGATATAGAGACTCGCAGAGATCAGAAAAACTGGTATAGACGCCTTGGTAGTTGGAAAAGTCAGAGTCAGACCGAGATTTTAGATATACAAGCGATAATTTGTTTCTTGTATTACGCAGTGAGCGCAATTCTTTGTTATACCAGGGTGGGGATGACGAATAACTTCTATTTGGCACAAATGACACACAGTTTGCGAAACACTTATAGATTTCGCTGTAGAAAAATTCAAGAGCATGATTGATATTATTGCGGCTAATATCAATAATATGGTTAAAATTTATGTTGCGAAGCAAATTGTTCAGTATTTCGAAATCAGTCTTACGAAAATTAAAACTGAATGTGAGTTCGGTCGGTACCTTTTCGGAATCGTTATCGTAGGAAAATACAAGAAATAGGGGTGGATGATAACGGTCTAAAGTAGATAGGAGGTGACTGCTTTCTGAAACTATGCAGTTGTCAACGTTAGAAGAAAAAACCAGATCTAGTAATCTTGCCTAGGTTGTTAGTGGTTCCGTTAAGTTGGAAGAACCCATAGTCAGACAGACAGTCAGTAAAGAGGATTTCTTTACTTGAAGATGGATTTTCAGCGAGGAAATGCGTATCATCATCAGATGGTGCCCATTGAAGATTAGGCAAGTTGAAATCGCCCAAAATTACGATAGTATCGCATGGGTTTACGTTATCTGATATAGAGTCGATGGCATCTATGGCCAATTGATAACCGTGTGAGGGACGAATGTAGCAGCAAAAAATGTATAGGTATCGTTTTGAGACAGCTATTTTGGCACAAATAAACTCAAAATCTGTTCGACGATTTTACTAAAGTAGGGTCATAATGATTATTTATTGCTAGAAGAACTCCACGACCGTGTGAATTTACATCTTTGTCCCGACCATCGTCGCGAAACACTACAAAGTCGGATGCAAATAATTCTGCATCTTTATAGTCAGATGAAAGATTTGTTTCAGTGAGAGCAAAAATATCATAGGGAAGCTTTTGTGAATTGAGAAATACGGATGCAATTTTGGTTCGAAGGCCTCTTACATTTTGATAATATAAGGATACAAACTGGGGAGCAGGTCTATCAAGATTTATAGAGGGAGAATGAGCAATAATAGTTTTTCAAGTTAGAGCGCGATTTTTGAAGATGCGAAATACGTTTGGAGCTTATATGCGAGGCGAATGTTGTTAGGTCATTTGCAACTTCTTGGGGTGAGATATTTAAACTTCCATGAAATCGAGTAAATAATTGACTCAATTCAACAGCAACTACGAAACAACTCAATTTCATAACTTAACTGATGACTTCCATTCGGTAGTCATCATGCTTAAGGAAAACCTGGCAGCTTTCCACACAGGTAACACAGGTAACAATGATATTGAAACCAAGCTTCCGAAAATAACACTGCCAGTCTTTGACGGCAATTATTTAATGTGGAAGCCCTTCACATTCCACCGAGAGCTCCTCACTTTGGCGGGTTATGGGAGGCTGCAGTGAAATCTGCAAAATACCATTTGGTTCGATTCATAGCTGAAGCTTCTCTTACCTCAGAAGAGTTACAAACCGTAATTGCTCAAATCGAGGCAATATTAAACTCAAGGCCCATAACACCGATGTCAACAGATCCTAACGATTTTGAAGCATTAACTCCAGGTAATTTTTTGATCGGAGCTCCACTAACAATGATTGCGGAACCTGATATCACGGATACAAGCTGCTTGACACGATACAGAAGAATCCAGTTGATACAGCAGCAAAATGAAAATGGCAAAGTGTACAAAATCCAGTCAAGCCAGGAGACTTGGTATTGATCAAGGAGTCAAATCTACCACCTTTGAAATGAAAATTAGGAAGAGTCATCTCCGCAATACCAGGAAAGGATAAATTGGTGAGAGTGGCCAAATTAAGAACAGAAAATGTACATTTACAAGGGCAATTCATCAACTGAAGAAACTACACTTAAGCCACAGCAACTAACACGAATGATCACAAAAAGCAATTTTTGCGAAATGGCACAAGCATCAATCTGTTGTCAACAGCCATGCTTGTCTTGTTGTGTATGTGTAGTCCAGAAAAATCACAGCCACATGTTTTAATTGAAAATGCTCATATAACACCATTCAACAACAATATCGGAATGTACTTTGAAAATATGGGCAACGTCAAGACTGTGAGCAGTAGCTGGAACATTGTTATATTCTACAATTTATCAACATACTGGCAAGAATTGGAAGGCTTAGAAAGTTATTCCTCATCAATGTCAAAATTATGCAATAAAAATGAGTTTGATGATACATATTGCAAACCATTCTCCAAAGAATTGGCTCATCGGCTAGCACTCATCAGCCACAAAAATGATTTACTTCACAAAATAAATTCTCAGAAGTCTAGGCGCATACAACGTTCTCCATTTGATATTGTTTGATCAATCGCCAACGGTTTATTCGGTATCCTTGATCAAGACTACGCAAAGTCAATGGAGGCGGAAATTCAACGATTCAACAGAAACGAGAAAGATTTTTCAACGATATGGAATTATGTGCAAACCGATTCTCAAAGAAATCAATTAAATCTACATTTTAATTCACTATCCGCATATGTGATCCTCATACTAACCAACTACGAAAACGCTCAAAGGAATATGTTGGATGTAATTTTGGATTTACACAACAAGATTAATCCACATTTGATATCACCAGATCAACTACAAATGCAATTGTCAATTATTCGCAACAACGTACCGTCCACCTTCACACTACCAACAACAAACATTCTTCAGTTCTACAAATTCATTACAGTCAAAACCCGAATAGTTGAAAATGCAATACTTTTCAAAATGGAGATACCTCTTCTCGCAAATGAACACTTCCAGTTACTCAACATCATTCCTGTTCCGATCCTACAGGGTAACAGGTACTTTATCACAAAACAGACTTCGAAGTTTTTGGCGGTCACTCTGCTGAGGGACAACTATTACCCAGTATCAGAATCAGACTTGAGAGATTGTACAATGATGGATTCAACTACTTATATGTGCAATCAAATCGGGCCAATAATCAATCGAGAATCAAATGTGAGTCAGTGTGAACTGTCTTTGCTGCACCACAAGCGAGACTTGTTGACCGAATGTCATCTTCAAGAGTACAACAATACTGAACTTTGGGTTAAACTGGAGGCAGCAAACACCTGGATATTTTCATTAAAGGATACACGGGAGCAGACTGCGAACCTTACTTGCAACGAAGCGGTAAGACCATTAACTCTACAGGGAAGTGGTTTGCTTGTCCTGCGGCCCACATGCATTTTTAAATTCACCGAAGAAATTCGAAACAACACCATGAAGCTTTCGTTCCAACCGTCATCAAAGTGTGTGGAACATTCCAAATTGAAATTTATATAATAAAATCTATCAACTTGAAAATACGTTATATACAAGAATTCTACAAATATGAAGTGGACTTGCCCAATTGCTTTTTGATCTTTGAATTATTCCTTAGAAGAGATTCGAATTCATTTTTAGCAGCTTCTATCTTGATATGATCCAATCTTCGAACTTTGCAGTGAACGGGGGTCCTTTTGTGATAATTTCATGTTCCACTGACATCTCATGACGTGAGTTAAATAAAGTGGTTGAAGTTATTTCAGGATATTGTGATAAAATATCAAAATATGGTGTTTGGACATTCACCACTTTGATAAATAAGTTATCCGTGATAAGCGTTATTGAACCAACCGACTTTTTGATGTTTTGACTGTCATGTAAACACTTTTGTTTGATATCCACAATAAGACCAAAGTGTTCCAGGAAATCCGCACCAATAATGGCTTTATTCACATCAGCAATTATAAAGTTCCATTCGAAGAGATCAGTTTTAAATTCAAGGTTAATTTTAACTGTGATATTGCCAAATGTTTTTATTTGTGTGCCATTTGCAGCATATAAAGTTTGAGTCATCGGTTTGTCTTTATTATAAATAGAATTTGGTAGAACAGAGCCAGTGTCAATTAAGAATGAAATTTTAGAAATCGGATCAAAAATGTGGAGACGGCGACAATGTATGCCCTGAATATCGTCACTCCCCTCTAACGATGAGCAGAGTTGTTTTTTGCAATAAATTCATCTTGAAATTTGCATGGCATTGTACATTTTAAAGCATCATCACCAAATTTTCGATGATAAAAGCAAATTGTTTCATGTCCTGCATTCGTCTTATTTGTATTCTTGAATATGTTTGATTGGTTTCGATTTTTGGAATGAAAGTTTTTACTCACAATTTCAATAAGTGTGTCAATTTTTGTATCTATTTCCGATTTTTGCAATTGATCATTTTTGATGGAGTGAATATTGTCTTTGAATGATTCTGACATTCCATCTGCGACTGCTAATAAGTGTTGAATCTCTGTAATTTTTGATAGGCCACGCAGATGGCTTTCCATATTTTGTGGAAGTTTCTTGAGCCAGATTACCATAAGAAATTCATCAGATACTTGTTCAGATGTTAGACCTTGCATTTTCCGAAATAGTTGACTTGGTTTATCATCACCAAGGAACAGGTCATTCAGCATCTTGTTGATTTTTTCTTCAATAGATTTCTTAAAAATGCTCAAAAGATTATTTTTAATAGTTTCAAATTTCCTGTTGTTCGGTGGATTGCGTATAATACTTGAAATTTGGCTAATAATGCTTTCATATAAAGAATCAATAACTTTATTAAATTCAATGTGATCCAAAGTAATGTGGCAATTGGAAAACTTTTGCTCAGCTACGGCAAACCATAGTTCTGGCTCTTCACGCCAAAAATTAGCAATACTTAATAATTTTGAAGATTTCAATTGACAGGATTCTGTTTCCAACATAATTTCTTGCGTCACTGTGGACGTTGTATTTGAAGCGGATGTAGTTCTTTCCATAGCTTGAAATCGAGATTCAATGTATTTAATTGACCGTTGAAGAGCTCGAATTTCCTTTGAAAGATCTTTATTAGCAATGGTTTCATTTAAATTTTCATTGGTAGTTATTTCGGAGTCCTCCAATAATTCCGTCAAATCTATACTATTGATATTCGCGTTTGGATATAAACGGTGGAGAGTATCCTCTAGTCGAATTAAGCGATCTGCTTTAGATCCAGTTGATACAACTTGATATTTGTGAAGAAGACGGCTTAGGTCATCATTTGAAAGGTTTTGTAATTGTTTTACCATTGTTATTCAAAGTAGGGGTCACCAGTAGTAGAATTCTTGTATATAACGTCTTTTCAAGTTGATAGATTTTATTATATAAATTTCATTTTTTCATATTTTGAAATACAATCCAATAACCAAATAACAAAATAACAAATATTTATAAACAAAGTATTTTACAGTACAGTGACTAAGCCACATGGTCATCGCTGAAATCGTGATATACTACCTATGTCAAGTTAAAAGTAATGTAAATTCTCCTGAATTGAGATCCTCAAGGTGTGGAGTATGTTCATTCTGAACAATTTTGTATAATAATTATATGGTTCACGAACCATACAAGGCCATATTGAACCACCAACAATTAACCTGAGTATCCATGATAGTCAGCACATTTCGACGATTTCATGGAAACGTTGTTGCAACAAAGTTCTCACGAGTCGAAATGTGCTGATTGCGCGCATTAGGCCAATGGTTCAATATGGCACAAAATTTTTTCTTAAGTCTGTATTTAATTTTAGTTGTCTTTATAATTCCTCCAAGTGCGGTTGTGTTCGTTTGTGATTGAACAAATATTTTTAATGTAAATAAAGTTTGTGATTGAACATACACTATGCTACAAAAATTGGAAAAATGTTTGTTTGGCTGCTTTTTTCGATTGATTCTAATATAACGCTTTAAAATTAGCACAACGGTATCAAAACTTTCTCAAAAATTGTAAGTTAAACCATTTAGTTTAGTATTTTAGCAGCAACAACAGTTTGAGGTAAATAAAAAATATAGGAAAAAAACTATTTTTAGTTCATTTAATTGCCAACCAAATAAAAATATTCAAAAATTGTTTTCATTGGTAGGTAATTAATGACCCAAACATTAATTAGTTTCCTGATTTTTTTTTCGTTTTCCACTGTTATCTTCGATAAATGTTGGAAAAAGTTTGTTTGAATATCATTTCTTCTTGATCCTAAAAATCTCATGGGTTTTTACCAATTAAAACCAAATCTGCAAAATTTTGAGTCGGAAATGTCTAGTTTCCGAGATATTTTCATTTTAATTTTTCCATACAAAATCGCACTATTTTGATTTTTCCTTCACTGACTTTAACGATGGTGGCATTTTGAAAGGTGTGTTAACCGGCATTTTTTCGATAATTCTCAAGCATTACAAAACATAAATTTTTCTTGTTGCTGTTATAATATTATATAATTACAGCTGTTGAATGTTGTTGTTGTAATGTTATTGATTTTGCAATGCTATTGTTGTTGTAATGTTAATGTAGCATTACAACAACAACACAACAATAATATTACAGCAACAATAATATTACAACAACAATAATAATATTAGAGCAACATTACAACATTATTACATCAATAACATAACAATAAGATAAAACTACTACATTACAACAACATCGTGTTTTTCAACTTCTCTCTCGCTGTCAATATCTTTGGACTATATTTTTCGCCTGAATGTCGGTTTTCTACAATGGACGATTTTTGTGGAATGTGCAATAAGTCTTTTGCCAGAGGTGATAGCTTTGTGGTGCTTTGCAGTGGTCTCTGCAAGCGTGTTTATCATCGTGCTTGCTGTGAGGGCCAAGTCTCGGAATATGATGTTAAACTTCTTAAAGCCAACAGGAATCTGGGATATTTCTGCAATGAGTGCATTAAAATGGCCCCAAAATTTGCTAAAGCCTTAGATGGTGTCATTGAATCGCAAAGAGTTGGTTTCGATAAGATGATCAGCTTTTTTGACGCAAAATACAGTCTCTTAAACGATAAATTTGCTACTCTGAAGTGTTTATTTGAAGTGGAATTGAGTAATTGGACGGACTTGGATGAACGGATTTCTTCTGACATCACTAAAATCTCTGCAGAGTTGAATGAACTCAGAAGCTCTGTCCTTGTTGACACTCTTTCTTGGGCGCAGAGTGTGAATGACGCGTCTGCAATTTCTCCAACATTAGCTGCGAGTCGTCTTGTTATTGATAATGCTTCTGCCGGTCCTGTTATTTCGCCTGTTCGTTCTACGCGTCTTTGCTCCAAAAAACTCTCTGCCCACGCTGATGGTACTGGCTATCACTCGTTGTTGCTTAATGTTCCCGCAAATATCACTGTTTCTTCGCCTGCACATCCTACTGTTATCCACTCTCCGTCTGCTGCTTCTACTGCCAATCGGGTTGCGGTGTCGCTGCTGGTAGTTCTCTCGCTGTCACCGTTGATGACGTTACTTGCTCCTTACCACCGTCATTTCGATAATGGTACTGGTCTCCAGAGCTGTGCGTGTACGATTACGATTACTTTTTCAGTACGATTACAGTAATCGTACTCAAAATATTTTGAGTACGATTGCAAGTAATGGTACTCAAAAAATTTTGATTACCATTACTTGTAATCGTACTCAAAAAAGTTTAAGTACGATTACTTGTACTGAAAAAGTAATCGTAATCGTACACGCACAGCTTTGATTACGATTACTGTAATCGTACTTAAAAATTTTGTATTACTGTTATCGTACCTAAAATTTTGATTACAACATTTTTTGAGTACGATTACAAGTAATTGATTACAAATTTTTTTGAGTACGAGTGTAATTGGTTACAAAATTGTTTGAGTACGATTTCAAGTAATTGATTACAAAATTTTTTATTGCTTGATATTTATTGGATTAAGTATTACATTTTTATTTCCGTTCAACCTAATATGAAATATCAGAACTTAGTGAAATATAGAACAGCTACATATTAAAAAACATAACTTTTTTTTTTAAATTGAACCGTGTGTACATACACAAAAACCATAAACATTTTTTTCTTAACGAACACAAAATTACTAGTAAGTATCACAGACCAAAAAGAAATAAAAATGTAATAAGCTGTAATATATAGTATTACTTCTTCTTGGCTCAATAGTAAAAGTAATCAAAAACTAGAGAGTGGACTATCTTCGGCTATACCGAAGTTGAAATACCCCCACACAGTAGAAAGAAGTACCTCGAACATAAAAAAATGTGGTCTCAGGACCCTATTTTGAGCCAATTATAGGAGGTTTTGGAGCCCAAACCATGTCCAAAATCCATTTCTAAAAATTTCCAATTTAATCCAACAAAAAAAAAAATTGGTCTCAAGACCCCATTTAGACCCTTATATATGTGGCTTCGGAACCTCGGACCATGTCCAAAATCCATTTCTAAAAATTTCCAATTAAATCCACCAAAAAAAAAAAATTGGTCTCAAGACCCCATTTAGACCTTATATATGTGGACTCGGAACCTCGGACCATGTCAAAAATACGTTTCTAAACATTTCCAATCGAATACAACAATAAAAAAGACTTTAAAAATTTTTACCTTTTTCTTCGGTGTATGGGAGCCACGCCCAGTTTTTGTCCGATTTGGCTGATTCTCGAACTTGATCTCAGTATTCACGAGAAAAACATGTACCCAAAGTTTCAAGTCGATATCTCCAAAACTGCGACCGCTATCGTGCGGACGGACAGACGGACAGACGGACGGACAGACAGACGGACATCGCTAAATCGACTCAGGAGGTGATACTGATCAAGAATATATATACTTTTCCATACCGGACACGCCTCCTTACGGGCGTTACAAACGTTGTGACAAAGTTAGTATACCCTGCCACAGTGAGTGTGGGGGTATAAATATGTAATCGATTACTTGTAATCGTAATCAAATGTTGTAATCAATTACTTGTAATCGTACTCAAAAAAATTTTGTAATCCATTACTTGTAATCGTACTCAAAAAGGGGTGAGTACGATTACTTTCAATCGTACAAGTAATGGTAATCAAAAATTTTGTATAATTGTGTAATTGATTACAAAAGTAATCGATACCACACAGCTCTGGTGTGAACTTATATATTTTCTGAATTTAAGCCAATTTTGTTTATACTGTTGAGTTTGTCGGGTGGGTTGACTTCTGAATTTGGCGCATATCTTACTGTAATAAAAGTGGGTGTGTGGTCAGACGAGAGTTCCATTGAAGACTCAATGGTCAGTTGAGATCATTTAAGGGTCTTGATTACTGCAAAATCAATAACATCTGGAATTTTGCGTCTGTCTGATGGCCAGTATGTTGGCGTGCCTGACGACATATTACATCAAGGCCGAGTCTGCTGCTAGTATTCCATAGTATTCTTCCTTTGGGCGAAATCAGGCGGGACCCCCAATATGTGCGGTTGGTATTAAAATCTCCAGCTACAAGAAATTTTTGCCCAAGGGTCGCAAAAAATGTCTGAAACTGCAGTTCTGTTATTTTGGAGCTGGGTGGACAATAAATTGCAGATATTGTAAGTCCTTTGATGTATTCATCGAGTCATATGCTGGTGGCTTGCAAATACTCGGCGCAAAACTCCTGTAAAACATAGTGTTTGATTCTGTCCTTAATTAGAACCGCTGATTCGCCTCGTGCTTTACCACCTGGGTGTTTAGTTGATAAATGTTCATTGGGAGCCCAAGTGTAACATTTTTTTAAATATTATATTGTGTGGGAAGTGTCCCGCTGTCCAATTCCAATATGGTGCATTAAAGGCATAGAACCATTTCACGTTGAAGAATATTCATTTGTAGCCCAGATTATGGCTGGGGTCTTATAGTATGTTCATGGCAAATTTCATTTTCTTGTGATCAAAAACGTCTGAGATATAGCAGTTTTTACTAAGTTGTGGGCGGTAAAAGTGGGCGGGTCAAAACCTATCCTATGTCACAACTCACGACCCTTATAACACATATATACATTTTGAACATACACGTCTCTTTTATATATATAGATATAGGGATAATGGTCTGGATTTTCATCTGGCCGATATTGGCTGAAGTAGGGTTTGACATCGTCGCAGTTATTGCTCTGAAGGGCTTCGTTTGGGAAGAAACCTTATTTTTAAGTGTTTTATAGATCACACATCTATATACAGGGTGTAACAGTCGAGATTGGCCAAAAGGTAGGAATCGATTGGGGACCCAAAAATATGAAGAAAATGTTATGTGCACTTATGGCGAATTCTTTTTTCTTCTATTATCACCCTATTTACACTAGTTTCTTTTTAAATATAATTATTGCCTGTGAAATTTCCTTTTTTTTGATACTATGGTTTGTTATAATATGACACTTAGGGGTTTTAAAAATAAAACGCTTCTTAAATACACACTAAATTCATGCATTTTTACAAAAAAAAAATCATAAACAATTTTTTTTCAATTTGAATTTAAGAGATTTTTTTATATTTCAAATAAAATTTTTTCTTCTGTAAAATAAATTAAAATAAATTTCATTTTCAATTTTCCAATTTTTTTTCTCTAATATCGAATTTTTTTGATAATTAACAAAATATTTTCTATTATTAGTAAATCTTTAAGTATCATACATAAAAAACCATGGTATCAAAAAAAAGAAAATTTCACAAGCAATAATTCTGTTTCAAAATAAGCTAATGTTAATCTGGTGAAATTAGGAGAACAAAAATTATTAAGTCAAACTTTAGGTCATAAAATAGAGAAGATTCCACTTTGAAACACAACTGTTGTGTCAAAAAAACGAATGTAAATTAGAACTAAACACAGTAAAAAAGGAAATTTTATTACCTTTCCAATTTGCCTAAGAAAAATCTTATATCTTATATGGTTGAGAAGTTATTCACAAAAACCTGAAAACAAAAATTTGTATCATTAAAAAAGTTGTCTGATTTTTAAAATGAAGTGGGTGGCGAATTCGCCATAAATGCACATAACATTTTCTTCATATTTTTGGGTCCCCAATCGATACCTACCTATCCAATCTCGACTGTTACACCCTGTATAAAAGAGACGTGTATATTTGTCACCAGTAGACGCGAAAACTGCAGCACCGATTCTCACCAAAATTTATATATGTGTTCTAGGGGTCGTGAGTCGTGACATATTTTTACCAGTTACTACAATGTCTTACGGCTGCATCCACAAATAACGCATATAACGCATCCACAAATAACGCATATAACCACAAATAACGCAAACACTGGGAAGTGTACAATATTTGTGTGGCCAAATTCCTGTCAATTTTGGCATTCTATTGGACCACGGCTTTTACGCGGCTCCTCAACACTGACTGGTGTAATAAATACCGCAGATTATATGACCCTAAGACCCTTTTTTAGGGTCTTAGGGTCATATTCTAGTTCAATTCGGAAGAGGGGTTGGGGTAATTTATCTGTTTTTTATGTTAGACACAGATCTAACTTGGAATTTTTGTTCTATTAATGCGGCTTTTAGTTCATCGCATTCGATAGAAGAGTCTATACCCCTTATTACAACAATAAGGCCTTTGATGCTTTTGAGCTGGTATGTGTAATACTGGGCCATATTGGATCCGCCATCTTGAATTTAGCAATTTCGACATCAAATTCGAAATCAGCGACACCAAAAACCCCTAGATACCAAGTTTCTCACTTATATGGGAGGTAGGCGTAGCAGCCGCCCATTTACAATACCTACTACTTCTAGGGCCTAAAAAGAATAAATCCAAAATTTGGGATCCCTAGCTTTCTTCTAGCTCCTGGAATCGTGTTTACAAGAAAAGAGGACGGACAGGCGGATAGGGCTAAATCAACTCAGGAGGTGACGCTGATCAAGAATATATGACATGCTCAGAGGAAAAGATCGATGAAATGTACTGACGCTCAATACATTTCATAGTTTATTTTGTTCTGAAAGTGACATATATAAATAAATACACCGGACACGCCTCATTGGTGTTACAAACATCAGACCAAAGTTAATATAATCATACCTCATGAGGTGTAGGGTATAAAAAATATGTACTTGAACAAATTTCACATGTTTTGACTGCACATCTGCACAAATGCACGGTTTCCGAGGGGTTTCCCGCTTTTACATGAATCGCCCTATTATTTTTTTAAGAATATGCTCGTATTTTACGCTTATTATTCATATCAATTTGAGAAAATGCATTTTTCGAACATAGAAATTGCTCAAATTGACTTTTTCACATACGAAGTGGAGATAATGCACAAAATGAAATTAAGCAAACATAGTTTTTATTAATACGACCAAATATTTCTTCTAATTTGTAGAGTAGTGATATTAGAAACATGTATGCTATAGTTTTTTTTTTGTTAAAGTTTAGTATAGATTAAAAATATTAATACATAATTACCTTTTCTAAAGAATTCTTAATGTGCTCTCTGGCTTTGGCAATTTCCGAAACTAAGGTGCACTGACTGTTTGATGCAGTTCCCTTAAAAATAAGCATATATATTACATAGTGGTGTGGAAAGTTTTAAAAGTAATGCAGTTAATATACGTGTTTTGGTTGCAAACGCAATTTAGCAGTTTGTCCAACTGGCGTCCTTAGTTTTTCTGCAGCACGTTTATTTTTTTCGACTAATGTTATCAGAAAGAAATCTGGCCGAAAACGATATTTTATTTTTCGGCCGAAACCGAATTTCGGTCGGTCTCTACTTATTTTTTCAAATTAATAAAACAAAACCGCTAGATTCGTTTGCAACCAAAACATGCTAAAAATTTCATAAATTATAAAGTAATAAATTCTATCCCTGCCTTCAAGTCCGTATTTAGGGGGAAGGGGATGTACGGGTCCAGATGTTTTGGCCTGTCGAGAAAGACATTTTTTTGAATATTTGTTTTAAATCCTGTCAGGTAGTGTTACTTTTCGGTATTTTTTAGGTACATTTTTTTGGACCCCCCCCTTCCCGAAATAAATTCCGGCTACGGCCCTGCCTGCCTTACGCAAAACTCTTATGTGTTTAATGAACCGGTTCAAAAAATTAGGAACTGTCCGATTGGTTCCTTTTGAATCGGTTAAAACATATGGAATAAGAAAATTAACTAATTTATGAAAGAGTGAACTATCCTCGGCTATGCCGAAGATGAAATAGCCCCACATAATGCGAAAAATTTTTAGAAGTACCTCGAATATAACCATTGTGTCTCAGGACCCCATTTTGACCCACTGATAGGTGGGTTTGGAACCTCGGAACATGTCCAAAATTCTTTTCAAAATATCACCATCAAATACACATATAAATGGGTCAAAATGGGCATAAGGACATTCAATCCAAAATCACCCAGATTAAACTAAAACAATCGAACGTGGAAAAACTCCAGAGAGTCCAATCTAAAATCCTGAGACAAATTACCAGAGCCCCTTGGTATATAAAAAACACTAACATCCACAGAGACCTGAATATACTGGAAGTAAAAGACGAAATCCCGAAATTTACCACGAAGTACAAGCAGAAGCTCATGTCTCCCAAATATTCTAACTATAAACCTGCTAAGACCTGAAAAAAACCTGAATCCCTCACGTCTTAAGCGAAACTAATTTATTCCCCTATATTAGCGACGAAAACACATCATGCCCAACTCAATGGACGAAGGGCATAACTCAATTTATAAACAGAATTAAGTGAAATTTTTTTTTTAAATCCTTTTGAATTATTATTGTTAGATCTAAAAAAACTATTTGGATGATTCAACAAATATCATACTCTAATAATCGGATACAACAATAAATTGAAAATTTTGTACGCTGTTTCTTCGATATATGGGAGCCGCAATGGCTAAATCGACTCAGGAGGTAATGCTGATCCATAACACTGCGTTACAAAAAAAAAAATGGTCAGAACTTGGGGAGCCACCTATTACACGTTGTAGGTCTGTCCAAAAAAATTAAAACTGCATATCAGGAATTTTGATTACATCCCCAAAATCTGAAGTTAGAAGAGGAAAAGAATAGTGTTGAAAAGAATAGAAACAGACGCTTCAATCGGTGTATAACTTTCATTTGTATGATGAAAAACACAGAAGTTATTACTGTAAACATCGCGCAGACACCATTTTTCGACTTTTTTTTTACGGTTTTTTTTCGATTTAAGAATTTTTTTATATAGCACCATATATGTAATACTTCTATATTGCTAGTATATTGAAATTCAATTCACTGGCATTGCAGTACAGATATATAATTATCTGAGCAAGAAAACCTATTGCGTATGTGTCAAAAAGTGAAATATCAGTTTGAAGAAAACAAAGGGGCGGCTGAATAATTTTTTGAGTGAAAACAAAAGAACAAAAACTTTTTAAATTTTATATATTTGTGCGTTGTTTTAAAATTTGTGCTGTGAAAATATTTAACACAAATGACCCGTGGATTCTTTCAAAGTGAACAAAAGGAATAAATCAAAGAATACCGTGCTGCGCGCAAATTTATTTCAAATCCGCTCCTGGAATCAGTTGACAATTGTTAACACATACAAATGAAAAATAAACAAAAATACTAATACATATAAAACCTGCGCATGCGCACAATTTTCACTAGTATTGAAACGAGTGAATTGAATTCGGAGTTCAAGCACATTGCGCAGATAGGTTGCTAGCAATATAGAAGTATTAAATATATGTATAGCACCTTACTAATTTTTTTACAAAAATGTAAAATGCATCCAATTCCGCGTGTAACGAGCCAAAACTTGTTCAAATCCGTTCAAAATTGACTGCAGTATTTAATTTTTCGCTATAGCTATGATTTGGGTACCAAATTTTTAAAAATTATCTTTTTTTTGTACTTTTTTACCGCGGGTTCCTTTTTTAGGATGCTAAAAAGGAGACGTAAAAGGTATAGAAAAGTATTTAGCTTAAAAAAATCAAAATTAAAAAAAGAGGAAAATAAAAAAGAGGTAAAAACAACTTTTTTAAAATATAACCCTTTAACCGACTAAAAAGCAGAAAATAAATTTCCTTTAAATTAATTTCCGCAATTTCGATTTAAAATGAAGGGTTTTTGGCTACTTTGTTCCTAATATCATTCTACTTTGTTCCTATATATATCGAAATTGTTGAAATTAATTCAAAGGAAATTTATTTTCTGCTTTTCAGTCGGTTAAAGGGTTATATTTAAAAAAAATATTTTTTTACTCTTTTTTTTTTAAATTTTTTTTCCTCCTTTTTTTCCCCTTTCTTACTCTTTTTCCCGAATGCGAACCTAAGTAAAAAATTTCAGCCTTGTAGCTTACAAAATACGAAAGTTAGAACTTTTAATTGGCTCCACCCCACACCCCCCTTTCCAAAGGGTACAAAATTTAATTTTTTCAATAAGAACTCACCTACCAAATTTCATCATTGTAGCTTGAAGGAATTGGAAGTTATGCCATGTTTAAAAAAGGCTTGAGTCCCACCACTGCCGCTACGCCTCTGATAGACCCCAAAATTTAATAGAATGCATTGTCACCGGAGTTATATCAGTGTTCCAAATTTCAGCTCTCTAGCTCATGTGGAAGTGTATGAAAAAAAGCTCGCCGCAGATTTAAGGATATATATATATATATATATATAAGTTAATATAAGGGTTATTAAAACATTTTAACTATCTTCAATTGAATGCCTGCACTCACAGACCTTTTTTCCTATCGGTTTCAGCCTTCTATATGCAAATTTTTAAAATAAATGGTAAAATTTTTATCAAAAGCGAAATTTTGTCTAAGTCTTAGCTGAACATTTTTTTGATTACAACTTTGGATGCTCATCTTACATACAATTTTTTAGATTAATTAACGAAAGAATTAATTTAACGAAAGAATTCAATGCATTTAAAGGTTTTAGTGACTTAAGATGTTATTCAAAATTGAAAATACTAAGCAACTAATTGCAATAGGAGCAAACCGATGACACAGAATTGTAGGTATCCTAAATGCGAAAGTATTGCCATAAAAATCTCGATTTTTACTTATGTCGACATAAGATGTTATCGCTATCTATTTATATTCATATAAAGTAGTGTCGGGCAAACCAATAAAAATGCATACTTGTGTGTGTGCCTGAGAAAGCGGCACACACGTTTCGCGCGTTTCACTAAGATGCTTTAAGTGTACGTGTGAAAGCATTGCGTTGGCAGCGAATCGAAGACTATGAACGCGTACATAGGAAACTCGAAAATTGCCCGACACTGATATAAAGGCATACAAATTTTATTAGAACATTAAATAATAATAATGAAATTAATGAAATTTGGTTAATCACAGGCCATTCTAAACTCAATGGCCATTTGGAGAAATTTGAGAAATGGAAAATACGATGTAAACATCCTGACGATGTAAACCTCATTGTGTTTAGAATGGTCCATTCATACATAAAAAAAATAGAATATAGAGCACTTATATCCTCAAATCTGCGGCGAGCTTTTTCATACACTTCCACATGAGCTAGAGAGCTGAAATTTGGAACACTGATAGAACTCCGGTGATGATGCATTCTATTAAATTTTGTCGTCCATCACAGGCGTAGGGGGCCGTGGGGGGACTCAAACCCCTTTTTTTTTAACATGGCATAACTTCCAATTATTTCAAGCTACAATGATGAAATTTGGTAGGTGAGTTCTAATTGACAAAATGAAATTTTGTAAAGGGGGGTGTGGGGGCAAAGGGGAGAGGGATGGAGCCAATTTAAAGTTCTAACTCTCGTATTTTGTAAGCTACAAGGCCGAAATTGTTTACTTAGGTTCGCATTCGGGAAAAAGAGTAAGAAAGGGGAAAAAAGGAAGAAAAAGGGGGGAGAAAAAAAAATTTCCTTTAAATTAATTTCAGAAATTTCGATTTAAAATTAAGGGTTTTTGGCAATTTCAAAATCTGCAATGATACTCGGAGGAAAGTACCCAAAAACCATTAATTTTAAATCGAAATTGCTGAAATTAATTTAAAGGAAATTTATTTTCTGCTTTTTAGTCGGTTAAAGGGTTATATTTTAAAAAACTTGTTTTTTACTCTTATTTTTTAAATTTGTATGGTGCTATATAAAAAAAATTCTTAAATAGAAAAAAACCGTTAAAAAAAATGTGGAAAAATGGTATCTGCGCGATGTTTACAGTAATAACTTCTGTGTTTTTCATCATACAAATGAAAGTTATACACCGATTGAAGCGCCTGTTTCTATTTTATTGCACATCTATTTTATGCATCTAAAGTTATCATTAAAATAAGAGCCACACCGACAAAAATTGGTTTTTCTCTTCTAACTTCAGATTTTGGTTGTGTAATCAAAATTCCTGGTATGCAGTCGTCATTTTTTTGGACATGCTACAACGTGTATTAGGTGGCACCCCAAGTTCTGGGCGACGGTAACCCAATGTAATACATTGTAATATTCCATTGTAAAATCTCCAATGAGAACAATAAATGCCTTTACGTTTTAAAATCTATATATATAAAAGAGACGTGTATGTTTGTCACGAGTAGACGCGAAAACTACAGCACCGATTCTCACCAAAATTTATATATGTGTTCTAAGGGTCGTGAGTCGTAACATGGGATAGGTTTTACACGCCCATTTTTACCGCCCACAAGTTAAAACATACGTATTTCTCTCACATTTTTGCAGAAACTTTTTTTTTATAGCAAATACCATATGATCAACAAGAAACCTGGTTGCCACCTAGAGACTTAATTTCTCCCCACCCAAACATCTGTGGGTTTTAACTTCGGTAAAATTTTTACCTTTCGGTTTCAGGGAAAAAATTTGCTTATGGGATAAGTTTAACAATGCAACTATAAAAGTTTTTTACATGTAATTGTAATTGAAATTTCTGAATTAAATTTGCTGTAATTGTAATTGAAATTGAAATTTTGAAATTTTTTCTCGAAAAATTTCAATTACATTTGTAATTGAAAAATGTAATTGTTATTTTAAACTAGAGAGTGGACTATCTTCGGCTATACCGAAGTTGAAATACCCCCACACAGTAGGAAGAAGTACCTCGAACATATAAAAATGTGGTCTCAAGACCCTATTTTGAGCCAATTATAGGTGGTTTTAGAGCCCGGACCATGTCCAAAATCCATTTCTAAAAATTTCCAATTAAATCCACAAAAAAAAAAATTGGTCTCAAGACCCCATTTAGACCCTTATATATGGGGTTTCGGAACCTCGGACCATGTCAAAAATACGTTTCTAAACATTTCCAATCGAATACAACAGTAAAAAATTTTTACCTTTTTTTTCGGTGTATGGGAGCCACGCCCAGTTTTTGTCCGATTTGGCTGATTGTCGAACTTGATCTCAGTATTCACGAGAAAAACATGTACCCAAAGTTTCAAGTCGATATCTCCAAAACTGCGACCGCTATCGTGCGGACGGACAGACAGACGGACATCGCTAAATCGACTCAGGAGGTGATACTGATCAAGAATATATATACTTTTCCATACCGGACACGCCTCCTTATGGGCGTTACAAACGTTGTGACAAAGTGAGTATACCCTGCCACAGTGAGTGTGGGGGTATAAAAAGCAACTGTTATTTCAAAAAAGTAGACTGAAATGGAGTTTTTACCACCACAAAAATGTCCACTTACATCCTTGCACAATTTCGCAGAAGCGCACGAATTCGGGGTACGATTGCCGACGCGCTGTCTGATGCCAATGTCTCTGCTGCATTGATACAAATTCTGAATGAAGATAGCGCACATTATTATACCCTACACCTCCGTGGACCCTGGAGCACAAACCTGGGTATGCTGTATTTGTCACCAACTTATCCGTCGCAACACGACATCAGGAAGATGCAACAGCTGCATGGACTGGTGTCACCTGAGGCCTTGCAGTGGCCTAAACACACACCGCACTTGGGCCAATCAATTCATCGGATCATGCTGGATTTCATCGGGTCAACCAAACACGCATATATTGACGCAACGTACACCTGCGCCTCCCTCCAGAAGGACAATAAGAAACAACTCAACCTCAGTTAAATGCAACTGCTGTAACGAGTGGATCCACCTCAGGCCATGCTCGGGGATACTCACATATCGAAACTGGGACTACAACTTCAGAGGCACATGTTGCACCAGTCTTCAAACTCAACAGCAACACAGTGCACCGTCAAGTCCAGTCACGACTACACCACTTCTACAACGCCGAATTCTATCGGTAAATGACATAGCGGCCACTTTACAAATTACACCAAAAAACAACTCTTCAAGCGACAGCAGTCAAACACTGGTGCGTGCTCACAATGCGAACACGCGATGTTGTTGTTGTAACAGTAGAGCAAATAAAAATGTATGTGTAAATGTTGTTATTGTTGTTGTTTTTGTATGTTGTTGATGATTGTAGAGCAGCGGTTAGAGTTCCAGATCCAAAAACCTTGCTACATCTAAAGGGTTGGACCATAAGTCAATGGGTTTCAATGTGGGGCGTCTAGGACAGTTAAAAAGGTGAACAGTGTCATGGGGCGTTGCTTGACAGACTGGACAGTTGTTGGTGAAGTAGTTGCTATTCACCCTTGCCATGTAACTGTTGAGCAGTCTGCAGTGGCCTGAACGTAGCTGTGCCAGAGTTGTTCGTGTCGAGCGAGGGAGTTGTCTTTCGTCTTCACTGACGGGCGGAGGACGACCATTCAGGACCACATTGTGACGGCGAGACGCTATTGCTTCTGACACAGCTCCCTGGTGTAAGCTGTCCAGTGCGATCAGGTAATTGGGCCTAGAAATTGAGCCTCCTTCAATAAAAGGTTCAACTGCTTCACGATGCGAGGCGAAGTTTTCTCTTATGCAGCGTGGAGGTGACGAACAAGTCAACAGCCAGTGATTGGGGTGGTCGGCTTGATGCGCAGCAAGAAGGAACTGATTATTTAAGAGGAGATTGTGTTCCTTGACCATAAGTAGGCTGGTCTCATCGTGGAGGTGATGTTCATGAGCCATCAGGTGACACCCAGTGACTATGCGGAGCGCACGGTTTTGAGCTATCTGAAGCTGTCGCCATTGTGTTTCGCTGAGTTGCGTGGACCAGACCGGGGCCGCATAATCAAGTAGCGATCTGCCGATCGCCCTGTAAGTGACGAGCAAAGTTTCACGATCCTTGCCCCATGTAGAACCGGCAATCGACTTAAGGACATTGTTTCTTCCTCTAACGCGGTTTCTAATGTTTGCGGCGTGAGATGCAAAGTTGATGAGATTGTCCAGGATGACACCAAGGATCCTGGGTTTTTTTATAGTAGGAATCACTCTTCCTTCCACTACTATGGCAAGCCTCTTTTCCACCTCTTGCGTCCACGTAGTGTACAGCGTGCTTGAAGACTTCTCCGGTGACAGCTTGAGACCTCTGAAAACGAAGAAATTTTCAACCGCTAGCAGGTAGATGTTGATGTTAGCAGTCATCTGAGCAATGTCGTTCCCTGTAGTGAGAATGAAGCAGTCGTCTGCATACGACACCAGGTTAGTCCCTGCTGGGGGTTCGGGCAACAAGGAAATGTAAAAATTGAAGAGGAGTGGGGAAAGCACACCGCCTTGCGGGACTCCTTGTTTTACTTTCCTGTATTTAGACTTTTTGCCTCTGAACTCTACAAATGACTGCCTGTTGTTTAGGTAACCATCTTTTTATACTTGATGGAAGACTCGATTGGAGAAGGTCATCAAGTAACACGCTATGGTCCACGGAGTCAAATGCTTTGCTTAGGTCCAGCGCTACAAGAATGGAACGTTTACACGGTTTATCTTGGTTGAGACCATTCGTGATTTGACAGACAATCTCATTCAGGGCTGAGGTGGTGCTTCTGCCTGTCCGGAAACCATGTTGATGGTTAGCTAATGGAAGAGCCGCACACAATTCCGGGAAGAGTAGGGACTCTATAACCTTGACCACCGGAGATAAAATTGTTATCGGTCGATATGATGACCCTTTATCAGCAGGTTTGCCAGGTTTAATGATAGGAATGACCCTGCCAGATTTCCAAATGTCCGGAATGGACTTTGACCTGATCGATAGATTAAACAATTCTGTGAGGTACTGCAGGCCTAGGTCGTCTAAATGCTTTAGCATAATCATGGTTAGTCCATCAGGACCAAACGCCTTTGAGGATTTCGCTGAATGGATTGCTTCCACTACCTGTGAAGCCGTGAACGAAACCAGTTGAGCATCAGGCTGCAGCGCTTTGAGTTTTCTCATCGTTGCTCTTTTGGATGTGTTAGAGCGGGTAGGGTGTTCGATAAATTGACGACAAAATGCATCAGCACATTTTTTGTCCTCGGAAAATGGGGGGCTGTCATTGAATTTGATAGCAACATTGTCCTGGCGAGAAAAGTCAGGTTTCGACAGCGCTCAGAAGCTCTGGGCGATCGTTGCCCAGAGCTTCTGGGGGTTAGTCGCAAAATCGCAGTTATCGAGATGATCCAGCCATTTTTTCCTACAGTGCTCATTGACCAATCGAGAGATTTCTTTGTTCATCTCAGGCAACCTCTGGTCATTGGGGTCTGATGCCCTGATGGCGTCACGTTGCACTGCAATCCGGGCTGCTTCTGCTGGAAAATTTGGGCGCAGGGTGGCGTGGTTTCCTGCTGGAATGAACTGCGCAGCGGCTTTTAGGATTATTCGCCTGAAGATTTTTTCCCCTTTGACTACGCAGAGGGGCAGAGGCAGATTCATGAACTCCTGGTGGCAGAAGTTTGCTTTGTTGTGGTTGATGAATGTCCTTCTATCACGTTCAGCGAAAACAGCTTGGCTGCCTATGGAAACAATGATTGGAAGATGATCGGAGCCGAAAGTGATCACAGTGTCCCATGAGGTGGTAGGCAGGAGCGACGAGCTGACAACAGTTAAGTCAGGTGAGGTGGTGTGTGTTCCAAACACTCTTGTGGGACGATCTTCGTTTGCGATGCCGAAATTGGACTCCTCAACTTGATCTGCGATAAGTGTGCCTCTGTGGTCACATGCGTGGCCTGAGAACCACGAAGAGTGGTGGGCATTTACATCGCCAAGAACGAATCTGTTTTCTCCTATTAGTAGGTGCTCCAGGGAGGGGCGGTAGCCCGAGGAACAGGAGCTGACGGGCGGTATGTATAAGTTTATGAGTTGGAACGTGGTATTATCTGCCACCACAGCTATGCCTTGCTGCTCCAAGTACGAATCAGACGCAGCGGGTGCCGGCAGCGGAAGAGAGTAGTAAGATACGGAGTTGTGTAGGATGAATGCCAGGCCACCTCCGTGGTTCCGGACCCTGTCTTGCCTGACCAGGTGAAAATTTGCTGTGTTTGGTACGTTGGAGCTTACAAACAGTTTGGTTTCTTGAAAAGCTGCAATATGAATATGATTGCGGCTCATGAAATCTAAAATTTCTTGCAGCTTGCTTAGAAGTCCGTTGCAATTTAATTGCATTATTTTAATTGATGGGGGTGGAGGCGCCACCGTCGGAGGCTGAGAACGACGACGGAGGAGCTGGATTGATGAGCGATGTCTGGCTTGTTGAATAGACGAGTTTGTTGACTGCGAGGAATTTGACTGGCAGAGGGGCTGATGAAGACGGTTGCCTCTCGACAGCCTTGAAGGTTGCAGGACAGAGAGCGGTGGGCGTGAGCCAGCAGCCTGCTGCGAAGGCTGAGATGGTGTTTGCAGGAAATTCCGGCAGCAGGGGGCACTGAAGGGATGAGGCCGATCTCGGAGATTTGCTAGTCCAGAACAATTCCTAAAATGACACCAATTTCCGCATGAGTGACATCTTAGAGAGGTGTGATTCCGATGAATCGGGAGGCTACAAACGGAGCATGGCCAGATGCCATGTATTGCAGTAGACTGATTATTCCCGGCTTGTGAATCAGGGGGAGACTGCACTCCCATTGCTCTTGGAGGTTGAGGGAGGGATGCCGGATTTGACGTGTTTCGGCAACATGGGGCGCTGAAGTTAGGGTCCCAGTCTTGAAGCCTTCTCAGTTCCGAGCAGACTCTGAAGTGACACCAATTTCCACAGCTGGTGCATCTCACTGAAGCGGAGTTATGGTGTATGCGGTTACTGCAAACTGAACTATGCCGGCGCGAATTAGTAGTATACGGAGCAGGCTGGCCGGCATGGTCGGCTCCGTGTGTGAAAAAACAACAACAACATACATACATACATTTGATTTGATACTGAGGTTTGGCAATCCTTGGCCATCCACTGATTGTGGATAGGTGCATTCCGGGACGAAGACCCGATTGCCATTGAGAATGCTGAACACGCGATCTCAACCCGTGGCGTTCAACATATTGCAGTTTAACTGCAACGGTTTAACTCCAACGGTTTAACTGGGAAAATCCAGGAGATTGAAGACTATATGCATAGACACAAATTCCAGCTTGCCGCCATAGAAGAGACGAAACTCACAGCGAACTCGAATCTTCAAACAAACTACACAGTAGCGCGTCAGGACAGAAGTAGGAACCATGGAGGTGGCGTAACGTTCATAATCCATGAATCTGTGCAACATAGACTATTCACGCCCCCTAACAAAATAATGACTGCCACTTTCTTGGAAACACAGGGCATTGTGAATAAATTCGAAACGTCGAAATTAGAAATCGTGAATGCGTATATTCCTCCAGTGACCTCGTGCGCTCCACAATATGTACCAGGTATTGACCACCTTCTTACTGGCAATGAGCGTCTAGTGTTGGGTGACTTCAATGCCCATCACGAATTATGGGTCCCCAACCACACTAAAGCGATTTACCGGCTGAACAAATCGATAGCTCAGGCTTCGGGACCTTAAATGAAGATTGTCCAACTCGTGTGAGTGGAAATTGTTCCAGTTCACCAGACATAAGTCTGGCCAGTGCATCGCTATTCACCTGGAGCACGCATATTGCTTTAACCCAGATCTGCCCAGAACTTCTCGACATTTTATTTCAAATCACTAGTTTGTATTACAATAACAAGAGAACTTCAAGTGATCCAATGCCGTCATGTTAAATGAAAACTAGCGGTACACAAAACCCCGTCGACGGCTTTAAAATTTATGCGTTCGTTAATTTTTTAAAAATCTTTTCCTGACGCTTCCTCTGTATTGCCATATGGCAACACTAGGTCAATCCGGGTTAAGATCTGACCATACACCAATAATGGTCTCGATAGACTGCGAAAAGGAATTCAATGTATCGGACAATAAAACATATATAAACTTCAATAAAGCGAAGTGGGAACACTTCACGATGTTTACAGAATCGGAATTCAGTGGCGTCCAATTTCCGAGCAATGTCCACATATCAGAAAAGATATGTGGACATATCGATGAAGTGCCCAGGTAACTTGCGTCTAAACATGGTTCTGGAGGAGCCACCTCACGAAATTTCTGTAGAAGAAGAACAACTCCCAAGAGATGCAAGGACTACCCTCTCGCAACACCGTTCTGGCTGGAGCAAAGTGCTAAACAGCTACCTATCGCGCATTAATCCGGAGGTGCAGGATAAATGCCCAGAAAGCGATGGACAGCCACACGACACACGACTTATTTTCTACTGTCCAAATAGGCATACGGACCTAACACCAATCTCACTATAGTCTGAGTACCAAAAATTAGGAAAAAAACAAGAAAATAAATGATAAACTATGCAGCTACAACAACAACATACCCTACACCCAGTATAATTACAGTAATCGTACTCAAAATATTTTGAGTACGATTACAAGTAATGGTACTTTTAATCGTACTCAAAAAAATTTGAGTACGATTACTTGTAATCGTACTAAAAATATTTTAAGTACGTTTACTGTAATCGTAATCAAAAAATTTTAATTACCATTACTGTAATTGTACTTAAAAATTTTTAATTACTGTAATCGTACTCAAAATTTTTATTACAACATTTTTTGAGTACGATTACAAGTAATTGATTACAAATTTTTTTGAGTACGATTACATGTAATTGATTTTAAAATTGTTTGAGTACGATTCCAAGTAATTGATTACAAAATTTTTTATTGCTTGATATTAATTGGATTAAGTATTACATTTTTATTTCAACCTAATATGAAATATCAGAACTTAGTGAAATATAGAACAGTAAAATATTAAAAAACATAACTTTTTTTTAATTGAACCGTGTGTACTAAATACATACACAAATACCATACAAATTTTTTTCTTAACGAACACAAAATTAAGTAAGTATCACAGGCCAAAAAGAAATAAAAATGTAATAAGCTGTAATATATAGCAGGGTAACCGAAACCGAAACCGAATGAAACCGATTAATTTTAGGGAGCGAAACCTAAAAAGAAACCTATTCGTCGTAACCGATTGAATGGGTTCAACCAAAACCAATTGGAAAGGTTACGGGTTTTTAATCGGTTTTCAAAAGGTTTTCGTACACAAAATTGACTTTAAGTTTTTTTTCCTAAGTGAAAATTCATCGTATTTCATTTATTTATTTCATATATTTTTAAAATATGTATAGGAAATATTTTTTTTAAATATTCAATAAATCTTTTTATAAGGCCGGCGCACACAGAGGCGATATTTGCTATATAATTTCAGAACCATTTCCATATTTAAAAAATCTAGCTTCGAAAACGCAAAGTGCCTCACACAGGCAGCGATTTCACCGCAGTAGGTTTTGTTTGTTATTTATTATATTGCTATGGAAACAATCAAAAAGTCTGACTGAAATGGTTCTGAAAATGACTATTTTGTTTGTTATTTATTAGACTACTATGGAAACAGTCAAAAGGTTTCGAATTGGTTTTGAAACTGGCTTTTTGTGTTTGTTATTTATTGTATTGCTATGGAAACAGGCTGTATAAAAAACGCTATATTTTCAAAAATACAATTATTTGTGACAAAATTAATTTCGAAACCGCCTGCGGCATGAATAACGCCTCTGTGTGTGCAGGCATTTTTATGGTTTTTGAAAAGACTTGGAAAATTTTCGCTATTTTTTCGTAGTTTTATATGGCAGCCTTTTTCGTCCGATTTAGCTGATTCTCGAACTTGATCTCAATTCGGAGATAAAAACGTAAACCCAAAGTTTCACATCGATGTCTCAAAAAAACTAGAGAGTGGACTATCTTCGGCTATACCGAAGCTGAAATACCCCCACACTGTAGGAAGAAGTACCTCGAATATAAAAAAATGTGGTCTCAAGACCCTATTTTGACCCAATTATAGGTGGTTTTGGAGCCCGGAACATGTCCAAAATCCATTTCTAAATATTTCCAATCAAATCCACCAAAAAAAAAAATTTTGGTCTCAAGACCCCATTCAGACCCTTATATATGTGGCTTCGGAACCTCGGACCATGTCAAAAATACGTTTCTAAACATTTCCAATCAAATACAACAATAAAAAAGACTTGAACAATTTTTACCTTTTTTTTCGGTGTATGGGAGCCACGCCCAGTTTTTGTCCGCTTTGGCTGATTCTCGAACTTGATCTCAGTATTCACGAGAAAAACATGTACCCAAAGTTTCAAGTCGATATCTCCAAAACTGCGACCTCTATCGTGCGGACGGACAGACAGACAGACGGACATCGCTAAATCGACTCAGGAGGTGATGCTGATCAAGAATATATATACTTTTCCATACCGGACACGCCTCCTTATGGGCGTTACAAACGTTGTGACAAAGTG
Source organism: Heteromyza rotundicornis (assembly GCA_951394025.1). Taxonomy (NCBI): domain Eukaryota; kingdom Metazoa; phylum Arthropoda; class Insecta; order Diptera; family Heleomyzidae; genus Heteromyza; species Heteromyza rotundicornis. Next base: position 4,937,028 of record OX596013.1, on the reverse strand, counting down.
AGTATACCCTGCCACAGTGTGTGTGGGGGTATAAAAACATTCCAGCCTGTATGGTGACAGAGAGACGGGGATATGACTTAATCTGTTTTCGATGCAAACAAACGTTGTTTTGTTTGAAAATGCGATTAGATAAGGAAATTCGGTAAATGTAGTTAGATTCAGCACCCTTGATTTATATTGAATTGATATAAAATTTCCTAATATTGGGCCATCTAGAAACCTTTTAAAACCTAAACCGAAACCTTTGCAATCGCTCCAACCAACCGAAAACTTTTCAAAATCAAGCAGCGAAACCGATAACCAAAACCGATTGGCAAGTGGGAGTAAAACCGAAACCGAAACCTTTATTCGATTCGGTTGCCAACCCTGATATATAGTATTACTTCTTCTTGACCCAATAGTAAAAGTAATCAAAAAATATGTAATCGATTACTTGTAATCGCACTCTAAAAATTTTGTAATCAATTACTTGTAATCGTACTCAAAAAAAATTTGTAATCCATGACTTGTAATCGTACTCAAAAAGGGTTGAGTACGATTACAAGTAATGGTAATCAAAAATTTTTGAGTACGATTACTTGTAATCGCTCTAAAAATATTTTGAGTGCGATTACTTTAAAGTAATCTTACTTATATAATTTTGAGTGTAAGTGTAATTGATTACAAAAGTAATCGATACCGCACAGCTCTGTCTACACCTCATGAGGTATGGGTACACTCACTTTGGTCTGATGTTTGTAACACCAAGAAGGAGACGTGTCCGGTATGGAAACTTTATATATTCTTGATCAGCGTCACTTCCTGAGTTGATTTAGCCCTATCCGTCTGTCCGTCCTCTTTTCTTGTAAACACGATTGCAGGAGCTAGAAGAAAGCTAGGGATCCCAAATAAGTAAAAATCGTGTTTTCACCGAAATTTTAAGATTTCATCAAAACAGTATGAAATTTTGTGTAGGGTTTTTGGGATCGCTGATTTCGAATTTGAGCAGGTCATGAAAAATAATGCAGCGCGAAAACTTTTGGCATTTGCCTATCGAAAGCAGCGCTGTGGGAGATCGTCGATCAACTCGACATTTCTCGCTCATAACAGTGAAGAAAACAAAGCTTAGAAAACTGTAGGCGCAAGCGGTCGGACAATGATCACATTTTTGTACCCTACACCTCATGAGTATGTTCACTTTGGTCTGATGTTTGTAACACCAAGAAGGAGACGTGTCCGGTATGGAAAACTATATATATTCTTGATCAGCGTCACCTCCTGAGTTGTTTTAGCCATATCCGTCTGTCCGTCCTCTTTTCTTGTAAACACGATTGCAGGAGCTAGAAGAAAGCTAGAGATCTCAAATTTTGGATTTATCCTTTTTAAGCCCTAGAAGGAGTTGGTATTGAAAATGGGCGGAATCGGTTGACTGCCACACCCACCTCCCATGTAAGTGAAAATCGTGTTTTCGCTTATACTCCGCTTAAATATTTCCAAACTTGGTATTTAGGGGTTTTTGGGGTCGCTGATTTCGAATTTAATGTCATAATTTCAAGATTTCATCAAATTAGTATACAATTTTGTATGTTTGGGGTCGCTGTTGTTTTTGAGGTTGCTTTATGGTGTGACAACTCACTGGTGGTGGGATTCGGAGCGGGTTCTGAGCACGCTTGCTTTTGGCGCGGCTGAACTCGCCGGAGTCGCGGGGTCTTTTATATTTTTGCTCCAAGTGAGCCACAAATAATTTATAACTAATTTCGTGCCTTGAAAAAAAACACTACCGAACGGAAATCTAAGGAGGGGAAATTCAAATGGAAAAATTGTTAAGGAAACGGAAATGAGAGTCAGCTGGCTGTCGAGCAGCGATGACCAAGCCTTTGGTGCATGGTGGTATGCACCTAGGCAGCCCACCCTATTGACCGATCATTTTATGACCGCACCGATGTCGTTTCGATTGCCCATTTTTTTAATTTTATTTGAAACGCCCCTTATTTGAGGTATTTTTCTTTTTTTTGTATAGGCGGCTATGTCAGCCTCGCATAGGAAATTTATTCCATATTGATTTTATTTATTCAATTTCATTTAAAAAATTTTTTAATTTCTATAATTTTTTTAGGTTCTTTTTATTCAATGTACTTGCATATTTTTTTATCAAATGGCTGCTGCCGACGACGAGAATGACGATGATGATGATGTTGACGATGATGACGATGATGCTGCCGATGATGACGATGATGGCGATGAGCTGACGATGATGACGAAGATGACTCCCACGAAGAAGAAGAGTTCGAAGTTTTGCTTAGGGAACTGTTCTGGTCGATGAGCACTGAGTTTACTGTCAGGATTTGCTTATGCAAATATATAAAATTTTTTTTTTTTACTTTTATTTTAATTGTGGTCGCATGACCATCTTCATGTCAGGGTGAAAATTGAATGGCCGATCCAACTGTGCCTCGTCCTCTTGCTCCCGTCTTTTTTTTTCTTTTTCCTCTCCTCCTTTTTTCATCCTCTTCCTCCTTTTTCATTTTGGGCCATTATCGATAATCGATCGTTTTTGAGTGGGCCCTTGCAAGCTGTGGCATCACTGATCGCAACAGCTGATTTTCGGATAACAAAGGAGTACACAAAAAAAAAGGAATGGAGGAAAACAACAGGAGTGAATTTCAAGGTACGTATTTTAATAATCAAGTGTTTATTAAAATTCTCCCTTTTTGACTCCAGGTGGCCGTCACACCACCAGCTATTGCATGCGAGCATGTGAGCTTCGATAGCTGGAAATCGGAGGCTTCCGGACACCGGCGTAAATAAACAAGCAATTGAAGACGTACACACAATGCACAATGGGACTACATGGACATGCAGCAAACAACTAAAAGATAAGTACATAATAACATATATCTACTATTACATGATTATTTAAAGGTTTCCAATCGACCGGGTGGCTCCAATAATATAAAGGAAAACAAGGTGTAATGTTGCCAACCTTGCCAACCTGGAAGCCGGATGGGTTATGTTCGATATGAACAAATGTCCGTTTCCGCTTGGCTTTTGCGCAGGTCGTTGCACTAAAACTTTTGGATCAACCGGAAAACAGTTTGTATCAATATAATCTTTGTGTATTTTTAGTATTTATCGTTTACAATCACTATAACTAATTTTCTTTTCTATTACAGGTTTTGTCTAAGATTTCCGGGTGACGGTGGATGCTGGTGAATACATCGAGGGAAAAATATGTTTGGGTATAGTTTCCAAGATGACTGCATATATGTTTATATATGACCCTGTATCGACAGATCTTTTTTTGTGGTGATATTTGGTGTGATTGCTCTATTGATTATTTTTAATTTTTTTCAGGTTTATTTGTCTAAAATCCAAGCCGTTTGCAGATATCTACACGGTGCAATGCTGTTTTGGAGTTACTTGTTCGTGAGTTTTCTTTTTTTTTTTTAAAAGTATCCAATTTTTATAGGTTGTTCTTGTGTCTTGTAGGTCTATTGTAGTTTTTAAGTTATTCTAATTTTTCTGTTCTTACACAGTTTGGGGTATTTTAAATTCAAATTCGGGATATTTTTGTTTAAATTGTTCTTCCATGTAATTGTTTTTCTGTGGTTTTTTTTTCGAAAAATTTGAATTGGTCAGCGCGAAAAGTTTCTATGTGCTGTTGAAAAACAGTGTTTTATGGTCAACAGAATTACATTTGTTTTTTCTTTTTCAACCAATTGTATTACGTTATGGCTACTGCTTTAGGTGTTGGCCATGTATTACGCCGAACAATTTTCCTTGTGGACTTTCCACTTCATACATATTTTTGCCAACCGCTTTCACAATGCGGCACTTAAGCCATGGCTTGCATAGCTTTGCGTTAATGACTTTGGAAAAAGTTTTTGCGATAAACTTCTTGGCCGGGTTTGTACGTTATTTCCCTACTCTTACGATTATATGATTTAACATTTTTTTCATACGCCTTGTGTAGTTTACCGCGAATCTTTTCTCTTATGAGTTGCATTTGATTGGACTTAGGTAAAATGTTTATGTCACCCTCCTCTAATAAATTTAATTTTTTTGCTATTTCGTACACACTCGCGTGTGTTACCATATTATTCCCGAATAGGGCAAAATACGGCGTTACGCCTATTGAAGCGTGAACAGCGGAACGTAGAGCGCATTCGATATCGGAAAGGTTAACATCCCAATCTCTCTGATCATCTGTTAGAAAAGTTCGGATCGCGGTTAGGATTGATTGATTTACCCTTTCGCTTGCATTTGATTGCGGTGAATAAGCGGCCGTACGCATGTGTCGAACTCCAAATAGGTCTAGTAATTCTTTGAATTCTTTTCCAACAAATTGCTTGCCATTGTCAGAGTGGATGATTTCCGGGACTCCGAATTTGTGAAACACCTCTTCGGTCAAGAATCGAATTACAGCTTTAGAGGTGGCTTTTCGAAGCGCTTTAAGAAGTACGAATTTGGTTTGGTGATCCAGCACAATAAAAATGAAAGAGTTTCCGGCTTTTGACCGAGTGTAGGGCCCGAGGAAATCGATATACAATTTTTGAAAGGGTCTTGTAGTCGTTACCTCAGCACCCATTGTTGGCCTTAAAATTTGATTTGAGTGTTTACACTCTTCACACAAAACGCAATTTCTCACAAAATCCCGAATGTCGGTACACATTCGTGGCCAAAAAAAATATTCGCGGACTCTGCCTAACGTTTTGGCTATACCGCCATGAGCAGCTGTGCTAGCTTCGTGCATTTTTTTGATTAGATTTTCAGTGAGTTCTTCCGGTACCCAAATTTTCCAACAATGGTCTTCATTAGCAGGTTCACCATCGTAGAACCTCGTACGTTTATACACAAATTGGTCTATAACTTTTAAGTCGGGAAGACGATCTTGATTTTCTTGTATGGTGGCAATTAGTTTCAAATATTTTTCATTTTTGAACTCTTCTGAATTTAAATTTAAAATGTCATTGTGTGTTTCTTGGCTCAGTTCTTCTAAATCAAACCTAGATAACATGTCAGGTACTACATTCTGGGAACCTTTTCTATGTTCAATTTCGAACGCGAAACCTTGGAGTTTCAAACTCCACCTAGCGAGTCTTCCACATAAGTCCTTTTGTTGCATCAGCCATTTTAAGCTGGAATGGTCTGTGATGACAGTAAATTGCATCAATTCTATATAAGGGCGGAATTTTTTTATTGCCGATATGACAGCCAAACACTCTCTTTCTGTAACAGAGTAGTTTTTTTGGGCGGGGCTCAATTTCTGAGAGAAATATTCGATTGGGTGTTCGCCTTCATCTTCGTCCTTTTGAAAGAGAACAGCACCTATTCCCACATCGGAGGCGTCACATTGAACATAAAATTGCTTCCTAAAATCTGGACTGACTAACACTGGACTTGAAATTAATGCGTTCTTTAACTTTTCGAAAGAATTCGTCGCTTCGGCGGTGAATGTAAATTTTGTAGATTTTTTTAATGTGTCCGTGATTGGAGCACATAACGTGGCAAAGTTTGGTATGAACCGACGGTACCAACCGGCAGTTCCTAAAAACTGTCTGACTTGTTTTACGCTTTTTGGTATCGTGAGGCGTACAATCGCTTCGATTTTGTCTGGGTCCGTTTTTAGTTTGCCACCTCCGACAAGATAGCCTAAATACTTCAGCTCGGTGAAGCAAAATTTGGACTTTGAGAGGTTTATTGTTAGACCAGCTTCGCTTAAGCGTTTTCCTACAATTTTAAGCATTTCTATATGTGTATCGAAATCTTGTGATACAATCAATAAATCGTCCAAGTAGACAAATACCTTATCGCGGAAAATAGATGGTATAACCTTATCCATCAATCGACAAAGACGTTGCGCGGCATTGCATAGACCGAACGGCATCACGGTAAACTGATAGTGAGGTCTGTCCTGCACGGTAAATGCTGTTTTGGGTCTGCTTGCTTTGTCCAAAGGAATTTGCCAGAAGGCATCCTTTAGATCAACAGAAGAAATAAAATGAGTTTCCCCTAATCGACTTAAGAGGCCATCAATGTTTGGCAACGGGTACGCGTCTTTTATGGTAACTTTGTTTAATTCTCTTGCGTCTAGACAAAGTCGATTTTTGCCGGGTTTCATCACTAACGTTGTCCTATTATTCCAACTCGCTTGAGTGGCTGGTTCTATAACTCCTAAACTAAGCATTCGGTCCAATTCCTCAAAAACTAACTTTCGTACCGCTGGTGATATCGGGTAGTATCGCATTTTCTTGGCAGGCGCGTCGCCTGTATCGATAACGTGTGTTTCGAGAGTGGTTTTACCCAGTCCATGTTTGGTATAACACTTGAATGCTTCCTTAGTTTGCTCAAGCTGCTTGTTTTGTTCAGTTGTTAACACATGTATATTAGGACCATCAGATTTAGGGGTCTGGGAGGACGAATCAACACTCAGACTGCTAATAAAACAAGGGGATATTTTAAACGCGTCCCAAAAATCAATACCGAGATAAAGTTCTTGTGACAAGGATGGGACTAAATAAAAAATTAATTTTTTCGACATATCACGACATTTTACTTCCACGTCTATTTTTCCAATGATGCTTTGACCCTTTCCATCGGCTGTTTTGATAATAGCTTGGTAGTCCAGAATAGGGGTGTTTAGCTTTCGGGCGAAATCCAAGCATCCCTTCCCCAAACAACTCACGGAGGCACCACTGTCCATCAGACCAGTGATTTTAACACCATTAATGGTGACGCACATGTATGGTCTTGAATCATTATCAGTTGGTAAACTGGCGGAAGCAATTCTTTTTCGTTGTTCTTTTCGATTTTCGTATCTATTACGAGTTTTTAAAATTCTTAGCGAACAATTCCGAAAAATTTCAGATTTTTTTTCTAAGTAACGAGCTAATCTTACATGATAAGGTACTATTTCACGAGCAATTGGTTTAACCACAATAGGTTTTTCTTTACTTAAAATTACAAATTTTTTTGACTCAATATTATTGAACAAATTTTTGTTTTTGACTAGGGATGTGTTGCTGTCGAGCACGCCTCCCCAGTCTGTAGGGTGCTCCTGGACTTGTTTCCCTGACATTTAGGACAATTTTTACTAATAACGTTCTCGAACCCACATCTGTAGCAGAAACGATTGCGTGTTTCGGACGGACACTCATAGAACCCGTGACCGACTTGCCGACAATTCCAGCATTTCATCTCTTGGCGCGCGCTGTTCTCACGATGAGCTAATGCGTCTAGTTCAAAATACCTTTCTTGTGGGTCGACCATTTCCATCTCGTGTACCCGTTTGAAATTGGTATTCTTAAAGTTATCGCGCGCTCCCTGTCTTTTCGCAATATTCCGCTCTGCCCTCCGACACTCGTCGAGCAGTTGGTCCATATTGTGGATAACCATTGGAAAAATTAATTGGGCTATTCCCTCTTTTAAATTATCTTTCACGATCCTAACCAATTCGTACTCGGGGATTTGGAGTCTCATCTGGTTTTTCAATGTCATGATGGCCTTGTGATACTGCTCCGCCGATTCACTGTGAGTTTGCCTACGTTCCATGATTTTTCTTTGGATTTCGTAATCACTTTCGTGACGCCGAAATTTACGGAGCATAGTCCATTTCAAATCTTCATAATCGATCTGAGCATGTTGCCTTCTATAGGTCCAAAACCAGTCATAGGCATCGCCTGCTAACAATTGATGGAAACTTTTCATCACTTCGGACACAGGGCAGTTGTAATCTACCCGAATTGCATCGACCCGAAACAAAAAATCTTCTACTGTACCGGTTTTCGACGTGCCATCAAACTTAAGCCCCCACTTATCTAGCTCATAGCGCCTACTTCGGAGATGGTATGAAAAGTTAGCAGCATTATTTTGCTGATAGTGTGGCTGACTCTGGTCACCTGGCATATAGGAGTACGGATGCGGTGGTTCAAATTGGGCGGAACTTTGTTGAGGGTACCCTGGCGGTCTTTGTGACTGAAATCCAGGAGGTGCTTGTGGTGGAAAATCAGAGGGTTGTTGTGGTTGTTGGAAACTGTGAGGTTGTCGTTGCTCAAAATTTAAGTTTTGTGGTTGTTCTAAATTAGAGGGTTGCTGTTGGGGTATAAAACTTCTATTTTCTTGATATTCGTTTTCTATTATGGTGGCTTCTCTTGCCCTACTCCGGTCTGAATCTAATGTCGGGGTGGTAATATTGTTTCGCATTCGGTCCCTTTCCGATTGCATAGTTTCTTTGACAATCTGTGGTATAAGTCGAAGCAAGGTTTCGTGCATTTCGCGCATTGTACTTGCTTGCGATTCGCCTACAGACGCGGCAACATAGTCGCGTAGTGTGAGACCATGCTCGTTCAATACTGCCCCCGGGGACAACATATTCTGAACAGATGGGGTAGGAAGTCTAGGATCGTGCGACGCTCTAAATGCGGTGCGAATGCCTTGAGCAGTTAGGCTGCTATACTCAGGTGAAGTTATCGTTGAGTCATGGGGAGAACCGGAAGTCTCATCATGACCTGGTAAATTTGCAGCTTGCGATCTTGTTGTCGCTGCCTTCTGTGACGTAGTAGGGTTTGGCATTGTTGTATTCCCGAGATTTGGTACTTGAATTGATGGTACTCTTCCTCTACCGTTAGCCCTTAAGTTGTATTTATTCATTCCAATAAACACTGAATTAAAAAAAAAAATTTTTATAATTGACTACGAAAACTCAGAGAATTATAGTACCTTCTGGCTTTAGTTTTACTACTGAACACCACAGAAATTCAAAAATCAAAAAAACTTTCCAAAAAGTTTTTGCAAACTTGTAATGCCAATTGAAATGTAAATCTGAATACTTTTTATAATAACTAAAAGTGTGTTGAATGTAAATAGTATTAAGTAAAGACAATGTACAAAAGTAAATTAAATGTAAATGTAAATGGTTAAGTGTAAATTGTAATTTGTAATTTGTAATTTCGAATCAAGTTGATCGGAGATGAAAATTCGAATATTCAATGTAAATTCAAATTGTATCTGAATCCAAAAAAAATTGATCAATACCGATTGTAAAGTCAATTGACTAAATCAACACCGAAACTAATGTAATCTAGATTAAATTTAAATTATCAAAACTAAAAATATGTAAATCTAGAAAACTCTTATGTAAATTTAGCTCACTTAGTTCTAATCCACCGAATCAACACTTCCAATGTATATTCAGTATCGAAAGCCAGTTAAGAATTGATAAATTCCACTGTAAATTGTAATAGAGTTATTATATATTTTTTTTCTTTTTTGGTATATTTTTTTAAATTAACCGAATTGTACGGTATTAGAAAATTTAAATGTGTCAGAGAATTGGTAGAATATAATTTCCAAATTAACACGCGAAATTTGGCTTAATAGCCAACCTTAATACAAATACGAATCCAGAAAACAATCCTGGCTAATAGAATCTGATTTGTAAATGCAGATGTAAGGGTAAATGTAAATGTAAATTTGTAAATTCAAATGTAATTTGTAAACTAGAAAATTTTATAGTATAAAAATGATAATAATAGAAATAAATAAATTAATAAATAACGCAAAACAATTAACATAAACTTAAGTTAGGAAATAAACGTGTACATATAGCAACAACTTATAGCAACACCCAAATGGAGAGAAAAAAAAATGTATTTTATATTATTTGAAATTTTAAACTTATTTTAATCACTCAATTTTTATAAAATTTTAATAAAACAGGAAAATTAACTGAAACAAAATGCTTTGCAAAAATTTTAATTTATATGCGACTGACTTCGCCAGCCAACAAAAAAGAGAAAAAAAAAAAAGTGACGACATGAGACTTGGACTGGTGTTGTGTTGCCTAGTTTAGCATTTTCTCGAACTATATCGAATAGTTTCGAAATGCTTCAGCAACTGTGACTGTGGTCACTGAATTACATCCTTTACAAATTTTTCTTTTGTTAGAAACAAAAAAAAACAAAAATGTCTTCCGACCACAGCACATATTTGACTCGACGTTGTTTTTTTTCTTTTGGCTTTCATTTGCCGGTGTCGCAAAAGTATTTGTATATACAGTTTTGACAAACACTTGACGAACACCCGTTACAAAAACTGAACAAATTCCAAACCAAAAAAAAAATCTACCATACTGTTACACTCTCATACAAAAATTACAAAAACTACAAAAACAGATTTCGGGAAATAACCGAACCGCCAGACAAGTGCCGCTAATGACCTGGGGTTCTCTTGACCCCAGTGAACATGACGTACACCCACCTTAGCGTCTCGGACACCTCCCAAAAACTTTTCACCTTTTGGTCGCCTGAACATTATCCTGTGCCTCATCGCAAACACTGCATATTGTGGACTTTATGAGTCCACATATCAGGGACATATGACGACACTTTGGCAACGTTCGGGCGAGCAAAAGTGTCCGGAGCTGATTTCAAAAAAAAAAAACTAAAACAAAATGGAATCGGAAACAAAAAAAACAGCTCCATTGTTGGGCGCCATTTGTGACAACTCACTGGTGGTGGGATTCGGAGCGGGTTCTGAGCACGCTTGCTTTTGGCGCGGCTGAACTCGCCGGAGTCGCGGGGTCTTTTATATTTTTGCTCCAAGTGAGCCACAAATAATTTATAACTAATTTCGTGCCTTGAAAAAAAACACTACCGAACGGAAATCTAAGGAGGGGAAATTCAAATGGAAAAATTGTTAAGGAAACGGAAATGAGAGTCAGCTGGCTGTCGAGCAGCGATGACCAAGCCTTTGGTGCATGGTGGTATGCACCTAGGCAGCCCACCCTATTGACCGATCATTTTATGACCGCACCGATGTCGTTTCGATTGCCCATTTTTTTAATTTTATTTGAAACGCCCCTTATTTGAGGTATTTTTCTTTTTTTTGTATAGGCGGCTATGTCAGCCTCGCATAGGAAATTTATTCCATATTGATTTTATTTATTCAATTTCATTTAAAAAATTTTTTAATTTCTATAATTTTTTTAGGTTCTTTTTATTCAATGTACTTGCATATTTTTTTATCAAATGGCTGCTGCCGACGACGAGAATGACGATGATGATGATGTTGACGATGATGACGATGATGCTGCCGATGATGACGATGATGGCGATGAGCTGACGATGATGACGAAGATGACTCCCACGAAGAAGAAGAGTTCGAAGTTTTGCTTAGGGAACTGTTCTGGTCGATGAGCACTGAGTTTACTGTCAGGATTTGCTTATGCAAATATATAAAATTTTTTTTTTTACTTTTATTTTAATTGTGGTCGCATGACCATCTTCATGTCAGGGTGAAAATTGAATGGCCGATCCAACTGTGCCTCGTCCTCTTGCTCCCGTCTTTTTTTTTCTTTTTCCTCTCCTCCTTTTTTCATCCTCTTCCTCCTTTTTCATTTTGGGCCATTATCGATAATCGATCGTTTTTGAGTGGGCCCTTGCAAGCTGTGGCATCACTGATCGCAACAGCTGATTTTCGGATAACAAAGGAGTACACAAAAAAAAAGGAATGGAGGAAAACAACAGGAGTGAATTTCAAGGTACGTATTTTAATAATCAAGTGTTTATTAAAATTCTCCCTTTTTGACTCCAGGTGGCCTTCACAATGGAAACATTTTCATGCTTACAAAAAAACTAAAAATTGGTGCACTGTCTGAAAGTAACTGCATTTATTTAACAATTTTTTTCCTTGTGGACAAATTTTACACGTGTCCAATAAATCTAAAGTTTGTTGCAGTCTGTAATATCAACATATTTTAAAACAAATTAAAATTTTAGCACGGTGAAATAGAAAGTAATTTTTTTGAAACAATTACTTTTACTTATTCGTAATGAATTCTGTTGAGTCCCCGCATTAATTTGGAAACAAAAATTGTCAAATGTTGTAAGAATTAAGCTTGACTCACAATTGCTATGCAAACAATAAATGCAGTTCGTATTCCCAGCAGAAGTCAACGACCAGACGCTTGACTCAGCATATATGCTGTATTTGGGTCACGCGCGCCAATTCAAGCTGCATAATGTTTTTTGCATAGCAATTGTCATTGCAAATATTAATGTTGTTATCAGCAATATTGTTCTATATAAGCAACCAATTAAATAAAGAACGGCGAGTTAAATCAGATAATTGAAACCAAGCAGTCATTGTTTTAATTCGACGTTTTAATTTCAGTCTTGAAGTACCGTGCAACACCGTACTTCAAGAAATCAACAATCGACACTGTGTAACACCGTGCTCGATATAATAAGTAGAACTTACTATACGAGCAACTCGTATAGTAAGCGAAACAAATTCCATATTGTAAAATTTTTCTACAATGTCGCACGAAACTTAACAATACAAAATACAAACATTTTCGGTACTGCGCAGTGCGCACTGCGTATTCAACACAAGCCATCCAAGTGCTTCCGCCTATCCAGGTCATTCGAGTTTTTGACGGATGATGTAAGTGTGCGAGACCGACAAGTGGAAGTTGATACGCTACTTGCTAAAACATTAGTAAGCTTGACGGTAGCTTGTGGGCTAAGATACTCGGAAATTTTATTTCATTACCATTACCATTACTGCAATGGTAATTGTAATGGTAATGAAGTAATGAAAATTTCATTGCAATGGTAATGAAATTACCATTACTTCATTGCGATAGTAATGATAATGAAGTAATGAAATTTCAATTACTCCATTTTTTGGGCAAATCATGCCAAGTTTAATTGTAGCTACCACCAAGAGTGTCCATGGTCATTTTATGGATGATTCATGTCAGTTGCGATTAGGACAGCTTCTGAGTGCGTCCTTTGACATTTTTCGGGTGAATCAGGCCAGCTTCTGAGTGCGTCCTTGGGCATTTTTTGGATGAATCATGTCAGATGGGATTAGGACAGCTTCTGAGTGCGTCCTTGAACATTTTATGGGTGAATCATGTCAGGAGGTATTCTGAGGACGCACTCAGAAGCTGTTACAATCCCACCTGACATGATTCACCCAAAAAATGTCCAAGGACGCACTTAGAAACTGTCCTAATCCCACCTGACATGATTAATCCATAAAATGTCCAAGGACGCACTTAGAAGCTGTCCTAATCCCACCTGACATGAATCATCCATAAAATGTTCAAGGACGCACTCAGAAGCTGTCCTAATCCCACTTGACATGAATCATCCATAAAATGTCCAAGGACGCACTTAGAAGCTGATCGAATCCCATCTGACATGATTCACCCAACAAAAGTCCAAGGACGCACTCAGAATCTGTCCTAATCCCAACTGACATAAATCATCCAAGCTACAATTAAACTTGGCATGACTTAACAGGACGCACTCAGAAGCTGTTACAATCCCAACTGACATGATTAACCTACACACTCAGAAGCTGTTACAATCCCAACTGACATGATTCACCTACACACTCAGACGTTGTCCTAATCCCACCTGACATGATTCACCCAAAAAATGTCCAAGGACGCACTTAGAAACTGTCCTAATCCCCCCTGACATGATTAATCCTCAGAAAGCGCTCGGTGATTTGAGAATGGCATGGATAAGCTGTGCAAATATTTAGGTTTAGCAAAGAAAGCAATCAAATAAAGTAATTTTTCTTATACTATCCAAGTAATTCGATTATTTCATTTGAATATTGTAATTCTTCCAGCTGGTCTTACGTGAAGAACTGCAAGCATGACGGCTCAGCCAATTTGAATTTGCTCCAATCGATCATATTGAAGTATGTGTCACTCTCAAAATTAATGAAAGCATCTACTTGTGGGCCGAACATTGGACGAATACATGTGGTTACTTCTTTGCGGGCTGCTAAAATCTTTGAATATCCAGTCAATTTGAATCACGTCGAGATTTGATCTGCTGGGCATCGCCTTAAAACACTTAATTCGATTTTACTTTAATTTCTTTAATTTATGTTGTAGAAGTTGAGAAGTTGAAAAACCAAACATTCCAATGTATACATTAACGTACATTAGGGTGGTACTAACTGAGATCTGGTAGGTAAGTACTAGAAGGGTGTACTTAACGGCAATATTGTATGAAGCATTGTTGTAGGTCTCATCGAGACAATTTTGATACATTATACTTTAAAATCGGATAATAAATGGTGACGATATGATGAAATATGTCAATGCAATACCCCTACGTTCGGTAAAAATATTAAATTTATTTTTTTAAATAGTTTTAATGGAATAATCGGTATACTTCCTTTAATGATTTTTCGAGAGCTTTAATTTCCTGCAATTGGAATGGTATATTTGGGTGGTACTAACTGATATCTGGTGGGTAAGTACTAGAAGGGTGTACTTAAGAGCAAGGACCTCTAAGGCATTATTATAGGTCTCCTCGAGACATTTTGATATATTATACTTAAAAATCGGATCATAAATACTGACAATATGAAGAAATATGTCAATGCGCAACCTCTACGATCGGCCAAAAAAAAAAATTTATTCCGGAATCTCTTTCCAAATATGCTTCAAATTAGATGGTGTGCGGACAACTTTATTTTTTCGAGACGGTCTATTGTACACGGATATAAGATAACGCCAAAACCTCAAAAGCCTTAGGTCCATATGGTATATCTATGATAATGCTAAAGGACTTGGACGAGCCGGGTCTCGATTACCTGGCTGTTCCTGGCTGTTCCTCACTTGTTCAAATGCACGGGCCATCCTACCGACCTAACTGTGTTGAGCTATGGACAGCGCCAAGTTTTTTAAAATATAACCTTTAACCGACTAGAAAGCAGAAAATAAATTTCGTTTAAATTAATTTCCGCAATTTCGATTTAAAATTAACGGTTTTTGGCGACTTCAAAATCTTAATCTTCAAAACCCTTAATTTTAAATCGAAATTGCTGAAATTAATTTAAAGGAAATTTATTTTCTGCTTTTTAGTCGGTTAAAGGGTTATATTTAAAAAAACTTGTTTTTTACTCTTTTTTATTTCTATTCCCACCAGTCGGGTAGGTTCATTCCATGGTAAAGCCCATATCTGGAGCGAGTAGAAGAATTGGCAGAGGCATACAAAATTGATAAGAATTATCTGCCCCGTGCCACAGAGCACAGATTATACAGAGGCGACACTCTCTTTAAATTCCCTAAAATCCAATATGGCAGACCATTTTTTTTTGATTTTTCGATGATTTGATTTCGTATGAAAAGTTGTATATAATTGTACGAAATTACATACAATTGTACCGAAATATTTGTATACCGAAAATATAACTATTTCATTTGTTTTAAAACATCCTTTTAAGAAACAATATACAGATAAGCAAAAAACGGAATTTATAAAAATATTGCTAAATTTCCTTTGAAATTCCACATTTGTATATAACAATTGATTTAAACAATTGTAATAGGTATATAGGTATATTCTGGGCTTAAAACTATTTCGGTACAATTCTATGTTATGTAGTACAATTATATACTACTTTTCATTTTATACATTTTACCGTAAGCGAAAGTAAACTTAAAGAATTTATAGGGAAACATCATCTTGTAAAATTTACGAAAAGATCATATGTATTTTAATCTGTTGAATATTTATTTTCACTTGTAACAAACACATTTCACACTAAATTTTGTAACTTTATATTAAAGCAGCATCGATCTGTGGTTTTTAAAAAAATCTGCATTTAATTAATGGGGAAATTGTATTTACTTGAAGTCAATTTGAGCTTAAACTATTCTTTCTACGTGGAATTGATGAAATTTCTTGAAATGCAAATGATTTATATTTTAAATGATTTATATTTTAAAATATAAATCATTTGCATTTAAAGTGCGGGTACACCCAATTCAAAATATTCATTGTCGTAGACACTTCACTTCAAATTTTGAAATAAAAAATCTGCACTGGCGACAGTGTCGATCACATAGCAGCTTCTTGTATTGAATCTGAGTTGAATCGCTCAGCTATACTGTGCTTCTATACAACAAATAAATTGTGTGCGAGTTGAAACGGTCTATTTTCATTGCACTACAATAAAATATACACACGTCATAGTTCGAGCAATTGCTTCGGCTTGTGTGGTTGTATATATAGTAGTTTAAGCAAAGAATGTCGTACCAGTGAGAAAAAGGTTACTGATGATCTTCCGTAGTGGGCAGTGAAATGCATATGTAAAAATTCGCAGCTTAATTGATTTAAGTTGCACTGAGCTTGAACTATACACAATATTCATTTCTTGGGATATTTATTAATTTGTTGCCAAGATTCCAAAATAGTCATTAGCTAAGTATTTTATTAAATATTTTAAATTTACAAAATTGTACCGAAAATGTCTCAGTAGTAGGAAAGTAAAAAAATATTACTGTACTGAAAAAAATCATCCCTGCTACGAAAAAGTATGAGAGAACCCGAAACACCAGAGCATAACATAGAAATTTGCAGAACTCTAGTTTCAGCGATTTGGACTGGGCGGTGATGAGTCAGTCTATCAACAATCATTCCATCAATCGGGACAAACACTTTTATGTTTGTAATTGCGTGACGCCTGATTTGAAGTACAAATTATTTTTTTAATCAAAATTTGTTTGTTTTGTTCAGTTTTTATTTGTCAAATGCTTGACCACTGTCCAATTTCACTCATTGAATTGCACTTTTGGAATGAGAAGCATAATACCATGTGGTATATGCCAGATATATTTTGAAGTAATAATACTTAAATTGTATGAGGGGTACCACGCTCTTTTGACCAATCAAGTCCAAAGTAGTACGTAAACCTTCCGGAGCTCACAAATAAACGTATGGTGTTTGTATGGTTCTGATACGTTCAGTGGTTTAGCGCTGATATTCACTCATACATACGCACCAACGTTTTTATATATTAAGATATGTGTAATATTTATGGCGTTAAGTTATACAAATGCGATAAAAGTGAATAAAATCGAACTAAACAACGTTTCTTCGTTGAGAAAGCAGATCTGATCCGGCGAAATCTCGGAGGGTCTGGATTTTTCGGACCGCAATGGAAGTGCTGAGATCATTATAGGCTTGCCTTTTCCTCCTTTAAAGCATCCGATAGTCATACTAAGGAAACGACATTTGGAGCATCTAAACAACTTTTGAGTTTCGCCGAACATTTCATCGCGACAAAAGTTATGAATTGGCATTATTTATTTTGTTGATTATTCATTTTACCTGTTGCATTTAAAAGATAATTCTTATATGCTAATAAATTCATAATAATAATAATAGTAATAATAATACGACGCGGGGACACTAGCACAACGAACGGCCACCAACTTCACTCAGTGTGGCAACGCACGGCCAGCAACCATGTTGCGTGATTCCCCTCTCTGTCCCTACTTACAGAATCCTCGCCAGCAATCGCGTGGCAGGACTTCTCGATTTTCTCCCGAATCCCGCAGAATCTTCGCCAGCAATCGTGTGGCGTGATTCTTCGCTCTTCCCCCCCTTTATTTTATAAAATCTCTGCCAGCAGCCGTGTGGCGTGATTCCCCTCCCTGTCCCTACTTACAGAATCCTCGCCAGCAATCGCGTGGCAGGACTTCTTGATCTTCTCCCGAATCCCGCAGAATCTTCGCCAGCAATCGTGTGGCGTGATTCTTCGCTCTTTCCCCGTAATTTTATAGACTCTCTGCCAGCAACCGTGTGGTATGATTCACCTGTAGTCCCCTCACCCGAACTGTAGGTTATCGCCAGCACCCGCGTGGCTCGTACGTTCCCTACCACTCCCTTGTAAAAGCTAGGTTTTGATAGTTTAGTTCAGCTCATGGTACCGACCTATTGCCAGAGCAGTTTCCTGGTATTTCCTACTCGCGCAACGAGACCACGCCTCAGACGGACGCTCTGAGTGAAGGCACCACGCTAGTGTCCCGATAATCAACGATACAAGTAACAAGTGCAACAACAGTGTCTCTACGATTCCTTCACAATCGCAGTGAAGGGGAAATCGTTAAATAAAAAAAAAAAGTCAAAATTTTCCAACCGCGACTGAAAATTTGATAAATCGAAATATGGTTTTTATATCCAAAAAGTGATCGGTAACCGGTATATTGGCACGCCCAACTATTACGAGTGAAAAGAAAAGAGATTCGTATCGTAATTCTGGAAGAAAATCAAACTAAGATAGGTTAAATCAGTGTAAAAAAAAAGAGGCAACGTGACCATGGAAGCCAAAATTTTGACCAGCTGGGTATACAGATTTACCTCATTTATCGGGCAATCCGAACACACCCCCGAGAGGGTACAGCAGTTACTCCTGCTCCAGGAGAAGCATAAGCGAGTGCTGACAGCCGCGCAAAACAAAATCGAAAGTGCGGGAGACGATACCCTCGATATAGGGTCAACAGACAGTGAAATGAAACAGTCTAAATTCGAAACAAATTATGACGGGAATACTGAAATCGGTATCGACCAAACCACTGGTGTACCCCTACCCACGATCACGGTGCAGCCAGCGTCACCGCGATCATCGCCTACCGGTCCTGGGCTAACACCAGGCCCGGCACTAATCAGCAACTTACAAGCAACTCCCTCGGCCACAACAAAAAACACATCGGGCGGAGGGAGAGAGGTTCAGCACCCTACAGCACCAACCACAGCGAGCACCACCCATCCCTCATACCATTTCCCAGGCAACCAGGTAAGACCACCTGCCACAGGCGCGGGGGTCATGGACAAGGTACGTAAATGGTTTTATTATTATGATGGGGGCACGGACCCACTCGCGTTTATTGAGCGAGTGGAGGAGTTGTGTAGCATGGATGGCCTGAATGTAGATACACACCCCGATATCTGCCCGAAGTGTTAAGGGGAAAGGCACTGGTGTGGTTTCGCACCTGCAACCAACAATGGGAAACTTGGGCGTCGTTTAAAGAAAATTTCCTTACGTTTTTCCTATCGGTTCGCTATTACGAGCGGGTCGATGACACAATACGAGCCCACCTTCAAAAAACCCACGAGTCTTTCCGCGACTACGCCCTCTTGTATATGATGCGACACGGGGAATACACCGAGGAGCAACGGCTCGAGCGCGTATTTAGAAACGCGCGGCCTGAGTACCATTGGTACATTCGAAGAAAGGATTTCAAAACCCTTGCTGAGCTCATCGCTCTGGCCCAAGACTTGGAGAGTATCCAGGAGCGGGAGCCAGACAGGGTGACTGCGTTGCAGGGGGAGGTCTTACCACCAGCACCATACGCTGGCGGTGGCCAACAGCGATTAGTGACTCAGCCGACCCGAGCCATCACCGCCGCTTCCGCACCGGCCCAGACCGACCGCGTTGACCCACAGGCCTGCCGCCGCTGTGGGCAAAGCGGACATTTCGCGCGGGGTTGTACGAACCCACAAACTGATTTTTGTCGGCAATGCCGCAGAACGGTTGATTGTTGTCGCCAGTCGGGAAACGGCTGGGGAGACCACCCCAATCGAGGGGGAGTGGCAACTCCGAATTTCCGCCCTCGGCACCAGTAATTTTCAAATACGACGCCCAGCACATCCTCGCACACGCCATCGTCGACGGGCAGCCGGTGCAGGCAGTCGTAGACACAGGTCGTGGTCATGCCCGACGCGTATGAGGAGGTAATCCTGGGATTAGACTTCCTTATTTTTACGAAAGCCAGTCTCACATGTGCAGGTTCGACATTGCAGCTGAACCCAGCAGCACTCACGACTCACTGTTTGCTGACAGCAGAATCGTCAGCAAACCAGCAGGAGAGGATTGACGACTTTCTGGGTGCAGAGCTGCCACTTTTTAATGATTTAAAGGGAACTTCAGATATCACCCAACACACCATCGTTATGGCTGACAGTCGCCCTATCAAACAGAGGTATTTCC
The DNA here is from genome assembly GCA_951394025.1 of Heteromyza rotundicornis. Taxonomy (NCBI): domain Eukaryota; kingdom Metazoa; phylum Arthropoda; class Insecta; order Diptera; family Heleomyzidae; genus Heteromyza; species Heteromyza rotundicornis. The sequence goes on along the minus strand of OX596013.1, from coordinate 4,917,240 downwards.
CGCGAAATCCGGCCATGCAGGCCATCATCGACGATGAAATCAACAAACTACTGGCAAAGGGGTGTATCGAACCGTCTCACAGCCCGTACAGTGCTCCGATAGTGCTGGTACGGAAAAAGACGGGGGCCTGGCGGTTCTGTATCGACATCGACAATTGTACAGCCACTCTGTGCCAGAAGCATACCCGCTGCCGCGTATCCACCACATCCTCGATCGCTTACGAAATGCAAAATTTATTAGCAGCCTCGACCTAAAAGACGGATATTGGCAAATTCCGATGGCCGAAAGTAGCAAACAGTACACTGCCTTCACCGTCCCGGGCCGTGGGCTCTATCAGTGGCGTGTCATGCCATTTGGGTTGCATTCGGCACCCGCAACGTTTCAACGCGCGCTTGACCAGGTGATTGGTCCAGAATTGGAGCCCATAGCTTTCGCCTATTTGGATGACGGCATGGCGCGTCGCATATTTCCACGACAGTCAGCTCTATTGGCGATGGTCAATGACCGACCCTCCCTCACTGGGGCTGGACATGTCAATCGCTACCAGTGAGAGGACGTTCCAAAGTCCTGCCTGCCTACCGCCGACGAATCGTGTTCGATGAACTGAACCTCTCGTGGCCAACACCATTCGGGCCAGCAAAAATACTCCGGCTCCAACGCAAAAGGCCGCTGACTCCGCTGCAAGTAGCTCTTCGTCCAACGACAGCTCCACGAGCACATCCGAGGCGTCCGATACAGACGCAAGCGATACCCAGAGCGACAGCGAAGAATCGCCTGCCTATTCACCCCACCCAGCGGGTGCCCCAGAGGCAGGGCCCTCACGAGCGCAACTCGAAGAACCGGCCACTCAGGCGCATGGGGTCCCCAGCGACCAGGAGGCGACCACCCCCACGCGCCGACACTCGATTCATGACGCAAATCAGTATTCAGTAGCCCGGACGCCACCGCCAAGAAAGGAGACCGCCGCTGCTAGCGGCGGTCTGTCATAATCGTGTCCGATGATGATAGCTCCATCGGATTACCAGCTCATGCGAATCAACACACGCCACAACGAGCCAGATTCGGGGCAAATCCGACGCCGCCCACACCAAGAACACCGAATATGCCATCAACGCCACCGCCGCCTAATATGACGCCACCGCGTTTCGCTACACCGTCTCCACAGCGACAACAACGGCAATTCGGACATTACAACGTCCAGTACGAGGAGACCACTATCGCACCCGGAGTACGGGCCATCGAGTGCACCATCAAGGTGATGATGATTGTGCACGAATCGCCTAAGTCACCTCGTATCGTTGAAGACATCACCGACAGCCCGGTTTGACCCTCGGGAACCGCGACACACCACCGAGAGGAAATTGCCTTCACTCATCGGCCCCATCCAACGACAAGAGACCACGCGCCCCTCCAAGTAATCAAGTGGATACCACGTAGCGCCATCAAGAAGAAGCCCACCAACCGAAACATTCCAGCCGGGGCCTCCATGACTCACAATACTGTCATGAGTGCCGACCCGACACCTGGAACCCCCGAGAATTCCAGCTGCCCAATCACGCCAGTCAGGACCGCTGAGGTCCAGTCGAGCCTTTCAACCAATCCTGACGTATGCGTTAGACGGGCCAAATTCAACAATCACAATCGTGACTCACCGCCCCAGCATCACCAGGCCATTGCGGTCTGGATGCCCGAAGGACCAATAGTGATCACCGACAGCGAAGACGAAAGCGGATCACTCCCACGCACAACTGGGTCTACGTCCCGGAGCGACCCGGGAAATCTCCCGGCCAAAGGTTGTGCAACCCAACGACGGGAAAGTCGTTGCAAGAGGTATTCACACATGTTTATATCTTTTTTTCCTCATTGTTTTATATGTTTTTTTTATACAGCGGAGCAAGGCTCGCCGGCAGGCCTGCTCCGGTTATTACTTATATGTGCCGGCGTCGAGCAGAACCCCGGGCCGCGGGTGTGGCTGTGCACAGTGTGTCGCCTGCCCATTCGAGCCAATACGGCCTCAGTGCGGTGCAATAACTGCAACGAATGGTGCCATCAGCGGGTGTGCTCGGGGCGGATGTCGACGCGGCAATGGACGCCGGACTATACCGCACCTTGTTGCCCTCAGCAACAGCATCAAGCGCCAATAGCGCAGATGCCGGTGCAGGTTCGGCCTCCACGGACGCGTCGTCAGCAGCAGCCACCGCAGTCGAACACTGTGCCACGGCAGCACCCTCCTCATGCGACCTCAGTCAGCCCTGTTGCAGTGCCCTCGAACATCAACATCCTGCAGTTCAACTGTAATGGCATCTGGGGCTAGTTTCCTGAGATTGTTGCTTTCATGCGTGAAAACGCGATAATGATTGCTGCAATCCAGGAAACAAAGCTCTCCCAGGTGTCACGACTGAACGCCATGGGCGACTTCAACATCGTCCGGCAGGATAGGGCACGTAACAGGGGGGGTGGAGTAGCATTTATACTGCACAACAGCGTTCGCTATCGCCAACTCCAACTCCCCGTATCCCCAAATGACAGCTTTATCGAGCAGCAAGGTATCGCTGTCAGATCCGGGGTAGACGAGGTGGAAATAGTGAACGTTTATATTCCACCCAATACTGCCTGCGTGGCTGGCTATTTGCCATCGATCGAGCACCTGTTAGTGGGCGACTCCAGGGTTATTCTTGGAGATTTCAATGCCCACCACGATACATGGTTCTCGAGCCTTGGCGAAGACAGGCGCGGGGCATATCTGGCTGAGCAGCTGGATGCCTCCACGTTCACTGCGATCAACACCGACGCACATACAAGGGTGACAGGAGGCTGCTCCAGCTCCCCCGATATTAGCATCGTGGGGGCGTCACTCTTGATGTGCACAACGTGGACCACAGGCATCCGGCTTAGTTCTGACCATCTCCCTATTACCATAACAGTTGGCATGCGAAATGATTTCATTGAAGCGGAGAAAAAAACGTTCCTCAATTATGCGAAAGCTAATTGGGAAGGCTTCAAGGAACTCACGAACCAGGCGTTTGATGGTCTCCAGCAAGTGAGAAGCGTATACGAGGGCGAGCGGCTTATGCGAAACATTATCGTAAAGGCCGCCTCACGGTCGATCCCGGCAGGTAGAATCCCTCTGATTCGCCCAAATTTCCCCGCTGAGGCCGCAAGGCTTGCGGATGAACGCGATGCTATCCGCACATTAGATCCAGCGGATCCGCGTATACGCGATCTGAACGTTGAAATCAGACGCCTGGTAAATGAGCATCGGAGGACTAAGTGGACCGAGCATCTGGATGGCTGTGCCAATGGGTCAGCGAGGTTGTGGTCGACAATAAAGTCTTTGTCGAACCCAACAAGACGCAAAGACCTCACAGCCATAAATTTCGACTCAATCCCTTACGACGATGCGAAGAAGTGCGCGCGTATGTTCTGCAGACAGTTTGTTGAACACCCGGAAAGCCAAGACAAGTCCAAGCGAGCGACCATTCGACAGACCAACAGACCTGCTTTCACGGGGCTGGACGTGGCAATAGCCATCAAAAACGCCAAAGCCTCTAAAGCCTTAGGTGCGGATGGTATATCGATGGTAATGCTAAAGCACTTGGACGAGCCGGGTCTCAACTACCTGGCTGCACTGTTCAACGCGTCCATTTCTTCATCCGTCGTACCCGATGTCTGGAAAGTTGGTAGGGTCATCCCATTGCTTAAGCCGGGTAAATGCTCAGACCAAGGTAAATCATACCGGCCGATCTCACTGTTGTCACCGGTAGCGAAGACGCTTGAAGCGCTCTTGCTGCCGGTGAGCATCTGGTGCTGGCTGAGCATCACCACGGGTTCCGTAAGGACCCCAGCACGACCACCGCTCTGCTCAATGTGCAAACCCAAATAGGCAATGGGATGAACCAATGCAAACCGTGTGACAGGACAATAATGGTTGCTCTGGACCTATCCAAGGCCTTCGATACGGTGTGTCATGGTACACTCCTGAAGGACTTGTATGGGTCCACGCTTCCGAACTCCGTGAAACGCTGGTTGGCTTGCTATATGTGCGGCAGACAAGCATTTGTGGAATTCCGCAATGTGAAGTCGAAACACAGGCGAGTCAAACAGGGTGTTCCGCAGGGGGGTGTCCTGTCACCATTACTGTTTAACTATTACGTGGCGCAGATGCCGTTGCCACCAGGTGATACGGTCCTGGTTACGGGGAAGAATTTGGCCTCGCTTACGAGTAAGGTCAACGATTACCTGGTGGAAGTCTCGCGTTTTTTCGGGGGTAGAAACCTCCAGCTATCGGCGGAGAAATCAACGGCCACTCTCTTTACCCCATGGACGAAAGAGGTGAACCACGCACTCGAAGTGGTTGTCGACGGTCGAGTGATCCCCACGGTGAAAAATCCTAAGATCCTGGGGGTCACTTTCGACAACCTCTTCACTTTCTCGACACATTGTTCCAACCAGCGCAACAACCTGCGCAGGAGGAACAATGTGTTGAAGGCGCTGGCGGGTAGCACATGGGGTAAGGACAAAGAGACTCTGCTAACCACGTATAAAGCCATAGGGAGATCGGTTTTGAGCTACGCTGCGCCGATTTGGACCCCGATTGTCAGCGACACCCAGTGGCGGCGTCTGCAGGAGTGCCAAAATGCTGCTCTTCGTACCTCGACAGGTTGTCATCTCATGTCGGATGAGGACCACCTGCACGAGGAGACGAAGGTGATGAAGGTGAGGGAACACAACGTCATGTTGTCAAAATAGTTCCTCCTGGCTTGCCACCAGGAACACCACCCGAATAACGCATTGCTTGGTGCCCCTGCGACGTCCCGTAACATAAGGGGAGGACTGGCTGATTACCGTGAGGAAATCAGCCGGCTTACGAATTGCACCCCCTTCGACAGGGCAGCTTGCATATCGGGGCTCAAAGCGCTGCACGTAGAGGCGGTGGAGGCAGCATTGGCTAGCTACCAGCCAAATGTTGTCCTAAATGGAAGACCACCGCCCATTGCAGATGGGGAAAGGGTGCTACCCCACGAGACCAGGTGCACTCTTGCACAGTTGAGGTCCGGATGGAGCAGGTATCTGAACAGCTATATGTCCCGGCTAAGCCCGGACATAGCTAACACATGTCCCGATTGTGGACATTCGCCTCACATAGTTGAGCACCTGTTCAGATGACCGTCCCATCCCACGGACTTAACTGTGCTTGAGGTATGGACCGCACCTGGTGACGTGGCGATGCTCCTCAACCTCAAAATGACAGACACGACGGACGACGAAGACATGTAAAATTGTTAGGGAATCAGATAGGTATATGTGTGATGTCCTCTTGTAACGACTCTCTTTACAGTTGCTACCACAACAACAACATCGAAAGCGGGTCATCTACATCCCGATCGACACGCACAAATCCACGATGGAGCGGTGAGCGCTGGACGCCTCCAGAAGAGGCTGGGACACCACCGACAGCACTGTGGACCCGCCGGCCGACCACACGTCAACTGAGCCCTCCTGCTCATCCCGGTGCGAGCCACCACGAAATAGCCGCGTCAACACACCAAAGTCTGGGTGCACATCCGAGGCCTCGAGACCTTCAACAGGGGTCAACAGCCCAAGTAGCTGCAACTGGCGCTCTACCAAGACCAGCGGTCCCACAACCTAGACAACGGCCAGCGTCACCCCCACCAGTAACCGCCGACACCCTGAACGTGACCAATGGCGACCTCTACCAAACCTCACGAGCCCGGCTAGCGGCCGACATCAACCTCGCAATTGGGAATCTCCTACCCCGGCATCTAGGGCCTACCTACAGACGGTCAATGGACAGCTTTTCCGAATTCGCCTTAAGGCCAACAGGACACACACCGTCTCATTTGTACACCCCCCGCGGAAGTAAAGGGGAAGTGTAAAGGGGAAAGTTGTGACGACGCGTTTTCCCCAACACCAAGTGTTCACACTTACAATAATTTGAATTTGTTTACATGAATTAAAAACTAACTGAATTAACATAATAATGTAAAAAGCACTCTAATTTTTATCATGAATACCCATAGCTAGCATTAAGCCTTTTATAAGATAATCTTTAATTGAATTTTAGCCATCTAGCATCTAAACAACTTTTGAGTTTCGCCGAACATTTCATCGCGATAAAAGTTATGAATTGGCATACGACGCGGGGACACTAGCACAACGAACTGCCACCAACTTCACTCAGTGTGGCAACGCACGCATTTGATCGGCGCAGGAGTCTGCGAAATGGTCTGCAGATCGGTCAGCAGAAAATAATTATTCAGTCTAGTTTTGGCTGTCGAGCGCATCACACCAAAATAGTTCGGTCTTCATCTTTGGCTGTCGAGAGCGTCACACCAAAGTTTAGTTCGCTTCTGGCTGTTGAGACGACCACACCAGAATGAGGATGCTCCTCAAAATGACAGAAACGACGAAGACATGTAAAATTGTTAGGGAATCAGATAGGTATATGTGTGATGTGTGTGTGATATAGTAGGTAGTGACCGTAAATATGCATAGGCCGATTTAGCATAGAACCCCTGTCCCTTGTAGTGATTTTCACCCCTTTTCCCGAATCCCGTAGAATAATCGCCAGCAACCGTGTGGTGTGATTTCTCGCTCTTCTCCTAATGTCGCAAGAATAATCGCCAGCAATCGCGTGGCGTGATTTCTTGCTCCTTCCCCCTTAATCCTACAGAACTCTTCGCCAGCAATCGTGTGGCGTGATTTCTCACCCTCTTCCCAAATCCCGTAGAATAATCGCCAGCAACCGCGTGGTATGATTTCTCACTCTGCTCCAATCGCCAGCAATCGTGTGGCGTGATTTCCTGCCCTTTTCCCTATTCCTATAGAATTCTTCGCCAGCAACCGTGTGGCGTGAATTCTCACTCTTCTCCTCATTTCGCAAAATCATCGCCAGCAATCGCGTGGCATGATTTCCTGCTCTTTTCCCGAATCCCGCAGAATATTCGCCAGCAATCGTGTGGCGTGATTCTTCGCTCTTTCCCCTTAATTTTTTAGAACCTCGGCCAGCAACCGTGTGGCGTGATTCCCCTCTCTGTCCCTACTTACAGAATCCTCGCCAGCAATCGCGTGGCAGGACTTCTTGATCTTCTCCCGAATCCCGCAGAATCTTCGCCAGAAATCGTCTGGCGTGAATTCTCACTCTTCTCCTCATTTCGCAAAATCATCGCCAGCAATCGCGTGGCATGATTTCCTACTCTTTTCCCGAATCCCACAGAATCTTCGCCAGCAATCGTGTGGCGTGATTCTTCGCTCTTTCCCCTTAATTTTATAGAACCTCGGCCAGCAACCGTGTGGCGTGATTCCCCTCTCTGTCCCTACTTACCTGTAGTCCCCTCACCCGAACTGTAGGTTATCGCCAGCACCCGCGTGGCTCGTACGTTCCCACTCCCTTGTAAAAGCTAGGTTTTGATAGTTTAGTTCAGCTCATGGTACCGACCTATGAAAACCCATTGTCAGAGCAGTTTCCTGGTATTTCCTACTCGCACAACGAGACCACGCCTCAGACGGACGCTCTGAGTGAAGGCACCACGCTAGTGTCCCGATAATCAACGATAGACAATAAGCAAACAAATCTTGTATAGAAATATGATAAAATAGTGAATAATAAAAAACATACAAATTTAAAGAATAACCCAAAACCCGTTTGAAAACATTTATACACTTAGGAATTTGTCTGCACATGGTTTCAATCAATAAATTTTTGCAACGAACCCTGGACACCGACGGCTTCACCTCGGCTTCGAAACAGGTTCGTTACAAGACCAACAATAATGTGCTGAGAAATTCCAAAGGGTTATCGAAGAGAAGTTTGACAAGTGCAGTTTCTGATTCAATTGAACGGAGCGCATCGTTGTAGTCCTCAACATGTGTTGGAGAATAATGTAATTTGTTGGATTTTTCCATTTTACTTTGATTCAATTGAAATTTGTCTATTTTCAGTGATTATTGCCCCTCGGCAGCGAGATGGTCTCGTACCAGTAAGGCACCACGTGCTATGGACATGGGTGACAGTGGGTCCATCCTTGCAGCGTATATGTGGCAATTTCGAATGTACTACGCATATTCTTCATGACACTGAACTTTTGGGATTCAATAAAACTCTTTCGCGTGACGTGTGGCAGTCCCTCAGCTGCCCAGCCAAACCAATGAACATGACAAGAACTTCTTCTTGTAACTACCCTACGGACCCTTTTCATAAGTCTTGAAATGGCGCAACTAGAATTGGTATTTCATGACGCATTCTCTCGTTATAAATAATTTGATGTCTGCAAATATATTGCAAAATGCAATTAGTAAAACCAAATTTATTTACACCAATATTAATCCCCCAATATTATCAATCACTTCTGCAATGGAATGTAGAATTTTCTACTCAGCTTATTGAAAAATTACCGATGAAGAAAACTATATAAAAATATAAAATATTAGTTGAAGTTATAACTTTTTATTTATTAAAACATACCAGTTTTGCATTTTTCGCTGTTTGGCAAGTGAAATCATATCAAAATTATGTGAAATTAGTGGTGAACACGAATGCAGAATCAAAACAAAAGAAAAAATCTGGTGGGGAGTTTCTAAAATCAGCTGAGCTCTGGTGTTGAGTTTCTATCAACAGCTAAGCTCTGGTGGTGAATAAATTTTATCCAGGAAATTACGACTATCGTAATATACGAGAGAATGTCGGACATTTCTCGAATATTTTTGATCGAGAAAGTTTGGGGTCTGGCAACGCCATGAGAAAAGAGTAGACGCAAAAAACTGATGTTGGCTAAAAATTCACAAAATTTCTACAAATAATTAATACAAAATTATAAATGTTAATTTGATTGATTGCGGAGGCGTTTCCTGTGTGTTCACTTTATCATTTGCGGACTGAACTTCAATATTGTCGGCGTTTGGCTTAATAAACCTAATCTGCTACTTCACACGAGCACAGCCGCCATTTTGGAAAATCGACAATTTGGTCAAATAATTACATTTATTTTTATATTTCTGGACTTTTCCGCTTGCTACTGTGCTGTAATTTGCCGCTTCCTGAGTTCTGCTGCTCCAAGTGTGCTATCTGCTGTTCCTGCTATTTGTAAAAGCGATAATACGAACTCTGAGAGAACTTGTCACGCTGTGTGCCGACGCCATTGAATTTGACTTAATTGCTGTGCCACCTGCTGCGCTGTCTGCTACTCCTGCTGTTATATTTGCATATTGTTCTCAGTCAAGTAGGATCATACAATGACTCCCGCATCTGACACCCATATTCCGTGTTTGTTGCAAACATGTAGCAAGAACATAACTAAGAGCCAAAGTAGCGTTGGCTGTGCTGTATGCGGAAAGTGGTTCCATGCGTCATGTGCCGAAGTCAGCAGTGACCAACTTGCATTTTTAAAGAAGAATAAATTACACTTTGGATTCACTTGTGCCGCCTGTGGGAGCAATCCGCCAAGTTCGTCTAACGAGCTAAGTCTCCGTGAAGAAATACGTAAAGGACAAGCTGATGTTAAGACGAAGTTTGACGCCATTCTCGCAGAAGTTCGCAACGAGTTGTCGGCCCAATTAGGAGATATTCGTAATGATCTGCTAAATTGCAATAAAATGATTAAATTTGTTGATGACACGACCAATGCCAAAATTGCAAATCTTGAATACGAAAACAACGCACTCATGAGACGGATTAACAGAGCGGATGTCTTGGTGGATGGGCTTCCGGAAGGCCAATCGAATTTGGTGGAGTGTTCTATTAATATCTGCAAAGCGCTTAAAGTGGATGCTTGTACATCAGACTTCAATCAATGCAGTTACATTAGAAGGAAGAAAGCGGTGCTTATTAAATTCAATTCCGTGCATAAGCGTGATGAAGTTATGAGGAGCTACTTCTCCACCAGAAACCTTAAACTATGTGATGTCATCGACTGTGAAGTGCAGTCGCGGATTTTTCTTAATGACCACCTTACGCCTGCTATGAGCAAGCTTCACCATTTCTGCCGCACTCTAAAGAAGCAAGGTCGAATCAAGAAGTTTACAATCCTTAATACTGATGTCGTTAAGGTAAATGTGTCAATTGATGGCGGTGTGGATAAAACTCTTACCATGCAAGATTGTCTTAATTACTTTAGTGATTCTGCTATATCTGCTGATGCCGTTTGATATCTCTTATCAAATGATAAATACTCCTGTTTTTTAAAATCATTTTGTCAATTTCTTTTTCAATAAGAGTTTTGTGAATATAGTTAACTAGTTATTGGTTTTGAATTTAATTATAAATTTGTAATTCTTTAAATATTTTAGATTTTAGATTAGTATGTATAAGTGTAAAACTTTTTTCAACTTGCAAAGCATTAACCCAATGACTTCCTTTGATGTCCATTAACTTAAACTTGGGACCGATTGTTAGCGACAATTCTGAGCTACACTCCAATCTCTCCAATAGAAGGCAACGCAAAGTCTAAGACCGTCTGTACAGTCGTCTAAATTTGATGAGTTAAAGTCTGTGTTGAATGGTGGTTACCTGGATGTTTTTGGGGTTTCAGAAACTTGGCTAAAACCGTACGTTTCTAATGATGCAGTTGCAATCCCCGGCTACTATTTGTATAGAAATGATCGCTCCGACATGAGGGGTGGTGGAGTTTGTATTTACGTGTCGAATAAGATAAAATCCAAGCTGGTCTTTGAGATTTGTCAAGCAGGTGCTGTTGAGGCCTTGTTTATTGAAATTGAAATAGCGAATGGGACCGTGTTGGTTGGATGCATTTATCTGCCCCAGAGATATTACGGTCTTAATAGTTCTCTGTGTGATTTGTGCTGTAGATACCAGAATGTCATTTGTATGGGTGACTTCAATAGAAATCTTTTCAATTCATCTATTGCGGATTCTGTTAGGGAGCTGATGAGCTGTGCGAACATGTCTTATATTCATAATTCCTTACCCACTCATTTTGATCGCCAGTGGAGTTCTGTTTCTCTTCTTGATTATTTCCTTGTGAATGGTACCAGTAAGGTTAAATTCTCTGGTCAATTCCAGTGCCAAGGCATCTCTCATCATGCGTTTATTTACTTAAGTGTTGAGTTCTCAATACATGCGGAGCAAAGAATTATTGAGTATCGTGACTATAATGCTATTAACTTTCCTCGTCTTGAGCTGTGCCTGCGTAATGCGAACTTTAATACAATTTTCGATACCAACAATGTTGATTGTCAACTTGAATACTCAATGATATCATTATTGATGCTTTTTCAGAAGTCCCTTTTCATTTATGACTTATCTTCAACAGAATAATTAGATATGTTTTCAATATTCGCGTCCTCGAGCATGTTACTGAGTATGTGATTAAATTCATAAACTCAAGTTTTTTCAATTATATCAAACTACGAACTTTGACACTGTTCTACAAAGTAATTAGAAGCGCAACTCCTCCATACCTTTTCAGTTTATTCAGCTTCACCAGATCTCAGAGAAATAGGCAGACACTAATTCCCAGAATCAACAAATCTATGTTTGAGCGATCTTTTCAAATTAAATCTGCTAGAATGTGGAACCGTTTGCCAAATAATCTCAAAACCTTCTCTGAGGCTCTTGGAACCTTTCAGGTGAGATGCCAACAACATTTACATGAAACTCTACATTAGTTCTCGATGCCGGAGTATTAGTAGCAAATACAAATAAAAAGTAAACCAGCGCTGACAAGTGGGTCCAAGTTTTGTAACTTTGTTATCATTGGGTGTGCTTTGCATTTGAATTTAGTTTGTAATTTTTATTGTTAAGAAAAACAGTTGTTTTCTCTATAATTAGCGTTTACTGATATACTCCATGTAATCATTTTTGGCCCTTGATGGCTTTGGATTATTAAATAAATACAAAAATGAAAAAATGAAATGAAATGAAATAAAATACGATCTTCGTAAAAAGTTCGTTCAATTATTGGCTGGATGGATCGTGGAACATGATTTTTGTCATTAGTATTTTTTTTCTAAAATACTCTCGTTTGACAGATTTCCGTTTTGTGTGTCAGTGAGTTTTCGTTTCCATTTCGCGGTTTCCATATACGTGTATATTTCAGAGTTTGAAAAGTTTAGTTATCTGGTTTTCTGGAAATTGTGAGATTATATCGAACGGACGCGTTATAATCGGTCCCGCAGAAATAATAAATAACATTGTGAAACAATAACAAAACCCTCCAAAAATTACGCGAAATAGACGCTCAAACAATTTCAAAGCCACTGCATATAAAGTAAACAAATAATTTAATATTTGTGTGAAAAACATGTCAGTAAATCATTCCCCCCAAAAAAACAGGAATTCTCTCTCAGAGAATTCATCATCCCGCTCAAAACATGAGCTTGAAATAGTATCAGCAAGTGGTAGTGAAAATACGGCGAATTCACAAAAGAAAGCTTTTGCCATGCAACCAACAGGTGCGAGCAGTGCGAATGCATCGCAACCTGTCATTGTTACCCTCCCCGCCATGAATAGTGCAGAAACAACTATAGCAAAGAGTCGATCTGCAGAGGTACTCTTTGCTAACTCTCCCGCATCGCCATCGGGCTCTCTCTCATGGAGCAAGCAGTGTCAAACTCCAATACCCGATACCCAGCAGGCGTTTTTAGCATCACAAACAAATTTGGCAAGTACAATTACTACTAATACTCTTAGGCCAGACCCTGTTAAGATATTCACTGAAAATAAAGACCCTGCTAATAAGTTCTTTGAGAACAAAAACCCTTTGTATAAGCCTCAGTCGGCAAATACGAGTAATGCAATTGGCGCAAACACTACAGAGAAAAACACGTGGACGTGCGGCAGTGCAGACTGGCATGCACCGCTACCTGCAAAAGCCAGACCCTACATTGCAAAAGCGCAGAACAACCCCTCCCAAAAATACGAATACGCCTAAGGTTTTAAAGACAAAGCCGAGTATCCAGTATCCAGCCCATAAATCTTGGGCAAAATAGATACTCACTATTATATGAAAAGGATAATTCAGACCCTAAACCCAAGACGTCAAAGCCGCCACCAATTTATCTCAGGGAAAAAAACTCGAATTACCTTGTTACTCTGATAACACAAATTGTAGATGCCAACAGATTTCATGTGATGGCTATTCTCCATGAAACAAAAATACAAATTTATAATGAGGCAGATTTTCGCAAAATTTTGGACCATTTCGATAAGTGTAAAAAGAGCTATTACACATACCAGCTCAAAAGTAGCAAAGGCCTATCGGTTGTTCTAAGAGGTGTAGACTCTTTTGTCGAATGTGTCGATGTAAAAGAGGCATTAATTGCATTAAAATTCCAAGTTAGATCTGTGTCTAACATTCTAAACAAGGAAAAATTACCCCAACCACTTTTCCGCATTGAACTGGAATTTGACCCTAAGGCCCTGCAAAAAAGTGAAACCCACCCTATATACAATTTGCGATATTTACTACACCGTAGAGTCAGTGTTGAGGAGCCGCATAAACGTCGAGGCCCAATATAATGCCAAAACTGCCAAGAATTTGGTCATTGGAAAAAATATTGTACACTTCCCAGTGTTTGTGTTATTTGTGGTGACCTTCACCAGACCCAATTGTGCCCAAAATCGAGAGAAGACGTAAATGTTAGACACTGTAGTAACTGCGATGGAAATCACACTGCCAACTACAGATGGTGTTCAGTCTACAAGACCCTTAAAAATAAGGTTATTACCGAAGCCCTTAAGCGCAACAGCTACAAAGAGGTCAAACCCTACTCCAGCCAATTTTGCGCAGATAAAATCATACCCACCACCCCAAGGAAATGGTGCTAACGCCGCATCACAACAACAACAATTTTCATACGCAAATGTACTCAAAAGCAATACCCAAGACCCTCCAGTTATTCAACCCGCCCAACAGAACATTGGCCTTGAACAAACACTCCAGATGTTTATGCAAAACATGTCGCAGTTTATGAACGGCATGCAAACTATGATGCAGGAAATGATACACAATCAAAACCTGCTAGTCCAGACCCTTTTAAAAGATAAGCCATGAATGCAATAAAAATATCCTTCTGGAACGCGAACGGCTTATGCCAACATAAATTGGAACTCATTCAATTCTTCAATTCATTCTGTATAGATGTAATGCTAATTTCAGAGACTCATTTGACCCAAAAACACCCGGATACAAGTTGTATGACACTAAACACCCAGGTGGTAAAGTACGAGGTGGATCAGCGATTCTAATTAAGGGCAGAATCAAACACTATGTTTTACAGGAATTTTGCACCGAGTACTTGCAAGCCACCAGTATTTGTCTTGATGAGTACATAAAAGGATTGACAATATCTGCAATTTACTGTCCACCCAGCTCCAAAATAACTGAACAGCAATTTCAGACATTTTTTGCAACCCTTGGCCCAAAATTTCTCGTAGCTGGAGATTTTAATGCCAAACACACTTATTGGGGCTCTCGTCTGATTTCGCCCAAAGGAAGACTACTATGGAATACTACCAGCAAACTCGGCGTTGATGTGGTTTCGTCAGGCACGCCAACATACTGGCCATCAGACAGACGCAAAATTCCAGATGTCATTGATTTTGCAGTAATCAAGACCCTTAAACGAACTCAACTAACCATTGAGTCTTCAGTGGAACTCTCGTCTGATCACACACCCACTATTATCACAGTAAAATATGCGCCAATTTCAGAAGTCAACCCACCCGACAAACTCACCAGTATGCATACGAATTGGCTTAAATTCAGAAAATATATAAGTTCACACATTACCCTACATGCGTCACTGAAAACTGAGGAGCAACTGAATGTGGCAGTGCGTAACTTTACCCTTCTGCTTACAAACGCCGCACTGGCAGCTACCCCAAAAATCAATAACACTACCCAAAAAAAGGAATTTGTGCCACAAAATATAGCTGCGCTCTTAACAGAAAAGAGATCAATAAGGCGTGATTGGTAAAAGTCTATCTGAAAAAAAAGCTGAGCCTCATTACACGAAAACTACAAAATGAACTGTGGGCGAAAAACGAGAATGATCTGCATCAATTCATGGAAAAGCTTACGCCGACGAGTTCAACAAATTACTCACTTTGGCGTGCCACAAAAAATTTAAAGCGACCTATTATTGCAGAATCGCCAATTCGTTTACCCAACGGATACTGGGCGAGAAGTGATGCTGAAAAAGGTACTGCTTTTGCAAGTCACCTACAAAATGTATTTACTCCAAACCCCCCAAATGCAAATTACCCGTTACCACAGCTCGCAACCAGGTCAAATTTTAACCCACTACTCATCAGAAGAAAAGCACTTATGGACGATATTGCCAAGTTGAACCCAAAAAAAGCTCCAGGACATGACTTAATAACGGCTAAAATGGTGAAAGAGCTGCCATCAATTGCTGTTACTCACTTATTGCATATATATAATGCTATATTCAGAATAGGTCACTACACAAGTGACTGGAAGCTGTCGCAGATCACGATGATCCCGAAACCGGGAAAAGACCCTACAAACGTGAGTTCATATCGCCCAATAAGCTTACTCTCTACCCTATCAAAACTTTTTGAGAAAATTCTGATAAAAATTATGTTACCCACAATACTCGCTAAAGGTGAAATACCCAATCACCAATTCGGATTTAGAGAAAAGCATGGCACAATTGAACAGGTTCATCGCATTGTTGAATTGATCAAAAAAACGTTCGAGAAAAAGCAATACTGCTCAGCAGTATTCCTCGACATCACCCAAGCCTTTGATAAGGTATGGCATAGAGGATTGATATCCAAACTACAGAAACTATTACCCGCAAGCATGCACGTTTTGCTTGACAACTACTTGACCCACAGAAAATTTGTAGTTAAACATAAAAGTTTCGTTTCTAGTAGATTTGATATTCTTGCCGGTGTACCCCAAGGCAGCGTCCTCAGACCCCTCCTGTATATACTCTATACAGCTGATATGCCCATTTATGATCAGACCCTCATCGCAACATTTGCCGACGACACCGCAATATTGTGCTCGCACTCAGACGCTAAAATGGCATCACAACACGTGCAACAACATTTGAACACTTTACAGAATTGGCTATCAAAGTGGAGAATTAGAGTCAATGAGTCTAAGAGTGCACATATAACCTTCACCCTAAGGAAAGACACTTGCTCCATGCTTACAATAAATAATAGTGAAATACCACAATGTACTGAAACCAAATATCTTGGTATGCATCTCGATCGCAGACTCACATGGAAAAAGCACATCGCAGCTAAAATTACACAAATAAAATTAAAAAAACTCGAATTAAATTGGCTCCTCTCGAAGCAATCAAAACTCAACACCACATATAAAATCCTTTTATACAAAAGTATAATTAAACCCATATGGTCATATGGGATCGAGCTCTGGGGAACAGCATCTCCATCAAATGTTGAGAAACTGCAAAGGATGCAGTCAAAAATTCTGCGACAAATACTTGGAGCGCCATGGTTTATAAAAAATGAACACATCCACAGAGATTTACAAATATCGAAAATATCTGATGAGATATCGAAACGTAATACAAAGTATGCAGATAAGCTAAAATTGCACCCTAATATTCTAGCTCGAACCTTAATAAAACCCACGTCTAAAACGAAATTATTCTATTGCCTTTGAATAGATAGTTCAGGGACACCCTCGTCGATGCAGCCGTTCGTCTATGCCGACATCCTGTAGATGCCGACATCCAGTCAACGCCTACATCGCCTTGATATATACATTAAGTTGTCTAAATCAGTGGATAAGGTCAACTAGTACTATGTTAAATCTGTTATGTAATGTCTAATTATTTTGTTCAAAGTTATTGTTAGTTCTAATTTTTATTTTAGAAGATTCAATAAATAAATTTTATGTAGTTAAAAAAAAAAATCTGGTTTTCGCGTATTCGTGTGGTCGTTCGGCCGGGGATACCATACCGCGAGGGTCGGCTCCAATCCCACGCGTCGCGATTGAGCTACCGGGCAATTAGGGATTTTAATTATCGCGTGAGAATTTTTGATTTTAGTTTTTTATAAAGTTTAGATAAAAATAGCGCGATAAGCTGGCGCGCAACGTGGCGCTATTTAGTAAAAGTTTTTTTAATATTATTTTTTTTCATATAATTTTTTTTGGTAACTTTTCGGTTTTTTTTATTTTGAAACAAATTTTTGATGTTTTTTGTATAATTTTTTTTTCTTTTTAATCAATTTTTTAAAATTTTATTTAGCTTTTTTTTTTAAATTACATCGGCGTTGCCGTGACGGCAGAGCTAGCGGCAGAGTTCGGGATATCTCCCGTGAGTCCGTTCCGTTTGTTTTGGTGCCACACTTGTAATTTTTTTAAATTAAAATTTTTTTTTTTAATAAGTGAAATTTAATTTTTGAAGTGTTGCACCTTGGTATTTGTTTTTTTTATTATTTATTTATTTCGATGATTTTTTTTATATATAAACTTTTTTTTTGATGTTATATTTTTTTAATATTTTGCGGGCGTTTTTTTAATGTTTTTTTGAGTTTTGGTTTTTTTGAGTGGGTCATTGTTAGATGAGGAAATTGAGGAGTTAGTTGGGGTAGTTTCGGTTCATTTCGAGGTAGAGGGCAAGTCGGTCCATGCCTCGTGATGTGGGATTTGCTCCAGTCATTGATTCTTGACGTGGACTTGTGGTCTAGGGCCGGTGTTGTGCCAGAGTTGGCCAAGAGTCAGTGGAGTTTTTCCGATCAAGTCGAGGTCTCGTCAGTAGCGGCGGTAGTTGATAGGTTTGCTTTGTCAACTAGGCAGAATTCGGTTCTTGAAGAGTCAGTATAGTTTTCCAGGCCAAGGCCTCGTCAGTAGCGGCGATAGTTGATAGGTTTGCTTTGTCAACTAGGGAAAATTCGGTTCTTGAGGAGTTAGTAGGGGAAGTTTTTCGAGCTATGCCTGAGGGACTTGGGGCTGACTTAGAACTCCATGTTTTCGTGTATTTTGACGATATTATTATCGTTACAAATACATTTGATAAGCATGTTGAGGTTCTGAAGGAGGTCCTGAGGAGGATTTGTTGGCAGGGCTTGTAATGAATAGGGAAAATCTAATTTTTCTGTTTTGCGCGATAAGGTGAATGGGCAGAGGGTTGACTATTGAAATTTAAGATCCGCCCACTGCCACGCCTTAAAATTTTTAAAGCTCTGGTCCAACTCGGGTCCAATTCAAGGGATTTCGGTGAAATTTTGGATTTGGTGCTGGGAGGTGAATGGGCAGAGGGTTGACTTTAATTTCCGCTCACTGCCACGCACTAAAATTTTTAAAGCTCTGTAACTCGGGTCCTATTCAAGGGATTTCGCTGAAATTTTGGATTTGGTGCTGGGAGGTGAATGGGCAGAGGGATGACTTTCAAAATCTATTTTTATTTCAGTTGCTTCAATAATACATATAACATTTCTACGTTAACATGAAATTACAAAATTATTGCGAGAGAAGCTGTGGGTATAAGCTAGTATTTTATATTTTTATATAGTTTTCTTCATCGGTAATTTTTCAATAAGCTGAGTAGAAAATTCTACATTCCATTGCAGAAGTGATTGATAATATTGGGGGATTAATATTGGTGTAAATAAATTTAGTTTTACTAATTGCATTTTGCAATATAATTGCAGACATCAAATTATTTATAACGAGAGAATGCGTCATGAAATGCCAATTCTAGTTGCGGCATTTCAAGACTTATGAAAAGGGTCCGTAGGGTAGTTACAAGAAAAAGTTCGGCTTAGGTGTATTAGTTGGTCCAGACTTTTTTTGCACTTTTTTTTTTTAATCTTATGTATTTTTTCGTTCTAAAACGAAATCCGAAAGAGTTTTTTTCCGCTCGAAGATTTTGAAGAATTTATGGAAATATCATTTTTGGAAATAGGCAAATGAATTTAAAGAAGGATTGAAACAAAGATGTTGGTAGATAAGAGGTACTTCAGTTGTAGAAAAATTTTAACAAAAAATAGCGCAATTTTTTGTAAAAATTTTTCATTTTTACAGTTATGTAATGTTGTTTTGTTTGTAATAGTTGCAATGTTTTTCCATATCCAACAACAAATTACAACAACAAGGTGAGAACAACAAATTACAAAATAAACATTACAACAACAACAATGAAATTAAGCGCCGTAAGAAAAAAAATTTGACAAATGTTGTTGTGTTTGTAATAGTGCATTGTTTTTAAGGGCTGTTCCAACAACAAATTACAACAACAAGGTGAGAACAACAAATTACAAAAAAACAACAGCATTACAATATTACAACAACAAGAACCATACAACAGCATTGCAATAACATTATTACAACAATAAAACAAAATTAAAAAAAGTATTGTTGTAGTTGTGGTGTTGTTGTAGTGTTTCAAAATAGCAAATGACAAAAATTGTGGCTAAAACGAATGAACAAATATATTCAAGGAAGAAGAAGAATTCATTCAATAACGAAGAAGTGAATATTTTGTATGGGAAAATTCGGAACTTTAAATGCAAATATCTCGGAAACTATAGGCGTCCGGGGCAAATTCTTCCGGATTTCGATTTAGGTCGTGAAAATACATAGGAATAAAAAAAAAAGTGCAAAAAGTTTCCAGGCCTTAAACTACACTTATGCCTCTTTGTACGATTATGCGACAAATGCGGTTTCCCTAGTATGACTATCGGATGCTTTAAAGGAGGAAAAGGCAAGTCTGTAATGATCTCAGATCAGATCTGCTTTCTCAACGAAGAAACGTTGTTTAGTTCGATTTTATTCACTTTTATCGCATTTGTATAATTAACCGCCATAAATATTACATATATATTATATATATTTTTATATAATACACTAGTTTACAAATAATTAATCTTTGTTTATAACATTGTGCAAACTATATTTTCAAAACTAATTTGAATACGAAAATCACAATTATTTTTTTCTCCTTCGGGCCGTTTGCGAAATATTGCCAATTTTCGAAATTTCAAGACCGATAATTTTGATTGAAGTTAACCTTTTACTATTGCGAAGGTAATAAAAATACGCATCCTACGATTATAAGGTGATAAAATCGGATTGAAAATGACTGAGTTATCGGTGCAGGAAGTGGGATTTTACTACCATTTTTGACCATTTTTCAGATCGAAGTAAAATAAAAGTAATTCCAAAAAAAATTGTTTTATTTTTTCAATCAATAGGACATTTTGTTGCGCAACTTCTGCTTTCAATTCGAACGCGGTCGGATAAAATTGGACAAAGTTATTAAGGATGTTTTAAAACAAATGAAATAGTTATATTTTCGGTATACAAATATTTCGGTACAATTGTATGTAATTTCGTACAATTATATACTACTTTTCATACGAAATTGAATCATCCCTGCGAAAAATCGGAATAATTCGTGGTGAACTCACGTATAGTGTGTGAAGCAAAGAACAAAAAATCAATTTAAAGAGAGTGTCGCCTATGTATACTCTGTCACCCAGTTGCAAAGAGCAATTAAAGATGGGCGATATATCGGATGATACTAGACATCTGCATGAATGTGCTTGAAACGCTGTTCAAGAAATTCATTTCATTTTCAAATATTAACTGTCGTGTCCCGTATGCTTACAAAACAAATTGGTGTCTTGTCCTGAGACAGCGAGTGTAAGTGAGCACAAGACAAAATTCTCACAAAACATTACTGCAGTGTACTCACATAAATCATCCAAAAAAAAGTCCATGGACGCATTTAGAGCTGGCCGAATCCCAACTGACATGATTCACCCAAAAAAAGTCCAAGGACGCACTCAGAAGCTGGCCGAATCCCACCTGACATGATTCACCCAAAAGAAGTTCGAGTTAATGAAAATTGCTGCCGTCTTTCAAATTTTAATTCGTTTTGTCCGAGTTGACATCAAGTACTTGGTGTACTTGGTGTATTTTGTGTTGTCATTGTTGTCATTGTTTTGATCGTTTTAAGCACTCGATGTTTTGGAGAAAACGAGTACAGTACTTGTGTTGATGAGAACAAAACAAATGTTGTCAAGTCATTATTTTTCATGAGAGAGTATTCTACCGACAGTGCTTGTGATTAAATAAATGAATTAAATTTTTGACATTGAAATAGTGTACAGTTTTCTGAAATAGAAGTAAGTACATTTGTGCAGATGCCTAGTTGATACTATCAAAATCGATATTTTTAAGCGAAATATCGAGAACTAACATTTGATATATAAAAATCAGTGTGACCAGATACTTAACGACAAATTGTGCTAATTTCGTTTGAACATGGAATATTTTTATTCCACTTTTAAATTTGTATATTCCAACTGGAAAATAAACTATTCTACTTTGTACTATTAGCCCGGTATGCAGATGGAAAAAAATTCCGCTCCCATAAGCAAACCTATAAAAAAAACGAAACGAAATAACAAACAAAATTTCCATTCCGGCTAGCATATCCAGACAAAGCCAAAAAAAGTTGCTTTTTTGAGTACTTTGAAAAGATTTTTTGACAACCAGCACAGCGAAATTAATGGAATGACCTTTATGTTCCTTTGAAAACAATTTATATTATGTCCGCAACCATGATTCCACACCCGCATCGAAATGGCGGATGTGGATACTATGAAATTCGAACTAGAGGATGCGGGTGCGAATGATAAAATAAAGCGGATACTCTTCGGATACTTTTCGGATGCGGATGTGGCTCGAATTTATTAAATTATACAAAAAGGACTCTCATTGTTTTTTCACGATACGCATTCAAATCTCTACCGATTCTCAGTAATGGCGTGCTGGAAAGGTAATTCAATCTTCCAGCAGATGCCATTTACACCTTTCTATACCCTACACCTCATTAATTTTAAAGTTATGAGAACCATTTAAGTTTGAAATCAAAATGGTCGATTTGGGTGCAAAAATGCGTACTTTGAGCTCCTGGCGACACACTTTCCCATTATCCGATTTGGCTGAATCCGATTTTACACAATCATTTTCTTACCCAATATCGTCTTTTTAGGGTGTGCGCTTTTTGAAATTCACAACTTATTTTTTGTTCATACAAAGCTATTGTCAATCTAATGTACATATGACACCCTCAGAATGAAAATAAAAGAAAAAAAATGTCTGTCCAAAAAAAAAAGGAGAAAGAATTGAACGAAAAATAAAAGAACAAATTCAATGATATGGAACATGCAACACACGAACGCAAAGGAAAAAAGAAACAATTCAAGTTATTTCTGTTTTACGCTGACTTCTTTTGTTTTTTCTCTAAAAAATTGTGTACTTTTCTCAAAAGAGTTTTGATTTTTGTTTTACAAAATAATTTTGGGCACTACTTTTGATATACTTGTTTGATGCGATTTACATTTTCTATGCGCTGAAGGGGTTTTTTTGCATCTGATAATAAGAAAAATATTATTGTAGCGGCATTTGTGTTATTTGTATGTACATGTACAATATGTATGTTGTACGTGCAATTATAGAATGTATATTATGGAGACAATAAACGACTTTTCAGCGTTTTTGAAGATTTGCAATTTCGTTTATTGATTTGCAATGTCTTCACTTGGCCATGACATGTAATTAAAACTTGTTTGTATAATTACATACTATATGTTGCCAAATTTCATACAAAAAAATATAGTGCAATAAGTTTTTTGGTCCACATACATTTTGGCTTCGGCACGCAGATACAGTTAAGGAGGAATGTATGACATTTCTTTGTTGTTGTTTGGATAATATGCAATATGAATAAATGATGGTAAAGAGCGGCATACCATTTTTCTTTTTTAAAACAACGGAAAAGAGTAGAAATTTAGGAAAAGAGTAGAAATTTGTTTTTTTATTATTGTTGCCAAGTGTAAAGTCGTTGGTTGGTGTGAATACAAAACAAGTGAGTAAGTTTCAGTCGGGCAAGCCGACTTATATATACCCTACACATATTGGATCCGCCATCAGGAATTTTGAAAATGCGACATCAAATTCGAAATTAGCGACCCCAAAAACCCCCCCAATACAAAATTTCATACTGTTTTGATGAAATCTTAAAATTTCGGCCGCCATCTTGAATTTTTAAATTCCGATATCAAATTCGAAATCAGCGACCCCGAAAACCCCCCTATACAAAACTTCATACTGTTTTGATGAAATCTTAAAATTACGGTAAAAACACGATTTTTACTTATATGGGAGTTAGGCTTGGCAGTCGACCGATTCCGCCCATTTGCAATACCAACTCCTTCTAGGGCCTAAAAGGATAAATCCAAAATTTGGGACCCCTAGCTCTCTTCTAGCTCATGCAATCGTGTTTACAAGAAAAGAGGACGGACAGACGGATAGGGCTAAATCAACACAGGAGGTGACGCTGATCAAGAATATGTATACTTTTCCAGGAACAAGTGTATTAGTTGGTCATGACTCCAAATTTTTTTTTCTTTTTTTTGGAAGTTGGTTTTGATTTCCAAAAACGAAATCCGAAAGAGTTTTTTTTCGCTCGCTTATGGTTTTCGAGATATTTGCATTTAAAGCAGTGATGCGCATTTCATAGCACAATTGTGCGTTCTCTATTTCACACATTTTCTTACGCTCTTTATTTTAGTCGTCAAACAGACAGCGACGAGTGCACACGTTGACATGCTACCGGATGATTTTAATATTATTATTCAAGGGCACTGAAAAAATTAATTATGGTTTTAGATTATTATATGATAAAAATGCTTTTGGCAAAATCCAATACCTTTTATGTTATAAATCATTCCAGAAACTTAATATATATATGTTATTGAAAGGCATTTTTATTCTTTTCATAGTAAATTTTTTTTTTTTTTTTTTTTTTTGACGACGAATCCCAACGGTCCCACTAACTCGCCCAACCGACCGAGGGGCACATCCGCATGACGCACGGATTTGGTGACCGAACAGCCGTAATCCGGATTACGCTGTGTAACCGATCGCGGGTAAACATATTTGGAAATTCGTTTCAGCTACAGATTAAAATCATCAGCTGATAAAACGCATATTAATAAAACGCGAATTAGGTTATGAATGCAAGAGAGAATTCTTCCAAACATAACATAATATAAGATTAACGTGATAATAAACAATAGAATTAAAAGAAAATATTATGAAGCATCAGAATTCATGCGACGAATATGAATTTGATCAAATATAATTTTTGCCTACTTTACGATATTGGACTTAACAAAAATACAAAGACAAAACAATCCAAACAGTTAATTTACGCGACAAAGATTACAAATATTAATTTTAGTATTTTGTTTTTTTATACGAAATATAAAAAATCAAATACAAATAGAACAGTTAAGTAAACAGTAACGGAACGAATGTGAATTCAGCTAAAAATTTTGTTTTATTTGTATACACTATACAGTAAAAAACAAAATTCTGCTGAAATATAAATATAAAATACAACAAAAATACAACACTTTCAAAAAATCGACAATGCCGATCTTTGTGGAGTATGGCAACCCTGTCATTTCGTTAGACCCTAAGCGGTCCAAAAACTCAAAGAGCAACAAAGGCTTAAGTGTGATCAAGTGCATTTAAAATAAAAGTTTTAGTTTTATTAAGTGAATCTGACAGGTCAAAGACAGAATACAGGCTATTAAAATCGCTACAAATACAACGAAAAGGTTCATTCTGCGCGTAATTAGAGCGGCACATACTTAATATCAAAGGAATGAAAGATCTGGAACGACGGGTTGGGATATTAAAATCAATTTCTTGAAGCAAAAATGTAGAATTCAGAGAGCCATTTATCAATTTAATCAAAAATGTTACATTAAGCATCGTTCTTCTATTTTTTAGAGTAGGGATGTCCAAGAGTTTTAAACGATTTTCGTATGGAGGTAGGTTCTGATTCGGATTCCAGCGAAGGTTTCTTAAAGCAAATAATAAAAATTGTTTTTGAACCGATTCAATTCTATCAGAGTGGCAGTTGTATTGTGGATTCCACAAGACTGATGCATATTCCAAAATTGGTCTTACAAGTGATATGTAAAGACTTTTGGTAACGAATGGGTCATTAAATTCTTTTGACCATCTTTTAATGAAACCTAGAACACCCCTCGCCTTATTCACACATAAGTCAATATGTAGATGAAAGCGAAGTTTTGGATCCATAGTAACACCCAGGTCCACGAAAGTAAAAACCTTTTCTAGATTACAGTTATTTATATGATACAGCGATGAAAGTTGGTGTCTTCTAGCAAATGTCATAAATTTACATTTTTTCAGGTTCAGTTCCATTAAGTTATTATCACACCAGATAGCTATACTGGTCAGATCTGATTGTAACAACTTATGTTGATCTAAGATGTCATAGGATAGAAACAATTTAACGTCATCAGCATACAACAGTACATTCGAATGTTTAATGACAGAAGGAAGGTCATTTATAAAAAGATTAAACAGAATAGGACCTAAGTGACTTCCTTGAGGAACTCCAGAGGTGACATCTATAGCTTTTGATGTTGATGATTCAAATAACACCTGTTGCTTCCGATTTGTCAGATACGATTCTACCCATTTTAAAAGAAGATCTGGGAATCCGTATCTTTTAAGCTTTTCAATCAACAAATAATGATTAACTTTATCAAAAGCTTTACTAAAATCAGTATATATGACATCTGTTTGAAGATTCTTTGAAAATCCCTTTATTGTTAATGAAGAAAATTCCAATAAATTTGTAGATGTTGACCTACCTCTCAGAAAACCATGCTGTGAAGGAGATATTAAAGTTGTGACCGAGTGAACCAATTGCTTTGTGACAACTTGTTCAAATAACTTTGGTATTGTGCTAAGTTTAGCAATACCTCTATAGTTAGATACGAATGATTTGGTTCCACTTTTATAAAGAGGAATAATGTATGACTCTTTCCATGAATTCGGAAAATAACCTCTTTCAATAGAGGCATTAAATATATTTGAAAGTGGAATGTATAAATTTTCTGCACAAACTTTCAAAATACAGCTAGGAATATTATCTGGACCAGTACTATATGAATATTTCAACGATTTTAGGTGTTGTAAAACATCATCAGATTCTATAACAGGATTGAGAATGGAATTATAAGTGGGGATGTTATATGGATACGATGTGTTGCCATAAGTATTATCAGAATATGTCGTTTTGAAGAAGTCAGCAAACATATTGGAAATCTCAGTAGGATTGTTGGACTCACGATCATTCCATTTCATTGTAGTTGGAAAACCAGTGTTTTTCCTTTTTGAATTTACAAAGTTATAAAAAGTTTTAGAATCGTATTTGATTTTGGATTTCAAATCGTTCAAATATTCATCATAGCATTTTTTATTAAGTACTTGATATTTATGTCTCAGAAGCGAATATTTTGAATAATCTTGAAGGTTTAAAGTTCTTTTATATGTTTTAAATGCCCGAGTTTTCGAAGTTTTTAGTTTCCTCAATTCTTTTGTAAACCATACAGCACCAAGTTCATTCGAATTCTTTTTAATGTTCTTTGGAACACATATCTCGTAGATTTTGCTGAGCGTACAATTGAAAATTGATACACAGTCGTCAACATCTTCAAAGTTCATGTCCCAACTAGTTTCAGATAAGAGTTGGTTCATTTTAACAAAATTTGTATTCTTGAAGCAAAAAAATGACTTCAACGGTGTAGAAACTGGTTCTAAGTTGTTTTGAACAAATTCGAAAGATAATTCAAGTGTTGGGTGATGGTTATCTTCTGGACATGCAAAAGCATCACAGCGTTGCACTGAAAACTTCGAAGAGTCATCAACATAAATTAAATCCAAAATTCTACTATTCTTATTTTCAATCCCGTTTACTTGTTGTAAACTCATATCTGAAAATTAATCCAGAAAGTCATTTAAACAGTCACGAGAAGAATACGGAAGAAACTGGTTTGAATCGCCACAAAAATTCCAAGATATATTCGGTAAATTAAAGTCTCCAAAAACAACAATGGAATCGGCAGGTTTAACATTTGAGTAAACCAATGATATAAGCGACACATGTCTTAGATAAACGGTAATATCGGAATTCGGTGGGATATACGAGCAAGTAACGAAAATATCGATACTAAAAACTCGAATTCGTACACAAATAAATTCCAAGTCAGAGACATCTGAAAGTATGACTTCCTCAGATGAAAAAAGGTTTTTTACTGCAATGAGGACTCCACCACCAGTCCTGCATTTACGATCCCTCCGAAAAATTTGATACCCAGCACACAGAATTTCTGAATCAAAAATATTTGGTTTAAGCCAAGTTTCGGTAAATACCAAGACATTATGACTACAATCGAAACTTTTAATATAAATATCGTTCAACTTTGTATTTAGCCCTCGAACATTTTGGTACAGAAGACAAACAACATTATTCGGGATTTTATTTAGTTTTTTTGATTAGAATTTAATTTTCTTTGAGGAAGTTGAACTGGATTTACTAGATTTGATTTCTCTTTATAAACAAATTCACGAACTAAAGTTTTATCCGGCCAAAAATTTTTATTTACAATCTCATCAAACAATTCTGCAGGAACAGATAATTTGAAAGATGAAATGTTTCTAGCGTATGAAAAGTTGAATTTAAAAGCATTTATATTATTACCGGTTTTATTGAGTTTAGAATCGATATAAAATATAATATCTTCAGTTAATGTGTCTGGTGCAAATCTGGACACGAAAATAGATTTTTTAGGTTGCACAACAACAAGCCTTTTTGGGGTTCTCGTTTCTTGTACTTCCCGCAAACAATCCTTTGGAGAAATAATATTTATGGAAGGACAAACATTTTTATCAATATTTGAGATTCCATTCTTATTTTTCTCAGGAGCGTCATCTACCCTCGTTTCCAAAACCGCAGGATCAGGAGAATAAAATGTAACTGGTGAAGCAAACATATCGGAAAAGGATGGTGTTGTCGGAGTTGAAATTGGCTTTGGGGTAGGTGGTAAAAGCCCAACAGAAGTATTTTGTTTCGGAGCTGTTTCATCCAAACATTTATACTTCTGAAAGTTAATTTCGTACTCCTTCAGTTTAGACTGGGCAGCTGCTAAGTCCTTTGATACATCATTAAATCCCTTTCGGGCTTGACGTACCAATTTACAGATGTCCAGCTCTGTATCGCGGCAATCTTCGTTCATTATCGACTTTAATGGCACACTTACGGAAAGAGCAAGTCATATTTAAATGCAAAATTTATAAAAAATAAAATACAAAAAGTGTAAAAAAGTGTAAATTGTAACGAGACAAAATGTTGACTGGGAAAAGGCACTTTCAAATTATATTAAAACAAGTGCCTGAAAGTATGCTCTGAAAATATGATCAGTGTGAGAATGTGGAATCTATATAAAGCTGGTGACACAAGAAATGTCAAAGTGGACAGTATAAGCAAAAACAAAAAAATTTGCAATTTTTGTTGTAGTGATACTTAGCTGACAGGAATTCACGGAAATATAGCACAAAACTTTGTTATTTGCACAAAACTTATTACACTTAGCCAGAATTCAATTTATTTAATTTATTTAAAAGGTTTTCAAAATAATTAACACGGTATAACTATTTAAAAATATTTATTAAAATCGCAGCAAAAATTCACTTATGATCAAGTTGAACAGGGTTGCCAAACAAATAAAAAAGATAAGGGCTCTTTCAAAAAAAATTAAAAACTAGAGAGTGGACTATCTTCGGCTATACCGAAGCTGAAATACCCCCCACACTGTAGGAAGAAGTACCTCGAATATAAAAAAATGTGGTCTCAAGACCCTATTTTGACCCAATTATAGGTGGTTTTGGAGCCCGGAACATGTCCAAAATCCATTTCACAAAATTTCCAATCAAATCCACCAAAAAAAAAATTTTGGTCTCAAGACCCCATTCAGACCCTTATATATGTGGCTTCGGAACCTCGGACCATGTCAAAAATACGTTTCTAAACATTTCCAATCGAATACAACAATAAAAAAGACTTGAACAATTTTTACCTTTTTTTTCGGTGTATGGGAGCCACGCCCAGTTTTTGTCCGATTTGGCTGATTCTCGAACTTGATCTCAGTATTCACGAGAAAAACATGTACCCAAAGTTTCAAGTCGATATCTCCAAAACTGCGACCTCTATCGTGCGGACGGACAGACGGTCAGACGGACAGACGGACAGACAGACGGACATCGCTAAATCGACTCAGGAGGTGATGCTGATCAAGAATATATATACTTTTCCATACCGGACACGCCTCCTTATGGGCGTTACAAACGTTGTGACAAAGTGAGTATACCCTGCCACAGTGAGTGTGGGGGTATAAAAATGTTTTGGAAAAATTAAATGGATGGTTATTAGGACAGGACATCAACAAAACCAAAAAAAAAAACAAAATGCGGATTTAAAGTTTAATAAGTTTCGATATTGTCAGGAAATTGAATTCGATTACTTTTTTCTCCCAGTGCAGTTCTCTCTCTTGCTCACTAATACAACTACAAATCAATTTTGTGCATCCCTGATTTAAAGTTCCGAAATTTCCCATATAAAATGTTCGATTTGTTCTCTTTATTCAATCAATTCTTGTTCTTCTTTTGGTGTCATTTCCTAAAGATGTGTGCAATGGTTATTGCTCTAAATGCGTGCAAGTATTACATAACATAGTTTATGTATTTCACAACAAAGTAATTACTTTTTGAAAATAACATTACAACAAAACCACAATTACCGTAATGCAGTTGTATTATTGTTGTTGTTGTAATTTTGATGTGCTGTTGCATTTTTGTTGTTCTAATTATGCTGTAATGGTTTTGTAATGTTGTTGTTATATTGTGTAGTTGCAAAATTGGATAAGGGCTCTTTCAAAAAAAATTTAAAAAAATGTTTTGGAAAAATTAAATGGATGGTTATTAGGACAGGACATCAACAAAACCAAAAAAAAAAACAAAATGCGGATTTAAAGTTTAATAAGTTTCGATATTGTCAGGAAATTGAATTCGATTACTTTTTTTTCCCAGTGCAGTTCTCTCTCTTGCTCACTAATACAACTACAAATCAATTTTGTGCATCCCTGATTTAAAGTTCGGAAATTTCCCATATAAAATGTTCGATTTGTTCTCTTTATTCAATCAATTCTTGTTCTTCTTTTGGTGTCATTTCCTAAAGATGTGTGCAATGGTTATTGCTCTAAATGCGTGCAAGTATTACGTAACATAGTTTATGTATTTCACAACAAAGTAATTACTTTTTTAAAATAACATTACAACAAAACCACAATTACCGTAATGCAGTTGTATTATTGTTGTTGTTGTAATTTTGATGTGCTGTTGCATTTTTGTTGTTCTAATTATGCTGTAATGGTTTTGTAATGTTGTTGTTATATTGTGTAGTTGCAATATTGTTGTTGTAATACTGTTGTTGTAATTTTGTTGTAACAACCCAACAAAACAAAATGGAACTTAGAAACTATTACAAACAAGCAACATTAAAACGTACTTTTTCAGGAGGAGGTTGGGTTTTTGCGCCGCAGGCGAAAAATTGTAACAAAAAATCGCGCGATTTTTTGTTAAAATTTTTCATGTTTAAATGGATGCGTTATATTGTTGCTTGTTTGTAATAGTTTCAACATTCCACACTGTTTTGTAGGGTTGTTACAACAACATTACAATATGAATATTACAACATTAATATTAGAACCACATTGCAACAACAACGCTACAACAACAACATTACAACAACAACATTACAACCAAAACGCTACATAAATGTAACAGCACTACAACATCAAAATTACAACAACAACAATAATACAACTGAATTATGGTAATTGTGGTGTTGTTGTAATGATTCAAAATTATCCAAAAAAGCGTGCTTAAAATGGCTGAACACACCTATTGAATATGTCACCATAACAATACAGAAAGAACAAATCAAACATTTTATATGGGAAATTTCGGATATTTAAATGCAAATATCTCGAAAACCATACGCGAGCGGAAAAAAACTTTCGGATTTCGTTTTAAAACGTAAAAATATATAAGAATAAAAAAAAAAGTACAAAAAAAGTCTGGACCAACTAATACACCTAAGCCCTATTTTCGTTTGAGTAAAAGGAAAGAAAAGAAAGGATGGAGATCCGGCAAGAAAACGAATTATGTGAATTGCATGCGAACTATCGAAAAAAAAACAGATGAACACACCTTTGCAATGCCACCATCACCAAAGTCGGTGAAGAAAAAATCAAAATAGTGCGTGTTTCGTATGGGAAAATTCGTAACTTTAAAGTTAAATATCTCGGAAACTAGACATTTGCGCATCAAAATTTTTGTAAATTCGATTTTAGGGGGTAAAACCCCATTTTGGAAAAGAATAAAAAAAATCGGGACTTGGCTTAAGCGCTTCATTTGTTCCCTCACTGTATATATTTTTGTGTTACCTAAACAAAAACGTGGCATATACATATCACGCATTTTTTACTTACCTTGCTCAAGCATTCGTAATATTGCCGTTCGGCAATATCAAAACGAATTTTATTTACCCAGAAGTGTTCAGCTGCTAACGTCGATGTCATTTTTTGGAAAAGACAAAATACTACCGAAGAAAGGAACGTCAATCTTAACACCCAGTTTCAAAGAGCAATTAAAGATGGGCGATATATCGATTGATACTATCAAAATCGATATTTTTAAGCGAAATATCGAGAACTAACATTTGATAGATAAAAATCAGTGTGACCAGATACTCAACGACAAATTTTGTTTTGGAATTTGTATCCACTTTTAAATTTGTATATTCCAACTGGAAAATTAAATGGTACAAATGCACTTTACTTGTGCCTCTCAGATTTCAAAACTTTTTTTATAACCTGTTCAAAATCTATAAAAAACGAAAATAAAAAAAATAAAAAAGTAGCTCTAACTTAGTTTACGAGATATAGGCAAAAGTCCATACGAAATTAAAACGACGATATCTCCGGTATTTATCAACGGACTTGGGCAAGTTAAGGCTTGTTTGAAAGTTGTTCAAAATATTATAGTTTTTGTAAAAAAAAAAAATAAAATTTTACTTTCGTATGTTTTTTTGCCTATATCTCGTAAACTAAGTGAGAGCGACTTTTTACAAGCAAAGAACATTTCAGCCAATTAAATATTCTACTTTGTACTATAAGCCCGGTATGCAGGTGGAAAAAAACTCCGCTCCCATAAGCAAACCTATAAAAAAAACGAAGCGAAAAAACAAACAAAATTTCCGATCCGGCTAGCATATCCAGACAAAGCCAACAAAGAGTTGCTTTTTTGAGTACTTTGGAGAGATTTTTTGACAACCAGCACATCGAAATTAATGGAATGACCTTTATCTTCCTTTGAAAACAATTTATATTAGCCGCACAATCACTCGCAGTATTTTTTTCATATCGATACCTTAAAGCACAACCATCCTATTTCCATTTTTTCAAAACTCTAGAAAACGAGAAACAAGTTTTCAAATTGGTATGTTTTGTATCTAAAATGGATTTCTATTTCCTCATTTTTCAATTACTTTCATTACGATTCCCACAAACAACTATAGCCTGGCTTCTTCTCAGGAATCCAAAAATGCCAAAAACTCGGTTTTCATGAAAACGGACATAGGATGATTGTGCTTTAAGGTATCGATATTTTCATTAAACTTTATTTACAAAAATTGAAATTTATAAAAAATTTCGCTCTACACAAAACAAAATAAAAGAACAAATTCAACGATAGGGAACTTGTAATAAACCATCGCTTTTTCGCTAAAGAATATATTGTATTTTCCTCTAAAGAGCTTAGATTTAAAAAAAAAATAATTTTGATATACTTATAAAAATTAAGATATTTGGCGATTGGGTGTTTTGATATACTTTTCACATCATTCGCAGTTCGGATTTCTCTGTCAAACTAATACAAAATTCAATGCTTGCTATTTCGATCTTACAGTGAGCTCAAAACACATTGCATAGATAGGATACTGGCAATATAGAATTATGGAAATTAGTATATGGAGACAATACAAAAAAAATTTGCAATATCTTCATTATATGTAATTAAATATTGTTTGCATTATGAAATGTCAAAATTTCATGTTTTTTAAAGTTTAGTTTGCTTCATAAAACACAATGCTGCTGCAAGTTCATTGAATTACATACAAATTATTAACAATTCCCTTTCTTGGTTACGAGTTTCTTTATTTAGTAAGTCTTCTGACTGTGCTTTCCAAATCTGAACTGAAGCTTAAAATATTTTTAATTATCCTACAGCTACCGAATTTGTATGCCGGCGGAAGAGTTGCAGACGTTGAGTCAGCAGTTCGTCAAGCGCTCGTCTTCTGACCAGCGGAAATTCGCTGACTTAGGCCACGCGCGGTTGCTGCTTTTGTGTTTGCCATAACTCCTCCTAACCCCTCCTAAGTAAGGGACGTCCTCGGTCCTCCTAGTTGACGCTTTGAGGATAGCTTCTACCGCTTTTGTTGTTGCAGCTTCCTGCTTTAGTTTTACAAGGAAAATGATGAGGAGCAGCAAAATGCCAAGGATTGCTGTCGTTGCAAGGATCGATGATGTTACAGTCATTCCTGTTTTGTAACCGCTGTCAAGGTCGTTCATGAGCTGAAGATTCTTTAACGTGTGGTGTCGCAGATAGGGTAGGCCATTTATTTCATCGTGCCCCGTTATATTAATCTGGGTGGCCCAAGGGATTTCCGCAGCTCTTACGCGGAGTGCATTTCTGTTTGTGAATATTGTTTCGTTTACGCTAGCCTCGCCCGAAAAGATAATCAGATAAGTATTTTTTCTGAGTGTAGTTGTTTCGTTAGCTAGCGTTACAGTTGCGGTGCAGTCGTTAATTATGACCAGACCGTCATCGATCTCTTGTACTAGATCTAGTTGGAAAAATGTTTTTCTGCATTACGCAACGGCTCGGGATATCAGCTGTTGCGCACAAGTGGTTGCGCGTGATTTTTCGCAGAATTGCATAGTTGTCCCCAAACAATTGCATATCGGGTAGGATAGCATCTGGTTGTCATGTGCTACGGGGAGGATAATCATCTTCTTACAAATAATCTTAGGGCTAGGGTACTTAATTAGAAAGTGAATTAGGTTATTATCATGGTACACTTTGAACTTAGCGACTAATAACAAATCAGCTACGGTTATATTGTTGAAAGACTCGCTTTTCAGTAGTGATTCTATTTCAATACTATCCAAAATTATCGGGTTATAATCGGTTATAATGGCCCTATTTCTGGCCAAAAGAATTTCGTAGAGGTGTCCAGTATCAATTTGCTCTTTCTTGCTCGCCTTGAGAATTCTGTTTACCACGTCAGTAAGGTCATTAACCTGTTCCTGAAGCTGAGAATTAATTACCGCTTGCTGATTGTTGTTATCCCTAAAGCCCGAAATACAATATCGCGTCAACAGAAGCAGTAGCTGTTTCCAAATTTTAGAATACACTATTTTGTATAGAAGTATTCACAATACGGCAGTTTAGCTTTCTCTTGTCAGCGCACTTATTGCTCGTGGCACATAGCTTTCCGTAAAAGACATAGCATAGGATTTTTTACTCTCACCAGCGCGTTCATCGCTCGTGATGCATAGCCCCGCATAGTAGACCTAGTTCAGCTTTCTCTTGTCAGCGCACTTATTGCTCGTGGCACATAGCTTTTCGTAGAGGACCTAGCATAGGATTGCCCCTTCTCACCAGCGCATTTATCGCTCGTGATGCCTACCTCCCGCATAGTAGACCTAGTTTAGTTTTCTCTTGTCAGCGCACTTATTGCTCGTGGCCCATAGCTTTCCGTAGAGGACATAGCATAGGATTTTTTACTCTCACCAGCGCATTTATCGCTCGTGATGTATAGCTTCCGTACAGTAGACCTAGTTTAGTTTTCTCTTGTCAGCGCACTTATTGCTCGTGGCACATAGCTTTCCGTAAAGGACATAGCATATGATTTTTTTTACTCTCACCAGCGCGTTCATCGCTCGTGATGCATAGCTCCCGCATAGTAGACCGAGATTAGTTTTCTCCTGTCAGCGCACTTATTGCTCGTGGCAATAGCTTTTCGTAGAGGACCTAGCATAGGATTGCCCCTTCTCACCAGCGCATTTATCGCTCGTGATGCCTAGCTCCCGCATAGTAGACCTAGTTTAGTTTTCTCTTGTCAGCGCACTTATTGCTCGTGGCCCATAGCTTTCCGTAGAGGACATAGCATAGGATTTTTTACTCTCACCAGCGCATTTATCGCTCGTGATGTATAGCTTCCGTACAGTAGACCTAGTTTAGTTTTCTCTTGTCAGCGCACTTATTGCTCGTGGCACATAGCTTTCCGTAAAGGACATAGCATAGGATTTTTTTTACTCTCATCAGCGCATTTATCGCTCGTGATGTATAGCTCCCGCATAGTAGACCTAGTTTAGTTTTCTCTTGTCAGCGCACTTATTGCTCGTGGCACATAGCTTTCCGTAGAGAACCTAGCATAGGATTTTCCCCTCTCACCAGCGCATTTATCGCTCGTGATGTATAGCTCCCGCATAGTAGACCTAGCTTAGTTTTCTCTTGCCAGCGCACTTATTGCCCGTGGCGCAAAGTCTGCACAGCTTAGGATTTTCTCTGGCCAGCGCACTGATTGCTCGTGGCGTACAGCTTTCTTGTAGTGGGAACGCAATACCAACGATCCGTCCCATTTATCGACCCTCTCCATTCATAATCCCTTTTCCCTGTAAAACTTCTGTTAGCTCTTCTCCTGCAACCCCCCTCTCGTTTGATTCTCCTCTGACTGGTGAAACGGACACCCCAACAGTCGCACCGCGGCCAGTACTGTGGGTAGGCAAGCGATTTTGAACGTGAAGGGAGCAGAAGAATTATAATAGATAATAAACCCAAGAAAATAATTAAGAGTGTACATTAATTAAGAAATGAGTTAAAAATTAAATTAAATAAAGTGAATATCCAAGTTAAATCCTGTTTACAATCAATCTGACGGAATTTTGGCCATCGCGCGGTCCCAAAACTTACAAATTTTTGCAACGAACCTTGGACGCCGACGGCTTCACCCCGGCTCCAAAATTACCTCGTTACAATGGCGCCCGAGCAGGGACCCTGGCGCATATGTCCTTAAAACGGCAACAAAATTTCGGTAAAAAAAAAAAAACAGGATTTAATTTAGGAAATCATAAATCGGGGAAAAAAAAATTAATTAATTCAAATTAAATTCTACAAACAAAGTGCGAAAAGACAAGAAAAATTTTAACAGTTAATTCCATGTAGAAACGGTGAGCGAAAACCACGTGGAAAAGCAAAAGCGCCGGTGCATAGTGCAAGTCCGTTAACGCGAAACGGGAAATACGGAACTGTACCGCGAATCAAGTGCTTTGAAATCGAACCAAGTGACGCGCGAAATAAACCCGTTGAACAACGAAAACGGTGAATCGGCCAAGCCGAGAAATACCGCGTGGCGACAAGCAGGCACCGACAACTAACGGGCCAAGTGACGCGACTAGCGACGAAAGTGTTTGAAAAGGAAAAAATATCCAACTATTTGATTATTTTAAATTTTTTGGAAAAGGAAAGGATTTAGCGATTGGAAGTAGTGCTAAAGAAATAAATTTGGGAAAAATTATTCATCGTAAAATTTCACGATAACGAAATAAAATGAGAGAATCTATTAATTCAAAATTTTGTGCGATATAGAAATAACCGTGAGAATTCAGTGATTACAATCATAAACCAACTTAGTGTAACCAACGAAAATCGAAGAGTGACCTTTAGCCACGAAACAAAATGATAACAAGATTATCAAAATAAAATAAAAAAAAAGATTAATTTGGGAAAAGTGAAAATAGAAAGGCCACCTTACTATATCCCCGCCACGAGGCTAGTTATTGTGCATTAACGCGGCCATGGAAGGCGAGGTGTGTACCAGTTGGGTGTATAGCCTCAACCAGGCCGACCCGGTAGCTTACGCGAACGAATTTGAACTTGATCCCTCCGGTACGGTGAGTGTGCTCCGGCAGAGATTCGCCGCGTTCATCGGCCAATGCGATCACACTCCCGAAAGGGTGCAGCGATTCCTTCTGCTACAAGAAAAACACAAACGCGTGTTGGCAGTCGCGACCGATAAAATCATCGATAGTGCGGGTAGTGACACCCTCGGTTCAGGGTCAGACGACAGTGTGAATAAAGAGCGCAAATTTGCGCCAACTAGTGAAAGTAACGCCGAAAGCGACGACAAAGCCGCAACTGGCGGGGCCCTGCCTACAATTATCGTGCAGCCCGCTTCGCCGTTGCCATCGCCAAACAATCCCGGGCCGACAGCGGGCCCTGAGAACAACATCAGCAGACCAGCGGCGCCCACTGCCACAATGGGTGTTACACCGGCTGAGATACCAGAGGCTGGCCACCAATCAACAGCAACTACAGACAGCACGACCCAACCCTCACATCATTTCGCCAGCAACCAGGTAAGACCACCCGCCACAGCCGCGGGGGTCATGGACAAGGTACGTAAATGGTTTTGTTACTATGATGGGGGGCCCGACCCACTCGCGTTTATCGAGCGGGCGGAAGAGCTGTGCGCTATGGACGGGCTAAAAGTGAACCTATTGCCACGATTCTTGCCCGAAGTGCTAAGGGGCAAAGCGCTAGTCTGGTTCCGGACCTGTAACCGGCAGTGGGAAACTTGGGCGTTATTTAAGAAAGATTTCCTCACCTTTTTCTTGCCGGCTCGCTACTACGAGCGTATTGACGACACTATTCGAGGCCGCTTTCAACAGGGCCACGAATCTTTCAGCGACTACGCGCTTTCCCTCCTCTACTTGATGCGTCAAGGGACGTACAATGAAGAGCAACGCCTCGAGCGCGTGTTTCGAAACGCCCGCCCCGAGTACCACTGGTACATTCGGCGCAAAGATTTTAACACCCTCGCCGATCTTTCTGCCCTGGCTCAGGATATGGAATGTATCCAGGAGCGGGAGACGGGCAGAACTACTTCGTCGCCCGGGGTGACCGAACTGCTCCCATCATCTGGGGGTGGTGACCAACATCGATTATTCTCTCAGACACGACAAGCCATAACCGACGCCTCGGCCTCAGTTCAGGAGGATCGCATCGATCCCCGGGGTTGCCGTCGCTGTGGGCGGAGCGGACACTTTATACGTAATTGTACAAACCGCCAGGTAGATTTTTGTTGGCAGTGTGGCCAACGGGGCCGCAAGACCATCGAGTGCTGCCGCCAGCCGGGAAACGCCAGCGAAGACCACCCCGATCGAGGGGGGGTGGTGGCTCCGGCGCTCCACCCTCAACACCAGTAATATTTGAACACGACGCCAGG
This sequence comes from Heteromyza rotundicornis, assembly GCA_951394025.1. Taxonomy (NCBI): domain Eukaryota; kingdom Metazoa; phylum Arthropoda; class Insecta; order Diptera; family Heleomyzidae; genus Heteromyza; species Heteromyza rotundicornis. The sequence continues at coordinate 4,878,945 of OX596013.1, read as the reverse complement.
CACATCCTCGCCCACGCAATCGTGGGGGGACAGCAGGTGCAGGCTATCGTCGACACGGGGGCGACGCGAAGTTTTATCAGCGGGGCGTTTGCTCACAAAATTCGACAAAAGAGTAGAACAGAAACTTTTAATGGGGAGGTTAAACTGGCAGATGGGTCCAGTCGTAGCTTAGATCAGGTCGTCGAAGCGCGAGTCAAGCTGGGCAATAGTAATGTTTTGCTCAAATTTATCGTCATGCCCGACGCATACGAGGACGTCGTTCTGGGGCTAGATTCCCTTATTTTCACAGAGGCGAGTTTCACCTGCGCTGGTGCAACTTTACAATTGAAACCTGCCACGACCACGACGCAGTCTTTGCTGGCCGCGGAGACAACAACAAGTCAGCAGGAAAAAATCGATAAATTTCTGCGGGCAGAGTTGCCCCATGGCGGATGATCGCCCCATCAAGCAACGCTACTTTCCACGTAACCCAGCTATGCAGGCCATCATAGACGACGAGATAACTAAACTACTGGAGAAAGAATGTATAGAACCGTCTCACAGCCCGTACAGCGCGCCCATCGTGCTGGTACGGAAAAAGACGGGGGCCTGGCGACTCTGTATCGACTATCGGCAGTTAAACAGCCGCTCTGTTCCGGAAGCGTATCCCCTGCCGCGCATCCACCACATCCTTGATCGATTGCGGAACGCCAAATTTATCAGCAGCCTCGATTTGAAGGATGGATACTGGCAGATTCCGATGGCCCAGTGTAGTAAACAATTTACTGCATTCACCGTGCCAGGTCGTGGACTTTACCAATGGCGCGTCATGCCGTTTGGACTGCACTCGGCACCCGCTACGTTCCAACGCGCCCTTGATCAGATAATAGGGCCAGAACTGGAGCCCATTGCTTTCGCGTATCTAGACGACATCATAGTCACCGGCGCTACCCTGGAGGAGCATTTACACGACTTACAAGAGGTTTTCCGGCGGCTGAGGGCCGCAAATCTGCGCATCAACCCAGAAAAGTGTGAGTTTTTCCAAACACAGGTGAAATATTTAGGACATATTGTAAGCGGCGAAGGCATCCATACGAACCCTGACAAAGTGGCCGCCATACGCGAGCTGGCGCCACCTGAAAATATTCGAGGCGTTAGAAGTTTCCTGGGTGTCGCGTCGTGGTATCGACGGTTCGTGCCCGACTTCGCTGCAATCGTTCAACCCCTGACAGCCATGCTGAAGAAGGGTAAGCACTGGAAGTGGGCCGATGAACAACAACAGGCGTTTGAGACGTTGAAGAAGAAACTGACAGAAGCCCCGGTGTTAGCCTGCCCTGACTTCACCCAGACATTTACGCTGCAAACCGACGCCAGAGATTTCGGCCTCGGTGCAGTGTTGACGCAGACGATCGATGGCACGTTATCGCCTATGCTAGTCGCCACTTGAACCAGGCGGAGAAGAATTACTCGCCCACAGAAAAGGAGTGTCTAGCCATTGTATGGGGCATTCGCAAGATGCGGCCCTACCTGGAGGGCTACCAATTCATCGTTATCACGGACCACTTATCGCTCAAATGGCTCAACTCCATCGAAAGCCCCTACGGCCGAATCGCGCGGTAGGCACTAGAGTTGCAGCAGTACAAATTTTCCGTGCAATATCGAAAGGGTAAGCAAAATGTAGTGGCCGACGCACTCTCCAGGCAGCCGCTAGAGGCGTGCCAGCAAGCAACATTTACCACCGACTATACAGATTGCCCATGGCTGCGGAAGCGACAGGCCGAGGTAAAACAGCAGCCAGAGAAGTTTTCAGACTACGCATTCATTGGTGAACAGCTATATCGACACCTGGTAAGACACGTGGGCGACGAAGACTGCGCGTCATGGAAACTCTGTGTTTCCACGCCCCTACGCCGACGTATAATGGCAGAAAACCATGACAGCCCGAGTGCTGGCCATTTGGGAATTCGGAAAACCATTGCACGCATCACCAACAGGTATTACTGGCCCGGAATGTTCCGCGACATCAGCAAATATGTGCGCCAATGTGAACTGTGTCAGCAATACAAAGTGAGTCAGCAGGCCCCAGCCGGAGAAATGCTTATTTCCGTTCCCGAGGAGCCGTGGGCAACGGTGTGCGCCGATTTCGTCGGGCCACTACCCCGCTCGAAACACGGGAATACCACATTACTTGTATTCGTCGACCGATTTTCAAAATGGACCGAGCTGGTGCCCCTGCGCAGCGCTACTGCCGAGGGACTACGCAAGGCATTTCGGGAACGGATTCTGGCCCGCTATGGTGTGCCCAAGATTTTTCTCTCGGATAATGGCACGCAGTTTAGCAGCAGACTCATGAAATCGTACTTGGAAGAGATCGGGGTGCGCCAACGATTCACGGCGCCATACACCCCCCAAGAAAACCCTACAGAGAGAAGCAACAGAACGGTGAAAACGATGATAGCACAGTTTGCGGGGAAAAACCAAAAGACGTGGGACGAGCACCTTCCCGAACTGTCATTAGCCATTAACACCTGCGCTTCCGAGAGTACAGGGTACAGCCCCGCCTTCCTCACGCAAGGGAGGGAACCGCGATTGCCGAACGCACTCTACGACAGGGTTACAGCAGGTACGGGAAACGTGCCCATAACACCCACAGAACGAGCTACGCAACTGCAGGAAATTTTCGACATTGTCCGGCACAACCTAGCCAAAGCAGCCCAGGACCAGGCGCGACACTACAATCTGCGGCGAAGACCATGGAAGCCGAAAATAGGGCAGCTGGTGATGGTGAGGCAGCATCCGCTGTTCAAAGCCATCGACAGTTTCGCAGCCAAGCTCGCCCCAAAATACGCGGGGCCATATACCATAATCACTTTTCCTTCACCCGTAATCGCCCGTTTGAAACGTGAGGGGGAGACCAGGGTTCGCACTGCGCATCTGAGCGAACTCAAACCCTTCCATGGCTCTAACCATGGGCCTGAGGCAGGCCAACACCATCCAAACAACAATAATAACTGTTTGCTTTCCTCTCCCACAGATCAACGCGTACCAGCGATCACACAACGACACGACACCACCGAAATGAGCGACAACGAACAAAAGCGGTTTGACGCCGCCAAACAACGCTACCGACTGCGATTCGCCACGGAAGCCAACCGTGGACGCCGCACAGCACGACTAAACGAAGGAGCAGAAGAGGTTTTGATTGACCACTCGCCGAGTCCGACTCCAGAACCCCTGTTCGAGGGCGCTTCCACAAGCCAGGCCGCTAGGGCCAGAGGGTGCGCTAATCAACGACCGGCGAGAGGGTCCCTCCGCCAACGAGGCGGACGAGCCGGAATAAGTTATCAATCACGCGCATACCCAGTCCCAGCAGCGGAATACTGCAGCGAATTTCGCACTGTATGCACCGACAATCCCGACGAAGTCACGGTCCGACGTGACGATCAATCACCCACTCCACCCGACGACAACAGAGGCGAAGCACCCGCACCCACACTCACCGAGCTGTCGCCAGGTTATACAGGCTCTGCAGAGCTGGTGGCGACGTGCCAAGCTCACCGAGCCGCTGTGCACGCCAAGCACACCTACGATTTCCACGGCTCACCGAAACGAAGTCACAAGCACTTGCACTTCCGCATCATACAATCTGTCGGACAACGCCCGACGTCAGCGAGGCGAACATGTTGACAGACCAGCCATCACCGCCGCCAACCTAATCCTTCCACCCGGAAGTCTGTACCACCACAGCACCAGAGCGTTTTTAGCAGCACAAGTCAACGACGGAATCAGCCGCCACATACCGGGCCGGCGAATAGCATGCATAAGCACCTTCTGCGGCCAATACTTCCGCATCGGACCGACCAAACGCTACACGGTCACACGAACTGCCCACATCCGCCCACATCCGACGGCAGCACCAGCTATTTTTCTTTTTTTTCTTATCTTTATAATTAATACTTTCCTTTTTACTTTTGAATTTTTGTTATTATACTTTTATTTTTTTATTATTATTCCGAACTCTCCATTTATTCTGGCTCCTGAATTCCCGGCCAACAGAATAAATTAAACTTACGATCTCAAAACGATAGTATTAAGTAAAATGTCCGTGTGGCATCTACACGTTAGGTTTAGATTTCCTGAGTACTGTCACCACTCATCACACTAAGTGTGGTGAGTGGTGAAATTACAAGTTTCGAACGGCGCAGGAGTCTGCGCTGAGGTTAGTTAGAAATTCAGAAATCAGAAAAGGGCAGTTCTTGATCAGCGGTCAAACCGATAAGTCGCACCTCGACTAGACCAAGAAAACGTCACACCGAGATTCGGTGATAATTCGACAGCGGCATTGGGTGAGTGTTCCGATATTGAGTAGGCAAGCCTGAGTAGGAATAGCGTAGAATTGTCCCCCTCTCACCAGCGCATTTATCGCTCGTGATGCATAGCTTCCGTATAGTAGATCTAGTTTAGTTTTCTCTTGTCAGCGCACTTATTGCTCGTGGCACATAGCTTTCCGTAAAAGACATAGCATAGGATTTTTTACTCTCACCAGCGCGTTCATCGCTCGTGATGCATAGCCCCGCATAGTAGACCTAGTTCAGTTTTCTCCTGTCAGCGCACTTATTGCTCGTGGCACATAGCTTTTCGTAGAGGACCTAGCATAGGATTGCCCCTTCTCACCAGCGCATTTATCGCTCGTGATGCCTACCTCCCGCATAGTAGACCTAGTTTAGTTTTCTCTTGTCAGCGCACTTATTGCTCGTGGCCCATAGCTTTCCGTAGAGGACATAGCATAGGATTTTTTACTCTCACCAGCGCATTTATCGCTCGTGATGTATAGCTTCCGTACAGTAGACCTAGTTTAGTTTTCTCTTGTCAGCGCACTTATTGCTCGTGGCACATAGCTTTCCGTAAAGGACATAGCATAGGATTTTTTTACTCTCACCAGCGCGTTCATCGCTCGTGATGCATAGCTCCCGCATAGTAGACCTAGTTTAGTTTTCTCCTGTCAGCGCACTTATTGCTCGTGGCACATAGCTTTCCGTAGAGAACCTAGCATAGGATTTTCCCCTCTCACCAGCGCATTTATCGCTCGTGATGTATAGCTCCCGCATAGTAGACCTAGTTTAGTTTTCTCTTGTCAGCGCACTTATTGCTCGTGGCCCATAGCTTTCCGTAGAGGACATAGCATAGGATTTTTTACTCTCACCAGCGCATTTATCGCTCGTGATGTATAGCTTCCGTACAGTAGACCTAGTTTAGTTTTCTCTTGTCAGCGCACTTATTACTCGTGGCACATAGCTTTCCGTAAAGGACATAGCATAGGATTTTTTTTACTCTCATCAGCGCATTTATCGCTCGTGATGTATAGCTCCCGCATAGTAGACCTAGCTTAGTTTTCTCTTGCCAGCGCACTTATTGCCCGTGGCGCATAGCCTTCTGCACAGCTTAGGATTTTCTCTGGCCAGCGCACTGATTGCTCGTGGCGTACAGCTTTCTTGTAGTGGGAACGCAATACCAACGATCCGTCCCATTTATCGACCCTCTCCCCTCATAATCCCTTTTCCCTGTAAAACTTCTGTTAGCTCTTCTCCTGCGCACGGACGCATGGTTGAACCCCCCTCTCGTTTGATTCTCCTCTGACTGGTGAAACGGACACCCCAAAGTCGCACCGCGGCCAGTACTCTGGGTAGGCAGGCGATTTTGAACGTGAAGGGAGCAGAAGAATTATAATAGATAATAAACCCAAGAAAATAATTAAGAGTGTACATTAATTAAGAAATGAATTAAAAATTAAATTAAATAAAGTGAATATCCAAGTCAAATCCTGTTTACAATCAATCTGACGGAATTTTGGCCATCGCGCGGTCCCAAAACTTACAAATTTTTGCAACGAACCTTGGACGCCGACGGCTTCACCCCGGCTCCAAAATTACCTCGTTACAGCACCCTCTCACCCACCGAAAAAGTAACATTGGAACCCTATTTTTGTTGTGGCTCCTAAGGGTGATGTTTTGGGCCTGTCTTATTCTGTCACGTGCCTCCCCGACCATTTCTGAGGCTGAGTGAAAAACGTCTAAAGGCCTCTTCTCAGTGACGGAATGGATTGTTTTGTTATTTTCTATAGTAGCCAGTAATATTAGGACGGTTGTGTTATCAATTCCTTTCTCCAACTTGAGGCACCTGGCTATATCACCTATGGTGCTATGAAATCTTTCGCCTTGCCCATTAGACGTACTGTGCAAAGGAGAGGCATTTGCGATTTCAATGTTGAATTGATCTCTAAGACAAGACCTAATAGTATTTGAATTAAGCGATTTCTCATTATCGCAGAATATCGTTTTCGTACCCGAAAACAGGTTGACTAACTGCAGAATGCATGGTCTTATGTCAATTATGGTGCGAGAAGGTATTGGTTGTACGACGGCGAACTTTGATAGCTTATCAATGCAAGTCAGAAAGTATGTTGCATTAGTTGAGAAGATATCAATATGGAGGATTTCTCCCGGAAATGTTGGCACGGGCGTTTTTTCGATAGGGTGTTTTACCGGAAATAGTCATTCAGTATTTGCTTTACATTCTCTTGGGCAACGCGGTGAGCCCTATTATGTTCTGGGTTTATGATCTCTAATTGCTCATTGGGATTAAATATATCTGTCACAAATTTTTTTGTGTGGCGGAACGTGGTGCTGGGGAACATACTAACTAACTGGTGTTGGATTTGAGCCAGTAAGGGCAACTCACAATGAATGCAATTAACCACATCAGTTTTTACTACTTCTCTCAACATTCTAAGCAGGCTCTCCTTATCGGGAAAATTAAGAAAATGACGAAGTTTGTTTTCAATAATTACGAATGTTCTTTTGGATGGGGTTTGACCCGATTCCAAGATAATTTGGTTTCTATAGACGTTTATAGGATTTTGAACGGACTCTATTGCGCAGGTTAGCGATCCCTCGCTATGAATGGTGGCAGCATCGGAATCGTTTTCGGGATCTAGAGCATTTATAAATTGGCGTTATAAGATTGTCCTTGCCTGGTTTATAGTGGAGCTTAGCATTATATCCCTCGAAAAAGGCCTTCCATCATTTTATTTTTGGGTTTGGGTTGCGGTCTGATACCGCGAAAGTTAGGGATTGGTGGTCGGTGTAAATGTTTAAATCCCTCACACCGTACAAATAGTCTGTAAGGCTCTTTAGAGCCCAAACGATAGCTAAAAGCTCTCGCTCATTTGTGGCAAAATGTTCTTCTTTTTTGTCCAATGTCCTTGAAATCATTGTGATCGGTCTACCTCCCTGAGATAGAACCGCGCATAGAGCGTGAGAAGAGGCATCAGTGGTAAGATCGAAAGCCTTTTGGAAATCCGGGTAGGCTAACATGACATCCTCTGAAATAAGTGAGACAGATACCTTACCAAATTCACCTCTGAGGATGCTGGTTATTGGCTTAGCATTTTTAGCGTAGTCACGGATACCTATAGTAACCGGCCATGCCTAAGAAGGATCGGATACCCCTAAGAGTCGTGGGTTGAGGAAAATTTTGGATTGCCTCGACCTTCTGCGGGCAGTTTTTTATTCCATTTCCAGTTATTGCGAAGCCTAGGTATTCAAGTTATGTTTTAAAGAATTTCGATTTCTCTACGGAAACTCTCATGTTTGCTTCCAAAAAACTTTTCAATATAGCTTCGATGTGCTTTAAATGTTCATCAGGGTCTTTCGAAAAAATTATAACATCGTCAATATAAACGAAACTGTACTCGCCTATGTGTTTCCGTAGATCATCATCAATGGCCCGCTGGAAGATGCTGGGCGCGTTCTTTAGACCGAAAGGAAGACGGGTAAATTCGTATTTACCATTTACAAAAAAGTCTGGCAACCCTGTTCGTGAATCGACGTAAAAATTAAACTCTGCTAATAATATTAAAAATTAAATTGAATTTAATTGTTTAATAATCATTGATTTTCAAAAAAGAATATAAAAAAGTGTTGACTATTTTTCAATGAACACCTAAAAATTCAAATTTGATTAGTTTATTGAAGTCATAAGCAAAAAATCAACTTCTTCAGTTTTTCCGCCAAAATAAGTGAAATTGTAACTTAGAAACTCACAAACAACAATACTCAAAATAAAAACTAATATGTCATCTGGAGCCCCAAAACGTATTCGTGAGGTTATTCAAGGCTCGCCTATTGCCAAAACCCCCAGGATGTCCGAATCTGGCACATCACCCCGCCTACTTCAGCTCTTGGACCAGCGTCTGGCAAAGCAGAGTGAACTTATACCTGCAAGAATTATGGAGTCAGAGAAAAACATCTTGAGTGCACTCGGCGAAAAAATCGCTAACTTGCAACGCGATCTGGGAGCTGTCACCCAAAGGGTGGCTGTCTTAGAATCTGTTGCATCCGAAGTTGATGTGCTGAAAGCCGATGTCGCCATCTTAAAATCACAACTGGCAAAGCAAGACAACATTGCTGTGGCTTGTGGTCTGCGCTTGCATGGTATTCCTTTCGAAACCAACGAAAATCTACCTGCACTATTTAACACCTTGTGCACAACTCTAAATGCTCCACAACTGGCTATAAAAAACATCTATCGAATGAACAATAGCAACACTCGCAATAAAGCCAAATTCACTGATGCAGCTATAATCATAAAATTGACGTCACAAGAATTTTTTATTACGAACAATCGCGAATTTTAAGCGATCTTCTCATGACCTCCTCCGTCTTCATCATGCTGGGTTTCAATCAGACTTTCCTATTTATGTAAACGAAAGCTTAACAAAAGAAAACCACAACATTTTGAAGAAGGCGATCACCTACAAAAAACAAAAACAATTGCATTCTGCATTTACTCGTCGTGGACTTGTTTTTGTCAAGCGCTACTCCGACGAAGCACCTACATGCATCGAATCAATTGGAACACTGAATCAGCTGGCATGTGCACAAAACAGAGGACCACCAAACGCAAATCAGGTAGCGAACGAGGGTGGGCAAGAGAATTGTAATTTTTTTCGTGGCCCCGAAAATAACAACAACAACGATCCCTCTCTGCTACAAACTCCAAATCGCAACTAAACGCAGTGATTACAATTTATTTCTGTTTTTTGTTCTTATTATTATCATTTTAAAAATTTCAATTAATTACATTATTATTTCACTATTATTAAAACCTATGTTATATTATATTCATATACCTATTGATTGCGTTGCTAAGCCAAAAACATTCTGTTATGAGTCCAAATATTGATACTAGAAGTTCCAAAGATTGCTCATATGATATGATTCGCATATTGTGTAAACAACATATTGGACTAAAGATATGTCACATAAATGCGCAGAGCTTAAACAAAAAAATTGACGAATTCCGATTGTTGTTTGAATGTTCTGGCGTAGATGTTGTTTGTGTATCTGAAACTTGGTTTGTACAATGTTTAAATGATGATCTATTTAAGGCAAATGGGTATAAGATTTTTCGCGCTGATAGGGAAAGTCATGCTGGCTGGGTAGCGATATATGTGAGAGAAGGTATAACTTGCAAATTTTGTTTAAATCTTCGTCTAATAGTAAAATTGAGTATATGTTTGTTGAAATTTGTAACCACACCGACAAAGTTCTTGTCGGTTGCGTATATAGACCAAATAACAACGTAGATATCGAGCCACTTATACAGATAATTCAAAATGTATCTTTGCCCTACTCTAACATAATTTTAACAGGAGATTTTAATAGTAATGTTTTGTTGGAAAACCATTTAGTTGACAGAATGCTGACAATTGGTCTTTATCCTGCAAATTGTGTTACTCCTACCCACTATACAAAGACAAATAGCACATTATGGGATTTATTTTTTGTAAGTAACGCTCATCATATCCTACTTTATGACCAAATCTCTGCCCCAGTTTTTTCTAACAACGATCTCATTTTTTTAACGACTAATTTTCAGTTATATAACAACATTCAATCCTTCTGTTATAGGGATTTTAAAAACATTGATTATGTATCGCTAAAAAGGTCAATTAAACTTATTGAATGTGAAAACATTAATTATTTATCGAAAGTAGATGACCAAATTTCTTTTGTACAAACCAATATCAACAACTTGTTTGAAAAATTCGTTCCGATGAAAAAGGTAAACTATAAACAACAACCATGGTTCAATAATGACATAAATAGCTTTATTTGCAAGCGAAATGGTGCTTACAATAAATGGAAACGCTACAGAACAGCAGTTTTATATGAACAATTCAAACATCTGAGAGCTAAAGTAGTAAAAGAAGTAAAAGCTGCTAAAATAACATTTTATGAAAATAAATTCAATACCACTGTTGGCTCGAAGGGCACTTGGAGACAAATTCGTAGTATAGGAATAGGAATTGGTAAGAACTCAACTAATCTTTTCGATTCTACAGAGATTGATATTAACGACATTAATTCGAAGTTTCGTGATCTACCAACTTCATTAACCAGTAGCGCGGACAGAATCTATGAGATTCACAATAATGTACTAAATTCTGATACCTCGTTTAGTTTTGCTTGTGTCGATCAGGTGGAAGTATTGCAAGCTTTTTTATCCGTAAAATCTAATGCAGTCGGATTCGACGAAATTCATCCTATCTTTGTCAAAGCACTTCTTCCAGTCTTATTGCCTTTCATAACGCATATTTTCAATAACATTTTTACTACTTCTACTTTTCCTAAAAACTGGAAAGCTGCTAGAATAACTCCAATACCTAAAGCAAACAATGAGTTCAGACTAGGGCTTTCGATCCCGAAGGCTTTTCGCAATCCCGGGATTTTCGGGACTGAAAATTTCAATCCCGGGATTTTTCGGGATTTAATACTTTTACAAGCAAAATGCATTTTAAAAAAATAAAAAAAAGTTGTGTATATGTTTTATTGGAAAACTGATAGTTTTAGCGTAAATAAATAAACATAAACATTAATTTCAATTTATTAAATGAATTTTTTATTTTATTTTTAGTTTTCGAGTTTTTGTTTCTTTAGGAAAGACACAATTCAATTACATTCACAAATATGCTTAAGTAAGGTTTCTGAAATTACTTTTGTATCAGTTTTCAGTTTTACTTAAATATTTTTATTAAGTAATTCATTTTTGTGCGTTCGCTAAGACTGAAAATACCAATTTTCTTCTGAAATAAATATAAATTTATATTTTCTTAAAGAAAAAATTTCAAGCACAAAAATTTTTTTTTATAATTTTTTTAATAAATTAAAAATTTTTAAGTTTGGAGTTTTTTATTTTTTTTATTTTGGTTTTGTCCAAATGTTGTCAAAAACTATTTTTCTGCTTAGACGATTTTTTTTTATATTTTATGAGCGATGAAAAGTTGTATTTTTCTTGTATTAAACTTTTTTTATGGACTAATTTATTTAAAATGTAGTCCCGAAAATCCCGGGATTTAGGAAAAAATATCCCGGGATTTTCGGGACTTAAAATGGATCGGGATCCCGGGATCGAAAGCCCTAGATCAGACCTATAGCTATCCTTCCTTATTTATCTAAAGTATTCGAAAAACTTATGCATAAACAAATAAGTACATTTTTATATGAACATGAGTTAATCAATGATAAACAATCTGGGTTTAGGCCAAAAAGAAGTTGTACAACTGCACTCATTGACGTTACTGAGGAAATCAGGGCCGCATTAGATGATAAAAAAATTACTCTGCTTACACTTCTAGACCATTCCAAAGCCTTTGATTCGGTGAATCACGAGACTTTACTTCTTAAATTAAAAAACATTTTCAATTTTTCATCAACAGCAGTTAAACTTATAAAATCTTATCTGTCTGATCGACCACAAGCTGTCTGTATAGATAATTTGATATCAATTTTCCTCGCAGTACAGAGAGGTGTACCTCAAGGATCTATATTAGGCCCACTCCTGTTCATAATGTACATCAATGATTTGCCTAACAGCTTGAAGTTTTGCAATGTTCATATTTATGCAGATGACGTACAACTCTATCTAAGCTGTAAACCAGAATTCCTTAACTAGATTGAATGAAGACTTAGAGAATATAGGAAAATGGGCACACAACAACAGTTTATGTCTAAATCCAAAAAAACCGAAAAGTATTGCTATTTACAGAAAAAGCATTGATCTTTCCAATATCACAAAAATAACGCTGAAATAAATATTGTAACCAAAGCTAAAAATTTAGGTGTTACCTTTAATAGCACATTAACATGGAATGATCACATTTACACTGTAATCGGCAAAGTTTATGGAATGCTTCGAGTACTGTGGGTAACACAATACTTTACTCCGTACAAGATTAGGGTTTTACTAGCTGATTTTTTTGTTTCAAATTTTGAACCCGCGGTGGATATAGATTACTCTATTTTTAATGATATCAAGTCATCAGTGGATTTCGGATCCATGATACTCACTGATGATGATGTGATAAATGGTATCATAAATATTAAGAAAGGGATTTTTAATAAATCGCTTCAAGCTGGAGTGTATATTGATAATTTCAAAATTGCATCTATTACCCCAGTTTTTAAATGTGGTAATAAGAATGATGTTTCAAACTATAGGCCGATTTCGAAGTTATCTTCAGTGTCAAAATTGTTCGAATCTGTCATTAAGTGTAAGTTATTCTTTGCTACCAAGAGAATAATTTGTCCTCATCAACATGGTTTTGTTGCAGGACGTTCAACGGTCAGTAACTTGGCTGTATTTAATAACTACTGTATATCGTCGTTTGAAAGTGGTTGTCATGTTGACACCATTTACACAGACCTTTCAAAAGCGTTTGACAAGGTCTGTCATAACATCCTAATAGCCAAACTTGCTAAAAAGGGTTTTCACTCCTCGTTTTTGAATTGGATTACATCGTATCTTAGTAATAGGCGTTCTTTTGTTGAAATCGATAATGTTAAATCTTATAATTTTGTTGCATCGTCCGGTGTCCCTCAGGGGAATATTTTGGGCCCATTGTTATTTATTTTATTTATTGATGATATCAGTAGTTGTTTTTCTGTTGCTAAATATTTACTATATGCGGATGATCTTAAAATATTTTTAAAAATTGCGAATCTTAGTGATACTTTTACTCTGCAATCTGAAATAGATAACTTGTTGGGTTGGTGCAAAATCAATAAATTGTCTTTGAATGTAAATAAATGCTTTCATGTCTGCTTCTCGAAATCACATGTAATACCTTTTCAAATGTATAAACTTTATGGTACACAACTAAAATCACTTAAAGAAATCTTAGATTTTGGAGTTTTATTTGATGCTGGTTTTACTTTTATTGCACATATAAATTTTATCATTCCCAAAGCATATTCCCTTATGGCCTTTGTACGTAGAAACAGCTCGGATTTTTCTGATCCATACACGCTTAAGCTTTTATACACTTCTTTTGTAAGGTCGAAATTGGAATATGCTTCTTTTATTTGGAGGCCGTTTTATGTTACCCACATTAATCGTTTAGAACGTGTTCAAAAAAAATTTATGAAGTTTGCATTGAGATCATTGTACTTTCGGGATCCATTGCCATCCTATACTTCACGTTGTTTGTTATTAAATCTTCAATCTCTTGAAAAAAGAAGAGTTTTTCAATCTCTTGTTTTTGTCTTCGACATAATCTGTGGCAATATTGACTGTCCATCTTTGTTGGAACTTATTTTATTTAAGATTCCCAATCGACATTTGCGTCACAATGATTTGTTTTGTGTAAGTTTTCACAGAACAAACTATGCATTAAATGAGCCAATTACTCGGACTCTTCTTGAATTTAATAAAATTAATAAAAATGAAAATGGTATAGATTTTTCCTCTTCGCGTTTTGCATTTAAATTATTACTGAATGAATTGTATTGAATTATTATTTTTAGCTAGTGTAAGTTAATAAATATATTGTTAGTTGTTTTCTAGTCTGTAAGGCTTACTGTATCCATTAGACGTTAATAAAATGAAATGAAAAACGTATCTTATACCAACATTAATCTATGGCTGCCAATTGCGACTACTCCTGTAGAAGTAACCTGAACGTTCTTTACAATAATATTGCTAGATATGTTTACAGTCTAAAACGATATGATCGCGTTTCATACTATGCTAATCAAATTTTAACCATACCTTTCCACGATATTTGAAATTTTAAAGTTTTACTGCAGTTACATAAAATCATTTATACAAAAGAACCGCATTACCTATACACCAAATTAATTTTTTTGCGTTCAAGTCGTGTTCATCCCTATATATATTATAAAACTGAGTGTGTGTCTGTCTGTCTGTCTGTTTGTCCCTCAATCACGGCTAAACGGCTGTACCGATTGCCTTGAAACTTTCAGGATAAATTCTATAGGTATCGACATGTAACATAGGCTATATGCGGTTGGGATTGGACAAAGAGGCGTGGCACCTCTCATTCAACAAAAAATAATATTAAAATGTAACATAGTAACTATCGAATATTAAGTGGTCCATGCCACCAACTGCGCCCTTGCACATTTTTTGGCTGAATCATACCGGGTGGGATTACAGCTGCCACCAAGTGCGTCCTTGGACATTTTTTGGGTGGCTCATGCCGGGTGGGATCACAACCTGACACCAAGTGCTTCCTTGGACATTTTTTGGGTGGATCATGCCGGGTTGGATTACAACTGCCACCAAGTGCGTCCTTGGACTTTTTTTTGGCTGAATCATACCGGGTGGGATTACAGCTGCCACCAAGTGCGTCCTTGGACTTTTTTTGGGTGATTCTTACCGGGTGGGATTACAACTGGCACCAAGTTTCACGGGGGGAATAAACCATCAACTACAGCGCCATTGAAGTTGTCGAAAATTCCTATATATATTTATTTTAAAATTTTATACAACCAGTGCAACGCCGGGTATGTAACAGCTAGTAAGATCATACAAATAAGACACTTTTACCTGACATCGGAAAGACAATTTTTTGTAAATTCAATTCGTCTTTGGAACTCACTGCCAACCCATTTGAAATCAATTAGCAACGCAATACAATTTGAAAATGGTCTCAAAAAATTCTACCAAGAAAAATATTTAATTTAATTTAATTCTGTGATAACAATGACGCACCTATGTAACAGAGTCTAAATGTTTTGTGTAATCTCTCTCCTGCTGGTCAGGGGTATAAAGTGGTTAGTAAAAACATGTGGAATCTTTATGTGCTGATTTGTTAATTGTGTTTGTTTATGTGTTAAATTTGTAATTTTATTTTAATTTTGTATTTATTTTAGATTTTTTGCAATTTAATTTTTTATATTAATATAAACGCTAAATAAATTATTCATTATGTGACTAGTGTTAGTAATATTTAAGAATTCATTTTTGTAACACTAGGATTTCAAAATAAACAAATAATAATAATAATAATTACAAACCTATTTGGTGGAAACCAGCCTTCAAGTCTAAGGTTGTGAGGAGCTGGGATTTCCCTAGGTTTGATAGGATTACTCCAACGTTTGGGATGGGGTATGAGTCTTCAATTGTTTTATTGTTTAGCTTTCGAAAAATCTATTACGAGCCTTTTCTTTTTAACTCCATTTTCATCGAATCCCTTTTTGTCAACGACCCATATGGGGTTATTGTACGGCGATCTCGAAGGTCGTATTATATAATTTTCGAGAAGGTTTTTTATTTCCGATTTCACGAAATCGGCGACACCCAGTGGATATCCCTAGTGCGAATTGTGCTACAACATTCTTGTTGTAACTAAGTTTTTCGTTCGGGTCTGCAAAGACTCCGGATACGCGCTTTATCATGCTTGAAAATGTTTTTGTGTGCTTGCTGGGACTGACTCGGTCTGGAGCTGAAGATGGCTGACATCTTGACCTTTGAGGAAATTAATTACTTCCTTCTATCAGGTTCTTTTTTAAGTTAATGTTAGCATGAACCCTATTGAGTAGGCCAAGGCCCACAATTCCATCAAACACAGCTAGATCCGGTAAAATGTATAAATCTGAGATTACCCCTAATAGATATACTTTGCACTTTTTTGTAATAGTGGTAACTCCATGTATGGATGTTACTTTGAAATCCTTGTCGACAGGCCTGACCCCCTTTAGACCCGCTAGAGAACTGATGTAGTTTTTGGAGGCTCCTGTGTTGACAAGAAATTGTATCTCCTGCCCACTTAGTGTTTTCGAGATCCAGGGCAGGAGGGACCTTCCCCTAAAAAATTGATTTCTTCTACTTCGTGTTCCTCGACTGCTGATTCAGCTAGTTCCTCATATGACAATTCTAAGTTCGATTCCTTCTCGGGCTCTGGATGGCCCAAATGGTTTACCTTTTGAAATTTTTGTCCAGTACGACGGTCTGAGGACGCCTAACGTTTTTGTAATTGGTCATTTTGGAAGTTCGTGAAATTTGTGGGTTGCCTCAAGCGAGAAGAAGAAGGATCTATGTCCATTTTCTGTGGACGTGGCTGCACCTCTCGATTGAGGCCTTGACGGTTCTGACCGCCAAAGTTCCCTTGACGAAAACCTTCGTTGCCTTTCTCTTGTCGGAACTGCCTAATGTAATGGGGGTTCTTATAATTGCCAGAGTTGTCCCTGTTGTTGTTGTTGTGACTACCCGGGTTCCTGCTGTTATTTCGTTGACTGTTATTGGTTTTTCTTGCGGCATCGGTCGCCCTGTTTGCAAAGCTAGCAGCGAATACATAGCGTTCATGATTCGCGTCTACCTCTTGTGCTAGTGCTAGATAGATAGGACGCTTATCAGAAAATGTAAAATCGAGTCGGGCTATGATAGCCTCAAAATTTAACACGGTGCTAAAAGAGGAGAGTGCGTCTGCGGCCCCTCGAATTTTATTTCTTATGATTGTAACGGCTTAATAATGCCTTGAGCTGCCATCGTATATTTTAAATAACTCGTAGGCATTATGTGATGCTTCGCGATACGTAACATTCAAGCTGCCCCAAAAATTCTGGTAGTGTCTTCACGACGTCAAGGGATTCTTCACATGCTATGCCCTGGACAATCTTGACCCTCTCATACTTTTCTACTATCGGCTTATCGGAAGCACTAACAATCTGATTTCGTAACACTTCTAGTTTTTTTCAAATTCTTGTCTTTGCATCGAAAGGGCAGCAGTCACTGATGCGTTTATCACTTGCGAAAGCTGTTGTTCGTTCATTTTTTGTTATTCTCTGGCTGTTCTGATAAACAAATATTCTCAAGTCCGTCCATCAAGTCTGATACGTCTAAGAACGGGTTGTTTTGATTACTCATACACCTTAGTAAAGCAACATCTAAATTTAATTTATTTAACTAGATATTTTTATTTTATTTTTTTTTTGTTGTAACAAAACAAAAATAAGGGGCAGATAATTTTATCTATCACTCACAATTAGCACAGCTCGTTTTGACTTACTTTGATTTATGTACTTTTTTCCTAAAGAAAAACGAGTCAGTCAACTTACATTAGTTCCATTATGAATAAATATGCTGCTGCTGATTTGTTTTCTTCTATTATAGTTGAATCTCTCTGTTGAGGGGGTTTTTTTTATTTCTGCCCAACGTTCGGCGCCAATTATTAACAATTCCCTTTCTTGGTTACGAGTTTCTTTATTTAGCAAGTCTTCTGACTGTGCTTTCCAAATCTGAACTGAAGCTTAAAATATTTTTAATCAACCTACAGCTACCGAATTTGTATGCCGGCGGCAAAGTTGCAGACGTTGAGTCAGCAGTTCGTCAAGCGCTCGTCTTCTGACCAGCGGAAATTCGCTGACTTAGGCCACTCGCGGTTGCTGCTTTAGTGTTTGCGATAACTTACATTTTGGCGTTGGCGCGCCGAGACATTTGCACCGCAGCAAAGGGGTATATGTGACTTGCGTTTGTTGTTGTTGTTTTTCAACTATTTGGCAGATCATTCAAATAATCGTTGGGATAATATGCGGTTCATATAGGGTTGCCACACGGTCTGGATTCGTCTGGATTGTCCAGACTTTTTGCCTTTTGTCCAGAGTCCAGTTTTTCAATCATTTGTCCAGATAAAATTTCTCTGATATTTCTTAGTAAAAAAAATAAAATAAGTCAGAAAACCCAATGGACTAAAAACGTTTTCGTATTTATTATAAAGATAAAGTTTTCTGTCAAATATTTTAATTTTTTCAATTACTGCGAATGAGTTTTTAGCCATTTAAATAACTTTTACCCTAAGGAAAGAAGTAGAATGATAGCTGATTTCATAAAATCTGAAATATTTCTGCGGCCAAAGACAATATCCTCTTAAGTAATTGAGCATGAATTGAATAAGACTGTATACGTCACTCTAAACATTTTACGAAGAGACTTCTGAAACATTTATGGAACCACAACCCATAAATTTTTTTTAAAAAGTAGACCATTTCGAAATTTTGTTTTGACTTAAGGGCTTGTTGCTTTTGTACTCTAAAGAGTTCTACACACTTTTATAAATAGAAAAGGTCAGGAAATGGTTACAAGCGGCCCTTTACTACAAAATATTTGTAGCATTGTACTGTTTTTAAACTGAAGTTGTAAAGCTTTCAACGTCTTTCAAAACTGAGAAAAAACAAATTTACAGGTCTATTCTGGCGCGTGACAAAAGTTAAAATTTGTCTTCATGTCAATTAGAAGGTAACAAAGACGGTTACAAACTTCTAACCGCGCCAGAATAGATCTGTAAAGGGGGTTTTTCAGGGACATAACTATTTTAAGTTTTATCACAAAAAAGTTGCACTATAACTATTAAACTACAAATATTTTCAAACCATAATAGTTATCGGCAATGGAAAAAATATAAATTGTAGTTTAATAGTTATAGTACCACTTTTAAAATAATTCCTTAAATCAAGGCCATTTTTTCGTTTTAAAAAATATGAAAAATATGAAAATTTGAAAAAACCAGGGACCCAAAATAAATAACAATTTTGGGTCCCTGGTTTTTTTTTAACAAAAAGCTATCTAATTTAATTGTTTTTTTTTATGTAAGGATTTACCAATGTATATCCTTGCATAATGCTATTCAATCATTACTTTACTATTTCTTAATAGTATGTCTTAAAAGTATAAAAGAAAAAAAAAATGTTACGACTTTTTCTTTGAATGTCCAGTTGAAAACGGAAAAGTCCAGATATTTTTTTTCATAATCCAGACCAAGATCATTTTGCATGTGGCAACCCTAGGTTCATATATTTTTTTTGTGTTTGTATATACATAAACCGGTCTTAACATATATGTAATACTTCTATATTGCCAGTATAGTGAAAATACATTCACTGATATCAAGAGACAAAATATATGAAAAAGTACATTCGCAGTTCGGATTTTTCTGTCAAACTAATACAAAATTCTATGCTTGCTATTTCGCTCTTACAGTGAGCTCAAAACACATAGCAGAGATAGGATACTGGCAATATAGAAGTATTACATATATAGGTTTTAAGAATAGTAGAAATTAGTACGTTTTTTGACAATAGTTATGCGTATTTGAAGAATACAAAAAAAAATACAAATCCAATTTACAATTTTACAAAAGCAATAGCATTTAAAAACCACAACAGTCTTATGAGTTGTGTGCGCATGATTTTGCTAGTTGGGATAGTCGACGTTTGCCATACACATATTAGAAAATTCTTTGAGTTTTGTGGGGAGAGTTTCTACTGCTTTTGCATGTTGTTTTTGTTGTTACACATGTGTTTGGTTTTTTTCTATGAGAAAGAAGGAACGTTGAGCCTTAAGCATTTAATCCAAAGAAACACAAAAATGAATTTAATAGTATCCGCACCCGCAACCATGATTCCACACCCGCATCCGCATCGAAGTGGCGGATGCGGATACTATGAAATTCCAACTAGAGGATGTGGGTACGAATGATAAAATAAAGCGGATACTCTTCGGATACTTTTCGGATGCGGATGTGGATGTCACAGCTCGAATTTATTAAATTATACAAAAAGGACTCTCATTGTTTTTTCACGATACGCATTCAAATCTCTACCGATTTTTCTCAGTAATGGCTTGCTGGAAAGGTAATTCAATCTTCCAGCAGATGCCATCTACACCTTTTTATACCCTACACCTCATTAACTTTAAAGTTATCAGAACCATTTAAGTTTGAAATCAAAATGGTCGATTTGGGTGCAAAAATGCGTACTTTGAGCTCCTGGCGACACACTTTCCCATTATACGATTTGGCTGAATCCGATTTTACACAATCATTTTCTTACCCAATATCGTCTTTTTAGGGTGTGCGCTTTTTGAAATTAACAACTTATTTTTTGTTCATACAAAGCTATTGCCAATCTAATGTACATATGACACCCTCAGAATGAAAAAAAAAGAAATAAAATGTCTGTGCAAAAAAAAAGGAGAAAGAATTGAACGAAAAATAAAAGAACAAATTCAATGATATGGAACATGCAACACACGAACGCAAAGGAAAAAAGAAACAATTCAAGTTATTTCTGTTTTACGCTGACTTCTTTTGTTTTTTCTCTAAAAAATTGTGTACTTTTCTCAAAAGAGTTTTGATTTTTGTTGTACAAATTAATTTTGGGCACTACGGTTTTTGATAAACTTTTGATATACTTGTAAAAACTAAGATTTTTGGCAATTGTTTTTTTTTATATACTATTCACATATTTTTTTTGTTGTTTTGGTTCTTGGTGCGTAGTTTGATGCGATTTACAATTTCTATGCGCTGAAGGGGTTTTTTGCATCTGCTAATAACAAAAATATAATTGTAGCGGCATTTGTGTTATTTGTATGTACATGTACAATATGTATGTTGTACGTGCAATTATAGAATGTATATTATGTAATACAAAAAAGGATTGACAATGGCCCATATTCATAGTCAAATTAAGCTCCAACTTAACTTTAGTAATCTACTAAGTTGACAGATAATACACTGAACTGACAGCTACTAAGCTGGTTCTAAAGTTTAGCAGCTACTAAATCTGACTATGAATATGCGTCAATATCTTCAATTGACCATTATAATAAGGGTATTCATTTAAAAGTGGAAGTTGTGCAGTTGGTGACTAGCGCAGTTTTCCCCGGTCTGTTTCATGAACGCACCAGAAAATTATTTATGCACTTCTTTTGATTCTTCTTCTTCTTCGAATTTTTGACAGCTGTTGTTTAAAGTGAAAAAAATGCCTGAAATAAGCGAAAAAAGAAAATTAATCAAACTATTTGAAGAAATAGCTTTCGTTGACGGCGGTAAGTAAATTTGTTTACTTAGCGCCATTTTCGAAGCAAACTATATTAGTGTTGTGAGCATACTCACTTAGACAATAACGAGTACCCACTTACAAGTACTTGATATTCTACCCAGCTTCGACAATTAAAAATTCAATTAACTTTTATTTTGCAAACAATTGTTACCTATAGTTCTTTTTTAAACATATATATATAATTATACATTTTTCTTTTTAATTTGCAGCCGCATTTTATTACTTTTGATAATTACTTTTTTAATTAATCGAATATCAATTTTATTGTTCGACATCACTACAATCGCACAACATTTGTGCAGTTCTTTCCGCACCAAAATCGACGCGCAAAGTTTTCCACTTTGTGCAATTCTCTTCTCATACAATTTTTGACAGTTCTCGTCAACAACTGAATCACTGCGCGTTTCCCAGGGTTTTCCCACTTTCAATGAATACCCCTACTATATATTGCCAAATTTCATACAAAAAAATATAGTGCAATAAGTTTGTTGGTCCACATACATTATGGCTTCGGCACGCAGATACAGTTAAGGAGAAGTGTATGACATTTCTTTGTTGTTGTTTGGATAATATGCAACATGAATAAATGATGGTAAAGAGCGGCATACCATTTTTCTTTTTTAAAACAACGGATTTTTTATTTAGGAAAAGAGTAAAATTTTTTTTTTACTTGAATTTTGAAAATTCGACATCAAATTCGAAATCAGCGACCCCGAAAACGCCCCTATACAAAACTTCATACTCTTTTGATGATATCTTAAATACGGGATTTTTACTTATATGGGAGGTAGGCGTGGCAGTCGACCGATTCCGCCCATTTGCAATACCAACTCCTACTTAAAAATTTTAAGAGGGATATGTTGTAGGGAATTCGTCCTTATTTCAGTGTTCCAGTATTACAATAACAACAACATTACAACAGCCTTAAATCAAAATGTCGTATACGTACTTGTTTCAATGTTCTAGCATTACAATAACAACAACTACATTACAACAGCCTTAAATCAAGATTACAACAACAGTATTACAACGACACCATTGCAATAACATATTACAACAACAACATTGCAATAATACATTACAATAACAACATTCAACAGCTGTACTAAATAATATTAGAACATCAACATTACAAGCATTTGTTTTGAATTGCTTGAGAACTATCGAAAAAAAAACAGATGAACACAGCTTTTGAATGCCAGCATCACCAAAGTCGGTGAAGAAAAAATCAAAATAGTGCGTATTTCGTATGGGAAAATTCGTAACTTTAAAATTAAATATCTCGGAAACTAGACATTTGCGCATCAAAATTTTTGCAGATTCGGTTTTAGGGGGTAAAACCCCATTTTGGAAAAAAAAAATAAAAAAAATCGGGGCGTGACTTAAGCGCTTCACTTGTTCCAAAAAAATCGAGCGTGGCTTTGGCGCTTCACTTGTTTCCCAGAGCCTTATGGTGAACGATTTGAAAAAACACTCACTATATATATTTTTGTGTTACCTAAACAAAAACGTGGGATATACATATCACGCATTTTTTTCTTACCTTGCTCAAGCATTCGTAACATTGACGTTCGGCAATATCAAAACGCATTTTATTTACCCAGAAGTGTTCAGCTACTAACGTCGATGTCCTTTTTTGAAAAGACAAAATTCTACCGAAGAAAGGAACGTCAATCTTTTTTTTTTGTGTTTTAATGTTACTCCGTCAGCTTCCCAAATTAGGAAAGGTTTGGAGATTTATTTGGCCCATTATAACGCCATGCCAGATTGTTCGAAAAACGAATTAACTCATATGTCTATTTGCGTGTCAGCTGCGATTGGTTGGAATGAAGTGACTGGCTCGGTTGTGCAAAAATCTATTATAGGGCGATTCATTTAAAGTGGGAGACCCCTCTGATACGATTCAGTTGTGCAGATGAGCAGTCAAAATATATGAAATTTGACAGTTCTTTTAAGCAACTGCTCGTTTTCGAGGGGTTTCCCACTTTAAATGAATACCCTTAATGTTTGTGTATTTTATTATTGTCGGATATTTAGATCTTTGTGTCGCGATTTTCGGACAAGTGAATAATAAATGGTTGTTGTATAAACATAAAAGAGACGCGTTGGTGGGTTGAGAACAAGTGACGCTCCGGTTGCCCAAAGCCTTTATTTATAACATTTTAAAAGCTACTTAAATACATGATACGTACGAAGTACGCATCTTGTGTATACATTATTATCTATGTAAAGATAGCATGCAACGGAATTTCACACCATCTGCATGCCATCAATAAAAGACGGTAATTACTTCATAGAAAGAAGGACCGTCCTAAAAACTGTGGCCGAGCGGTAATTCTAATTTCTTCATAGAAGGAACGACCGTCGTATCATCTTACAACTATCAGTGGCCAAGCGAAATTCTAATCAGTTCGAAAAAGGAACGACCGACATAAATCATAAAATAACATGCACCAAATGTGCGATTGATAAAGAACGAATTTTCTCTTGGCACTGTTTGAATAATTGAACATACTGCCCTCATTGAAACATTACAGGCTTTCAACTAATTACTTATTGGCATAACATTTACTGAGCTTTAAATTATTTCTTACAATTTAATTTAATTGTTATTCAATTATTGTTAAATTATTATTTAATTACTATTGACTCCAAATTTACCAAAAAACTTAACCTCATAACTAACAAGAGTTAGCGACTAAAAGTAAATGCCCCAATTGGAACTAATCCGTCTGTTGCCTTGCAGAGATTCTTTAAGACGACGACGATGATGACGGTTGCAACGACGAATAATATCAGATTCGTGATACTCAGTCCGTAGTGGAAGACGTCATGAATGTCCAGATCAATTGGGAAGCCGAAGATGGTGTTTGGCACTGGAATATCCGGAATTTTATATGTTTCTAGCTCACCTCTTATCTCAAAATGTTTAAGGGGTGGTAGATGATCCGTTATATTTATCCAAGGAAGCACGAACTTTACTTCGGAGGAATAAGCATCATAAGCCCATAAGTTGACATCCAAATCTTGAAGATGACAATCCGGCATTAACTTGAGCATGCCTGTTCCGTGAAGTTGTTGAGTTATGCGTTTTTTGTTGCAACTAATCTCTACAGCTGATTCTTCACTCATAGAAAATATCCAGGTGTTGGTAGCATGGAGTTGAGCCCAGAAGTTATGCAATGCCATAATGTTGACATCGCAATTTCTCGGTATTTCCCGTTGTCGCAAAAATAGTTTCACCTCACATTTCGATGCTGGTCCGATGTTGTTCAACGGGTGCGTTTGTGGGCATAACATCAGCGTGGACATGAGCTGACAATGATCAAAGTTGTTGTCTGTTAGACCATAATACATAGTTTTTCGGTCGTCCAGAAGAATATATTTGAACGTATGACGAATACTAACGAAGAAATCATCCTGCAAAGTTGGATAAGCGTAAATTGCGTAGGCTTGAAGCTTCTCCTTGCTGATCAGTGGGGTACGGATGTTGAATAAGATGAACTCTGCAGTTGTCCTGGTCGTTGTACTTGCTACTTTAGATAATTCAATGGGATTAGTTTCAGGTAGCATTAAATGCTCATTCAAATTTGGTATTATCATCGCGATTTGCTGCTCGAATTTCTGTAACGGCAGCACTTTTTCCAGGCAGTTGCCCTTCGAATTCCAGATTACATCTATAATGGCGCTTCGGATTTCTTCAAACGATTCCATAGCAAGTAGTGTGTTAGAGATAGCACTGATAAGTGCTTCACTATCGGTGTGCTTATTAGCGGCTTCAGCCAGGGTGTGAATGGAATTGTTTATAAACTTAAAATTCTTCCAAACAACTTCGTTGTGACCCTTTAGCACCTCGTTGGTCATATCTTGTAGTGATGACTGGTTGCGTGACAAAGCCAATAAATATTCTTCGGTCGTACTACACTGCTTTATCTTATGTACCAGTTCGTCAGCATGGTCTTCATCCATCATTCCAAATAGTGCGTTGAAGATCTTGCCCACAAATTTTAGTGGTGCGCGCCTGGCTCTTGATACCTTCTTCTCGTTGTTGTAAACGATGATATCGTGCTTTTGTTTGATGCGAGAATATCGTTCATTAAGCTGATTTGCGGATTCAGCTAGATATGGCTCGTCGCTCAACGTTGTATTAAGATGCTGAATCCTCAGCATTGCCTTGTCGAGATTCTCCTTATGGTTCCAGTAGGCTTTTACGTCAATGTGCACTACGATGTTCCACGCCGTCGTCGTCAGGCCGACTTGCCCTATTTCTTCAAAAAATAGTCCTGATAAATCCTTTATAGGAAATACTTCTACTTGAGCCTTTATTATAGGCATAATACATAATAAACTTAAAATGGTTAACATGACATTTTTATTCTTTAATCTCTTTGATTTTCTTATACCTAATTTGGAGTCTTTATTTTTAATCTCTTGTTTAGTTTTCTCGTTATCATTTTCGTTATCTTCCGTAGGAAAAGGACAAACATTGTGTACCGATCGTTTCGAAACACCAGTGCTGGTCCTTACATCTACCATTCGACACAATCCGTCAGCTCCACAGATTGTGTTGATAATACGTCCCCTTCTCCAATTCATCTTGGCTAGATTTTCTTCCTTCAAAAGAACCAGACTACCCACTTCAATGTTTACGGACGGACGCTGCCATTTGTATCGTTTTTGTAACTCACTTAAATATTCGTTTGACCATATTTTCCAAAACTCTTGGGTATTGTTTTGCACTGCTTTCCAGTGATCCCGCAGCCCGTATTAACATTGATTATCACTTCTATCAACAAACGTTGAAAAGGATTCTCCAATTAGAAAATGACCCGGAGTTAAAATTTGGAAATCATTCGGATCTTCCGACAATGGCATAAGTGGTCTCGAATTCAAAATTGCTTCTATCTGTGCCATCAAAGTACAGAATTCCTCAAAGGTCATAATGCCTTCCACAACTCTATGGAAATGTTTCTTCACTGATTTAACTGCGACCTCCCATAATCCTCCCACATGAGGCGATCTGGCCGGTATATTTATCCACTGAATTTCTTTTTCCCCACAAAATCTTTCAATGGCCTCGGAATGCTCTTTGTTTCTGAACAAATGATATATTTCATTGAGGCTATTTGCAGCCCCAATGAAATTAGTTCCATTGTCAGAGTAAATTTTTTGTGGGCAACTGCGCCGTGCCACAAATCTTTTTAACGCTCCAATGAATGACGCTGAACTCAAGTCAGAAACGACTTCCAAATGGACCGCTTTTGTTGAAAAACAAACGAATACACAAACATAAGCCTTATCTGTTTTCTTGCCGCGAATTTTATGGTGAATAAATATTGGCCCCAAATAGTCAATACCCACATTCAAGAACGGTCTAGTTTCTATAAGCCTATCTTCCGGAAGGTCCGGAAGGTAATGGCCAAAACCTTTGCCGTACAATTGCTAGCAATCCCTGTGCTCCTACATGCAAATGTTTTGAATGCAAATGCTTAACTAGCAGTGCTACCCATCCATCATTATATGGCAATAAAACAGGATGTTTGGCTTCAAAAGTTAATCTACTTTTTTGAATTCTCCCCCCAACTCTAATAACTTCCATGTTATCCATTATGGGAGAGAGTGATATGATTTTTGAATTGGATGGTAACATTTTATTTGCTTTTAACAACTTTATCTCGGTTGAAAAATGACGATTTTGTATATCTTTAATTAATACAAAAAGTGCCTTATTTTTGTAATCTAACCAATGCTTCAACTGCCTTTTCTTCATGATGTCTACGAATTTTAGAATATGCGCAACCACATTTTGTAGTAATTCAAAATGGTTCTTGTGGTTAATTTCCTCCAAAAAGTTGGCCTTCTGGACCGTTAGACCCACTACCTTCTTTCTCTTGATGTCTGGAATCACATCCATTTCTATCTGTGGACTTTCACTTACTTCTTCTTTGCAAACCTTTAAAAATTCTGGCCCATAAAGCCACAACATATTACCAACGATTTGGCTTAGAAATAGCCCTCTTGAGACGAGATCAGCTGGATTTACCTTCGTGCTTACTAAGGCATTCAATCCCGGGATCCCGAATCCCGAAATCCCGGGATCCCGGACGTTTTCTCAATCCCAGAAACCCGGGATTTTCAGTCCGGAATCCCGGGATTCAAAAAAGGCGGTTTTGACGGTTTTCTACAAAAATACAGCCGTGCATTTACATCAAATCTAATTGGTAAATTAAAAAAAACACACTTTTGCAGATTTAGTGCTACACACTTACAAAAATTGACAACATTTTTGTCAATAACGGTTAACAAACAATTTTTATCGATCTGAATAAAATTTTGTGAATTTAAAAAATTTTTTTTTTTTACAAAAAAGATATATGTTTTAAACAACAATTCGTGTATCCGTTCTAGCTATAATACTAAAACTACTGAAAGTAACTTTTTCGTGTGTAGCATAAAATGGAGCTGGCTGAATTTTATGATAATATTCAGATTCGGGTGGCAAAAAAAAATTGTTCGATCAATGTAATTTAAAAAGAATTACTTTTTGTTCGACTTATTAATTTTAAATATTATTTGTTTTGTTTAATGCTATATTTAATAAATATTATTTCTTTGTCGAATTAAAATGAAATTTAACTTAAAATATTGTTGCAACAATTTTTTCTTTAATTTTATATTAATTATTGTATTTAATTGGAAAATCCCGAAAATCCCGAACAAATCCCGGGATCCCGGGATTGTAATTTCAAATCCCGAAATCCCGGGATTTTCAAAAACACTTCGGGATTGAATGCCTTAGTGCTTACATATCTCCATTCACTGATTTTGCATTCGGATTGTATTTGTGCCACTCTATTTGCGACAAATATTTGTAATGTTGCTGGTTCCAATTTTAGCCAACTCAGAACAATCGATGAATCTGTGTAATAAAACTTAGATAAGTGATTAAATTTCAAACTTTCAATTACCTTTTTCATTAATTCCGTTAACAAGACTGCTCCACATAATTCCAATCTTGGAAAAGTCACTACTTTTATTGGTGCAACCCTTGATTTTGATGCTGCCAGGGGTGCCGTTATCTCTCCATTACGATTTAAGGTTTTTATGTATATAACCGCTCCATAAGCTGCCATGGAAGCATCCGAAAATCCATGCAATTCTATAATTTCCGGATTCGAACCTACTAAATGTCTTTCAAATTTAAGTTTATTAAATAGTGGCAGTTCATTTCTCATCTTATTCCAAGTTGTTAAAATGTTTGTCGGTACATTGGTGTCCCAATCAACCTTTAATTTCCATAGTTCTTGAATTAAGATTTTTGCAGTAACTATTACTGGATTAACCAAGCCGAGGGGGTCAAATAGTTTTGAGATGTCCGACAAAATACTTCTTTTTGTTACTCTCTCCTTATTTTCCCCTTCCCAATTACATTTCAGCCCCAACTCGTCGACAGCAGGGTTCCATACTATTCCCAACGTTTTTATTGTACTCGTATTCCCTGTATCGATTTCAATGTCTAATTGAACTTCTCGTTCTTGCGAAGGAATATTTTTTAGCAATTCAATATGGTTTCCACACCATTTCCTTAAATAAAACCCGTATTTTGAGAGAACGTCCTTTAATGTCTTTTGTAACTCAATAACTTTTTCCAGACAATCCCCACCGGTCATTAAATCGTCCATGTAGTTTCAATTACCTCTGCAGCTTCAGGATATTTTTTACGTTCCATTACTGCCACCTTTTGCAAACACTTGACAGCTAAGTATGGAGCAGCTGAAATCCCAAAGGTCACTGTTTTGATACGTTCGGATTTCCTCCTTTGGACTCCACCGCCAATATATCAACTGATACTTCCTGTCGTTTTCGGTAATCCAGAGTCATTTAATGACACGTTCTTGGAAGTTTTACAAGAAGCATCGAAAACAACTCTCAATTTGGTTGTCGAACTCTCAGGTCGCAACACACAATGATGTGGAATATAGTATTTTTCACTCAATTTTCTTTCATTTCCTACAATTTCCATATGACCCATGTAAAGATATTCTCTCATACATTCATGATATTTTTCTTTTAGAGATCCGTTTTTTTTCAACTTCCTTTCCAGTGATAAAATCTTCTTTTAGCCTGAATGGCCGAATCTCCCAATCCTTCCAATTTATTTTTGAATGGCAAGGCTACTACAAATTTCCCCTCATGAGATCGCTTTACATTTTTAAAAAAATTTTCTTCACATTTTTTTTTAGCTTGAGTTTGACGAGCCTCGTGATTTGGTATTTCTTCAATTTCCCAAAATTTCTTAAGTTGGCTATTTAAATTGTGATCCTGACTTATTACTATGCCACAATACACTGTAGACGAGTCTACAATGGCGGGTCCACTGGGTACCCAACCTAACACACTATTTTGAAGCACATACTCCAGTGCTCCTAAATTGATTTGACCTGTTTTCATTAACTTGTAAAACAGTTCTGCTCCTAGTAAAATGTCAACTCTACCGGGAACATCAAATTGTGGATCCGCTAAGGCAATACCTTCCGGTATGTTTCCTTTAACAATTTTTTGTGATGGCTGATTGGACACTATTTTAGGAGCCACCAACACACTAATTTCACTCTTGAAATCAGACACTAATGATTCAATTAAAACAGTTATTTTCTCTGAAATTTCTGACAGATTTTCCCCAATACCTTCAATGGTAACAGAGGTTGTTTTTCCTTTTTTCCCTTCAAACCCTAATTTATTCTTAAAATTTTGGGTTATCAAGTTAACTTGCGATCCGTTTTCCAAAAGAACCCGTGCCTTGACAGGCTTACCATTAGAACCCTTCACCTTGATTATCGCGGTGGACAGAAGAATGTGTTTTTCCCCTTGGTTATTCACATTCTTTTTTGTTTGTTTAACAGTAGCACTCTTAACTTTCTGAGTGTCCTTATGTAATAAAACGTGATGAACCCCATTACAAGTTTTGCATTTATAACTTTTGCAAGACATTCTCGAATGACCGCCTTTCAAGCATTTAAGGCATAGTCTATTCGCCAATGCCTTTGAATACCTATAATTTATTGACAGACTCTTGAACTCACTACATAGTTCAGCTAGATGATTAGAACTACAGCCCAACAGACATTGGGATGCTGTCTTACCTGACATCCTTTGCATACCAATATTTGCCTTGGGCTGTCCTTGCATAGCCTCTAGAGCATAGAATTCATGGTCTAGAAACTTTGTCAAGGAATCCAACCTTGGAATATCCCTTGAATTTGTTAGTGAACTTTCATATTTCACTCTCAAATTATCATCTAGTTTTCTAATTAGTATGTAATTAATGATGGCATCCAAAAGCTCATCTGACGGTAACTTCAGTGAATTAAGGGCGTGCAATCCTTCTTGGACTGTACTTTGAAAAATTTTAACGCTTTTTTCTGTGCCAATAACTGCTGGCGCGTCAATTAATTTTTTTAAATATTAATTTGTTAATGCCCGTTTGTTGGTAAATTTTTCGTCTAAAATTTCCCAAGCAACATCAAAGTTGGTATTTGTGGCCGGCAGGCTTGCAATGCACATAGCTGCAGAACCCTTCAGCACAGTTTTCAAAATACACATTTTCTGTGTATTAGGAATACCCCTTGATGCTACCATTTGAACAAACAATTCTTTGAATGTTTCCCACTTTGAGTAGTCTCCCTCAAATGTGGGTAGCTCAACTTGTGGGAGAGTATAGTGCATGTAAGTATCTGCTTTTTCAGAAGCTTTTCTCTTAGTTCTATTCTCCTTACAAAGTAAATCGCAACTTTCTTTGAGAGAATAGAACGTTTCTGCTAACTCATCGTCTTCGAACTCATTGATATATTCTAGAAATATATCCTGAGCTATATTCCTAGTTTGTTTTAAAGTATCGAGACTTTCCTCACCTAATCGGAAAGCCTCGACCTTTAGCCCTAATTCTCCTAACACGAATTGTAATCGGCGGACTAATCCGGATTTCTTATCGTGGCCCTTCCTATCCTTGACTTGATCCCCCCGACGCGCCTCTGAGGTGCTTGTGTTCATAAAGCACTTACCTGAATTCTCCTCACAGAGTCGTATCAAATAGTCCAATTTGATAGTTGTCTTTGGCCAGAGAGTTTGTACTTTCACCTGAATTTTGTCCTTGAAGTACTCTTCCTTCTTTAGATCCTTCGCCTGTGAAAGGATGTCGTGGTTTTGTTGGAAATCGCTCCATGCTTTTCCCAACTCCTTTTTCATCTCCTTCAGTTCATGTAGTCCAGCTGTTGCATCGTTTGACAATCCTACGTCATAGAGCTCTTTGATCTTGTTTGCCAGGACCTCTTGGCAGCGCACTAGTTGCTGAGTTTCCATTTTTTCACACTTTCACTTAGCACAAATTTAAGAAAAAATTTCACAAATATTTTAAGGTATTTACCTTTTTTGACCTTTTTTTTTTACTACACAATAAAACCAATGCTCAATACACGTGTATTGATTTTTTGGTACACTAATTTCACGTTAGAAAAACTTTTGTAAAATTTTTTTTTTTTTTTAATTTTAACAAAAATTTTTTTTTTTTTAGATTTTAAAAAACAAAAACGGAATTCAAACAGCAATAAACTTTTATTTTCGTATTTTTGAAAACGTCGGGGTCACCAAAATGTATAAACATAAAAGAGACGCGTTGGTGGTTTGAGAACAAGTGACGCTCCGGTTGCCCAAAGCCTTTATTTATAACATTTTAAAAACTACTTAAATACATGATACGTACGAAGTACGCATCTTGTGTATACATTATTATCTATGTAATGAATTTCACACCATCTGCATACCATCAATAAAAGACGGTAATTACTTCATAGAAAGAAGGACCGTCCTAAAAACTGGCACTATCAGTGGCCGAACGGTAATTCTAATCTCTTCATAGAAGGAACGACCGTCGTATCATCTTACAACTATCAGTGGCCAAGCGAAATTCTAATCAGTTCGAAAAAGGAACGACCGACATAAATCATAAAATAACATGCACCAAATGTGCGATTGATAAAGAACGAATTTTCTCTTGGCACTGTTTGAATAATTGAACAGTTGTTATCTTCAGGAACTCGACAAGCGTCGCAAGTGTCGTCGTCGTATATTTTCATTTTTGCGAGAGTATATTTACAAAATGAGTGGCCACTGATTACTCTATTTAAAGTTATGATTTCAATGGGTGATAATTTCAGCTGTTTATTTTTGAACCACGGCCGTCGTTGTACCTCCGGGTAGACCCTTCCGAACTCTTTTCTTTTTGACAGAATACTCTCCTTGTACTCAGCATTCCATTCATCTCTGATCGTTGACTCTATGAACTTCATTGCATTTAATGGCCATAGAATTGACAGTTCTTGACCTTGGTGAATTGCATTCCTCGCGGCAGTATCTGCCATTTCATTAAAAGCTATATTTTGGTGTCCTGGTATATAGTGTAATTCTACCGTTTCCAATAAACTGGAGTTAATTTTCTCAACGACTTCGTGAGCTAAATAATTGTTATTGACAGTGTTCTGCAGAGCGAACAGACCGGATAAGCTGTCTGTTAATATCGCCACTTTTGAAAAATTTTGTGATATGGCGAAATCGATTGCTTGATTGATAGCTAGCAATTCCGCTGACATTGATGACAGTTTTTTAAGAGTGAAGAAGCTGTTAGTAGAATCACTCGCTGGATGAACAAACGCCCCGCAGGAGACGTCACCTTGGACTGAGCCATCCGTAGCTATAATTTCAAAGCCTCGACTTTTTAAATTTTCCATTTTATGAGTAGCAAGTGCTGTGATTGTTTCAGTATTTCTCATCGCACCCTTATAGAAGTCACGATCTATCTTGATTTTTTCCGAGTCTATACTTTTCGTTACTACTGGATGTATATCACGGAAAGTGTCCCCAAATTTATTAAAAGTTCTGAAATAACTAGTGTTAATATTAAGGTTAACTGTTTTGAATGTTTTTGCCATTGGAAGGTCGTATGCGAACACTTTTGCGATTTCCTTGGCCGTAGCCAGATTCAGTCTGAATTTCGGAGGCAATTCCGCTGCAATGTGATATATTATGTGAATGGGTGTAGATCGGATAAGGCCGAGGCATCTACGAAGACCTGCATTGAAAACGGTTTTAAGATTATTTAATGCGCTTTTGGGTAAATTCGCAAATGATGACGCTGCATATTCAGCTTTGGCTCTGATAAATGCTTTAAAAAGCTGTAATGCACGTTGCGGGTGTATTCCATAACGGCAGCCACTCAGTATATTTAAAAAATTTCACGTTTTCTTTGTCTTTGTGACGATGTACTCAATGTGTTGACTTGCTGCATTATTTGCCGATATTATACGTCCTAAATATTTAATTTGAACAACCTCTTCGATTTCGCTATTGTTGATTCTAATTTCCATGGATGGATTGCGTTTATTAAAACATATAACCTTAGATTTTCCAGTATTTATGCTGAGATCGATTTCTTTGCAAGCGTTCACAAATAAGTTAAGTTTTAATGTCAGATTGTCTCTGGCTGTTACAAAAGATCTTTCGTTGCATAAGATAAAAAAATCATCCGCAAATTGGAATATACGGCAGTTGTTATCAGCAAGCGAATGTAGACTAGCTGTATACAAGTCAAACAAGATTGGACTGAGGCCGCTTCCCTGTACTAGACCTCGTTGAGTGTTAACCGTTGATTCTTCAAAATGTAATTATCGGTTCTTAAGGAACGAGTGTATCCAGTCAATGATATGTGTATTAAAATTCATTTCACGCAGTTTGTTTTTCAGGGTGTCAATATTGGTGTTGTCGTAAGCCTTTTCAATATCTATGCAGGCTGCTACCGTCGTCCAACCTTGTTTCTTTAAGAGTGCAACAGAGATGATGAGATCGTTGACGCATTGTGCTGTTGAGTGGTGTTTACGGAAGGCATATGTTCGGCTCGGTAATAATTTGTTTAGTTCTGCATGCTGATCAATGTGTGTTTTCCACATTCCCTCTAACAATTTCAGCATCACCGACAATAGGCTTATTGGTCTGAAGTTGTAAATATTACCAGGGTCCTTTTCTCTCTTGAGGTTCGGAACTATTTTTATCTTTCGCCACTCGTCTGGGATTTTTCCTTAACGCCAAGTTTCGTAAATTGTTTTAAAGATCTGCTTCTTTTCCCCGATTGGGAGTAGCTGAATCATTCATTGGGAGTAGAACTGTGTAAACGAAAAAGTTGGTATATCGGTGCGATTTCGTGGAAGCGGGTGAATAAACACGTTGTTGGTTGGGTTGTCCGTATTGGCAATAAATTTTAAGAAGTCTTTTTTCTGATCCCCATCCCAAGAATTATTTATACTAGAGACCGACCGAAATTCGGTTTCGGTTTTTCGGCTTTTCGGCCAAAAAAAGCTGTTTCGGCCGTGTTTCGATATTTCCGCCGAAAATTTCGGTTTGATACGAAAAATGTAACAAATAAATAACACAGATTACGCAGATCGACAAAACTGAATTTTTGTGTGATAAATATACTTGATAGACAAATTCTTATGACATGCTGAATACAAAAATAATAATGAAATTTTTACAGCATGCACAAACAATGCAATTTTCATTATTATTTTTGGATTTGGCGTGGCAAAATACATAAGGAACACCCAAGTGGATAAAAGCGGTATGTAACAGAAATTTAACTATTGATCATAGTTTCGAAAATCAGAAGCGACAAAGAAGACAAGTCCCCAATTTGTATTAAAAAAAGAAAAATTAAAAACTTTGAAACTTATTTTCTTGAAAGAATTTGTATGTTACATATAGCCTTCATCCATTCACCCCTTCACAGCGTTCTCACTCTTCTCCTATCGGAGCAGATCTATTACTCTCGCGATGATTTTTAAATTTGTACTCCTCTACTACTATTGTAAGAAATCTTCTCCTCAAAATATTATGTGAGTTTCATACAATGCTACTACTCTTTCTACAAATCTACTACCATGACAGAAATTTTTACTACTATTGTAGAATCTCTACTACTCTACGCAGAAACCCTAATCTACTCCCCTGTCTTGAAATCTGCTACCTTGACAGTAATTTCTACTACTCTACGTAAAAAACTAAATCTACTCCCCTTTCTTGAAATCTACTCCCCTACAATGGAATATCTACTACACTCGCCGTAGCAAAAAAGTAAGAGCCCTGCCCCTTCAATTGATTTCCACGCATTTGTTTCTAAATTCATCTAATTTATAATTTGAACTTAAAATTATCGATTTCAGCCTACTGATACGCTTAATTATGTACAACTTTATTACATATAAATTAAAAATTTTTTCGGTTTCGGCCGAAATTTAAAAAATGAAAATTCGGCAATTTCGGTTTCGGCCGAAAAAATAATTTAAAATTTCGGCCATTTCGGTTTCGGCCGAAATGAAAAAAAGCGATTTCGGTCGGTCTCTAATTTATACCTTTAGTGCAACCATATTTTTTCAAGTTTTTAATTTTTTTCCACATTTTTTGTATGGATACTGGCTTTGAGATGTCTTCAATTACTTCTTGAAAATTTGTCTTCTTTTTATCGGCTATATGAACATTTAGATTATTTTGCGCTTCAAGTAAAGCCGTCGAATTTTGAAATGTGTTGTATTTAAAGTATTTTTGCCTTGCGGCATTTCTGAGTCGAAAAAGTTTGGTGGTTTCGTCACACCACCAGAGTTTTGGAATGTACTTGTTGTTATTCTTGCGTCGAATGGAATTTTTTTTAGTGCAGGTTTGGAACGATTTCGCAAATCCATCTACTTTACCAGTAAGCTTAAGATTCAAAATGTCTTTTTCCAACTTGAAATAGATGACTTTCCAAGACTTGGGTACAATATCACCCAACAATTCTATGATTATGGGGTGGTGATTACTATTGGTGATATACGAAGGAACAACTTTCCATGCGAAGTTCGCGCATCTCGATATGAAAGATAAATCAAGTACTGAAGACGGGCCGCTCTGGACTTTGAACGTCCAAGTACCATTGTTGATACAGGCAAATCCGTTATCCAAGACCGTCGTTTCACGAATCACTCCTTTCGTGTTAGGAGTATCGCCACCCCAGAGTGACGACCTCGCATTGAAATCTCCAGCTATGATACACGGATTGTTAGAGTATTTAAATTTCGAAAATAATTTTTCGGTTTCAGATTTGAAAAGGTTTTGATCCATGTTAGGTGCGTACATGCTTATAATATCGATATCCATACACATCCGATCTGTTTTTAAATGCGAAATTAAAATTCATTAAGCTTGTACAAGCGTTATCTGTTAGCCACGTTTTATTTAAAATAAATATATCAATATCGTTGTTGGTTGCAAAAATTCTAACAGTTCTTTATTACCAGGTTTCTTAAGGCTTTGTATATTATATTGTAGTATTCGCATTTGTTTCGTTCATAATCATTGCTCCCCTTGCCGCGGTCGCTTCATTAATTGAATCTCTTATTTTTGTTATAAACCATCTGTTAGCTGGACTCATTTTATCATTCGTCCAAGAGGATAAAGAAGAAGTGATACCCAAATTAAGACTATTGATTATCTTTTCTATTTGGATTACTGCCTCGAGCTGTCGAGTGCAGGGTACCTGTGTCCTCATTGACCGTTTGTCGCCATTCAGCCATTGTTATTCTTCGCGTTCTTTTCTTCGGCGACACCTTGGCGTACGAGAAAAGCGAATGTATGTGTTTCGCCGCCTCTTTGCTATTATTAATAAGCACATCCGGTTTAGTTTTCAGAGGCGGGAAATTTATATCACCAGCCCCGTCGGACAACAACTCAAATCTGTTTGCAAAGGCTCCAGAGAAATTAATACTCGCTTCCTTAAAGCTAAGGTTTTCTAAAAACATTATTTTTTTATTGTGTGCGCTTTTATCTCTAAAAGTAGCGGAGTGCGGCTCCTTGCAGTTCGGACATTTCAGTGTTAAACAACTTTCATTTTTACCGTGTGATCCAAAGCATTGACAGCATAGTTCCTCTTTTTGCTTACAGTGCTCGGCGAAATGATTGAACCTATAGCAACGAAAGCATTGACCAAAAGGTACAAATGGCTTAACCTGTATTTTTGTGTAAGCGAACGATATATCCCGTGGAATTTGCTGCCCTTGAAAAGTTGTCTTTACTCTGTTGGTCTTTATCATTTCATTTTTGTCTTTCCTTTCTACACGAACTACTTTCAATATCGGGACGGGTGACGCCATGCCATCGTAGAGCTCAGACATGGAAATATCCTGGGGAACGTCAAATATTATACCCGTTTTCATTAAAAGGTGGTGAAAAATCTTCGCTTCGTAGCCTGCGCAACAGTTGGCCGCCTCAGCATTTTTAAAAGAAATTTTGCATCGCCCAAATCCTACCTTAATTATAGTGTCAATGTCTTTCATGTTCAAACTGACCAAGGTCTTGGTCAACCTGATTGCGTTTATTAGAATACGATCCTCGGAAGTCCTTATATTGTCGATAAACACCACAAAAGGTCCGCCATGTGAAGTGTCGTACCTGCAAGGGAAATCTCGTACATTGAATGTCAAATCGGAATTATTCGCGTCATTTATAATAGATGAAATGTTCATGTTTGCGTTGGTCTCCATACTAGGTCCACCCTATTGGCTTGCGAAAAATGCTTCTTGATCATCAAATCCTGTTCTCAAATTTTCGTTCTAGTCCGTGAACCGCTTCTGCTTCGCGCATCCAGTGCGCTGTGCCGCTCTTCCAAGCGGGCCCGCGACCCGCCTGGTATATCGTCCATTCCTCTTTTCACTGACGCAGAATAAAATGTGGCTTAAATGTGAATATGGAAGGAGAAAAATTACAATTATTGAGAAAAATCGACTCAAATAAAAATTTTTAAATGAAAAATTTGCTTGAATCTTTTCAGAAAACAAAATGACGTATTTTCAAGTCTATCCATTCTGACAGTTCGCTGTGGAATGGAACGTCAATCCTAACACCCAGTTTTAAAGAGCAATTAAAGATGGGCGATATATCGGTTGATACTATCAAAATCGATATTTTTAAGCGAAATATCGAGAACTAACATTTCATATATAAGAATCAGTGTGACCAGATACTTAACGATAGGCTTGCCACACTTGGAGAAGTCCAAAACCGGAGTTTTAGAAAAAACATTAGAAAATAAGGGTATTAATTTAAAAGTGGAAGTTGTGCAGTTGGTGACTAGCGCAGTTTTTCCCGGTCTGTTTCATGAACGCACCAGAAAATTATTTGTGCACTTCTTTTGATTCTTCTTTTTCTTCGAATTTTTGACAGCTGTTGTTTAAAGTGAAAAAAATGCCTAAAATAAACGAAAAAAGAAAACTAATCAAACTATTTGTAGAAATAGCTTTCGTTGATGGCGGTAAGTAAATTTGTTTACTTAGCGCCATTTTCGAAGCAAACTATATTAGTGTTGTGAGCATACTCACTTAGACAATAACGAGTACCCACTTACAAGTACTTGATATTCTACCCAGCTTCGACAATTATAAATTCAATTAACTTTTATTTTGCAAACAATTGTTACCTATAGTTCTTTTTTAAACATATATATATAATTATACATTTTTCTTTTTAATTTGCAGCCGCATTTTATTACTTTTTGATAATTACTTTTTTAATTAATCGAATATCAATTTTATTGTTCGACATCACTACAATCGCACAACATTTGTGCAGTTCTTTCCGCACCAAAATCGACGCGGAAAGTTTTCCACTTTGTGCAATTCTCTTCTCATACAATTTTTGACAGTTCTCGTCAACAACTGAACCACTGCGCGTTTCCCAGGGTTTTCCCACTTTAAATGAATACCCCTAATTTTTTTATGCTTGGCTTTTTTTATTTAGAGACAATTTTCAATTAAATAAGTTACAAACAAACAAAAATAAAATAATAAGCTTACAGCTTATTTCGTGCACCCTAGTGTATATATTTATGGTTTGTCGCAAGTTCAATAAAGGAAAGGTCTAATCAATATCTTTCGAACGGACGGTTTTTTTGTTTGATGAAATCTGTGCTCAATTCTCTTACAGCACCTAGATGGATAGGTATTGATTAGACCTTCCCAATGATACCAAATATTAAGATTATTAAATTTGAGAAAACCAATACACATTTACACAGAAAAAAACGTACAACTTTTCAAAATATATGAAAAACCTGAATTTATTTACCGTTGTAATAGGCTGGTTTAACCGAAAAAAAATTGTTAAAATAAATCTTCAAAATTCGACATAAAATAGTTAAAATAATCGAAATTGTAAGTTATTGTAAGTTTTTTACCACAATTTTTGATTAGATGTGAATTTTTCACCATCTCTCATCGGTGAAACGTACAACATTGAATTGTTGAAGCGTTTTGAACCCTCTTTTTGGGTTAGATTTACCGACTTTTTTTTTGTGTGTAGGGTGCACGGAATAAGCTGTAGTTAAAATAAAAATTAACATTAATATTATGCATGGTTTTACAATCGAGATGATCGAGGACCGAAAAATATCACGAAAAATGGTATGTGCACTTATGGCCAATTCGCCACCCATTTCCATTTAAAAATGATAAAAATTTTTGTTTTTAGGTTTTTGTGAATATATTGTCAATTATAGCTTTTATTTATAATCGTTCTTTTCACAGGCTCAATTGTATTTTAAAGTGGAATTAGACACTAAATTATTACATATTAACACTAGTTTATTTTTAATTAGAAAAATGGACTTAGGGATTTCTGTTAGAACGAAGACGATATATTACATCGTTTTACACTAAAAATCGCACATGATCGGGACTGACAGATTCTGTTAGAGGGGGCTAAAAAAGTACCCGTGTCTCCGAGTTTTTCTAGATCAATTCTTTATTTTATTTATTTGATATTGGATTGCTAGTACAACAAGATTAAAATCTTATAATTATAGCACTAGCCACTTATATGTACATACGTTGAAAAAGGAAAACTATTAAGCAATTAAGATAGATCAGGATACATACTACATTAAAACAGATACTGAATCACGTAAGATAAATCTTAATAATAGTATTGCACATAAAGGGTTCACATGTCACAAGTAAAGACTTTATACATCTGACTACACAGAAAAAAAAAAGATGGGTTAATCTAACCGAAAAACGTTGTAAAAAAACAATTTTTTATTTTATATGGAAAACACAAACAACAACTACAATTTTTGTGGTTAATCTAATCGTCGAAAAATTGTTAAATGATTTTTAACTACAAAAACAGGTTAGCTAATCGAAAAAAATTGTAAAACTCAAATTTTAACCAAAAAATTTGTAAAGCAAACAAATCTAGTTGTTCCTTAAAAATTTTTGTTTGTTCGCCAACCAAAAAAATTGTAAAGACCCAATTGCGGTTCGCAACTCAGCTGAGTTTGGTTGCTTGCGATGTATGAGCACATGCTCATACATGCTCAGTGGCGTGCTTTCGTGTCTGTCATACTACAACAGCAACGATTTTTGTTTTGTCATTCGAGTATACGATCAGTGCGTTCAGTATGGTCAAAGGGTGAAGTGCATAAAAGGGTAAGTAAATGTAATATTATATTGAGAATGGTTTTTATTATATATTTTTACATTTATTTATTCTTTTGTTTTTACAGATTTTCGTTTATCTCTTTTTTCATTTTTAGCATTTTAGATCTCAATTTTGTAATATTAAATTTTCTTTCTATTTTTCTTTTTTTCTATTTTTCTTTTTTACAGATTTTTATTTTTAAAATTTTATATTTTCAGACAATACATGCGACATTAATAGTCGTGTTTTGGTTGCAAACAAATAAATAAAAAAGCGTCAAGTTTCGACAAGATTGCAACCAAAACACTACTGATGAATGCATTCATTGCTCATATGCGAACAATTTGTCATTGTACGCGAACAATTTTTCATTGTACGCGAA
This sequence comes from Heteromyza rotundicornis, assembly GCA_951394025.1. NCBI lineage: Eukaryota > Metazoa > Arthropoda > Insecta > Diptera > Heleomyzidae > Heteromyza > Heteromyza rotundicornis. The sequence continues at coordinate 4,837,833 of OX596013.1, read as the reverse complement.
CAATTTTTCATTGTACGCTAACAATTTTTCATTGTACGCTAACAATTTTTCATTGTACGCTAACAATTTTTCATTGTACGCTAACAATTTTTCATTGTACGCTAACAATTTTTCATTGTACCCGAACAACTTTGAGTTGGTTCCATTTACCACGTTTTTTGGTTGCTGCATTTTTAACCGTCTTTTTTGGTTAGATTTACCTACTTTTTTTTTTGTGTGTAGCAGACGAGCAATTACATGGAACATTTGGAGTCTACAACACATATGCAACACTATTTTACAGGTACATTTTTAAATGGAATACAAACACATAAATTAAATTAAATTAAACACAAAAAATTAAAATTTAAAAAATTATAAATTTAAAGCGATTTAGATATTCAAGAAATTAAAAATTTCTGTTCTAAACTGCTCTAAAACCATTTAAACCATTTAAAAATGCATTTTGCATTTTTCTCATGTACGTAACAAATCTTCAAAAATACAGTTTGGATTGGATTTTAAATATTATGCATTTGATAGGGGAAAAACATACCTTTAAAAAACAAGTAAACTTTTTACAATCAAATGTAAACTCATTGCGCTAGACTAGAAACAATTCAGAATTTTAATTTTTTTTTACATTTTTTCTATTTTAAAATAAGTTTTTTTTTAAAATTCAGGATAGTTTTTTTTGGAAATTTCAGGATAGTTTCTAGTCTCACGCAATGAGTTTACATCCGATTGTAAAAAGTTTAAAAGTTTTTTAAAGGTATGTTAAAATTACCTTTCAAACAAGCCCAAATTTGTCCAAGTCCGTTGATAAATACCGGAGATATCGTCGTTTTAATTTCGTATGTTCTTTTGCCTATATCTCGTAAACTAAGTGAGAGCGATTTTTTTTTTCGTTTTTTTTAGATTCTGAACAGTTTATGAAAAAAGTTTTGAAATCCAATTAAATATTCTACTTTCCGGTATGCAGATGGAAAAAAATTCCGTTCCCATAAGCAAACCTATAAAAAAACGTAGCGAAAAAACAAACAAAATTTCCATTCCGGCTAGCATATCCAGACAAAGCCAAAAAAGAGTTGCTTTTTTGAGTACTTTGGAGATTTTTTTGACAACCAACACAGCGAAATTAATGAAATGACCTTTATCTTCCTTTGAAAACAATTTATATTAACCGCACAATCACTCGCAGTAATTTTTTCATATCGATACCTTAAAGCACAACCATCCTATGTCCATTTTTTCAAAACTCTAGAAAACGAAAAACAAGTTTTCAAATTGGTATGTTTTGTATCTAAAATGGATTTTTATTTAATCATTTTTCAATTATTATCATTACGATTCCCAAAAACAATAATAGCCTGGCTTCTTCTCAGGAATCCAAAAATGCCAAAAACTCGATTTTCATGAAAACGGAATAAAAAAAAAGAAAAAAGTTTTTTAAAGGTATGTTAAAATTACCTTTCAAACAAGCCCAAATTTGTCCAAGTCCGTTGATAAATACCGGAGATATCGTCGTTTTAATTTCGTATGTTCTTTTGCCTATATCTCGTAAACTAAGTGAGAGCGATTTTTTTTTTCGTTTTTTTTAGATTCTGAACAGTTTATGAAAAAAGTTTTGAAATCCAATTAAATATTCTACTTTCCGGTATGCAGATGGAAAAAAATTCCGTTCCCATAAGCAAACCTATAAAAAAACGTAGCGAAAAAACAAACAAAATTTCCATTCCGGCTAGCATATCCAGACAAAGCCAAAAAAGAGTTGCTTTTTTGAGTACTTTGGAGATTTTTTTGACAACCAACACAGCGAAATTAATGAAATGACCTTTATCTTCCTTTGAAAACAATTTATATTAACCGCACAATCACTCGCAGTAATTTTTTCATATCGATACCTTAAAGCACAACCATCCTATGTCCATTTTTTCAAAACTCTAGAAAACGAAAAACAAGTTTTCAAATTGGTATGTTTTGTATCTAAAATGGATTTTTATTTAATCATTTTTCAATTATTATCATTACGATTCCCAAAAACAATAATAGCCTGGCTTCTTCTCAGGAATCCAAAAATGCCAAAAACTCGATTTTCATGAAAACGGAATAAAAAAAAAGAAAAAAAAAATAGAAACAAATTTAACGAAAAATAAAAGATCAAATTCAACGATAGGGAACTTGTAATAAACCATCGCTGAGGGGAAAAAAAAGAACTCGACTTTTGCTTTTTCGCTAAAGAATATATTGTATTTTCCTCTAACGACACTGATCTACATACATTTTGGCGTAGGCGCGCCGAAAGGGTATATTTGACTTGAGTTTGTGTTGTTGTTTTTCAACTATTTGGTAGCAGGTAGTAGGAGATGGCCTTCATTCAAATAATCTTTGGGATAATATGAGACATGAGTGAATGTGGCTGAATTCATCAATTTTTTGTGTGTTTGTATATTTGTGTGCGCATGCTTTTGGTTGTTGGGATAGTTGGGTAATGAGAAAAATATTTTGTTGCAGGCATTTTTGTTATTTGTATGTAGTGCGTGCAATTATAGAATGCATATTATGGAGACAATAAACGATTTTTCAGCGTTTTTGAAGATTTGCAATTTCGTTAATTGATTTGCAATGTCTTCACTTGGTCATGACTTAAAACTTGTTTGTATAATTACTAGTTATGTGACGGAGCTCCGCATCCGCCTCCGCATCCGCGGAGCATCCGCACTAAATTGACATCCGCATAGACATCTGCATCCGATAAATCGCACATTTAAAACATCCGCATCCGCGACATGACATCCGCATGTATGCGGATCTTTTCAACTTATAGCTTTTTGCACTATTTTGAAACTTTTTTTTACTGTGTTTTTGGTTTTTTCCTGAGAAACTATAGGCGATCTGTGCAAAATTTTGTCAGATTCAGTTTCAGAACGTCAAAATACCCAACACAACTAGATAGTGGACTATCTTCGGCTATATCAAAACTGAAATACCCCCACACAGTAGGAAGAAGTACCTCGAACATAAAATGTGGTCTCAAGACCCTATTTTGAGCTAATTATAGGTGGTTTTGAGGCCGGACCATGTCCAAAATCCATTTCTAAAAATTTCCGATCAAATCCACCAAAAAAAAATTGGTCTCAAGACCCCATTTAGACCCTTATATATGTGGCTTCAGAACCTCGGACCATGTCAAAAATACGTTTCTAAACATTTCCAATCAAATACAACCATAAAAAAGTCTTGAAAAATGTTGAACTTTTTTTTCGGTGTATGGGAGCCACGCCCACTTTTTATCCGATGTGGCTGATTCTCGAACTTGATCTCAGTATTCACGAGAAAAACATGTACCCAAAGTCGATATCTCCAAAACTGCGACCGCTATCGTGCGGACGGACAGACAGACGGACATCGCTAAATTGGCTCCGGCGGTGATGCTAATCAAGAATATATATACTTTTCCATACCGGACACGCCTTCTTATGGGCGTTACAAACGTTGTGACAAAGTTAGTATACCCTGCCACAGTGAGTGTGGGGGTATAAAAATATAGTGCAATAAGTTTTTTGGTCCACATACATTTTGGCTTCGGCACGCAGATTCAGTTAAGGAGGAATGTATGACATTTCTTTGTTGTTGTTTGGATAATATGCAATATGAATAAATGATGGTAACGAGCGGCATACCATTTTTCTGTTTTAAAACAACGGAAAAGAGTAGAAATTTAGGAAAAGAGTAGAAATTTGTTTTTTTATTATTGTTGCCAAGTGCAAAGTCGTTGGTTGGTGTGAATACAAAACAAGTGAGTAAGTTTCAGTCGGGCAAGCCGACTTATATATACCCTACACATATTGGATCCGCCATCTGGAATTTTGAAAATGCGACATCAAATTCGAAATCAGCGACCTCAAAAACCCCCCTATACAAAACTTCATACTGTTTTGATGAAATCTTAAAATTACGGTAAAAACACGATTTTTACTTATATGGGAGGTAGGCTTGGCAGTCGACCGATTCCGCCCATTTGCAATACCAACTCCTTCTAGGGCCTTAAAAGGATAAATCCAAAATTTGGGATCCCTAGCTCTCTTCTAGCTCATGCAATCGTGTTTACAAGAAAAGAGGACGGACAGACAGGCGTGGCAGTCGACCGATTCCGCCCATTTTCAATACCAACTCCTTCTAGGGCCTAAAAAGGATACAACCAAAATTTGGGATCCCTAGCTTTCTTCTAGCTCCTGCAATCGTGTTTACAAGAAAAGCGGACGGACAGACGGATAGGGCTAAATCAACTCAGGAGGTGACGCTGATCAAGAATATATATACTTTTCCATACCGGACACGTCTCCTTCTTGGTGTTACAAACATCAGACCATAGTGAATATACCCGTACCTCATGAGTTGTAGGGTATAAAAATGACTTATGCAATTTACAAAGCATTAAAAAACCACGCACATATTGGACATAAACTGGTTGTCTGCTACAACAACAAGCGCGCGTCAGTTTCAACCCTTGCTGTGGGAATTTACTTGTGTATTTTGCGCTATTTTCGTTTGTGTAAAAGGAAAGAAAAGAAAGGGTTTTTTGGCCACTTCAAAACTGACATAAGGAGCAAACCAACCAAAAACCCTTAATTTTAAATCGGAATTGCTGAAATTAATTTAAAGGGAATTTATTTTCTGCTTTTTAGTCGGTTAAAGGGTTATATTTTAAAAAACTTGTTTTTTCTATTTTTTTTGTTACTTTGGTTCTTATTTATATTTTTGTTTATTTCAAAAAAAATTTTGCAGCTTATAAAGGAGTTTACAAGTTCTTATAAAGTCATTGTGCATTTTATGGATTTTTTTTGTGGTAAAATAATTGCTAAAATAGAAATGTAATTATGTACATTAGACCGTATCACCTTATAGGGGGAAAAAAAAAAGTTAACCGCACACCATCTAATTCGAAGCATATTTGGAAGGAGATTCCGGAAAAAATTTTCTTTTTTTTTTGGCCGATCGTAGAGGTAGCGCATCGACATATTTCTTCATATTGTCTCTATTTATGATCCGATTAATGTATAATATATCAAAATTTTTGTCTCGAAGAGACCTACAATAATGCCTCAGAGGTCCTTGCTCTTAAGTACACCCTTCTAGTACTTACCCACCAGATCTCAGTTAGTACCACTCTAATGTACCATTCCAAGAGCAGAAAATTAAAGCTCTCGAAAAATCATTAAATTCTTGCAAAGGAAGTATACCGATTATACCATTAGAACTATTTATAAAAAATATAATTAATATTTTTACCGAACGTAGGGGTAGCGCATTGACATATTTCATCATAGCGTCACCATTTATGATCCGATTTTAAAGTATAATATATCAAAATTTTTGTCCTACAATAATGCCTCATACGTCATTGCCCTTAATTACACCCTTCTAGTACTTACCTACCAGATCTCAGTTAGTACAATCATAATGTACTCTAATGTATACATTGGAATGTTTGCTTTTTCAACTTCTCAATTAAAGTAAAATCGAATTAAGTGTTTAAAGTTGATGTCCAGCAACTCGAAGGACCTCCACTTTAATTTATTTATTAACCTACTTTTAATCGATCAAATCTCGACGTGATTCAAGTTGGCTGTATTTGTGCCGGCTCTCGAGTTTAGTTAAAATGTGTCCCATGCTTTGTTCATCGGTGACCGCCATGGCAGATTCATGCACTAAATGAACAAAGCGCTCGGTGTTTTGAGAATGGCATGGATAAGCTGTGTAAATATTTAGGTCTTTCAATGCTTATTTATATTGCATCTTAAGGGTTTTTTTTAGCAATTCTATAGTAACATTCACAAGCTTATCTAAACGTTTACGAATAGCTGATTCCGATAAAATTGGAATACCCGCGCGTTTCCACAAAATGATAAAGTTTTTCAAAGCTTCCTGTTTAAATGCATCCAACTTCCGCCTTCGATCACTGTTACGCTGCAGATATAATAAGAAATTAATCACATCGCTCTCCGTTGGCAATTGGGTGTAATTTAATTCACTAATAAAAAAAGACATTTTTAAACAATTTTGTGCGGTTTTTTAATGGAATGAACAAAAGCAACTCTTGAATTAAAAATGCAATGAATTATGAGCTTCACCATTGTTTTCCCTTTTGAACAAATTTTCATTTGAACGAATTTAGTGGGGGCAAGAATATGCAAAATAATTAAACTGCACTCACTTTTGTCCAAGTTCTCTGATAAAATTAAATTACGGGGGGAAAAGGGAAACAATTTTGTAATCACTGCTCCTATGTTCGGCAAATATATTAATGATTTTTCGAGAGCTGCAATTGGAATGGTACATTATGGTGGTACTAACTGATAGGTAAGTAGGCATTATTGTAGGACAAAAATTTTGATATATTATACTTTAAAATCGGATCATAAATGGTGACGCTATGATGAAATATGTCAATGCGCTACCCCTACGTAAAAATATTAATTATATTTTTTATAAATAGTTCAAATGGTATAATCGGTATACTTCCTTTGCAAGAATTTAATGATTTTTCGAGAGCTTTAATTTTCTGCTCTTGGAATGGTACATTAGGGTGGTACTAACTGAGATCTGGTGGGTAAGTACTAGAAGGGTGTACTTAGGAGCAAGGACCTCTAGGACATTATTGTAGGTCTCCTCGAGACAAAAATTTTGATATGTTATACCTCTACGATCGGCCAAAAAAAAAAAGAAAATTTTTTCCGGAATCTCCTTCTAAATATGCTTCAAATTAGATGGTGTGCGGATGACTTCATTTTTTCGAGACGGTCTAATGTACATACGAATATACGAATTAATTTAATTGGGAAACAAAACAATTTCAACAATCACCCTAAGAAAGTTGTGAGTATTTTTTTAGAACTAGGGAATACATATTTCGAATTCAATATTTTTGACGATACGATAGCTACAAATTTAATTTTTTCAACACATGAATGTCGACTAATGACTTTATAAGAACTTGTAAACTTGAATTGTTTCTTTTTTCCTTAGCGTTCGTGTGTTACATGTTCCATATAATTAAATTTGTTCTTTTATTATACCCTACACCTAGGCATGTCAATCCCGGGATCCCGCTTCTTTGTTAGTCCCGAAAAGTTTTATGGGACAAGTTTTATGAGAAATTTTTTCAAAAATATGCCTTTTATATTGGGAAAAAATTAATCAATTAAATTTTATCTGTTTAGAAAAAATTTATAAATTCAGGAGCTTTTTCTATCATGAATAATTTCTTTCTGAATGGTTTAGTTTTAGCAAGGACCATAGTTTTTCATCCAAAAAATGTTGATAAGCATTCAGGAAAAAACTTCGAAAGTCGGATATTTTTGGAAGTTTAATGTGTTTCATTTGATTTTATTGGTTTGGAAAAATTATTTATTTTGTATTAAAGAAAACTAGAGAGTGGACTATCTTCGGCTATACCGAAGCTGAAATACCCCCACACAGTAGGAAGAAGTACCTCAAACATAAAAAAATGTGGTCTCAAGACCCTATTTTGAGCCAATTATAGGTGGTTTTGGAGCATGTCCAAAATCCATTTCTAAAAATTTCCAATTAAATCCACAAAAAAAAAAAATTGGTCTCAAGACCCCATTTAGACCCTTATATATGTGGCTTCGGAACCTCGGACCATGTCAAAAATACGTTTCTACACATTTCCAATCGAATACAACAATAAAAAATTTGTACCTTTTTTTTCGGTGTATGGGAGCCACGCCCAGTTTTTGTCCGATTTGGCTGTTTCTCGAACTTGATCTCAGTATTCACGAGAAAAACGTGTACCCAAAGTTTCAAGTCGATATCTCCAAAACTGCGGACAGACGGACGGACAGACAGACGGACATAAATCGACTCAGGAGGTGATACTGATCAAGAATATATATACTTTTCCATACCGGACACGCCTCCTTATGGGCGTTACAAACGTTGTGACAAAGTTAGTATACCCTGCCACAGTGAGTGTGGGGGTATAAAAATATAATAAAATTGGCGAAAAGTTTATTGATATACTCGTACATAAACTATATGAGTTATACATATAAAAATATGCAATACGCATTGTAGAAACTTGTACCAATGCGTGAAGGCAATTTAGGCATATGTGACAACTCACTGGTGGTGGGATTCGGAGCTGGTTCTGGGCACGCTTGCTTTTGGCGCGGCTGAACTCGCCGGAGTCGCGGGGTCTTTTATATTTTTGCTCCAAGTGAGCCACAAAAAATTTATAACTAATTTCGTGCCTTGAAAAAAACACTACCGGACGGAAATCTAAGGAGGGGAAATTCAAATGGAAAAATTGTTAAGGAAACGGAAATGAGAGAGAGTCAGCTGGCTGTCGAGCAGCGATGACCAAGCCTTTGGTGCATGGTGGTATGCACCTAGGCAGCCCACCCTATTGACCGATCATTTTATGACCGCACCGATGGCGTTTCGATTGCCCATTTTTTTTAAATTTTATTTGAAACGCCCCTTATTTGAGGTCTTTTTTTTTCTTTTCTTGTATAGGCGGCTATGTCAGCCTCGCATAGGAAATTTATTCCATATTGATTTTATTTATTCAATTTCGATTAAAAAAATTTTCTAATTTCTATAATTTTTTTATGTTTTTTTTTTTTATTCAATGTACTTGCATATTTTTTTTTAAATGGCTGCTGCCGACGACGAGAATGACGATGATGATGATGCTGACAATGATGACGATGATGCTGCCGATGATGACGATGATGACGATGAGCTGCCGATGATGACGAAGATGACTCCCACGAAGAAGAAGAGTTCGAAGTTTTGCTTAGGGAACTGTTCTGGTCGATGAGCACTGAGTTTACTGTCAGGATTTGCTTATGCAAATATATAAAATTTTTTTTTTATTTTAATTGTGGTCGCATGACCATCTTCATGTCAGGGTGAAAATTGAATGGCCGAGCCAACTGTGCCTCGTCCTCTTGCTCCCGTCTTTTTTTTTCTTTTTTTCTCTCCTCCTTTTTTCATCCTCTTCCTCCTTTTTCATTTTGGGCCATTATCGATAATCGATCGTTTTTGAGTGGGCCCTTGCAAGCTGTGGCATCACTGATCGCAACAGCTGATTTTCGGATAACAAAGGAGTACACAAAAAAAAGGAATGGAGGAAAACAACAGGAGTGAATTTCAAGGTACGTATTTTAATAATCAAGTGTTTATTAAAATTCTCCCTTTTTGACTCCAGGTGGCCGTCACACCACCAGCTATTGCATGCGAGCATGTGAGCTTCGATAGCTGGAAATCGGAGGCTTCCGGACACCGGCGTAAATAAACAAGCAATTGAAGACGTACACACAATGCACAATGGGACTACATGGACATGCAGCAAACAACTAAAAGATAAGTACATAATAACATATATCTACTATTACATGATTATTTAAAGGTTTCCAATCGACCGGGTGGCTCCAATAATATAAAGGAAAACAAGGTGTAATGTTGCCAACCTTGCCAACCTGGAAGCCGGATGGTTATGTTCGATATGAACAAATGTCCGTTTCCGCTTGGCTTTTGCGCAGGTCGTTGCACTAAAACTTTTGGATCAACCGGAAAACAGTTTGTATCAATATAATCTTTGTGTATTTTTAGTATTTATCGTTTACAATCACTATAACTAATTTTCTTTTCTATTACAGGTTTTGTCTAAGATTTCCGGGTGACGGTGGATGCTGGTGAATACATCGAGGGAAAAAATATGTTTGGGTAGAGTTTCCAAGATGACTGCATATATGTTTATATATGACATTGTATCGACAGATCTTTTTCTTTGTGGTGATATTTGTTGTGATTGCACTATTGATTATTTTTAATTTTTTTCAGGTTTATTTGTCTAAAATCCAAGCCGTTTGCAGATATCTACACGGTGCAATGCTGTTTTGGAGTAACTTTTTCGTGAGTTTTCTTTTTTTTTTTTAAAAATATCCAATTTTTATAGGTTATTTTTGTGTCTTGTAGGTCTATTGTAGTTTTTAAGTTATTCTAATTTTTCTTATACAGTTTGGGGTATTTTAAATTCAAATTCGGGATATTTTTGTTTAAATTGCTCTTCCATGTAATTGTTTTTCTGTGGTTTTTTTTTGAAAAATTTGAATTGGTCAGCGCGAAAAGTTTCTATGTGCTGTTGAAAAACAGTCGGCATGTAAATATTTTTGTTTTATGGTCAACAGAATTACATTTTTTTTTTTCTTTTTCAACCAATTGTATTACGTTATGGCTACTGCTTTAGGTGTTGGCCATGTATTACGCCGAACAATTTTCCTTGTGGACTTTCCACTTCATACATATTTTTGCCAACCGCTTTCACAATGCGGCACTTAAGCCATGGCTTGCATAGCTTTGCGTTAATGCCTTTGGAAAAATCGCTTTGAATAAAGTTTTTGCGATAAACTTCTTGGCCGGGTTTGTACGTTATTTCCCTACTCTTACGATTACATGATTTAACATTTTTTTCATACGCCTTGTGTAGTTTACCGCGAATCTTTTCTCTTATGAGTTGCATTTGACTGGACTTAGGTAAAATGTTTATGTCACCCTCCTCTAATAAATTTAATTTTTTTGCTATTTCGTACACACTCGCGTGTGTTACCATATTATTCCCGAATAGGGCAAAATACGGCGTTACGCCTATTGAAGCGTGAACAGCGGAACGTAGAGCGCATTCGATATCGGAAAGGTTAACATCCCAATCTCTCTGATCATCTGTTAGAAAAGTTCGGATCGCGGTTAGGATTGATTGATTTACCCTTTCGCTTGCATTTGATTGCGGTGAATAAGCGGCCGTACGCATGTGTCGAACTCCAAATAGGTCTAGTAATTCTTTGAATTCTTTTCCAACAAATTGCTTGCCATTGTCAGAGTGGATGATTTCCGGGACTCCGAATTTGTGAAACACCTCTTCGGTCAAGAATCGAATTACAGCTTTAGAGGTGGCTTTTCGAAGCGCTTTAAGAAGTACGAATTTGGTTTGGTGATCCAGCACAATAAAAATGAAAGAGTTTCCGGCTTTTGACCGAGTGTAGGGCCCGAGGAAATCGATATACAATTTTTGAAAGGGTCTTGTAGTCGTTACCTCAGCACCCATTGTTGGCCTTAAAATTTGATTTGAGTGTTTACACTCTTTACACAAAACGCAATTTCTCACAAAATCCCGAATGTCGGTACACATTCGTGGCCAAAAAAAATATTCGCGGACTCTGCCTAACGTTTTGGCTATACCGCCATGAGCAGCTGTGCTAGCTTCGTGCATTTTTTTGATTAGATTTTCAGTGAGTTCTTCCGGTACCCAAATTTTCCAACAATGGTCTTCATTAGCAGGTTCACCATCGTAGAACCTCGTACGTTTATACACAAATTGGTCTATAACTTTTAAGTCGGGAAGACGATCTTGATTTTCTTGTATGGTGGCAATTAGCTTAAAATATTTTTCATTTTTGAACTCTTTTGAATTTAAATTTAAAATGTCATGGTGTGTTTCTTGGCTCAATTCTTCTAAATCAAACCTAGATAACATGTCAGGTACTACATTCTGAGAACCTTTTCTATGTTCAATTTCGAACGCGAAACCTTGGAGTTTCAAACTCCACCTAGCGAGTCTTCCACATAAGTCCTTTTGTTGCATCAGCCATTTTAAGCTGGAATGGTCTGTGATGACAGTAAATTGCATCAATTCTATATAAGGGCGGAATTTTTTTATTGCCGATATGACAGCCAAACACTCTCTTTCTGTAACAGAGTAGTTTTTTTGGGCGGGGCTCAATTTCTGAGAGAAATATTCGATTGGGTGTTCGCCTTCATCTTCGTCCTTTTGAAAGAGAACAGCACCTATTCCCACATCGGAGGCGTCACATTGAACATAAAATTGCTTCCTAAAATCTGGACTGACTAACACTGGACTTGAAATTAATGCGTTCTTTAACTTTTCGAAAGAATTCGTCGCTTCGGCGGTGAATGTAAATTTTGTAGATTTTTTTAATGTGTCCGTGATTGGAGCACATAACGTGGCAAAGTTTGGTATGAACCGACGGTACCAACCGGCAGTTCCTAAAAACTGTCTGACTTGTTTTACGCTTTTTGGTATCGTGAGGCGTACAATCGCTTCGATTTTGTCTGGGTCCGTTTTTAGTTTGCCACCTCCGACAAGATAGCCTAAATACTTCAGCTCGGTGAAGCAAAATTTGGACTTTGAGAGGTTTATTGTTAGACCAGCTTCGCTTAAGCGTTTTCCTACAATTTTAAGCATTTCTATATGTGTATCGAAATCTTGTGATACAATCAATAAATCGTCCAAGTAGACAAATACCTTATCGCGGAAAATAGATGGTATAACCTTATCCATCAATCGACAAAGACGTTGCGCGGCATTGCATAGACCGAACGGCATCACGGTAAACTGATAGTGAGGTCTGTCCTGCACGGTAAATGCTGTTTTGGGTCTGCTTGCTTTGTCCAAAGGAATTTGCCAGAAGGCATCCTTTAGATCAACAGAAGAAATAAAATGAGTTTCCCCTAATCGACTTAAGAGGCCATCAATGTTTGGCAACGGGTACGCGTCTTTTATGGTAACTTTGTTTAATTCTCTTGCGTCTAGAGAAAGTCGATTTTTGCCGGGTTTCATCACTAACGTTGTCCTATTATTCCAACTCGCTTGAGTGGCTGGTTCTATAACTCCTAAACTAAGCATTCGGTCCAATTCCTCAAAAACTAACTTTCGTACCGCTGGTGATATCGGGTAGTATCGCATTTTCTTGGCAGGCGCGTCGCCTGTATCGATAACGTGTGTTTCGAGAGTGGTTTTACCCAGTCCATGTTTGGTATAACACTTGAATGCTTCCTTAGTTTGCTCAAGCTGCTTGTTTTGTTCAGTTGTTAACACATGTATATTAGGACCATCAGATTTAGGGGTCTGGGAGGACGAATCAACACTCAGACTGCTAATAAAACAAGGGGATATTTGAAACGCGTCCCAAAAATCAATACCGAGATAAAGTTCTTGTGACAAGGATGGGACTAAATAAAAAATTAATTTTTTCGACATATCACGACATTTTACTTCCACGTCTATTTTTCCAATGATGCTTTGACCCTTTCCATCGGCTGTTTTGATAATAGCTTGGTAGTCCAGAATAGGGGTGTTTAGCTTTCGGGCGAAATCCAAGCATCCCTTCCCCAAACAACTCACGGAGGCACCACTGTCCATCAGACCAGTGATTTTAACACCATTAATGGTGACGCACATGTATGGTCTTGAATCATTATCAGTTGGTAAACTGGCGGAAGCAATTCTTTTTCGTTGTTCTTTTCGATTTTCGTATCTATTACGAGTTTTTAAAATTCTTAGCGAACAATTCCGAAAAATTTCAGATTTTTTTTCTAAGTAACGAGCTAATCTTACATGATAAGGTACTATTTCACGAGCAATTGGTTTAACCACAATAGGTTTTTCTTTACTTAAAATTACAAATTTTTGTGTCTCAATATTATTGAACAAATTTTCGTTTTTGACTAGGGATGTGTTGATGTCGAGCACGCCTCCCCAGTCTGTAGGGTGCTCCTGGACTTGTTTCCCTGACATTTAGGACAATTTTTACTAATAACGTTCTCGAACCCACATCTGTAGCAGAAACGATTGCGTGTTTCGGACGGACACTCATAGAACCCGTGACCGACTTGCCGACAATTCCAGCATTTCATCTCTTGGCGCGCGCTGTTCTCACGATGAGCTAATGCGTCTAGTTCAAAATACCTTTCTTGTGGGTCGACCATTTCCATCTCGTGTACCCGTTTGAAATTGGTATTCTTAAAGTTATCGCGCGCTCCCTGTCTTTTCGCAATATTCCGCTCTGCCCTCCGACACTCGTCGAGCAGTTGGTCCATATTGTGGATAACCATTGGAAAAATTAATTGGGCTATTCCCTCTTTTAAATTATCTTTCACGATCCTAACCAATTCGTACTCGGGGATTTGGAGTCTCATCTGGTTTTTCAATGTCATGGTGGCCTTGTGATACTGCTCCGCCGATTCACTGTGAGTTTGCCTACGTTCCATAATTTTTCTTTGGATTTCGTAATCACTTTCGTGACGCCGAAATTTACGGAGCATAGTCCATTTCAAATCTTCGTAATCGATCTGAGCATGTTGCCTTCTATAGGTCCAAAACCAGTCATAGGCATCGCCTGCTAACAATTGATGGAAACTTTTCATCACTTCGGACACAGGGCAGTTGTAATCTACCCGAATTGCATCGACCCGAAACAAAAAATCTTCTACTGTACCGGTTTTTGACGTGCCATCAAACTTAAGCCCCCACTTATCTAGCTCATAGCGCCTACTTCGGAGATGGTATGAAAAGTTAGCAGCATTATTTTGCTGATAGTGTGGCTGACTCTGGTCACCTGGCATATAGGAGTACGGATGCGGTGGTTCAAATTGGGCAGAACTTTGTTGAGGGTAACCTGGCGGTCTTTGTGACTGAAATCCGGGAGGTGCTTGTGGTGGAAAATCAGAGGGTTGTTGTGGTTGTTGGAAACTGTGAGGTTGTCGTTGCTCAAAATTTAAGTTTTGTGGTTGTTCTAAATTAGAGGGTTGCTGTTGGGGTATAAAACTTCTATTTTCTTGATATTCGTTTTCTATTATGGTGGCTTCTCTTGCCCTACTCCGGTCTGAATCTAATGTCGGGGTGGTAATATTGTTTCGAATTCGGTCCCTTTCCGATTGCATAGTTTCTTTGACAATCTGTGGTATAAGTCGAAGCAAGGTTTCGTGCATTTCGCGCATTGTACTTGCTTGCGATTCGCCTACAGACGCGGCAACATAGTCGCGTAGAGTGAGACCATGCTCGTTCAATACTGCCCCCGGGGACAACATATTCTGAACAGATGGGGTAGGAAGTCTAGGATCGTGCGACGCTCTAAATGCGGTGCGAATGCCTTGAGCAGTTAGGCTGCTATACTCAGGTGAAGTTATCGTTGAGTCATGGGGAGAACCGGAAGTCTCATCATGACCTGGTAAATTTGCAGCTTGCGATCTTGTTGTCGCTGCTTTCTGTGACGTAGTAGGGTTTGGCATTGTTGTATTCCCGAGATTTGGTACTTGAATTGATGGTACTCTTCCTCTACCGTTAGCCCTTAAATTGTATTTATTCATTCCAATAAACACTGAATTAAAAAAAAACTTTCATAATTGACTACGAAAACTCAGAGAATTATAGTACCTTCTGGCTTTAGTTTTTCTACTGAACACCACAGAAATTCAAAAATCAAAACAACAAAAAAAACTTTCCAAAAAGTTTTTGCAAACTTGTAATGCCAATTGAAATGTAAATCTGAATACTTTTTATAATAACTAAAAGTGTGTTGAATGTAAATAGTATTAAGTAAAGACAATGTACAAAAGTAAATTAAATGTAAATGTAAATGGTTAAGTGTAAATTGTAATTTGTAATCTGTAATTTAGAATCAAGTTGATCGGAGATGAAAATTCGAATATTCAATGTAAATTCAAATTGTATCTGAATCCAAAAAAAATTGTTCAATACCGATTGTAAAGACAATTGACTAAATCAACACCGAAACTAATGTAATCTAGATTAAATTTAAATTATCAAAACTAAAAATATGTAAATCTAGAAAACTCTTATGTAAATTTAGCTCACTTAGTTCTAATCCTCCGAATCAATACTTCCAATGTATATTCAGTATCGAAAGTTAGTTAAGAATTGATTAATTCCACTGTAAATTTTAATGGAGTTATTCTATTTTTTTTTTTTTTGGTATATTTTTTCAAATTAACCGAATTGTACGGTATTAGAAAATTAAAATGTGACAGAGAATTGGTAGAATATAATTTCCAAATTAACACGCGAAATTTGGCTTAATAGCCAACCTTAATACAAATACGAATCCAGAAAACAATCCTGGCTAATAGAATCTGATTTGTAAATGCAGATGTAAGGGCAAATGTAAATGTAAATTTGTAAATTCAAATGTAATTTGTAAACTAGAAAATTTTATAGTATAAAAATGATAATAATAGAAATAAATAAATTAATAAATAACGCAAAACAATTAACATAAACTTATGTTAGGAAATAAACGTGTACATATAGCAACAACTTATAGCAACACCCAAATGGAGAGAAAAAAAAATGTATTTTATATTATTTGAAATTTTAAACTTATTTTAATCACTAAATTTTTATAAAATTTTAATAAAACAGGAAAATTAACTGAAACAAAATGCTTTGCAAAAATTTTAATTTATATGCGACTGACTTCGCCAGCCAACAAAAAAGAGAAAAAAAAAAAAAAAAGTGACGACATGAGACTTGGACTGGTGTTGTGTTGCCTAGCTTAGCATTTTCTCGAACTATATCGAATAGTTTCGAAATGCTTCAGCAACTGTGACTGTGGTCACTGAACTACAGCCTTTGTATTTTTCTCTTTTGTTAGAAACAAAAAAAAACAAAAATGTCTTCCGACCACAGCACACATTTGACTCGACGTTGTTTTTTTTTCTTTTGGCTTTCATTTGCCGGTGTCGCAAAAGTATTTGTATATACAGTTTTGACAAACACTTGACGAACACCCGTTACAAAAACTGAACAAATTCCAAACCAAAAAAAAAATCTACCATACTGTTACACTCTCATACAAAAATTACAAAAACTACAAAAACAGATTTCGGGAAACAACCGTACCGCCAGACAAGTGCCGCTAATGACCTGGGGTTCTCTTGACCCCAGTGAACATGACGTACACCCACCTTAGCGTCTCGGACACCTCCCAAAAACTTTTCACCTTTTGGTCGCCTGAACATTATCCTGTGCCTCATCGCAAACACTGCATATTGTGGACTTTATGAGTCCACATATCAGGGACATATGACGACACTTTGGCAACGTTCGGGCGAGCAAAAGTGTCCGGAGCTGATTTCAAAAAAAAAAACTAAAACAAAATGGAATCGGAAACAAAAAAACAGCTCCATTGTTGGGCGCCATTTGTGACAACTCACTGGTGGTGGGATTCGGAGCTGGTTCTGGGCACGCTTGCTTTTGGCGCGGCTGAACTCGCCGGAGTCGCGGGGTCTTTTATATTTTTGCTCCAAGTGAGCCACAAAAAATTTATAACTAATTTCGTGCCTTGAAAAAAACACTACCGGACGGAAATCTAAGGAGGGGAAATTCAAATGGAAAAATTGTTAAGGAAACGGAAATGAGAGAGAGTCAGCTGGCTGTCGAGCAGCGATGACCAAGCCTTTGGTGCATGGTGGTATGCACCTAGGCAGCCCACCCTATTGACCGATCATTTTATGACCGCACCGATGGCGTTTCGATTGCCCATTTTTTTTTAATTTTATTTGAAACGCCCCTTATTTGAGGTCTTTTTTTTTCTTTTCTTGTATAGGCGGCTATGTCAGCCTCGCATAGGAAATTTATTCCATATTGATTTTATTTATTCAATTTCGATTAAAAAAATTTTCTAATTTCTATAATTTTTTTATGTTTTTTTTTTTTATTCAATGTACTTGCATATTTTTTTTTAAATGGCTGCTGCCGACGACGAGAATGACGATGATGATGATGCTGACAATGATGACGATGATGCTGCCGATGATGACGATGATGACGATGAGCTGCCGATGATGACGAAGATGACTCCCACGAAGAAGAAGAGTTCGAAGTTTTGCTTAGGGAACTGTTCTGGTCGATGAGCACTGAGTTTACTGTCAGGATTTGCTTATGCAAATATATAAAATTTTTTTTTTATTTTAATTGTGGTCGCATGACCATCTTCATGTCAGGGTGAAAATTGAATGGCCGAGCCAACTGTGCCTCGTCCTCTTGCTCCCGTCTTTTTTTTTCTTTTTTTCTCTCCTCCTTTTTTCATCCTCTTCCTCCTTTTTCATTTTGGGCCATTATCGATAATCGATCGTTTTTGAGTGGGCCCTTGCAAGCTGTGGCATCACTGATCGCAACAGCTGATTTTCGGATAACAAAGGAGTACACAAAAAAAAGGAATGGAGGAAAACAACAGGAGTGAATTTCAAGGTACGTATTTTAATAATCAAGTGTTTATTAAAATTCTCCCTTTTTGACTCCAGGTGGCCGTCACACATATTTTCATTACGTCAACAAATTTAAGCACAAAATAGCTCCAAACTGTTTGCAAATTAGTAGACTATAAAGCACTCAAATCCATTTTGTTTAAATGGTAATCGGATCAAAAAATACATCGAACATGGTTCGGGACATGAAATACAAATTCCAATTCCGTATATTAAAATTTTCGACAAAATGTTCAGGTCAAGAGTTGTTCGAGAAATGTGGATCAAACGACACATTTTTAAAATGATCTTATTCTGACCGGAAACCCAAGATTCCAAAGACCAAATCTATTAGTATTTTATTCTACATATTTTAAAGTTATTCAAACTTTTTTCTAATATTCCAAATCATAGGTGGGATAAATTCAATTTAAAAAAATTCCAATAAAAACTTTGAATATTGTTAGATTATTTGCGCAATTTCCAAAATATTATAGTATGGGTATTAGGGTGGTTATTTTTTTGTATGGAGAAAAAAATTTGTTCTTTGATCATTGATTACGCCCCCTAGTTTTGTTCCTTTTTACACTAAGACTAAGCTGTAAAAATTTCAGAAAAAATATTGATGTTTAGGGATGCCGCAACACATCTAAAGTTAAGGATTTTCACCTGTTTTAACGATTTATGGTCGCGTAGTGTACACTTTGAACAGTATCGAATTAAAAATCCGAATTCTTATGTATTTTTGCCTCCTAAACACAATGGCGTTTCCAGTTTTGTCCTAAAAATTCCTTTTCAAGCAATATCCTCAAAAAATTAATTTTTAAGGATTTTTTCCAAATTAACATTTAAATATAATTCTTATGTATTTTGCCCTTCTAAACACAATGGCGTATCCAGTTTTGTCCTTAAAGTTCATTTTCAAATTATATCCTTAAAAACTGAATTTTTAAGGACCTTTACCAATTTATATTTTAATAGTTATAATTCTTATGTATTATTGTGGTGGAGTTTCGGAATGTGAATGAGAAAACGGCTTGTATAGCGATACAAAAATTTGTGAATCACTTGTGGTATTTTAGCCCTGAATCAGCAGCGTTTGCATTTTTTGATTCAAACATATCTTCTGAAACAAAACTTAAGATGTTCAAAAAAATATTGAAAACTAGTGACGAATCTCAGAATGAAGAAGATGTAAAGCGAATTCTTTTGCTGTCTGAAGACATCAATTCATTCATAAACAAAGGAATCGAAGATTTTATTACACCTGAATCAAAAAGAATTTTTGAGCGGTTTCAAATTAGGTGAGATTTTTTGAAATTTCATCCCAATGAGTGGGTTAATAGAGAAGACTTCCTTCACGGTCAAAACCTCATAGGATTAGTTAACGATACAGCCGAGCGAGGAGTAAAACTAATCTCAGATTTCAATGGATTCTTAACAAAAAATAGAGATCCACAACAACACCTACTAAAGGTATAATTAAATTTTTTTTATTTTAATTTAATAGTTAAAGAAATATTACAATTTTAAACCAGGTAGTTCAAGAATACGAAGCAAATTTCCGGGTTATAGTCGGGAAATACTATCTCAACCTTACGAGTAAAACTTATAACACAGGCCGACATGGTTTTACTTCTATATTCTCGTATATTTTTTATGGACCACTCTGTGCACAATGCTATAGAAGTACTTCGTTGCTGCATTATTTCAAGAGTTATAGTATAAAAACGACGTAAAGATCGGACTTTGCATTTTTGCCATTTTTCAAAAAAAACTGAAGTGATACCGAAAAACTGAGAACGCCATTGTGTTCAGAATGGTCCATAAAGATATGTTGGTCTGCGTAATCGAAGTTGAAATTTCATTTAATTAAAAAATTGTAAATTGCTGTTTACTAAATAAGTAAACCAAATGCCACATAAATGTAAACTTGTAAAAATCCAGATTCAAACATAAAAATGTTTTAATTGCAAAATTGTTTCCATTGTTCTTAGAATGTCAAAACATAAAAGAATTATGGATTTTGAAAACGATATTGTTGTGCATTGAATTTAGTTTCCAAGGATATCGTTTGAAGAGGAATGTTTAGGACAAAACTGGAAACGCCATTGTGTTTGGGAGGCAATAATACATAAGAATTATAACTATTAAAATATAAATTGGAAAAGGTCCTTAAAAATTCATTTTTTAAGGATGTAATTTGAAAATGAACTTTAAGGACAAAACTGGTTACGCCATTGTGTTTAGAAGGGCAAAATACATAAGAATTATATTTAAATGTTAATTTGGAAAAAATCCTTAAAAATTAATTTTTTGAGGATATTGTTTGAAAAGGAATTTTTAGGACAAAACTGGAAACGCCATTGTGTTGAGGAGGCAAAAATACATAAGAATTCGAATTTTTAATTCGATACTGTTCAAAGTGTACACTACGCGACCATAAATCGTAAAAACAGGTGAAAATCCTTAACTTTAGATGTGTTCCGGCATCCCATAAATAACTATTTTTTTTTCTGAAATTTTTACAGCTTAGTCTTAGTGTGAAAAGGAACAAAACTAGGGGACGTAATCAATGATCTGGAACAATTTTTTCTTAAGAACTAAAAATGCGTTGATATGAGATAGTACGTGCCTCTCAGTTTAATGGTGATTTTCATTTCCAATAAGTACTTTCTTATTTTTTCGAAGTTTCATTAGTAATAATTGACTACATTCATATATGACACCCTCAGAATGAAAAAAAGATCTACATTGTAGATCAATGAACTTACTGCAGCATTCTGTTTTATGAAGCAAACAAAAATTAAAAAATATTAAATTTGAACATTTTTTTATACAAGCAAAATTTAATTACATATAATGGTCAACTGAAGATATTGCAAATCCTTTTTTGTATTGTCTCAATACTTTCTTTTTCATAATATCCATCCACATATATACAGCGTGATTCCTAATAACTGTCGCACTTTTTTAAAGTGGCGCTGAGCGAAACCAAGCATGCGTTGACTTTTTAACCGTTATAGATTTTTATTCGCACATTGATTGCGAAATCAGCTGAACTTGTTGTAATTTTGATCATTTGTTATTAAAAGTTTTTGAGTAATGGAAGCGAAAAGGGAGCTTGTTCTGAAATTGCATTTGCAAGGGAAAAAACTCGCGAAATTGTTAAGTCTTTGGGCAACCTAGATGTTAACCGCAGATTTGTGCAACGCACTGTGGCTCGATTTAAGGCAACTGGGAGCGTTGAAATTTCCAAAAAACCAGGTCGAAAAATCACTGTTAGAACTCCTGGTCTGGTGAAGACTGTTCGCGAACGAATAAGGAGAAATTACGCAGTTTCTGGAAGACAAATGGCCAAGGACCTGAATGTGAGTCAAAAAACCATCCGAAACATCATAAAAAAGAATTTAAAGATGAAAGCTTACACTGAAATAAAAAATACATGTAGAATTGAAATTGCGTGCCTTTAAATTTTAATTTCATGACAAAATTTGTTAATTTGATGAGAATTGTATCATTCCATTCGTTTTTCATATCATATTGATACTTTTTTTGTTAAATTGGTATGAAAAACAATAAACTGATAGTATCACGTTTTACACTGCATTATCAATTCACAACATCAAACTTGGAGCACTACTTATCAATTAATATCCTACCAATACTACTTAATTCCCGTAATTTTATAGAAAATAAAGATCAGAATGCACATACTTCCACATGCGACCGCAGCCGGCTCAGCCGTGCCACCATAAAAAACGGGCGTTGAATAATTTTAGACGGCTTAGAACTCTGCCAGTTTTTCTGTGCCAAAACAATTACATAAATACAGAAAATGTGAAAAAAAACATTTTGTAATGAAAATAATGCGTTTATGGATGGAAATATATGATCACTAAGTTAAATTATGCATGTGAAAGTGATTATTTAGTTTTTCGATGCTCAATTTCATCAAATTCTAGTGTAGTGACGTAATTGCAGTGAATTAAAGTTCAGTAAATTTTATTAAATATCCAAAATTATTGAAGGGCGTAAATTTTACAAGGGGTAGATTTAAATATTTGCCGGTGAAATGCAATTCGCATCTATTTTCCTTTCTTTTGCGACATTTTCAGGCATCATAATAAGCATCATATGTCATATCAATTGTGACATCATACATAAATTGAAACATCTTTAATTTTTATGTGTTCGTTTTTTGCCGTTTCTAAAACGAATACATTTCATATTTTCTTTTTCTTCATTTTCGTAATAATTTTTTTGGGTCGAATTTTCTCATGTAAATTTACGTTGAATCCTTATCAAAATTAAGTTGGTATCCCATCAATTCCCCGCTCTTCCATATAAATGATAAAGATGTAGTATCAAATTTGATTTGTATCACTATCGGCCATATTTTGCCAACGAAATTTGAAGAATTGATGGTATTTTTAGCATTTTTTTGGTTTGGTGTACAAAAAGAAACGAATTGATGGCCTAACGGAGCCTTACAACAAACTACGCATAGTCAAACATTTTTTATACTATAATGCATTTTTAAATTATTTATTGCAGAAAAAATATTCATAATCATATAGCCCAATTATGGTTCACAACACAGCAGTTGTTTCTGTCTTCCATGTGAGAAATGCTATTATGGTAGACAGCAAAGCATATGAATGCAATCCACTGTTGTCATGCAACTCTGTTGTGTATTCTGTATACCTATTATGATCTACAACAGTTGTGTCTGATTGTCTGACTGATCTGTAAAAATTTGAAGTTAGCTACATTGGTGTTGTGTAGTTGCCGGCAAAAACAAGAAAATGGCTCCAACAAAGTAAAAAAAAAAATTTAACAAAATAAAAAGACGCGTTTTTCAATAATTATGTGATTATTCTTTGCAGGAAATTAGTTATATCCAACAAGGAGAAAATTCAGCTCCTGATCCGCAAAATGGAGCAGAATCCACCAACTGCATATAGTATATAAGTTATTTTTTTTGTCATGAAGACTGATTTTTTTTAAATGTTGAATGTGATTAACTGGTACGAAGTGCCCCAAATAAAAACAAAAAAAATCTTTTCGTATTTGAAGTAATTTTTTGGTTTATTTTCTATAAATTACGTGCAATAGAAATGCGAGTGCGCTCAGGGATTCTGATAGCTGCCATCGGCGAAGAAACGTAGGGCAGTGGCCAACTTCAGAATTGGTTTTTTCGGGTAATTCCAATGGATTGGAGCGTCTCGAAGCTGTCTCTTAGTTCGTGCTACCGTTACATCATCTTCGTCCTCACTCAAATAAATTAAAAAGGAAATGTTTATTTTTGCTTTTCAAATTTTCCATATATTTATAAATAAAATATTTGTCAAATCTGTCTATCAGCTGATAGCTGTCAAAAAGTAATAAGTTCCACACGCGTTCCACAATCAAGTGGGACAACAAAGTATTGCTGTGTACCATAATAAAGAGCTTCTGCTTTGTATACTCGACTGTTGTGTCTACTTGATGGAAGACGCAGCACTTTATTGTTGTGAACCATAATAGGGCTAATAATCAATAATTTGAAAAATACGTGCGCTTCAGAACATCACTAATAGTCTCATTCTAGCAACAAAAGTGACAACAAAAATTTTTATAAACTTAATAGATGATGACAAGACTTGTCATTGTCTATTATTGCTAGAACAAGGCTCAAAATTACAAATATCAAAAAATTTTCCAAATAAAATCCAAGCAGAATGCACAAAACGAAATAAAATTTTCGTTTTGTATTGTCCGCGATCAAAACTGTTGAATTCAAAAGTAAAGTTTAAATTTTTGAAAACGGACAAAATAAATTGCCCCGCTGAATCGCTTGTATGTGTATTTTACGAATGAAGGAAAAGTGCAAGAACAAATAGGCAAAAAAATTGAAAAGTGTAAATCCGCCGAGAATGCACGATTCAAAGAAAATGAAAAGTTCAGTAAAGTTTGTTTTCCAACCCTGCTTTTAACGTTACATAAGTGCAACGTTAAGCTTCGTTTCCAGCTCTAAAGAAACGACCCAAGAAAAATGTGGTCAAGTTTATACTGCTGTAAAATTGTATTAGGCAGAATTTTTTTGACAGATGACAAAGCAAAAATTTGCATTCCGCTTTTGCCTTTTGGAGCATTGCCGCTGTCTTCATACACTGTTGCTTTTTTTTTTGGTTAGCGGTCTATATTTGACAGCTTTTTTTAAATGAAGTTTAACAAGTATTTAAGAGCTGGAAACAAATCTTTAACAACGAAAATATTTTTGAAAAAAGTGGAAAATAAGTTAATTTAATGAATTTTGTTATTAATCTCTTATCTTCGCATTTTACCAAAAATGTCAATGTAGTACCTATGTACTTTTGCCTTTGAAATTGTACCAAAAAAGTAGAATTGTACCAAAAAAATCATCCCTGATGCAGTGTAAAACGTGATACTATACTATACTATTTTACAATTAAACAAAAAGTAACAATATGATATGAAAAACGAATGGAATGATACAATTCTCATCAAATTAACCAATTTTGACATGAAATTAAAATTGAAAGGCAAGCAATTTCAATTTTACATGCTTTTTTATTTCAGTGCAGAGCATACAAAATTTCAGAACTCTAGGTTCAGCGGCTTGTGCTAGGCGGTGATAAATTGAAACATCTTTAATTTTTATGTGTTCGTTTTTTGCCGTTTCTAAAACGAATACATTTCATATTTTCTTTTTCTTCATTTTCGTAATAATTTTTTTGGGTCGAATTTTCTCATGTAAATTTACGTTGAATCCTTATCAAAATTAAGTTGGTATCCCATCAATTCCCCGCTCTTCCATATAAATGATAAAGATGTAGTATCAAATTTGATTTGTATCACTATCGGCCATATTTTGCCAACGAAATTTGAAGAATTGATGGTATTTTTAGCATTTTTTTGGTTTGGTGTACAAAAAGAAACGAATTGATGGCCTAACGGAGCCTTACAACAAACTACGCATAGTCAAACATTTTTTATACTATAATGCATTTTTAAATTATTTATTGCAGAAAAAATATTCATAATCATATAGCCCAATTATGGTTCACAACACAGCAGTTGTTTCTGTCTTCCATGTGAGAAATGCTATTATGGTAGACAGCAAAGCATATGAATGCAATCCACTGTTGTCATGCAACTCTGTTGTGTATTCTGTATACCTATTATGATCTACAACAGTTGTGTCTGATTGTCTGACTGATCTGTAAAAATTTGAAGTTAGCTACATTGGTGTTGTGTAGTTGCCGGCAAAAACAAGAAAATGGCTCCAACAAAGTAAAAAAAAAAATTTAACAAAATAAAAAGACGCGTTTTTTAATAATTATGTGATTATTCTTTGCAGGAAATTAGTTATATCCAACAAGGAGAAAATTCAGCTCCTGATCCGCAAAATGGAGCAGAATCCACCAACTGCATATAGTATATAAGTTATTTTTTTTGTCATGAAGACTGATTTTTTTTAAATGTTGAATGTGATTAACTGGTACGAAGTGCCCCAAATAAAAACAAAAAAAATCTTTTCGTATTTGAAGTAATTTTTTGGTTTATTTTCTATAAATTACGTGCAATAGAAATGCGAGTGCGCTCAGGGATTCTGATAGCTGCCATCGGCGAAGAAACGTAGGGCAGTGGCCAACTTCAGAATTGGTTTTTTCGGGTAATTCCAATGGATTGGAGCGTCTCGAAGCTGTCTCTTAGTTCGTGCTACCGTTACATCATCTTCGTCCTCACTCAAATAAATTAAAAAGGAAATGTTTATTTTTGCTTTTCAAATTTTCCATATATTTATAAATAAAATATTTGTCAAATCTGTCTATCAGCTGATAGCTGTCAAAAAGTAATAAGTTCCACACGCGTTCCACAATCAAGTGGGACAACAAAGTATTGCTGTGTACCATAATAAAGAGCTTCTGCTTTGTATACTCGACTGTTGTGTCTACTTGATGGAAGACGCAGCACTTTATTGTTGTGAACCATAATAGGGCTAATAATCAATAATTTGAAAAATACGTGCGCTTCAGAACATCACTAATAGTCTCATTCTAGCAACAAAAGTGACAACAAAAATTTTTATAAACTTAATAGAAGATGACAAGACTTGTCATTGTCTATTATTGCTAGAACAAGGCTCAAAATTACAAATATCAAAAAATTTTCCAAATAAAATCCAAGCAGAATGCACAAAACGAAATAAAATTTTCGTTTTGTATTGTCCGCGATCAAAACTGTTGAATTCAAAAGTAAAGTTTAAATTTTTGAAAACGGACAAAATAAATTGCCCCGCTGAATCGCTTGTATGTGTATTTTACGAATGAAGGAAAAGTGCAAGAACAAATAGGCAAAAAAATTGAAAAGTGTAAATCCGCCGAGAATGCACGATTCAAAGAAAATGAAAAGTTCAGTAAAGTTTGTTTTCCAACCCTGCTTTTAACGTTACATAAGTGCAACGTTAAGCTTCGTTTCCAGCTCTAAAGAAACGACCCAAGAAAAATGTGGTCAAGTTTATACTGCTGTAAAATTGTATTAGGCAGAATTTTTTTGACAGATGACAAAGCAAAAATTTGCATTCCGCTTTTGCCTTTTGGAGCATTGCCGCTGTCTTCATACACTGTTGCTTTTTTTTTTGGTTAGCGGTCTATATTTGACAGCTTTTTTTAAATGAAGTTTAACAAGTATTTAAGAGCTGGAAACAAATCTTTAACAACGAAAATATTTTTGAAAAAAGTGGAAAATAAGTTAATTTAATGAATTTTGTTATTAATCTCTTATCTTCGCATTTTACCAAAAATGTCAATGTAGTACCTATGTACTTTTGCCTTTGAAATTGTACCAAAAAAGTAGAATTGTACCAAAAAAATCATCCCTGATGCAGTGTAAAACGTGATACTATACTATACTATTTTACAATTAAACAAAAAGTAACAATATGATATGAAAAACGAATGGAATGATACAATTCTCATCAAATTAACCAATTTTGACATGAAATTAAAATTGAAAGGCAAGCAATTTCAATTTTACATGCTTTTTTATTTCAGTGCAGAGCATACAAAATTTCAGAACTCTAGGTTCAGCGGCTTGTGCTAGGCGGTGATAAGTTCACCAATCAATCATTTGGGACAAACACTTTAATATTTATAATTACGTGACGCCTGACTTGAAGTTCTCATTTGTGCAAGGAAAAATTTAAAACCACAAAAATAAACAATTTTTTCTAATCATACACAAAAAGCCGTGTCCAAATCGGTTCAATATTGCTCAAGATAAACGAAAATCTCGTATTTTGGGCGGCCATTTTGTATGAGAGGTAGGCGTGGTTTTTGTCCGATGTTGTCCATTTTCAATACCATCCAAATAAAAGTAAAAAGAGGCTGAATTCCAAAATATGGAGTCGATAACTCTAAAATTGCGTGAATGGGCGGTGCCACGCCCACTTAAAATCATCAAAGTCGAAAGCAACGATTTAATGTAATAAAACTATTTTGTCTAGCTAGCTTCTACTAAACAAAACACTGTGCGTCGCACTTTTGGAATAAGAAGCATAATACCACGTGTGCTGGGAAGTATCCCAGATATATTTTGAAGTCGTACTAAAATTGTATGAGTGGTACCGCGCTCCTTTGAACAGTGAAGCCCAAAGTAGTACCCCTCTAGAAAAGCGAGGATGGTCTTCCAGTAGGGAAGGCTTCCACACAAAGGAATAGGAAGATTTAAGGAATATTAAATTTTTAGTACTTCTCAAAAGACTTCCAAAGACGGAATGTTGAACAAATGCTGTACTAATCTTCCGTTTCACTTCCAAAAGAATGCATGTGGAAGTTTTGCTTTTGTGCTAATCTTCCCCTTCACTTTTAGATAATTTTCTACGACCTTTGTGATTTACTGTTATTCCGCAAATTGGATGAATATTCTTTCAGTTTTCGTTATTTGCGCTCAGTTTGGCATCAAATATATTCGCGGTAAGTAGAGTGGAGCAAAGTGTAAATATAATTATAGTTATTAATTCATTTATTAAATACGAATATATATTTTTCGTTTTCAGTTCAAAAACCGATTCTACAGAGAAACATTTGAATAGAAGAAGGAGGTACACATGAGGCTACACATGAACACGTTATCTTAGTCTTCTTTATTATTATATAAATAATGAAATAAATCTCTTGTGAAGCCTTCTCAAACTCATTTCACTTCTCAATGAATTCAGGGCTCTTTGCAGCAAACTAGGCTGTACTAAAAATTTAGAACTTCTTTTCTCTCTCCTAAAGAAGGGAACGGGAAGGCCATATTTCTTCTTTGGAGGAAATACAACCTATTAATAGGATATGTAGCGGAATTCTTCCACATAGCTTCTTTAGGAAGCAATGAGAAAGTTTTTTAAACCTTCCCTCCAATGACATCTAATGTTAAATTGAAATTATGTTTCCATTGGAAAGGAGTGCTTCCAAGCTTCCCCGAAAGGCTTCTGGCATTCGCTCTAGAATCATTCCATTTTCTAGAGGGACGTTACTCTTCCGGAGCTCACAAATAAACGTATGGTGTAAGTATGATTCTGATACGTTCAGTGGTTGAGCCGTGATGTTCACTCATACATATGCGAAGACATTTTTAGGTCCGGGTCAAAAACCGTTCACCACCAGTTGGTAAAAATATGAATATGCCAAATATAAAGTAAAACTGCATGGTATTATTAAAATTATATGGTTTTTTGATGTTATAGTTCGCAGTTTTTGCATATTGAAAGTATTATCGAAGGAGTGTTCAAAAATAACATTTGTATGTTCAGTTGGGGCTCAGAAATAGGCGAGGTATAACATAAGAACAAATTACAGTGAAAAAAGTGGCGTCCCAACTTATACGAGATGAGTGTCCCAACCTTTACACAACAGGCCATTTCGCAAACACCAAAAAATTACTTTAACGCTTCGCTATATTTCCATTACTATTTCACGTAATGAAAATACACTGAATAGACCACACAAAGATCACAATGATCGGACCAGTTCCGCGGATGTTGCACCACTTTATTTCTTTTTTTCAATATTGCGTTCAGTGTAAAGTTACGAAGTCCCATATAAATCGAATTACCCACTTTCGCACGCCCATGTCCAAATTTCTCGACCATTTTTTGAGGAGAGGTGTTAATGCTGACTTCCATCTATCGTTTAAGCCTAAAATCATAAAGATCGGACTAGATCCGCGGATGTTGCACCACGTTCTTTCTTTTTTCAATATTGCGTTCCGTGAAAAGTTACTAAGTCCCATATAAATCGAATTACCCACTTACGCTCACCCACGTCCAATTTGTTGACCATTTTTTTTATCCCCCACGTTGCACATGTGTCGTGGATCGCGCCAGTGACGTCAACATTATTGTCAACGCGAAGTATTGATTGCTGGTGTGGTCTCCGCAATACTTGCAGATGGTGCACAATGAGTGGTATTTATGTGTGGTATACGCAATGACTGCTGATGGTGCGCAGTATCGATATCTGCTATGCCTGTTTACTTTAGCAACTACTTTGTTGGTGGGTGATCGTATTAACTCCTCCCTCGTTTAAGTGAAGGACGTCCTCGGACTTCTTTAGGTTATCAACGAAAGCTTGAATGTTGTGTTGATCGCGAAACCTCTGATGTTTTTGGTAAAGCTTGACCGAAGTGTAGCAAAAGATCAAAAAGATAGTCGGGACCAATGCAGATATTAATGGCCGTTTTATTTGCCCTTTGTCAATTTCATTAATGTATCGCGTTGACACTGCGGTGACTGGAGATTTTTTTACGTAGCTCATCAGGTTTTGGTATAAGGAGTCATTGATTCGGACCTCGTCGTCAAAGGTGAGAAGAAACGTGCCAGTCACAATCTGCTCGTTGTTATTATTAATTTTGATCTTAGCGGTTTCATCATTAATAATGATAACGTCGATGACTGCTAGAGTTTCAAGATGGCTAGGACGAATAGTGCAATGTGCAGTGCCACCAGAATGAAGTTGTTGTGCGCACGTTGTGTAAGGCAATTTCTTGCAGAATTTTGTTGAAAGCGTGGTGCTGCAATTTCCAATTGGCACCACTTTATTAACATATTCGGCTAAGTTATTTTCGTCGGCAAAATTAAGAATGGTACGATGCTGAACGGGAAACAAAATATTTTCTTACATACTAAACTTGGCTTAGGATATTTACTAAGAAAATGTAAAAAATTATTATTTAATAAAACTTTGATATGGGCTACTTCCATCAAGTCAGTAATAGTTATGTTCGTGGAGCTCTCATTGATAATGTTTTTCAAATCGTTAGAGTCTAAAATGGCGGGGTTAATTATTCCAATCTTTGTGAGCGTGACCGATAACATCAAAGCCTCGAGTTCTGAAATTAGTATCCTATCTCTTGAAAGCAAAGTTCCGTATCGTCTTTATGGACCACCCCCCTTTTATTAAAACCGTTGTCCCCAAGTCGGCATCTACCGTTTGCTCAATGTACAAAGGTGTGAGTTTATTTCTGCGTTGAGCTCTGGGGGAAAATAGTTTTACTATCCTGTTGTTACCTTTCCTTCTTCGCTTTTTAAAATTTATTTTACTGAAATCTATAACCAAACATTTTTTTTTATTTCTTTGCTCGTCGGTGCCCTTGTTTTCAACCACCCAGACGGGGTTATGATAAGGTGACCTAGATGGTCTGATTATGCCATCTTTCAACAAATCTCGTGTTTCAGAGTTTACAAATTCAGATACATCCATTGGATAAGGGTATAATTTTGAATATATGGGTTCTTTGTTTTCAGTTGTGGTAGTACTAATGATATTAGTGTTGTAGGGAAGTGCTTCGTAGGGTTCCGCAGAGACACCCATTTGGTTTTTCATAATTTCTGGAAATTTTCCTATTTGAGCTTCGGGTACTACTATATCTTCAATGATTAAAAAATTAGCCTGATCGTATTCTATAAGGTCATCTACCTCTTGGTCTGCCTCAATTTGGTATTCAAGACCTACTTGATTAAGTGAAGGTTCGTTTTGAGCTAAATGATAGTTATATGTGTAACCTTGGCCGACTTGTTTTTGCGTTGACCATCGATTACGAAAATTTTTACTTTGGGATGGGCCACTTTGGTTTTGTTGGTATTGTGTGGGCTGCCTAAAACGTGATGATTGGTCTACGTCCATCTTTTGCACCGGTTCTTGTTTAGGTGGGGCTCCGCTAGAGGGTCCCTGTTGTCTATTAAAATAAGAATTCTTTCCCTGTTGGTTGTAGCCATTGTCCCATGTCGTACATTTTCCTCTGACTTGTTGCCTATGTTCGTTCTGCTGAGCCCTTTCTTCTACACTCCTAGCTAAATTGCTGGCAAACATGTAACGTTCGTGGTTGGATTCCACTTCTTGGGCTAAGGCCAAAGCGGAAGGAAGATCTTTTGGTCTTGCTGAGAAAAGAACGTCACTCAATGACTTCCTTGTTCCCGAAATGAATACACGTAATGCGTCCATTCTGTATTTTTCATTAAGCGACGCAGCCACGATATTGTCGTAGGTCATGATCGCTTTGTTCGTAAGCAATGTAAGTTTTTTCTCTACTTCGTCGTAGTACTGCAGTAGTGTCATATTTCCCTGTCTTAGCGTCGACATTTCTTGTTCTATTAAGTATATTGGGCGTTTGTCTGCGTATGTAAAGTCAAGCCTGTTTATTATGGCCTTGAAATTTAATGGGGTACTAAATGATGAAAGTACCATGTCAGCTGGCCCCTTAATTTTATTTCTCATTATACCTAAAGCCTGATAATGTTTGGAGCTGCCGTCATATTTTTCATAAATTTTATAAGCGGTGTGTGCCGCTTTCCTCCACGAGACGTATGTCTCGTGTTTTCCCTCAAAGTCTGGCAAGGATTTCACAATGTCTAATGTTTCATTGCACGCGACCTCTGTTCGAATCCCTGCGTCTACGTAAGTCTCTACCTCGGGAGTACTGACATTAAAATTATCGAAACGACTGTTAATAGTCTGTAATTTTCTATCAAAATTTCTTTCCTGCAAGACAAGCGCGCTAGTAACAGCGGCTTCTACTACTGCCTTTAATTGTTCTGGGGTCATTGCCATAATTATATTCTCTTTGTAGTCTAAACTGTAACACCTATTTTTCTTGAATTTTTCTAGCAAATCTTCTATTTTGCTATCACTCATATAAGATGTTTTATTGACTCGTGCTTATTATATTTTGGTCAGCACACAAGGATTGAAAATTTAATTTTTGTATCAAAATTTTTTCACCAAAAATATTTTTAAAATTATATGACAATGAGCGTTCCACTTACATGTTCTTATTGAATACTATATATTTAATAGACATAAACATATGCTGCTGCCGTCGGTGTTGACGTTCGCCGCTGCTTCAGTTATTGTCCTTTTTGTATTTTATTCCTTCGCTGCAGTCGTTGTTGACGCGCTGCTTTAGTTGTTGGATTTTTTATTTTATCCCGTCGCTGCCGTCGGTGTTGACGCGCTGCTTCAGTTTTTGTACTCTTTATTTTATTCTGTCGCTGCCGTCGGTGTTGACGCGCTGCTTCAGTTTTTGTACTCTTTATTTTATTCTGTCGCTGCCGTCGGTGTTGACGAGCCGCTTCAGTTGGTATTTTTCTTTTTTGAGTTTGATTTTTTCGGAAATCGAAGGTACGATTACTCCGTTGGGCGCCAATTAAGAAGTGCCATGTTGCACAAAATAAAAACAAAGTTCCGTTCTTTGCTCGACGACCGAGCTATTTAATATCCTAAAATCAACTAACTACTAAGGACAAAATTACTTAAAACTAAACCTAGCCATGTGCCCTAAAACTGCTGCTCTCCCGCATCGAACGTGGTGTCAAACTGCTGATCCCCCACGTTGCACATGTGTCGTGGATCGCGCCAGTGACGTCAACATTATTGTCAACGCGAAGTATTGATTGCTGGTGTGGTCTCCGCAATACTTGCAGATGGTGCACAATGAGTGGTATTTATGTGTGGTATACGCAATGACTGCTGATGGTGCGCAGTATCGATATCTGCTATGCCTGTTTACTTTAGCAACTACTTTGTTGGTGGGTGATCGTATTAACTTACATAATAACATATAACGAAAAGCTTTTCGTTGACCAATTATTTTCATTTCAAAATAAAATATAAACATTTCCTCCATTGGTTTTTTTTTTATTTATTTGCAGTTTTCTCGCGTTCGATTTGCAATTTACAATATTGTATTTGCAAAGCGCAAAGTTCGTTCTGTTTTTTCAACAGCTCCTATTGTTGGTCCTTTTTTTTTCATCCATGGATACCTTTTGAGTTTTTACCTTAGGGCATCAGATTTTTTCTTCTTTAGTGCTTGAGGTTCGTACTTTGTATAAGACGCTTCACAATTCTTATCCTCATTTTGAATGTTAGAAAAAATTTCCTCTACATCGCTGAACACGCTTTCGTTTAGATTTCCCTTGCTACGATTTTCTACCCCATTTTCATCTAGATCCACTTCAGCAATCACTTCAAAGGAGTCAGCGTCGCAATCAGCAATATTTCGTAGTCCATTGATAGACTCGGGATTCAAAATTGATAGTAGTTTCTGATCACTACTACTGAGCTCTCGGATTGCTGATGGGGCTCCTCCAGTTCCTTTCATGTAATTTTTTGAGGCAGTGTCGGATTTTTTTAATGTTTTCTTCATATTTTAATTTGAGGCACGATGCAACTCTTTTATTGCCCACGGCACATGCATTAAAATTTTGCGCAATTGAATTCCAAGCCTTTTTTTGTCCAGCTGTGACTGCGTTCTTGTTTTCAATAATATTTTTTTTGTTATAACGCAGTCTAGAAGTTGCCATTGAAAAATGTTCCGCTCGCTTTCTTTTAGCCGCTGCTTTCATAGCTTTCTGGAATTATAATCATCTTCTATTAATATAAATGATTTTAATACAGACTTGTTTTCTTACAGATTTCCAAAATTGTAGTCAAGTTTACGTTTTTTTCAAAATTTTCTGTCTGTTTCTATTTTTTTGACAGCAAAATATTTCAATGATGCCAGCCTTTAATTTTCTTTATAAAATAATCTCAGGTTTATTAACCACACATTGAATAAGTTTTTGAAACTGAATATATTTAATCTACTGTTAAAATTTGAAATAATTTTAAACTAAGGTTATTTAATCTGAGATATTCTCGTTTTTATTGAAACCGGCCCTTAGTGTGTTCAGTAAGGCGGGTCGGTATCCATACAAAAAAAAAATTTGAAAAGTCCACCCCTCATTCGAAAGCTTACCTCAAAAGAATTTCAACGCAAAACAATTTTTTATATTAGGCATGCCCAAAAAACAGCTTAAATTGATTTTTCTTCATTTGATGTCCGATCGACAAGTGCGATATACCGTTGGAAAGGTATCGACGAGTACTTCATTTTTCAAATACCGGCGATGCCTCCTTCAACTAGAAAAAACAGTTACAAAAATAAAAACATCCTGAATTCCAATTTTTATTTCTTACCTTCCCAGAATTTCAAAAATCATTCAACTTTCGCCTTGGAAGTATTAAGTTTAATCCATTAACAAAAAATATACAGTGAAAAAGTGAAAAACAACATAAAGTAACACCAAAAAAAGTATTCGAAATGCAGTTTTTAATAAAATTCAGCACTTTTCAAAATGTTTATAATAATATCCTTAGTACCATTTTAAAGGTCTAATCAATACCTTTCAAATGCCTACAAGGTCACTTTAATCCGTAAAGTACACTTCGAGAAAAAACAAATTATTTTCTTTTTTTTGCACGTCTTTGTAATGGTTTATTTTTATTTTATTTAACTTTTTACAACCCTTATATTAACTTGCTTTGGGTGGACTATATATATATTATATATATCCTCAAATCTGCGGCGAGCTTTTTTATACACTTCCACATGAGCTAGAGAGCTGAAATTTGGAACACTGTGACAATGCATTCTACTAAATTTTTATTTTATATTATTTTGGGGTCCATCAGAGGCGTAGGGGGCCGTGGGGGACTCAAACCCCTTTTTTTTAAACATGGCATAACTTCCAATTCCTTCAAGCTATAATGATGAATGCTGGTAGGTGAGTTCTTATTGGGGGCAACGGGGAGCGGGATGGAGCCAATTAAAAGTTCTAACTTCCGTATTTTGTAAGCTACAAGGCTGAAATTTTTTACTTAGGTTCGCATTCGGGAAAAAGGGGGAAAAAGGGGGGAGAAAAAAATTTAAAAAAAAAGAGTAAAATAAAAAGAGAGTAAAAAACAAGTTTTTTAAAATATAACCCTTTAAACGACTAAAAAGCAGAAAATAATAAAGCAAATTTATTTTCATTAATTTCAGCAATTTCGATTTTAAATTAAGGGTTTTTGGCGACTTTAAAATCTGCAATGATATTCGGAGTACCCAAAAGTACCCAAAAACCCTTAATTTTAAATCGAAACTGCTGAAATTAATTTAAAGGAAATTTATTTTCTGCTTTTTAGTCGGTTAAAGGGTTACATTTTAAAAAACTTGTTTTTTACTTTCTTTTTATTTCTTTGCCAATTTGCTTACAATAATTTGTAGCAACATTTTCTTAAATTCAGTTTTCGTGGAATTCGAACCGACGTCCTCTGGAGTTTGGAGTGCACTCTAACCGACTCGTCTTTCTGCGGCATTATTGACAATCGTCTAAACGTTTGTATGTTTCTCAGCAAGCAATCTCTTTTTTGGTTTCTAAAAGTATAAATGGAAGTTTTCAAATCAAAAACAGAAACTTCAATTGTATATTGCTCAATTAGTGTGAGTTTCTTTAGGTCCAAATAAAAAAAACTATTTATAATTGAGGTGTTTTTATTGTCCAATATTTCGACTTTAATTTAGTGTAAAAGTATCTTCTTTGATCCAAAAGATGACTTTTGAAGAAGGCTAAGGCGTTGCAAAGTGTTTTCAGATAGAATACGAGTACAAAGATCGCATCAGATTACAGTTCACAGGAGCGAATATTTTAATAAAAAAATGTTTTATAGTAAACTGGTTATATTTAGCAAGACTCAACTTTTTGCATTAAAATATTGGTTGTGGAAATTTTTCAGGAAAGATGTGTGAAATTTCTTACCAACATGTAGTAAATTTCATTAAGAAAGCATGCATACAAATTCATCAATGAAAATTTTTCCTGCTGGGTAGGTGCATGTACTTTTGAATTTGAAATTGTACCAAAAAAGTAGAATTGTACCAAAAAAATCATCCCTGATGCAGTGTAAAACGTGATACTATCAGTTTATTGATTTCATACCAATTAAACAAAAAGTAACAATATGATATGAAAAACGAATGGAATGATACAATTCTCATCAAATTAACCAATTTTGACATGAAATTAAAATTGAAAGGCAAGCAATTTCAATTTTACATGCTTTTTTATTTCAGTGCAGAGCATACAATATTTCAGAACTCCGATTTTTGTCCGATGTTGTCCATTTTCAATACCATCCAAATAAAAGTAAAAAGAGGATGAATTCCAAAATATGGAGTCGATAACTCTAAAATTGCGTGAATGGGCGGTGCCACGCCCACTTAAAATCATCAAAGTCGAAAGCAACGATTTAATGTAATAAAACTATTTTGTCTAGCTAGCTTCTACTAAACAAAACACTGTGCGTCGCACTTTTGGAATAAGAAGCATAATACCACGTGTGCTGGGAAGTATCCCAGATATATTTTGAAGTCGTACTAAAATTGTATGAGTGGTACCGCGCTCCTTTGAACAGTGAAGCCCAAAGTAGTACCCCTCTAGAAAAGCGAGGATGGTCTTCCAGTAGGGAAGGCTTCCACACAAAGGAATAGGAAGATTTAAGGAATATTAAATTTTTAGTACTTCTCAAAAGACTTCCAAAGACGGAATGTTGAACAAATGCTGTACTAATCTTCCGTTTCACTTCCAAAAGAATGCATGTGGAAGTTTTGCTTTTGTGCTAATCTTCCCCTTCACTTTTAGATAATTTTCTACGACCTTTGTGATTTACTGTTATTCCGCAAATTGGATGAATATTCTTTCAGTTTTCGTTATTTGCGCTCAGTTTGGCATCAAATATATTCGCGGTAAGTAGAGTGGAGCAAAGTGTAAATATAATTATAGTTATTAATTCATTTATTAAATACGAATATATATTTTTCGTTTTCAGTTCAAAAACCGATTCTACAGAGAAACATTTGAATAGAAGAAGGAGGTACACATGAGGCTACACATGAACACGTTATCTTAGTCTTCTTTATTATTATATAAATAATGAAATAAATCTCTTGTGAAGCCTTCTCAAACTCATTTCACTTCTCAATGAATTCAGGGCTCTTTGCAGCAAACTAGGCTGTACTAAAAATTTAGAACTTCTTTTCTCTCTCCTAAAGAAGGGAACGGGAAGGCCATATTTTGAGAAAGTTTTTTAAACCTTCCCTCCAATGACATCTAATGTTAAATTGAAATTATGTTTCCATTGGAAAGGAGTGCTTCCAAGCTTCCCCGAAAGGCTTCTGGCATTCGCTCTAGAATCATTCCATTTTCTAGAGGGACGTTACTCTTCCGGAGCTCACAAATAAACGTATGGTGTAAGTATGATTCTGAT
The DNA here is from genome assembly GCA_951394025.1 of Heteromyza rotundicornis. Lineage (NCBI taxonomy): Eukaryota > Metazoa > Arthropoda > Insecta > Diptera > Heleomyzidae > Heteromyza > Heteromyza rotundicornis. Next base: position 4,800,145 of record OX596013.1, on the reverse strand, counting down.
ACGTTCAGTGGTTGAGCCGTGATGTTCACTCATACATATGCGAAGACATTTTTAGGTCCGGGTCAAAAACCGTTCACCACCAGTTGGTAAAAATATGAATATGCCAAATATAAAGTAAAACTGCATGGTATTATTAAAATTATATGGTTTTTTGATGTTATAGTTCGCAGTTTTTGCATATTGAAAGTATTATCGAAGGAGTGTTCAAAAATAACATTTGTATGTTCAGTTGGGGCTCAGAAATAGGCGAGGTATAACATAAGAACAAATTACAGTGAAAAAAGTGGCGTCCCAACTTATACGAGATGAGTGTCCCAACCTTTACACAACAGGCCATTTCGCAAACACCAAAAAATTACTTTAACGCTTCGCTATATTTCCATTACTATTTCACGTAATGAAAATACACTGAATAGACCACACAAAGATCACAATGATCGGACCAGTTCCGCGGATGTTGCACCACTTTATTTCTTTTTTTCAATATTGCGTTCAGTGTAAAGTTACGAAGTCCCATATAAATCGAATTACCCACTTTCGCACGCCCATGTCCAAATTTCTCGACCATTTTTTGAGGAGAGGTGTTAATGCTGACTTCCATCTATCGTTTAAGCCTAAAATCATAAAGATCGGACTAGATCCGCGGATGTTGCACCACGTTCTTTCTTTTTTCAATATTGCGTTCCGTGAAAAGTTACTAAGTCCCATATAAATCGAATTACCCACTTACGCTCACCCACGTCCAATTTGTTGACCATTTTTTTTATCCCCCACGTTGCACATGTGTCGTGGATCGCGCCAGTGACGTCAACATTATTGTCAACGCGAAGTATTGATTGCTGGTGTGGTCTCCGCAATACTTGCAGATGGTGCACAATGAGTGGTATTTATGTGTGGTATACGCAATGACTGCTGATGGTGCGCAGTATCGATATCTGCTATGCCTGTTTACTTTAGCAACTACTTTGTTGGTGGGTGATCGTATTAACTCCTCCCTCGTTTAAGTGAAGGACGTCCTCGGACTTCTTTAGGTTATCAACGAAAGCTTGAATGTTGTGTTGATCGCGAAACCTCTGATGTTTTTGGTAAAGCTTGACCGAAGTGTAGCAAAAGATCAAAAAGATAGTCGGGACCAATGCAGATATTAATGGCCGTTTTATTTGCCCTTTGTCAATTTCATTAATGTATCGCGTTGACACTGCGGTGACTGGAGATTTTTTTACGTAGCTCATCAGGTTTTGGTATAAGGAGTCATTGATTCGGACCTCGTCGTCAAAGGTGAGAAGAAACGTGCCAGTCACAATCTGCTCGTTGTTATTATTAATTTTGATCTTAGCGGTTTCATCATTAATAATGATAACGTCGATGACTGCTAGAGTTTCAAGATGGCTAGGACGAATAGTGCAATGTGCAGTGCCACCAGAATGAAGTTGTTGTGCGCACGTTGTGTAAGGCAATTTCTTGCAGAATTTTGTTGAAAGCGTGGTGCTGCAATTTCCAATTGGCACCACTTTATTAACATATTCGGCTAAGTTATTTTCGTCGGCAAAATTAAGAATGGTACGATGCTGAACGGGAAACAAAATATTTTCTTACATACTAAACTTGGCTTAGGATATTTACTAAGAAAATGTAAAAAATTATTATTTAATAAAACTTTGATATGGGCTACTTCCATCAAGTCAGTAATAGTTATGTTCGTGGAGCTCTCATTGATAATGTTTTTCAAATCGTTAGAGTCTAAAATGGCGGGGTTAATTATTCCAATCTTTGTGAGCGTGACCGATAACATCAAAGCCTCGAGTTCTGAAATTAGTATCCTATCTCTTGAAAGCAAAGTTCCGTATCGTCTTTATGGACCACCCCCCTTTTATTAAAACCGTTGTCCCCAAGTCGGCATCTACCGTTTGCTCAATGTACAAAGGTGTGAGTTTATTTCTGCGTTGAGCTCTGGGGGAAAATAGTTTTACTATCCTGTTGTTACCTTTCCTTCTTCGCTTTTTAAAATTTATTTTACTGAAATCTATAACCAAACATTTTTTTTTATTTCTTTGCTCGTCGGTGCCCTTGTTTTCAACCACCCAGACGGGGTTATGATAAGGTGACCTAGATGGTCTGATTATGCCATCTTTCAACAAATCTCGTGTTTCAGAGTTTACAAATTCAGATACATCCATTGGATAAGGGTATAATTTTGAATATATGGGTTCTTTGTTTTCAGTTGTGGTAGTACTAATGATATTAGTGTTGTAGGGAAGTGCTTCGTAGGGTTCCGCAGAGACACCCATTTGGTTTTTCATAATTTCTGGAAATTTTCCTATTTGAGCTTCGGGTACTACTATATCTTCAATGATTAAAAAATTAGCCTGATCGTATTCTATAAGGTCATCTACCTCTTGGTCTGCCTCAATTTGGTATTCAAGACCTACTTGATTAAGTGAAGGTTCGTTTTGAGCTAAATGATAGTTATATGTGTAACCTTGGCCGACTTGTTTTTGCGTTGACCATCGATTACGAAAATTTTTACTTTGGGATGGGCCACTTTGGTTTTGTTGGTATTGTGTGGGCTGCCTAAAACGTGATGATTGGTCTACGTCCATCTTTTACGTTCTTGTTTAGGTGGGGCTCCGCTAGAGGGTCCCTGTTGTCTATTAAAATAAGAATTCTTTCCCTGTTGGTTGTAGCCATTGTCCCATGTCGTACATTTTCCTCTGACTTGTTGCCTATGTTCGTTCTGCTGAGCCCTTTCTTCTACACTCCTAGCTAAATTGCTGGCAAACATGTAACGTTCGTGGTTGGATTCCACTTCTTGGGCTAAGGCCAAAGCGGAAGGAAGATCTTTTGGTCTTGCTGAGAAAAGAACGTCACTCAATGACTTCCTTGTTCCCGAAATGAATACACGTAATGCGTCCATTCTGTATTTTTCATTAAGCGACGCAGCCACGATATTGTCGTAGGTCATGATCGCTTTGTTCGTAAGCAATGTAAGTTTTTTCTCTACTTCGTCGTAGTACTGCAGTAGTGTCATATTTCCCTGTCTTAGCGTCGACATTTCTTGTTCTATTAAGTATATTGGGCGTTTGTCTGCGTATGTAAAGTCAAGCCTGTTTATTATGGCCTTGAAATTTAATGGGGTACTAAATGATGAAAGTACCATGTCAGCTGGCCCCTTAATTTTATTTCTCATTATACCTAAAGCCTGATAATGTTTGGAGCTGCCGTCATATTTTTCATAAATTTTATAAGCGGTGTGTGCCGCTTTCCTCCACGAGACGTATGTCTCGTGTTTTCCCTCAAAGTCTGGCAAGGATTTCACAATGTCTAATGTTTCATTGCACGCGACCTCTGTTCGAATCCCTGCGTCTACGTAAGTCTCTACCTCGGGAGTACTGACATTAAAATTATCGAAACGACTGTTAATAGTCTGTAATTTTCTATCAAAATTTCTTTCCTGCAAGACAAGCGCGCTAGTAACAGCGGCTTCTACTACTGCCTTTAATTGTTCTGGGGTCATTGCCATAATTATATTCTCTTTGTAGTCTAAACTGTAACACCTATTTTTCTTGAATTTTTCTAGCAAATCTTCTATTTTGCTATCACTCATATAAGATGTTTTATTGACTCGTGCTTATTATATTTTGGTCAGCACACAAGGATTGAAAATTTAATTTTTGTATCAAAATTTTTTCACCAAAAATATTTTTAAAATTATATGACAATGAGCGTTCCACTTACATGTTCTTATTGAATACTATATATTTAATAGACATAAACATATGCTGCTGCCGTCGGTGTTGACGTTCGCCGCTGCTTCAGTTATTGTCCTTTTTGTATTTTATTCCTTCGCTGCAGTCGTTGTTGACGCGCTGCTTTAGTTGTTGGATTTTTTATTTTATCCCGTCGCTGCCGTCGGTGTTGACGCGCTGCTTCAGTTTTTGTACTCTTTATTTTATTCTGTCGCTGCCGTCGGTGTTGACGCGCTGCTTCAGTTTTTGTACTCTTTATTTTATTCTGTCGCTGCCGTCGGTGTTGACGAGCCGCTTCAGTTGGTATTTTTCTTTTTTGAGTTTGATTTTTTCGGAAATCGAAGGTACGATTACTCCGTTGGGCGCCAATTAAGAAGTGCCATGTTGCACAAAATAAAAACAAAGTTCCGTTCTTTGCTCGACGACCGAGCTATTTAATATCCTAAAATCAACTAACTACTAAGGACAAAATTACTTAAAACTAAACCTAGCCATGTGCCCTAAAACTGCTGCTCTCCCGCATCGAACGTGGTGTCAAACTGCTGATCCCCCACGTTGCACATGTGTCGTGGATCGCGCCAGTGACGTCAACATTATTGTCAACGCGAAGTATTGATTGCTGGTGTGGTCTCCGCAATACTTGCAGATGGTGCACAATGAGTGGTATTTATGTGTGGTATACGCAATGACTGCTGATGGTGCGCAGTATCGATATCTGCTATGCCTGTTTACTTTAGCAACTACTTTGTTGGTGGGTGATCGTATTAACTTACATAATAACATATAACGAAAAGCTTTTCATTGACCAATTATTTTCATTTCAAAATAAAATATAAACATTTCCTCCATTGGTTTTTTTTTTATTTATTTGCAGTTTTCTCGCGTTCGATTTGCAATTTACAATATTGTATTTGCAAAGCGCAAAGTTCGTTCTGTTTTTTCAACAGCTCCTATTGTTGGTCCTTTTTTTTTCATCCATGGATACCTTTTGAGTTTTTACCTTAGGGCATCAGATTTTTTCTTCTTTAGTGCTTGAGGTTCGTACTTTGTATAAGACGCTTCACAATTCTTATCCTCATTTTGAATGTTAGAAAAAATTTCCTCTACATCGCTGAACACGCTTTCGTTTAGATTTCCCTTGCTACGATTTTCTACCCCATTTTCATCTAGATCCACTTCAGCAATCACTTCAAAGGAGTCAGCGTCGCAATCAGCAATATTTCGTAGTCCATTGATAGACTCGGGATTCAAAATTGATAGTAGTTTCTGATCACTACTACTGAGCTCTCGGATTGCTGATGGGGCTCCTCCAGTTCCTTTCATGTAATTTTTTGAGGCAGTGTCGGATTTTTTTAATGTTTTCTTCATATTTTAATTTGAGGCACGATGCAACTCTTTTATTGCCCACGGCACATGCATTAAAATTTTGCGCAATTGAATTCCAAGCCTTTTTTTGTCCAGCTGTGACTGCGTTCTTGTTTTCAATAATATTTTTTTTGTTATAACGCAGTCTAGAAGTTGCCATTGAAAAATGTTCCGCTCGCTTTCTTTTAGCCGCTGCTTTCATAGCTTTCTGGAATTATAATCATCTTCTATTAATATAAATGATTTTAATACAGACTTGTTTTCTTACAGATTTCCAAAATTGTAGTCAAGTTTACGTTTTTTTCAAAATTTTCTGTCTGTTTCTATTTTTTTGACAGCAAAATATTTCAATGATGCCAGCCTTTAATTTTCTTTATAAAATAATCTCAGGTTTATTAACCACACATTGAATAAGTTTTTGAAACTGAATATATTTAATCTACTGTTAAAATTTGAAATAATTTTAAACTAAGGTTATTTAATCTGAGATATTCTCGTTTTTATTGAAACCGGCCCTTAGTGTGTTCAGTAAGGCGGGTCGGTATCCATACAAAAAAAAAATTTGAAAAGTCCACCCCTCATTCGAAAGCTTACCTCAAAAGAATTTCAACGCAAAACAATTTTTTATATTAGGCATGCCCAAAAAACAGCTTAAATTGATTTTTCTTCATTTGATGTCCGATCGACAAGTGCGATATACCGTTGGAAAGGTATCGACGAGTACTTCATTTTTCAAATACCGGCGATGCCTCCTTCAACTAGAAAAAACAGTTACAAAAATAAAAACATCCTGAATTCCAATTTTTATTTCTTACCTTCCCAGAATTTCAAAAATCATTCAACTTTCGCCTTGGAAGTATTAAGTTTAATCCATTAACAAAAAATATACAGTGAAAAAGTGAAAAACAACATAAAGTAACACCAAAAAAAGTATTCGAAATGCAGTTTTTAATAAAATTCAGCACTTTTCAAAATGTTTATAATAATATCCTTAGTACCATTTTAAAGGTCTAATCAATACCTTTCAAATGCCTACAAGGTCACTTTAATCCGTAAAGTACACTTCGAGAAAAAACAAATTATTTTATTTTTTTTGCACGTCTTTGTAATGGTTTATTTTTATTTTATTTAACTTTTTACAACCCTTATATTAACTTGCTTTGGGTGGACTATATATATATTATATATATCCTCAAATCTGCGGCGAGCTTTTTTATACACTTCCACATGAGCTAGAGAGCTGAAATTTGGAACACTGTGACAATGCATTCTACTAAATTTTTATTTTATATTATTTTGGGGTCCATCAGAGGCGTAGGGGGCCGTGGGGGACTCAAACCCCTTTTTTTTAAACATGGCATAACTTCCAATTCCTTCAAGCTATAATGATGAATGCTGGTAGGTGAGTTCTTATTGGGGGCAACGGGGAGCGGGATGGAGCCAATTAAAAGTTCTAACTTCCGTATTTTGTAAGCTACAAGGCTGAAATTTTTTACTTAGGTTCGCATTCGGGAAAAAGGGGGAAAAAGGGGGGAGAAAAAAATTTAAAAAAAAAGAGTAAAATAAAAAGAGAGTAAAAAACAAGTTTTTTAAAATATAACCCTTTAAACGACTAAAAAGCAGAAAATAATAAAGCAAATTTATTTTCATTAATTTCAGCAATTTCGATTTTAAATTAAGGGTTTTTGGCGACTTTAAAATCTGCAATGATATTCGGAGTACCCAAAAGTACCCAAAAACCCTTAATTTTAAATCGAAACTGCTGAAATTAATTTAAAGGAAATTTATTTTCTGCTTTTTAGTCGGTTAAAGGGTTACATTTTAAAAAACTTGTTTTTTACTTTCTTTTTATTTCTTTGCCAATTTGCTTACAATAATTTGTAGCAACATTTTCTTAAATTCAGTTTTCGTGGAATTCGAACCGACGTCCTCTGGAGTTTGGAGTGCACTCTAACCGACTCGTCTTTCTGCGGCATTATTGACAATCGTCTAAACGTTTGTATGTTTCTCAGCAAGCAATCTCTTTTTTGGTTTCTAAAAGTATAAATGGAAGTTTTCAAATCAAAAACAGAAACTTCAATTGTATATTGCTCAATTAGTGTGAGTTTCTTTAGGTCCAAATAAAAAAAACTATTTATAATTGAGGTGTTTTTATTGCCCAATATTTCGACTTTAATTTAGTGTAAAAGTATCTTCTTTGATCCAAAAGATGACTTTTGAAGAAGGCTAAGGCGTTGCAAAGTGTTTTCAGATAGAATACGAGTACAAAGATCGCATCAGATTACAGTTCACAGGAGCGAATATTTTAATAAAAAAATGTTTTATAGTAAACTGGTTATATTTAGCAAGACTCAACTTTTTGCATTAAAATATTGGTTGTGGAAATTTTTCAGGAAAGATGTGTGAAATTTCTTACCAACATGTAGTAAATTTCATTAAGAAAGCATGCATACAAATTCATCAATGAAAATTTTTCCTGCTGGGTAGGTGCATGTACTTTTGAATTTGAAATTGTACCAAAAAAGTAGAATTGTACCAAAAAAATCATCCCTGATGCAGTGTAAAACGTGATACTATCAGTTTATTGATTTCATACCAATTAAACAAAAAGTAACAATATGATATGAAAAACGAATGGAATGATACAATTCTCATCAAATTAACCAATTTTGACATGAAATTAAAATTGAAAGGCAAGCAATTTCAATTTTACATGCTTTTTTATTTCAGTGCAGAGCATACAATATTTCAGAACTCCGATTTTTGTCCGATGTTGTCCATTTTCAATACCATCCAAATAAAAGTAAAAAGAGGATGAATTCCAAAATATGGAGTCGATAACTCTAAAATTGCGTGAATGGGCGGTGCCACGCCCACTTAAAATCATCAAAGTCGAAAGCAACGATTTAATGTAATAAAACTATTTTGTCTAGCTAGCTTCTACTAAACAAAACACTGTGCGTCGCACTTTTGGAATAAGAAGCATAATACCACGTGTGCTGGGAAGTATCCCAGATATATTTTGAAGTCGTACTAAAATTGTATGAGTGGTACCGCGCTCCTTTGAACAGTGAAGCCCAAAGTAGTACCCCTCTAGAAAAGCGAGGATGGTCTTCCAGTAGGGAAGGCTTCCACACAAAGGAATAGGAAGATTTAAGGAATATTAAATTTTTAGTACTTCTCAAAAGACTTCCAAAGACGGAATGTTGAACAAATGCTGTACTAATCTTCCGTTTCACTTCCAAAAGAATGCATGTGGAAGTTTTGCTTTTGTGCTAATCTTCCCCTTCACTTTTAGATAATTTTCTACGACCTTTGTGATTTACTGTTATTCCGCAAATTGGATGAATATTCTTTCAGTTTTCGTTATTTGCGCTCAGTTTGGCATCAAATATATTCGCGGTAAGTAGAGTGGAGCAAAGTGTAAATATAATTATAGTTATTAATTCATTTATTAAATACGAATATATATTTTTCGTTTTCAGTTCAAAAACCGATTCTACAGAGAAACATTTGAATAGAAGAAGGAGGTACACATGAGGCTACACATGAACACGTTATCTTAGTCTTCTTTATTATTATATAAATAATGAAATAAATCTCTTGTGAAGCCTTCTCAAACTCATTTCACTTCTCAATGAATTCAGGGCTCTTTGCAGCAAACTAGGCTGTACTAAAAATTTAGAACTTCTTTTCTCTCTCCTAAAGAAGGGAACGGGAAGGCCATATTTTGAGAAAGTTTTTTAAACCTTCCCTCCAATGACATCTAATGTTAAATTGAAATTATGTTTCCATTGGAAAGGAGTGCTTCCAAGCTTCCCCGAAAGGCTTCTGGCATTCGCTCTAGAATCATTCCATTTTCTAGAGGGACGTTACTCTTCCGGAGCTCACAAATAAACGTATGGTGTAAGTATGATTCTGATACGTTCAGTGGTTGAGCCGTGATGTTCACTCATACATATGCGAAGACATTTTTAGGTCCGGGTCAAAAACCGTTCACCACCAGTTGGTAAAAATATGAATATGCCAAATATAAAGTAAAACTGCATGGTATTATTAAAATTATATGGTTTTTTGATGTTATAGTTCGCAGTTTTTGCATATTGAAAGTATTATCGAAGGAGTGTTCAAAAATAACATTTGTATGTTCAGTTGGGGCTCAGAAATAGGCGAGGTATAACATAAGAACAAATTACAGTGAAAAAAGTGGCGTCCCAACTTATACGAGATGAGTGTCCCAACCTTTACACAACAGGCCATTTCGCAAACACCAAAAAATTACTTTAACGCTTCGCTATATTTCCATTACTATTTCACGTAATGAAAATACACTGAATAGACCACACAAAGATCACAATGATCGGACCAGTTCCGCGGATGTTGCACCACTTTATTTCTTTTTTTCAATATTGCGTGCAGTGTAAAGTTACGAAGTCCCATATAAATCGAATTACCCACTTTCGCACGCCCATGTCCAAATTTCTCGACCATTTTTTGAGGAGAGGTGTTAATGCTGACTTCCATCTATCGTTTAAGCCTAAAATCATAAAGATCGGACTAGATCCGCGGATGTTGCACCACGTTCTTTCTTTTTTCAATATTGCGTTCCGTGAAAAGTTACTAAGTCCCATATAAATCGAATTACCCACTTACGCTCACCCACGTCCAATTTCTTGACCATTTTTTTTATGAGTGGTGTGAATGGTGGATTCCATCTATCGTTTAAGCACAAAATCATAAAGATCGGACTAGTCCCGCGGATGTTGCACCACTTTCTTTCCTTTTTTCAATATTGCGTTCAGTGAAAAGTTACTAAGTCCCATATAAATCGAATTACCCACTTTCGCACACCCACATCCAATTTCTCGACCATTTTTTGATGAGAGTTTTTAGTGGCGGCCTTTAGCTATCCTTTATGGGCTAGGACGGGGACGGGACGTGGCCTATCGCAGGAAACATGGAGGTGCTACGTTCTGCCACGCTCAAACGAACAGCTGTTTTCTGTTTACAATTTGAATTTATACTCCAGATAAAGTGCAAAAAAGCACGGGATGTAGCCGCACAAGCTTTATTAATAGTTCTCAATGTGTTTTTAAACATTTCATTTCAATTTTCTTTTTTATTTGCGCTTTTTATCAACAATTTGTTTGAGCACCAACAGTTTGACAAGCTTTGGGTTGTCAAACTGTAAGCTGCTTTCGGAAATATCTAATATCAACAGATATTAACGGAACGGCAACAAGAGGTTCCGACCATTAAAACTGCCTCCATTGTTTTTCACACAACAGATGCTTATGTGACAGATCTTGTGGCCGTCGCCGTCCCGTCACCGTCCAGTATACCTAGCTAATTAAGTCCAAAAACATAAAGATCGGACAATTCTAGCGAATTTTTGCAAAAAGTCCCATATAAATTAGTTAATGCACTTTATATCAGTCGCATGTAATTTATTGATAATTTTTTGATGATAGACTATAGTTTGGACTGCCTTCTATCGAATTGTCGTTGTCTGAGCATTTTTCGCGTAACAGAAGTGATATATTTTGGACCTAGTCACATTTCACTGAACATTTGATGATATTTGTAGTTACGTACTTTTCCTTCTTTATATCTTCGGGTTTATAATACATATGGCTTGGCGGTTAAGACATAATGTAGATATATTATCTAGCATCAACGTGGTATACTTATCTCGTTTGGACTTAGTAACTTTTCACTGAACGACGACGATATATTCTTGATCAGGGTCACCCATTGAGTTGATTTATCACTATCCGTCTGTCCGTCCTTGTAAATACGATTGCAGGAAATACGAGACAGAGATTTATCATTATTTTGCCCTCGAAGGAGTTGGAATTGAAATTGTAGGGTATTTTTGGGGTCGCTGATTTCGAATCTGATTTCAAAATTCAAGATGGCGGATCCAATATGGCGATCGAAATTTTAAGATATCATCGAAATAGTATGAAATTTTGTAAAGGGGGGTTTTTGGGGTCGCTAATTATAAAAGGCCAAGCCTTCCAAGTGTGGCAAGCCTAAGCTCATTTCCAAAAAAATCATTTTGGAAAAGGGGAACACAACATCCAAGCAAAAACTCAGCCTGGCAGAGTGTACAGCTGTTTCGAATGCATTTTTCCATTCGCTGCTTCAGTCAGTTGGTGTGATGCAAAGGAGAAGCAATTCTCTTGTGCGTCATACTAATGCTTACTTATAGCGTCGCTTGGATTTAATAAAATTCATAAAGAATGCTAACCAGTGTTGCCAGAACCGGGGATTTCGCCCTCATTTCGGGGATTTTTGTACCTTAAAAGGGCGCGAGGAATTTTGAGGTTAAAAACGAGATTTTTGAAACAAGGGACTTTAAACTTTTAATTCAATTAATTTTTTTTCAGCTTATCAACTGATTTGGTAATATTTATTAAAACTGTAAATATTTCTATGATCTTTAAGGTATACGAATGGTCTACGTTCTGTTTTTTCTTTAAAGGAAGAAAAATCACTTTTTTAAAGGAAGAAATGTGATTAACAAATAGTAGATTTAGGGCCGGTTTCAATAAAAAAATAATCTCTTGTTACACAGAAAAAAAAAGATAGGTTAATCTAACCAAAAAACGTTGTAAAAAAACAATTTTTTATTTTATATGGAAAACACAAACAACAATTACAATTGTTGTGGTTAATCTAATCGTCAAAAAATTGTTAAATGATTTGCCAGCATGGTCGTATTTCGGCATATGATTCGCAATGTCATCGCTCGATGCAGAAATGCAACCATGCCGCAAATATTTCATAATTCTGAAATAGCATGACATTTAATACAAGAGAGAAAAATTATTATATATGGCTGTCTCGTTTACGCTCTCAAAGCAACAAGTGCTGCATAATATATGAATAATTTATATTCGGCACTTGACTCATGAAGTACTTGGATCCATTAGTATGCGATACTATTATTGGTATTTTAGGGAAGTTTGTATGAAAATTGTTGGGTCGTAATAATAAAAACGTCTTAGAGCAATTGCTACGTGCATTTACTTTACTCAGAGATTTTACTTCAAATCAAAATTGAATGAAAATTATCGTAAAAAGTATTAAGTATTCACAAGAAAGTATCCGGTTGTATCGAATACAAAAAAATCGAATTTTCGCAGCACTAGAAGATGGCGTCCAATTTGTTTACATTTTACATTTTTGATATTTCGAAAACAATTTTTAAAATCAAATTATGACTATGTTATAATTAATTATTAACAAATATTGTGATATTACGATTTTAAAAATTGTGCAGAATGTTTTTCTGCTCGTTTTTTCCAGGGAAAACATTAATTTCAATATTACAATATTATTGTAAACTTAATGAAATATTAAAATATTGCGTTTTGTGGAAGCGCGTTAGTTCTAAGTAATGAATATTATATATATTCGCAGTAGAAATGTACGAAATGTAAATTATCTCGTTTTAAAAGTCTTGGGCTTACATTAAATTATTTTAAGCTTCATAAATATATTTCAATACAACACATCTACAGAAATACCAAACACATCAGCTATCTTTTTTTTGCATTCTTTTTCTAATATGTATCTATTTATTTTGTCGCTCAATTGAATAATTGCTTTCTCTGTCTTCCATAAAGTAATATACGAACAATTTTTAATTGTACGCCAACAAAATTTGATTGTACGCCAACAACTTTGAGTCGGTTCCATTTACAACGTTTCTTGGTTGCTGCATTTTTAATCGTCTTTTTTGGTTAGATTTACCTACTTTTTTTTTGTGTGTAAGTTCTTTTAACTATACTTTAACTTCAGATAAAGAAAATGTGCGTTTCAATAAAATAAAGTCTCTCTTTCCAAAGGCTCGGCCACGAACATTTTTGTACAAATAAGAAGGATGATTTCTAAATCCAGGAGGTTGGTATTAAAAGGAGATCGTAATTCTTACAATAAGTCCAACATTAGGAATGCTGCACTTCCATCCAGGCTACGATTTTTGTTGGCTTTACGATTTTACGCGACTGGAAGTTTTTTGATTACATTGGGAGATTTTCAGGGGTCTCAAAAGCAACCGCACATAGAGTCATCAAGGAAGTGTCTACGGCTATTGTAATGTTGCCTGGAAACTATATTAAATTCCCGAAAACCCTCTCCGAAAAATCCACAGCCTACAAATTGATGTATCGCATTGCAAAATTTATCAGATGTTTGTTGCTATAGATTGTACACATGTGAGAATACAAAATCCAGGTAAATTACCTGAGGTAATCAATGCGAACAAGTATTATTCGAATACTGTTTTGAATAATCTTTCAGGTGGAGATATCGGAGAAGTATATCGCAATAGGAAGGGGTTCTTTTCATTGAATGTACAGACTGTATCAGATGGAAATTTAAAAATTCTCGATATAGTCGCAAGTTTAACAAGTCGCTTTAGAAGAAAAAAATCCAGAGCGTAAAATTCCGTCCATTCCATTTGTAGTGTATACAATGTATACTATACATACATGTCTACATTGCCTACCCCTATATTTCGTTTGCACAAATGCATATCGACTATGGACAACATATCGATATGCTAACGTTGCATTTTGGAGTACGCTGAACTATTGCACGCGAATGGTTCTGGACATGTCAGCTACAATTGAGCGCATATTGAAATGCACTCAATTCGGTGACCGTCCTGCGACACCATTCGTCAAGCACATATCAAGATACACAAAGCGGCGAGTGCAAACGAAATGCAGCACACAAATATAATACATTCATGTAGTGTAAGTAGGTAGACTAGATTAATTAATATAAGTATAACAGTTATAAGAAAAGATATAAAAGAGCCGCGATGGCCACAAATAAAAGAGATTGAATGTGAACACTAAAAGGTTCTTTTCTCATTGCGGCGCTGAGCGCCACCACCAAATTTAGCGAAAGACGCTCAAATACTTCCCTCCCATACACCACCAACATCTTTCTACTCATATAATAGGAGACAAAGGCTATTCTCAAAAGGAGTACTTAATGATACCAATTTCGTGTGCGGATTCCAGGGCTAAATCACTTTACCAGGAGAGTTTAATTCGCTCTCGCAATGTGGTTGAGAGGCAATACGCTGAATTCCCAGTACTGGCGTTGGGTATTCGGTTGAATATTGAAACAGCGATGCTAGTGATTGTAGCTTGCGCTGTATTGCATAATGCTGTTTGCGATTCTGGAGACCCTATTCCTGACTTGCTATTGGAATATCGAGAGCAAGTGGAAGCAAACATGTTGAGTTTTGCTTCTTCACCATTAACCGGACAGTTATCAGACCTCGAACGAGCCCAGCTCGAACGCTGCACGGGGCAAGACAAAAACGAAATAATGCGCGGAAAATTAGCTAGAGACTCTCTTATTAATCAATATTTTTCAAGTTTATAGGTTTATACAAATTAAGAAGTGCCATGTTGCACAAAATAAAAACAAAGTTCCGTTCTTTGCTCGACGACCGAGCTATTTAATATCCTAAAATCAACTAACTACTAAGGACAAAATTACTTAAAACTAAACCTAGCCATGTGCCCTAAAACTGCTGCTCTCCCGCATCGAACGTGGTGTCAAACTGCAGATCCCCCACGTTGCACATGTGTCGTGGATCGCGCCAGTGACGTCAACATTATTGTCAACGCGAAGTATTGATTGCTGGTGTGGTCTCCGCAATACTTGCAGATGGTGCACAATGAGTGGTATTTATGTGTGGTATACGCAATGACTGCTGATGGTGCGCAGTATCGATATCTGCTATGCCTGTTTACTTTAGCAACTACTTTGTTGGTGGGTGATCGTATTAACTCCTCCCTCGTTTAAGTGAAGGACGTCCTCGGACTTCTTTAGGTTATCAACGAAAGCTTGAATGTTGTGTTGATCGCGAAACCTCTGATGTTTTTGGTAAAGCTTGACCGAAGTGTAGCAAAAGATCAAAAAGATAGTCGGGACCAATGCAGATATTAATGGCCGTTTTATTTGCCCTTTGTCAATTTCATTAATGTATCGCGTTGACACTGCGGTGACTGGAGATTTTTTTACGTAGCTCATCAGGTTTTGGTATAAGGAGTCATTGATTCGGACCTCGTCGTCAAAGGTGAGAAGAAACGTGCCAGTCACAATCTGCTCGTTGTTATTATTAATTTTGATCTTAGCGGTTTCATCATTAATAATGATAACGTCGATGACTGCTAGAGTTTCAAGATGGCTAGGACGAATAGTGCAATGTGCAGTGCCACCAGAATGAAGTTGTTGTGCGCACGTTGTGTAAGGCAATTTCTTGCAGAATTTTGTTGAAAGCGTGGTGCTGCAATTTCCAATTGGCACCACTTTATTAGCATATTCGGCTAAGTTATTTTCGTCGGCAAAATTAAGAATGGTACGATGCTGAACGGGAAACAAAATATTTTCTTACATACTAAACTTGGCTTAGGATATTTACTAAGAAAATGTAAAAAATTATTATTTAATAAAACTTTGATATGGGCTACTTCCATCAAGTCAGTAATAGTTATGTTCGTGGAGCTCTCATTGATAATGTTTTTCAAATCGTTAGAGTCTAAAATGGCGGGGTTAATTATTCCAATCTTTGTGAGCGTGACCGATAACATCAAAGCCTCGAGTTCTGAAATTAGTATCCTATCTCTTGAAAGCAAAGTTCCGTATCGTCTTTATGGACCACCCCCCTTTTATTAAAACCGTTGTCCCCAAGTCGGCATCTACCGTTTGCTCAATGTACAAAGGTGTGAGTTTATTTCTGCGTTGAGCTCTGGGGGAAAATAGTTTTACTATCCTGTTGTTACCTTTCCTTCTTCGCTTTTTAAAATTTATTTTACTGAAATCTATAACCAAACATTTTTTTTTATTTCTTTGCTCGTCGGTGCCCTTGTTTTCAACCACCCAGACGGGGTTATGATAAGGTGACCTAGATGGTCTGATTATGCCATCTTTCAACAAATCTCGTGTTTCAGAGTTTACAAATTCAGATACATCCATTGGATAAGGGTATAATTTTGAATATATGGGTTCTTTGTTTTCAGTTGTGGTAGTACTAATGATATTAGTGTTGTAGGGAAGTGCTTCGTAGGGTTCCGCAGAGACACCCATTTGGTTTTTCATAATTTCTGGAAATTTTCCTATTTGAGCTTCGGGTACTACTATATCTTCAATGATTAAAAAATTAGCCTGATCGTATTCTATAAGGTCATCTACCTCTTGGTCTGCCTCAATTTGGTATTCAAGACCTACTTGATTAAGTGAAGGTTCGTTTTGAGCTAAATGATAGTTATATGTGTAACCTTGGCCGACTTGTTTTTGCGTTGACCATCGATTACGAAAATGTTTACTTTGGGATGGGCCACTTTGGTTTTGTTGGTATTGTGTGGGCTGCCTAAAACGTGATGATTGGTCTACGTCCATCTTTTGCACCGGTTCTTGTTTAGGTGGGGCTCCGCTAGAGGGTCCCTGTTGTCTATTAAAATAAGAATTCTTTCCCTGTTGGTTGTAGCCATTGTCCCATGTCGTACATTTTCCTCTGACTTGTTGCCTATGTTCGTTCTGCTGAGCCCTTTCTTCTACACTCCTAGCTAAATTGCTGGCAAACATGTAACGTTCGTGGTTGGATTCCACTTCTTGGGCTAAGGCCAAAGCGGAAGGAAGATCTTTTGGTCTTGCTGAGAAAAGAACGTCACTCAATGACTTCCTTGTTCCCGAAATGAATACACGTAATGCGTCCATTCTGTATTTTTCATTAAGCGACGCAGCCACGATATTGTCGTAGGTCATGATCGCTTTGTTCGTAAGCAATGTAAGTTTTTTCTCTACTTCGTCGTAGTACTGCAGTAGTGTCATATTTCCCTGTCTTAGCGTCGACATTTCTTGTTCTATTAAGTATATTGGGCGTTTGTCTGCGTATGTAAAGTCAAGCCTGTTTATTATGGCCTTGAAATTTAATGGGGTACTAAATGATGAAAGTACCATGTCAGCTGGCCCCTTAATTTTATTTCTCATTATACCTAAAGCCTGATAATGTTTGGAGCTGCCGTCATATTTTTCATAAATTTTATAAGCGGTGTGTGCCGCTTCCTCCACGAGACGTATGTCTCGTGTTTTCCCTCAAAGTCTGGCAAGGATTTCACAATGTCTAATGTTTCATTGCACGCGACCTCTGTTCGAATCCCTGCGTCTACGTAAGTCTCTACCTCGGGAGTACTGACATTAAAATTATCGAAACGACTGTTAATAGTCTGTAATTTTCTATCAAAATTTCTTTCCTGCAAGACAAGCGCGCTAGTAACAGCGGCTTCTACTACTGCCTTTAATTGTTCTGGGGTCATTGCCATAATTATATTCTCTTTGTAGTCTAAACTGTAACACCTAATTTTCTTGAATTTTTCTAGCAAATCTTCTATTTTGCTATCACTCATATAAGATGTTTTATTGACTCGTGCTTATTATATTTTGGTCAGCACACAAGGATTGAAAATTTAATTTTTGTATCAAAATTTTTTCACCAAAAATATTTTTAAAATTATATGACAATGAGCGTTCCACTTACATGTTCTTATTGAATACTATATATTTAATAGACATAAACATATGCTGCTGCCGTCGGTGTTGACGTTCGCCGCTGCTTCAGTTATTGTCCTTTTTGTATTTTATTCCTTCGCTGCAGTCGTTGTTGACGCGCTGCTTTAGTTGTTGGATTTTTTATTTTATCCCGTCGCTGCCGTCGGTGTTGACGCGCTGCTTCAGTTTTTGTACTCTTTATTTTATTCTGTCGCTGCCGTCGGTGTTGACGCGCTGCTTCAGTTTTTGTACTCTTTATTTTATTCTGTCGCTGCCGTCGGTGTTGACGAGCCGCTTCAGTTGGTATTTTTCTTTTTTGAGTTTGATTTTTTCGGAAATCGAAGGTACGATTACTCCGTTGGGCGCCAATTAAGAAGTGCCATGTTGCACAAAATAAAAACAAAGTTCCGTTCTTTGCTCGACGACCGAGCTATTTAATATCCTAAAATCAACTAACTACTAAGGACAAAATTACTTAAAACTAAACCTAGCCATGTGCCCTAAAACTGCTGCTCTCCCGCATCGAACGTGGTGTCAAACTGCTGATCCCCCACGTTGCACATGTGTCGTGGATCGCGCCAGTGACGTCAACATTATTGTCAACGCGAAGTATTGATTGCTGGTGTGGTCTCCGCAATACTTGCAGATGGTGCACAATGAGTGGTATTTATGTGTGGTATACGCAATGACTGCTGATGGTGCGCAGTATCGATATCTGCTATGCCTGTTTACTTTAGCAACTACTTTGTTGGTGGGTGATCGTATTAACTTACATAATAACATATAACGAAAAGCTTTTCATTGACCAATTATTTTCATTTCAAAATAAAATATAAACATTTCCTCCATTGGTTTTTTTTTTATTTATTTGCAGTTTTCTCGCGTTCGATTTGCAATTTACAATATTGTATTTGCAAAGCGCAAAGTTCGTTCTGTTTTTTCAACAGCTCCTATTGTTGGTCCTTTTTTTTTCATCCATGGATACCTTTTGAGTTTTTACCTTAGGGCATCAGATTTTTTCTTCTTTAGTGCTTGAGGTTCGTACTTTGTATAAGACGCTTCACAATTCTTATCCTCATTTTGAATGTTAGAAAAAATTTCCTCTACATCGCTGAACACGCTTTCGTTTAGATTTCCCTTGCTACGATTTTCTACCCCATTTTCATCTAGATCCACTTCAGCAATCACTTCAAAGGAGTCAGCGTCGCAATCAGCAATATTTCGTAGTCCATTGATAGACTCGGGATTCAAAATTGATAGTAGTTTCTGATCACTACTACTGAGCTCTCGGATTGCTGATGGGGCTCCTCCAGTTCCTTTCATGTAATTTTTTGAGGCAGTGTCGGATTTTTTTAATGTTTTCTTCATATTTTAATTTGAGGCACGATGCAACTCTTTTATTGCCCACGGCACATGCATTAAAATTTTGCGCAATTGAATTCCAAGCCTTTTTTGTCCAGCTGTGACTGCGTTCTTGTTTTCAATAATATTTTTTTTGTTATAACGCAGTCTAGAAGTTGCCATTGAAAAATGTTCCGCTCGCTTTCTTTTAGCCGCTGCTTTCATAGCTTTCTGGAATTATAATCATCTTCTATTAATATAAATGATTTTAATACAGATTTGTTTTCTTACAGATTTCCAAAATTGTAGTCAATTTTACGTTTTTTTCAAAATTTTCTGTCTGTTTCTATTTTTTTGACAGCAAAATATTTCAATGATGCCAACTTTTAATTTTCTTTATAAAATAATCTCAGGTTTATTAACCACACATTGAATAAGTTTTTGAAACTGAATATATTTAATCTACTGTTAAAATTTGAAATAATTTTAAACTAAGGTTATTTAATCTGAGATATTCTCGTTTTTATTGAAACCGGCACTTAGTGTGTTCAGTAAGGCGGGTCGGTATCCATACAAAAAAAAAATTTGAAAAGTCCACCCCTCATTCGAAAGCTTACCTCAAAAGAATTTCAACGCAAAACAATTTTTTATATTAGGTATGCCCAAAAAACAGCTTAAATTGATTTTTCTTCATTTGATGTCCGATCGACAAGTGCGATATACCGTTGGAAAGGTATCGACGAGTACTTCATTTTTCAAATACCGGCGATGCCTCCTTCAACTAGAAAAAACAGTTACAAAAATAAAAACATCCTGAATTCCAATTTTTATTTCTTACCTTCCCAGAATTTCAAAAATCATTCAACTTTCGCCTTGGAAGTATTAAGTTTAATCCATTAACAAAAAATATACAGTGAAAAAGTGAAAAACAACATAAAGTAACACCAAAAAAAGTATTCGAAATGCAGTTTTTAATAAAATTCAGCACTTTTCAAAATGTTTATAATAATATCCTTAGTACCATTTTAAAGGTCTAATCAATACCTTTCAAATGCCTACAAGGTCACTTTAATCCGTAAAGTACACTTCGAGAAAAAACAAATTATTTTATTTTTTTTGCACGTCTTTGTAATGGTTTATTTTTATTTTATTTAACTTTTTACAACCCTTATATTAACTTGCTTTGGGTGGACTATATATATATTATATATATCCTCAAATCTGCGGCGAGCTTTTTTATACACTTCCACATGAGCTAGAGAGCTGAAATTTGGAACACTGTGACAATGCATTCTACTAAATTTTTATTTTATATTATTTTGGGGTCCATCAGAGGCGTAGGGGGCCGTGGGGGACTCAAACCCCTTTTTTTTAAACATGGCATAACTTCCAATTCCTTCAAGCTATAATGATGAATGCTGGTAGGTGAGTTCTTATTGGGGGCAACGGGGAGCGGGATGGAGCCAATTAAAAGTTCTAACTTTCGTATTTTGTAAGCTACAAGGCTGAAATTTTTTACTTAGGTTCGCATTCGGGAAAAAGGGGGAAAAAAGGGGGAGAAAAAAATTTAAAAAAAAAGAATAAAATAAAAAGAGAGTAAAAAACAAGTTTTTTAAAATATAACCCTTTAAACGACTAAAAAGCAGAAAATAATAAAGCAAATTTATTTTCATTAATTTCAGCAATTTCGATTTTAAATTAAGGGTTTTTGGCGACTTTAAAATCTGCAATGATATTCGGAGTACCCAAAAGTACCCAAAAACCCTTAATTTTAAATCGAAACTGCTGAAATTAATTTAAAGGAAATTTATTTTCTGCTTTTTAGTCGGTTAAAGGGTTACATTTTAAAAAACTTGTTTTTTACTTTCTTTTTATTTCTTTGCCAATTTGCTTACAATAATTTGTAGCAACATTTTCTTAAATTCAGTTTTCGTGGAATTCGAACCGACGTCCTCTGGAGTTTGGAGTGCACTCTAACCGACTCGTCTTTCTGCGGCATTATTGACAATCGTCTAAACGTTTGTATGTTTCTCAGCAAGCAATCTCTTTTTTGGTTTCTAAAAGTATAAATGGAAGTTTTCAAATCAAAAACAGAAACTTCAATTGTATATTGCTCAATTAGTGTGAGTTTCTTTAGGTCCAAATAAAAAATACTCTTTGTTGTATTTATAATTGAGGTGTTTTTATTGTCCAATATTTCGACTTTAATTTAGTGTAAAAGTATCTTCTTTGATCCAAAAGATGACTTTTGAAGAAGGCTAAGGCGTTGCAAAGTGTTTTCAGATAGAATACGAGTACAAAGATCGCATCAGATTACAGTTCACAGGAGCGAATATTTTAATAAAAAAATGTTTTATAGTAAACTGGTTATATTTAGCAAGACTCAACTTTTTGCATTAAAATATTGGTTGTGGAAATTTTTCAGGAAAGATGTGTGAAATTTCTTACCAACATGTAGTAAATTTCATTAAGAAAGCATGCATACAAATTCATCAATGAAAATTTTTCCTGCTGGGTAGGTGCATGTACTTTTGAATTTGAAATTGTACCAAAAAAGTAGAATTGTACCAAAAAAATCATCCCTGATGCAGTGTAAAACGTGATACTATCAGTTTATTGATTTCATACCAATTAAACAAAAAGTAACAATATGATATGAAAAACGAATGGAATGATACAATTCTCATCAAATTAACCAATTTTGACATGAAATTAAAATTGAAAGGCAAGCAATTTCAATTTTACATGCTTTTTTATTTCAGTGCAGAGCATACAATATTTCAGAACTCTAAATTCAGCGGCATGTGCTAGGCGGTGATAAGTTCACCAATCAATCATTTGGTACAAACACTTTAATATTTATAATTACGTGACGCCTGACTTGAAGTTCTCATTTGTGCAAGGAAAAATTTAAAACCACAAAAATAAACAATTTTTTCTAATCATACACAAAAAGCCGCGTCCAAATCGGTTCAATATTGCTCAAGATAAACGAAAATCTCGTATTTTGGGCGGCCATTTTGTATGAGAGGTAGGCGTGGTTTTTGTCCGATGTTGTCCATTTTCAATCCCATCCAAATAAAAGTAAAAAGAGGATGAATTCCAAAATATGGAGTCGATAACTCTAAAATTGCGTGAATGGGCGGTGCCACGCCCACTTAAAATCATCAAAGTCGAAAGCAACGATTTAATGTAATAAAACTATTTTGTCTAGCTAGCTTCTACTAAACAAAACACTATGCGTCGCACTTTTGGAATAAGAAGCATAATACCACGTGTGCTGGGAAGTATCCCAGATATATTTTGAAGTCGTACTAAAATTGTATGAGTGGTACCGCGCTCCTTTGAACAGTGAAGCCCAAAGTAGTACCCCTCTAGAAAAGCGAGGATGGTCTTCCAGTAGGGAAGGCTTCCACACAAAGGAATAGGAAGATTTAAGGAATATTAAATTTTTAGTACTTCTCAAAAGACTTCCAAAGACGGAATGTTGAACAAATGCTGTACTAATCTTCCGTTTCACTTCCAAAAGAATGCATGTGGAAGTTTTGCTTTTGTGCTAATCTTCCCCTTCACTTTTAGATAATTTTCTACGACCTTTGTGATTTACTGTTATTCCGCAAATTGGATGAATATTCTTTCAGTTTTCGTTATTTGCGCTCAGTTTGGCATCAAATATATTCGCGGTAAGTAGAGTGGAGCAAAGTGTAAATATAACTAGAGAGTGGACTATCTTCGGCTATACCGAAGTTGAAATACCCCCACACAGTAGGAAGAAGTACCTCGATCATAAAAAAATGTGGTCTCAAGACCCTATTTTGAGCCAATTATAGGTGGTTTTGGAGCCCTGACCATGTCCAAAATCCATTTCTAAAAATTTCCAATTAAATCCAACAAAAAAAAAATTGGTCTCAAGACCCCATTTAGACCCTTATATATGTGGCTTCGGAACCTCGGACCATGTCCAAAATCCATTTCTAAAAATTTCCAATTAAATCCAACAAAAAAAAAAATTGGTCTCAAGACCCCATTTAGACCTTATATATGTGGCTTCGGAACCTCAGACCATGTCAAAAATACGTTTCAAAACATTTCCAATCGAATACAACAATAAAAAATTTTTACCTTTTTTTTCGGTGTATGGGAGCCACGCCCAGTTTTTGTCCGATTTGGCTGATTCTCGAACTTGATCTCAGTATTCACGAGAAAAACATGTAAAAAAAGTTTCAAGTCGATATCTCCAAAACTGCGACCGCTATCGTGCGGACGGACAGACGGACAGACGGACAGACGGACAGACGGACAGACGGACAGACGGACGGACAGACAGACGGACATCGCTAAATCGACTCAGGAGGTGATACTGATCAAGAATATATATACTTTTCCATACCGGACACGCCTCCTTATGGGCGTTACAAACGTTGTGACAAAGTTAGTATACCCTGCCACAGTGAGTGTGGGGGTATAATTATAGTTATTAATTCATTTATTAAATACGAATATATATTTTTCGTTTTCAGTTCAAAAACCGATTCTACAGAGAAACATTTGAATAGAAGAAGGAGGTACACATGAGGCTACACATGAACACGTTATCTTAGTCTTCTTTATTATTATATAAATAATGAAATAAATCTCTTGTGAAGCCTTCTCAAACTCATTTCACTTCTCAATGAATTCAGGGCTCTTTGCAGCAAACTAGGCTGTACTAAAAATTTAGAACTTCTTTTCTCTCTCCTAAAGAAGGGAACGGGAAGGCCATATTTCTTCTTTGGAGGAAATACAACCTATTAATAGGATATGTAGCGGAATTCTTCCACATAGCTTCTTTAGGAAGCAATGAGAAAGTTTTTTAAACCTTCCCTCCAATGACATCTAATGTTAAATTGAAATTATGTTTCCATTGGAAAGGAGTGCTTCCAAGCTTCCCCGAAAGGCTTCTGGCATTCGCTCTAGAATCATTCCATTTTCTAGAGGGACGTTACTCTTCCGGAGCTCACAAATAAACGTATGGTGTAAGTATGATTCTGATACGTTCAGTGGTTGAGCCGTGATATTCACTCATACATATGCGAAGACATTTTTAGGTCCGGGTCAAAAACCGTTCACCACCAGTTGGTAAAAATATGAATATGCCAAATATAAAGTAAAACTGCATGGTATTATTAAAATTATATGGTTTTTTGATGTTATAGTTCGCAGTTTTTGCATATTGAAAGTATTATCGAAGGAGTGTTCAAAAATAACATTTGTATGTTCAGTTGGGGCTCAGAAATAGGCGAGGTATAACATAAGAACAAATTACAGTGAAAAAAGTGGCGTCCCAACTTATACGAGATGAGTGTCCCAACCTTTACACAACAGGCCATTTCGCAAACACCAAAAAATTACTTTAACGCTTCGCTATATTTCCATTACTATTTCACGTAATGAAAATACACTGAATAGACCACACAAAGATCACAATGATCGGACCAGTTCCGCGGATGTTGCACCACTTTATTTCTTTTTTTCAATATTGCGTTCAGTGTAAAGTTACGAAGTCCCATATAAATCGAATTACCCACTTTCGCACGCCCATGTCCAAATTTCTCGACCATTTTTTGAGGAGAGGTGTTAATGCTGACTTCCATCTATCGTTTAAGCCTAAAATCATAAAGATCGGACTAGATCCGCGGATGTTGCACCACGTTCTTTCTTTTTTCAATATTGCGTTCCGTGAAAAGTTACTAAGTCCCATATAAATCGAATTACCCACTTACGCTCACCCACGTCCAATTTCTTGACCATTTTTTTTATGAGTGGTGTGAATGGTGGATTCCATCTATCGTTTAAGCACAAAATCATAAAGATCGGACTAGTCCCGCGGATGTTGCACCACTTTCTTTCCTTTTTTCAATATTGCGTTCAGTGAAAAGTTACTAAGTCCCATATAAATCGAATTACCCACTTTCGCACACCCACATCCAATTTCTCGACCATTTTTTGATGAGAGTTTTTAGTGGCGGCCTTTAGCTATCCTTTATGGGCTAGGACGGGGACGGGACGTGGCCTATCGCAGGAAACATGGAGGTGCTACGTTCTGCCACGCTCAAACGAACAGCTGTTTTCTGTTTACAATTTGAATTTATACTCCAGATAAAGTGCAAAAAAGCACGGGATGTAGCCGCACAAGCTTTATTAATAGTTCTCAATGTGTTTTTAAACATTTCATTTCAATTTTCTTTTTTATTTGCGCTTTTTATCAACAATTTGTTTGAGCACCAACAGTTTGACAAGCTTTGGGTTGTCAAACTGTAAGCTGCTTTCGGAAATATCTAATATCAACAGATATTAACGGAACGGCAACAAGAGGTTCCGACCATTAAAACTGCCTCCATTGTTTTTCACACAACAGATGCTTATGTGACAGATCTTGTGGCCGTCGCCGTCCCGTCACCGTCCAGTATACCTAGCTAATTAAGTCCAAAAACATAAAGATCGGACAATTCTAGCGAATTTTTGCAAAAAGTCCCATATAAATTAGTTAATGCACTTTATATCAGTCGCATGTAATTTATTGATAATTTTTTGATGATAGACTATAGTTTGGACTGCCTTCTATCGAATTGTCGTTGTCTGAGCATTTTTCGCGTAACAGAAGTGA
The DNA here is from genome assembly GCA_951394025.1 of Heteromyza rotundicornis. Classification (NCBI taxonomy): domain Eukaryota; kingdom Metazoa; phylum Arthropoda; class Insecta; order Diptera; family Heleomyzidae; genus Heteromyza; species Heteromyza rotundicornis. The sequence goes on along the minus strand of OX596013.1, from coordinate 4,774,465 downwards.
TATATTTTGGACCTAGTCACATTTCACTGAACAGAATTTGATGATATTTGTGGTTACGTACTTTTCCTTCTTTATATCTTCGGATTTATAATACATATGGCTTGGCGGTTAAGACATAATGTAGATATATTATCTAGCATCAACGTGGCATACTTATCTCGTTTGGACTTAGTAACTTTTCACTGAACGACGACGATATATTCTTGATCAGGGTCACCCATTGAGTTGATTTATCACTATCCGTCTGTCCGTCCTTGTAAATACGATTGCAGGAAATACGAGACAGAGATTTATCATTATTTTGCCCTCGAAGGAGTTGGAATTGAAATTGTAGGGTATTTTTGGGGTCGCTGATTTCGAATCTGATTTCAAAATTCAAGATGGCGGATCCAATATGGCGATCGAAATTTTAAGATATCATCGAAATAGTATGAAATTTTGTAAAGGGGGGTTTTTGGGGTCGCTAATTATAAAAGGCCAAGCCTTCCAAGTGTGGCAAGCCTAAGCTCATTTCCAAAAAAATCATTTTGGAAAAGGGGAACACAACATCCAAGCAAAAACTCAGCCTGGCAGAGTGTACAGCTGTTTCGAATGCATTTTTCCATTCGCTGCTTCAGTCAGTTGGTGTGATGCAAAGGAGAAGCAATTCTCTTGTGCGTCATACTAATGCTTACTTATAGCGTCGCTTGGATTTAATAAAATTCATAAAGAATGCTAACCAGTGTTGCCAGAACCGGGGATTTCGCCCTCATTTCGGGGATTTTTGTACCTTAAAAGGGCGCGAGGAATTTTGAGGTTAAAAACGAGATTTTTGAAACAAGGGACTTTAAACTTTTAATTCAATTAATTTTTTTTCAGCTTATCAACTGATTTGGTAATATTTATTAAAACTGTAAATATTTCTATGATCTTTAAGGTATACGAATGGTCTACGTTCTGTTTTTTCTTTAAAGGAAGAAAAATCACTTTTTTAAAGGAAGAAATGTGATTAACAAATAGTAGATTTAGGGCCGGTTTCAATAAAAAAATAATCTCTTGTTACACAGAAAAAAAAAGATAGGTTAATCTAACCAAAAAACGTTGTAAAAAAACAATTTTTTATTTTATATGGAAAACACAAACAACAATTACAATTGTTGTGGTTAATCTAATCGTCAAAAAATTGTTAAATGATTTGCCAGCATGGTCGTATTTCGGCATATGATTCGCAATGTCATCGCTCGATGCAGAAATGCAACCATGCCGCAAATATTTCATAATTCTGAAACAGCATGACATTTAATACAAGAGAGAAAAATTATTATATATGGCTGTCTCGTTTACGCTCTCAAAGCAACAAGTGCTGCATAATATATGAATAATTTATATTCGGCACTTGACTCATGAAGTACTTGGATCCATTAGTATGCGATACTATTATTGGTATTTTAGGGAAGTTTGTATGAAAATTGTTGGGTCGTAATAATAAAAACGTCTTAGAGCAATTGCTACGTGCATTTACTTTACTCAGAGATTTTACTTGAAATCAAAATTGAATGAAAATTATCGTAAAAAGTATTAAGTATTCACAAGAAAGTATCCGGTTGTATCGAATACAAAAAAATCGAATTTTCGCAGCACTAGAAGATGGCGTCCAATTTGTTTACATTTTACATTTTTGATATTTCGAAAACAATTTTTAAAATCAAATTATGACTATGTTATAATTAATTATTAACAAATATTGTGATATTACGATTTTAAAAATTGTGCAGAATGTTTTTCAGCTCGTTTTTTCCAGGGAAAACATTAATTTCAATATTACAATATTATTGTAAACTTAATGAAATATTAAAATATTGCGTTTTGTGGAAGCGCGTTAGTTCTAAGTAATGAATATTATATATATTCGCAGTAGAAATGTACGAAATGTAAATTATCTCGTTTTAAAAGTCTTGGGCTTACATTAAATTATTTTAAGCTTCATAAATATATTTCAATACAACACATCTACAGAAATACCAAACACATCAGCTATCTTTTTTTTGCATTCTTTTTCTAATATGTATCTATTTATTTTGTCGCTCAATTGGATAATTGCTTTCTCTGTCTTCCATAAAGTAATATACGAACAATTTTTAATTGTACGCCAACAAAATTTGATTGTACGCCAACAACTTTGAGTCGGTTCCATTTACAACGTTTCTTGGTTGCTGCATTTTTAATCGTCTTTTTTGGTTAGATTTACCTACTTTTTTTTTTGTGTGTAAGTTCTTTTAACTATACTTTAACTTCAGATAAAGAAAATGTGCGTTTCAATAAAATAAAGTCTCTCTTTCCAAAGGCTCGGCCACGAACATTTTTGTACAAATAAGAAGGATGATTTCTAAATCCAGGAGGTTGGTATTAAAAGGAGATCGTAATTCTTACAATAAGTCCAACATTAGGAATGCTGCACTTCCATCCAGGCTACGATTTTTGTTGGCTTTACGATTTTACGCGACTGGAAGTTTTTTGATTACATTGGGAGATTTTCAGGGGTCTCAAAAGCAACCGCACATAGAGTCATCAAGGAAGTGTCTACGGCTATTGTAATGTTGCCTGGAAACTATATTAAATTCCCGAAAACCCTCTCCGAAAAATCCACAGCCTACAAATTGATGTATCGCATTGCAAAATTTATCAGATGTTTGTTGCTATAGATTGTACACATGTGAGAATACAAAATCCAGGTAAATTACCTGAGGTAATCAATGCGAACAAGTATTATTCGAATACTGTTTTGAATAATCTTTCAGGTGGAGATATCGGAGAAGTATATCGCAATAGGAAGGGGTTCTTTTCATTGAATGTACAGACTGTATCAGATGGAAATTTAAAAATTCTCGATATAGTCGCAAGTTTAACAAGTCGCTTTAGAAGAAAAAAATCCAGAGCGTAAAATTCCGTCCATTCCATTTGTAGTGTATACAATGTATACTATACATACATGTCTACATTGCCTACCCCTATATTTCGTTTGCACAAATGCATATCGACTATGGACAACATATCGATATGCTAACGTTGCATTTTGGAGTACGCTGAACTATTGCACGCGAATGGTTCTGGACATGTCAGCTACAATTGAGCGCATATTGAAATGCACTCAATTCGGTGACCGTCCTGCGACACCATTCGTCAAGCACATATCAAGATACACAAAGCGGCGAGTGCAAACGAAATGCAGCACACAAATATAATACATTCATGTAGTGTAAGTAGGTAGACTAGATTAATTAATATAAGTATAACAGTTATAAGAAAAGATATAAAAGAGCCGCGATGGCCACAAATAAAAGAGATTGAATGTGAACACTAAAAGGTTCTTTTCTCATTGCGGCGCTGAGCGCCACCACCAAATTTAGCGAAAGACGCTCAAATACTTCCCTCCCATACACCACCAACATCTTACTACTCATATAATAGGAGACAAAGGCTATTCTCAAAAGGAGTACTTAATGATACCAATTTCGTGTGCGGATTCCAGGGCTAAATCACTTTACCAGGAGAGTTTAATTCGCTCTCGCAATGTGGTTGAGAGGCAATACGCTGAATTCCCAGTACTGGCGTTGGGTATTCGGTTGAATATTGAAACAGCGATGCTAGTGATTGTAGCTTGCGCTGTATTGCATAATGCTGTTTGCGATTCTGGAGACCCTATTCCTGACTTGCTATTGGAATATCGAGAGCAAGTGGAAGCAAACATGTTGAGTTTTGCTTCTTCACCATTAACCGGACAGTTATCAGACCTCGAACGAGCCCAGCTCGAACGCTGCACGGGGCAAGACAAAAACGAAATAATGCGCGGAAAATTAGCTAGAGACTCTCTTATTAATCAATATTTTTCAAGTTTATAGGTTTATACAAATTAAGAAGTGCCATGTTGCACAAAATAAAAACAAAGTTCCGTTCTTTGCTCGACGACCGAGCTATTTAATATCCTAAAATCAACTAACTACTAAGGACAAAATTACTTAAAACTAAACCTAGCCATGTGCCCTAAAACTGCTGCTCTCCCGCATCGAACGTGGTGTCAAACTGCAGATCCCCCACGTTGCACATGTGTCGTGGATCGCGCCAGTGACGTCAACATTATTGTCAACGCGAAGTATTGATTGCTGGTGTGGTCTCCGCAATACTTGCAGATGGTGCACAATGAGTGGTATTTATGTGTGGTATACGCAATGACTGCTGATGGTGCGCAGTATCGATATCTGCTATGCCTGTTTACTTTAGCAACTACTTTGTTGGTGGGTGATCGTATTAACTCCTCCCTCGTTTAAGTGAAGGACGTCCTCGGACTTCTTTAGGTTATCAACGAAAGCTTGAATGTTGTGTTGATCGCGAAACCTCTGATGTTTTTGGTAAAGCTTGACCGAAGTGTAGCAAAAGATCAAAAAAATAGTCGGGACCAATGCAGATATTAATGGCCGTTTTATTTGCCCTTTGTCAATTTCATTAATGTATCGCGTTGACACTGCGGTGACTGGAGATTTTTTTACGTAGCTCATCAGGTTTTGGTATAAGGAGTCATTGATTCGGACCTCGTCGTCAAAGGTGAGAAGAAACGTGCCAGTCACAATCTGCTCGTTGTTATTATTAATTTTGATCTTAGCGGTTTCATCATTAATAATGATAACGTCGATGACTGCTAGAGTTTCAAGATGGCTAGGACGAATAGTGCAATGTGCAGTGCCACCAGAATGAAGTTGTTGTGCGCACGTTGTGTAAGGCAATTTCTTGCAGAATTTTGTTGAAAGCGTGGTGCTGCAATTTCCAATTGGCACCACTTTATTAGCATATTCGGCTAAGTTATTTTCGTCGGCAAAATTAAGAATGGTACGATGCTGAACGGGAAACAAAATATTTTCTTACATACTAAACTTGGCTTAGGATATTTACTAAGAAAATGTAAAAAATTATTATTTAATAAAACTTTGATATGGGCTACTTCCATCAAGTCAGTAATAGTTATGTTCGTGGAGCTCTCATTGATAATGTTTTTCAAATCGTTAGAGTCTAAAATGGCGGGGTTAATTATTCCAATCTTTGTGAGCGTGACCGATAACATCAAAGCCTCGAGTTCTGAAATTAGTATCCTATCTCTTGAAAGCAAAGTTCCGTATCGTCTTTATGGACCACCCCCCTTTTATTAAAACCGTTGTCCCCAAGTCGGCATCTACCGTTTGCTCAATGTACAAAGGTGTGAGTTTATTTCTGCGTTGAGCTCTGGGGGAAAATAGTTTTACTATCCTGTTGTTACCTTTCCTTCTTCGCTTTTTAAAATTTATTTTACTGAAATCTATAACCAAACATTTTTTTTATTTCTTTGCTCGTCGGTGCCCTTGTTTTCAACCACCCAGACGGGGTTATGATAAGGTGACCTAGATGGTCTGATTATGCCATCTTTCAACAAATCTCGTGTTTCAGAGTTTACAAATTCAGATACATCCATTGGATAAGGGTATAATTTTGAATATATGGGTTCTTTGTTTTCAGTTGTGGTAGTACTAATGATATTAGTGTTGTAGGGAAGTGCTTCGTAGGGTTCCGCAGAGACACCCATTTGGTTTTTCATAATTTCTGGAAATTTTCCTATTTGAGCTTCGGGTACTACTATATCTTCAATGATTAAAAAATTAGCCTGATCGTATTCTATAAGGTCATCTACCTCTTGGTCTGCCTCAATTTGGTATTCAAGACCTACTTGATTAAGTGAAGGTTCGTTTTGAGCTAAATGATAGTTATATGTGTAACCTTGGCCGACTTGTTTTTGCGTTGACCATCGATTACGAAAATTTTTACTTTGGGATGGGCCACTTTGGTTTTGTTGGTATTGTGTGGGCTGCCTAAAACGTGATGATTGGTCTACGTCCATCTTTTGCACCGGTTCTTGTTTAGGTGGGGCTCCGCTAGAGGGTCCCTGTTGTCTATTAAAATAAGAATTCTTTCCCTGTTGGTTGTAGCCATTGTCCCATGTCGTACATTTTCCTCTGACTTGTTGCCTATGTTCGTTCTGCTGAGCCCTTTCTTCTACACTCCTAGCTAAATTGCTGGCAAACATGTAACGTTCGTGGTTGGATTCCACTTCTTGGGCTAAGGCCAAAGCGGAAGGAAGATCTTTTGGTCTTGCTGAGAAAAGAACGTCACTCAATGACTTCCTTGTTCCCGAAATGAATACACGTAATGCGTCCATTCTGTATTTTTCATTAAGCGACGCAGCCACGATATTGTCGTAGGTCATGATCGCTTTGTTCGTAAGCAATGTAAGTTTTTTCTCTACTTCGTCGTAGTACTGCAGTACTGTCATATTTCCCTGTCTTAGCGTCAACATTTCTTGTTCTATTAAGTATATTGGGCGTTTGTCTGCGTATGTAAAGTCAAGCCTGTTTATTATGGCCTTGAAATTTAATGGGGTACTAAATGATGAAAGTACCATGTCAGCTGGCCCCTTAATTTTATTTCTCATTATACCTAAAGCCTGATAATGTTTGGAGCTGCCGTCATATTTTTCATAAATTTTATAAGCGGTGTGTGCCGCTTTCCTCCACGAGACGTATGTCTCGTGTTTTCCCTCAAAGTCTGGCAAGGATTTCACAATGTCTAATGTTTCATTGCACGCGACCTCTGTTCGAATCCCTGCGTCTACGTAAGTCTCTACCTCGGGAGTACTGACATTAAAATTATCGAAACGACTGTTAATAGTCTGTAATTTTCTATCAAAATTTCTTTCCTGCAAGACAAGCGCGCTAGTAACAGCGGCTTCTACTACTGCCTTTAATTGTTCTGGGGTCATTGCCATAATTATATTCTCTTTGTAGTCTAAACTGTAACACCTAATTTTCTTGAATTTTTCTAGCAAATCTTCTATTTTGCTATCACTCATATAAGATGTTTTATTGACTCGTGCTTATTATATTTTGGTCAGCACACAAGGATTGAAAATTTAATTTTTGTATCAAAATTTTTTCACCAAAAATATTTTTAAAATTATATGACAATGAGCGTTCCACTTACATGTTCTTATTGAATACTATATATTTAATAGACATAAACATATGCTGCTGCCGTCGGTGTTGACGTTCGCCGCTGCTTCAGTTATTGTCCTTTTTGTATTTTATTCCTTCGCTGCAGTCGTTGTTGACGCGCTGCTTTAGTTGTTGGATTTTTTATTTTATCCCGTCGCTGCCGTCGGTGTTGACGCGCTGCTTCAGTTTTTGTACTCTTTATTTTATTCTGTCGCTGCCGTCGGTGTTGACGCGCTGCTTCAGTTTTTGTACTCTTTATTTTATTCTGTCGCTGCCGTCGGTGTTGACGAGCCGCTTCAGTTGGTATTTTTCTTTTTTGAGTTTGATTTTTTCGGAAAACGAAGGTACGATTACTCCGTTGGGCGCCAATTAAGAAGTGCCATGTTGCACAAAATAAAAACAAAGTTCCGTTCTTTGCTCGACGACCGAGCTATTTAATATCCTAAAATCAACTAACTACTAAGGACAAAATTACTTAAAACTAAACCTAGCCATGTGCCCTAAAACTGCTGCTCTCCCGCATCGAACGTGATCCCCCACGTTGCACATGTGTCGTGGATCGCGCCAGTGACGTCAACATTATTGTCAACGCGAAGTATTGATTGCTGGTGTGGTCTCCGCAATACTTGCAGATGGTGCACAATGAGTGGTATTTATGTGTGGTATACGCAATGACTGCTGATGGTGCGCAGTATCGATATCTGCTATGCCTGTTTACTTTAGCAACTACTTTGTTGGTGGGTGATCGTATTAACTTACATAATAACATATAACGAAAAGCTTTTCATTGACCAATTATTTTCATTTCAAAATAAAATATAAACATTTCCTCCATTGGTTTTTTTTTTATTTATTTGCAGTTTTCTCGCGTTCGATTTGCAATTTACAATATTGTATTTGCAAAGCGCAAAGTTCGTTCTGTTTTTTCAACAGCTCCTATTGTTGGTCCTTTTTTTTTCATCCATGGATACCTTTTGAGTTTTTACCTTAGGGCATCAGATTTTTTCTTCTTTAGTGCTTGAGGTTCGTACTTTGTATAAGACGCTTCACAATTCTTATCCTCATTTTGAATGTTAGAAAAAATTTCCTCTACATCGCTGAACACGCTTTCGTTTAGATTTCCCTTGCTACGATTTTCTACCCCATTTTCATCTAGATCCACTTCAGCAATCACTTCAAAGGAGTCAGCGTCGCAATCAGCAATATTTCGTAGTCCATTGATAGACTCGGGATTCAAAATTGATAGTAGTTTCTGATCACTACTACTGAGCTCTCGGATTGCTGATGGGGCTCCTCCAGTTCCTTTCATGTAATTTTTTGAGGCAGTGTCGGATTTTTTTAATGTTTTCTTCATATTTTAATTTGAGGCACGATGCAACTCTTTTATTGCCCACGGCACATGCATTAAAATTTTGCGCAATTGAATTCCAAGCCTTTTTTGTCCAGCTGTGACTGCGTTCTTGTTTTCAATAATATTTGTTTTGTTATAACGCAGTCTAGAAGTTGCCATTGAAAAACGTTCCGCTCGCTTTCTTTTAGCCGCTGCTTTCATAGCTTTCTGGAATTATAATCATCTTCTATTAATATAAATGATTTTAATACAGATTTGTTTTCTTACAGATTTCCAAAATTGTAGTCAATTTTACGTTTTTTTCAAAATTTTCTGTCTGTTTCTATTTTTTTGACAGCAAAATATTTCAATGATGCCAACTTTTAATTTTCTTTATAAAATAATCTCAGGTTTATTAACCACACATTGAATAAGTTTTTGAAACTGAATATATTTAATCTACTGTTAAAATTTGAAATAATTTTAAACTAAGGTTATTTAATCTGAGATATTCTCGTTTTTATTGAAACCGGCACTTAGTGTGTTCAGTAAGGCGGGTCGGTATCCATACAAAAAAAAAATTTGAAAAGTCCACCCCTCATTCGAAAGCTTACCTCAAAAGAATTTCAACGCAAAACAATTTTTTATATTAGGTATGCCCAAAAAACAGCTTAAATTGATTTTTCTTCATTTGATGTCCGATCGACAAGTGCGATATACCGTTGGAAAGGTATCGACGAGTACTTCATTTTTCAAATACCGGCGATGCCTCCTTCAACTAGAAAAAACAGTTACAAAAATAAAAACATCCTGAATTCCAATTTTTATTTCTTACCTTCCCAGAATTTCAAAAATCATTCAACTTTCGCCTTGGAAGTATTAAGTTTAATCCATTAACAAAAAATATACAGTGAAAAAGTGAGAAACAACATAAAGTAACACCAAAAAAAGTATTCGAAATGCAGTTTTTAATAAAATTCAGCACTTTTCAAAATGTTTATAATAATATCCTTAGTACCATTTTAAAGGTCTAATCAATACCTTTAATCCGTAAAGTACACTTCGAGAAAAAACAAATTATTTTCTTTTTTTTTGCACGTCTTTGTAATGGTTTATTTTTATTTTATTTAACTTTTTACAACCCTTATATTAACTTGCTTTGGGTGGACTATATATATATATATATATATACCCCTTTTTTTTAAACATGGCATAACTTCCAATTCCTTCAAGCTACAATGATGAATGCTGGTAGGTGAGTTCTTATTGGGGGCAACGGGGAGCGGGATGGAGCCAATTAAAAGTTCTAACTTTCGTATTTTGTAAGCTACAAGGCTGAAATTTTTTACTTAGGTTCGCATTCGGGAAAAAGAGTAAAAAAGGGGGAAAAAGGGGGGAGAAAAAAATTTAAAAAAAAAGAATAAAATAAAAAGAGAGTAAAAAACAAGTTTTTTAAAATATAACCCTTTAAACGACTAAAAAGCAGAAAATAATAAAGCAAATTTATTTTCATTAATTTCAGCAATTTCGATTTTAAATTAAGGGTTTTTGGCGACTTTAAAATCTGCAATGATATTCGGAGTACCCAAAAGTACCCAAAAACTCTTAATTTTAAATCGAAACTGCTGAAATTAATTTAAAGGAAATTTATTTTCTGCTTTTTAGTCGGTTAAAGGGTTATATTTTAAAAAACTTGTTTTTTACTTTCTTTTTATTTCTTTGCCAATTTGCTTACAATAATTTGTAGCAACATTTTCTTAAATTCAGTTTTCGTGGAATTCGAACCGACGTCCTCTGGAGTTTGGAGTGCACTCTAACCGACTCGTCTTTCTGCGGCATTATTGACAATCGTCTAAACGTTTGTATGTTTCTCAGCAAGCAATCTCTTTTTTGGTTTCTAAAAGTATAAATGGAAGTTTTCAAATCAAAAACAGAAACTTCAATTGTATATTGCTCAATTAGTGTGAGTTTCTTTAGGTCCAAATAAAAAATACTCTTTGTTGTATTTATAATTGAGGTGTTTTTATTGTCCAATATTTCGACTTTAATTTAGTGTAAAAGTATCTTCTTTGATCCAAAAGATGACTTTTGAAGAAGGCTAAGGCGTTGCAAAGTGTTTTCAGATAGAATACGAGTACAAAGATCGCATCAGATTACAGTTCACAGGAGCGAATATTTTAATAAAAAAATGTTTTATAGTAAACTGGTTATATTTAGCAAAACTCAACTTTTTGCATTAAAATATTGGTTGTGGAAATTTTTCAGGAAAGATGTGGGAAATTTCTTACCAACATGTAGTAAATTTCATTAAGAAAGCATGCATACAAATTCATCAATGAAAATTTTTCCTGCTGGGTAGGTGCATTATCTTGTACATCTATATTATCTTAACCATACTTTATCTTGCACATACATATTAACTTATACATTTATATTATCTTTAGTTGTTCTTAAAATACAACCCTAAATAGTACTAAAGTACGTTATTGTAAGTACAACCCTTCATAGTAGCTAAGTAAGTCATTGTAAATACCAGGGTCGGCAACCGAAACTGAAACTGGATGAAACCGATTCATTTTAGGGAGCTTAATTTAAACCGATTCGTCGTAACCGATTGAATATGTTCAACCAAAACCAATTGAAAAGATTTCGGGTTTTAAAAGGTTTTTGTACACAAAATTGACTTCAATTATTTTTTTCTAAGACCCGGTGCAAAATTTTCTGTTAGCTCTGTGTCAGATTTTTTGTCATGAGCATGATAGTGTAAATTGGGTCAATAGTGTGTTCGGACTGCGTCGAAATTACCTAATTTTGAGTTCATTCGTAATTTCGGCACGAATTACTCTCAAAATGAGGTAATTTCCCATATATTTGGGTAATATCCAAATTACCAATATTGAAGTAATATCAACAAAATTACGTTTGAATTGACGAGAAAATTTGAATACAACCCTGAAAAGAAAACTTACCACACACAATGAATTCACCTAAATCCAAACTGTCAAAAAAAAAAATACAAAAAACCACAAATAAATTTAAAAAAATTTGTAATTAATGGAAAATAAAAGAAAGTCCTATAAAAAAGATAAAAATTTGGTCTGCTTTTGATGAGCAGATTTTTATCGAATTGTGGACAGATAAAATTGCGGATTTACGTGTTGCTCGAAGAACCAGGGAAATAAAAATTAAAATTACGAATATGCCATTTTCGTTTTATTCTGTGGCATTAAATTGCACTTAAATGCATTTCGTTAATACTCGTTTGTTGTAGTTTTGAAAAGCTATATTAAAAATAGTTGCTCTATTCATTTTTATTGTTGTCTAAAAAATAATTTTCTCAACTGTCAAAATGAAACTTCAAACTAAATTACCTAGCGCAGTGCGAACACTTCTACGTAATTTCAAAATTACTTTCTGAAATTAAGTAATTTCTTGCCAGTCCGAACGTATTATAAGGGAAAATTCATCGCATTTAATTTATTTATTAAATCTCTTCATATTCTTACTTTAAGGCCCGGTAACTTATCTCAATATAATCACTGATTACACTAGTTTACAAATAATTAATCGTTGTTTATAACATTGTGCAAACTATATTTTTTAAACTAATTTGGGGTCGCTGAACCCGAAAATCACTATTATTTTTTTCCTTGTTGCCTTTTGCGAAATATTATCAATTTTCGAAATTTGGGGTTGTGGCTCTACTTACTTTAGAATATTTCAAGAACGATAATTTCGATTGATGGCAGCTTTTTACCATTGCAAAGATAATAAAAATACGCATCCAACAAATATAAGGTGATAAAGATCGGATTTGACTGAGTTATCGGTGCAAGAAGTTGGATTTTGATAGCATTTTTGACCATTTCTCAGATCGAAGTCAAATAAAATGACTTTTTGCAGACAGAAGTTTTTGCAAAAAAAATTGTTTTATTTTTTCATTCAATAGGGGTACTCTCGGGGTACTCCGCAGGGTGGTGTAATTTCGCCACTTCTGTGGAACCTGGTACTAAATGAAATAATAATGGAAATTGGGAAGAGTGGGATAAAGGTGACCGCTTACGCGAATGTTGTATTACTAGCAACAGGTGAATTCCTTCCGACTATAAGCGATATACTAGAAGTAGCACTGAAGCAACTGAGCGACTGGACGAAGCAATGCGGATTGGGGGTTAACCCCCAAAAAACTGAGCTCGTCCTATTCACGACCAAAATAACGATTCCGCAGTTCAAACCACCTTCTATAGAGGGGATCCCTCTCAGAGTCTCAGAGAGCGCCCGCTACCTGGGTCTTGTTTTAGATAGGAAACTGAACTGGAAATTGAACATAGAAGAGGGAGTTAGGAAAGCGTCAATCGCCTTCTATACCTCTAGCAGAATTTTTGGACGAAGGTGGGGCCCACGCCTCAAAATTATCTCATGGATGTATACAGCCATCGTTAAACCAGTACTGACTTGCGGATGTCTCGTGTGGTGGAAAGCAGTCTGCAAGACCACTGTTTACGTCAAAACACCCTGTTTGCCACCCTGTATACGGAATTGTACGGCAACCAACTTTATACCATTAAACCTACTGGTTTAACTCAATATGACTGCCTTCTGTCATTTCCGTAACTTTAACTTCCTTCTTCTTTTAATAAGATCGAAAAGTGAATAGACGTTTATTTACCCGCTCCTGTCTTAAGCTACCAATTATATTACATATATATCTATCGTCATCGATATCCAAGTAAGCACCCTTCTGCCTCTACTTCCTAATAAAAAACATACAAAAATCTAAACTACACGACTTTGATTTCCTTTTGCTAACTCTGCCGTTTTTTTCTTATACTCTGTTTTTTATATCGTTTGGCCACTTTACGAGTGAGCCAAACATTTGATCCAATCGAACCGGATTCGGATTTTGAGAACGACATCCGTCGTAAAAATTAGCTTCAGCACTTCTGCATATTTTGGCAGCATCTTCAACGCTCCAAGCTCTGCCGAGGTTTCAACTTTTCCAGCGTTTTTAGCGTTTTACGAGCGCATCTTCTCCGAAGGAACGGTGGAAAAGCCGACGGCAAACAGCAAAAATACAACATTCAACATTACAACAAAAATTCAAGGTACGTGTAGTTTGTATAAAAGCATAGTTTTTTTTGTATGTACAAAAAAAGAGCAATTCTTCCGACACTTAGTCGAGAAATACAATAACAATAATAATACAATAACCTTTCTCTGCAATAATTTGTTCACTTTCGTGGAACGTGCGGAAAGCCACAAAAGAAAGGCCCAAAGCACCAATGAGAAATAAAATTACCACAAAGTGAACAAAAGCAGAATAAAATACAAAAACGACACAATACTCCGATTGTGCATCGTCCTTAATTCGTCATTAAAACCGAACTAACGTAGAAAAGTAGATCTAAATCGGTTTAAATCTATTAAAATTCTTTTAATTTAAAATTAAAAAAAAAATAACTTTTACTTTAAAGTTGGAAAATTTGTTGGCAACCCTTATTGCCTCTTCTCGTTGTAATACGATCCACAGCCAAAAGCTTTTGGCTCTCAGCCCTTCCACTACATAGTTTGACAGTTGTCATCATTCCTTTGCTTTTTAGTTTTTGGTACGAACATTAACCACATAAATTATAAATATAAATTACATTTAAATACATACAAATAAATAGTGAAAAAAAAACAAAGTGAGAAAACATCGAAAAAAAAAGTTACATTAGACAAATTAACTAACACAAATAATAATCGAAACACAAATAACTACACAAAACAGAACAGAATACTAGTAAACCAAAACGAAAAGCAACAATAACAACAAGTGTGCAAGTGAGTTATTTTCTTGCTATATGAAATATGCAATTTTTTATTATTATGTGTATTTGTTCTTAAAAAGTTTCATTATTTGTTTATTTGTGCTCCACTTTATTTCCCTCCGTTCCATTGTGCTCCTCTTAATTACGGTGCCACCATAGTTTGGCCAATATTTTTTTTGTTTATTTGCTTCGTACCGGTCATTTTATTATTTTATGTCACACCACAGTAGTGTGCAATTCTCTTCATCGACTCATTTAACCGAACTTTGTCCTTTGTGCAAGTAAGCGGGAGACCGTACTGTTCGGTTATAAATAAATAAATACAAAAAATTCCTGCTTCCTAAAGTTTTTAGAATCTTTTATACTTCTTAATATTTTTCTAATATTTTGTGCACTCGGCCCCATTTTACAAAACCCACCTTGGGTAAATATTAAATTGAAATTATTCCAATCATTCCAATTAAATAAAATCAACATTAAATTAAATTCAGTTTTTAAAATTTAGTTTATTTTGTTGGTTTTACACATTAGTGATCAACGCAAATTCCTTTTTTGAATTCTTAATATTCACATCAGGGAACAATCTCAAGTACCTAAACCGAGGGTACTTTTGCATTTAACATTTTTATTTAAATAAAATTTTTTATTCAAGTGATCTTTTGATCTAAGTTCTCCACAACCTCAAGTGTCACCCCTAATTGTTTCGGGTATTCATTTTCGATGCCTTCACCTCTTATTTCGAGCAAATTGCTTTTTTATTTAAAGTTTTTAGTTTTTCTTTAAAACCATGACAGCTTTAGAGATTTTTATTCTCGCTGCTGACCAATTAGTCAAATTTGAAGCAGCTTTTGCGGACTTACCGCCAGCAACACACACCCAAGTCAATTTGAGCACTCAAAGTGAAAAAATACAATCACTTTGGGCTGCAGTTAAGGCTTCATATCAGCCATGTTTAACCTACCTTGTTCAAGGTGGGGGCCCGGATGTCAACGCGGACATCGCTATCGCCAAGTCCCAATACAAGCGTACCTATTACAGCTTTGTAAAATGTTTGGCAAAAATTAATGAGTTGCTGCACGATATTGGCAGTGCAGATTCACCGCCGACTTTTCAGTCTTTTAACAATGATTGCCAACCAAGAAATGCTTCTAACACACATGTGTCCTTGAACCATTGTGGGCTTTGTCCCCGACGACAGCATTCGTTGCGCACCTGTCAGCGTTTTCTGACCATGAGTGTCGCCGATCGTAATTTAAATATAAATCGCCTTAAATATTGCATCAATTGTTTAAGCAAAAATCATGAGGTTGAAGGTTGTAAGAGCACTTCTGTTTGCTCCAGCTGTCAGAAGCGCCATCATACGCTTCTACATAGAGATGTGCCTGCTCCGCAGCCATCACCCAGTGAACATTTTCCTTTAGGGCCCAATTTCAGCCTTCAACCAAGGAACCTTTTCCTTTAGGGCCCCGCCCTCTTGAACATATTCTTTCTCCATGTGCACAATCTTTAGTCAATGGAACTTTTCCTTCAGGGTTACGCCCTATCGAAATTAATGATTTGCAATCAACTTTCCCATTCTACGATGGAAGTTTTCATCCAGGGTCCCGCCCTTCTGTAAACTGTCATCCACAAACACTTCACCAATCAATACAGTCCATTTCTCTCCAAGCTGAGCCAATTCTTAAAATTCAGAAATGCTTCACTTTTAGCGCTACGTATGTACTCTTCGGTACAGCCGATGTGAACATTTGCCACTTGGGCACCGTCTACTCAGCAAGTGCGCTGATAGACTCTGCGTCAGAAACTACGTTTATTTCTGATCGCACGAGGAAGTTATTGAAACTTCCTTCGATACCGACTGAATCCAGAATTATAGAGAGTATTCAATCTGGTGCTGCTACTCCTAGCAAGCATTGTTGCATTACTCTCGATTCTCCTATCGATTCGCAGAGAAAAAGCGAGGCAGCGACCCTCGTACTACCAACCAATTTTCCAAAATTTACAATTGCATCACTTCGTGATCATCAAAGGCCATACCATGCATTGGCATATGCCATTTACTGGCAAAGCTCGCCGATGTATATCCCTATCGGCGTCGCTTTTCATCGAAACCTTTTATTAGATAAAATTCAATGTGATATTTTTAGTCAAATTTCCCGTAAATTACATAAGAAAAAGTTTATGACTGCTGCGGCTAAGTTTTTTGACAACCGCTTCGTCAATTCTACCCAGCGTGACCAATTCAAATTTTACGTCATAGCTTTTGTCATTAAATCGAAATTTCAATTAGATATTCGACATAACTCTTTACGCAATTTAGCACCTAGACTTTTTCTCCAACATAACTTCAATACACATTTGGAATTGAAAATACATAATCTGGTATTAATGCTACGCTTAATATATCGCCGCGCTCGTGTTCGGTTTCGACGTGTATTCGAAGACTGTGCTGGTTGGATTTATTTTGAAATCCTGAGGTTCCTTTTTACCCAAGCACAGCCTTCGGCAGGGTCCTTTCTGGCTCAGATCTCGCATGAGAGATCCGGGGTCCCTTATGACCCACGTCGTGTGAAACATCCGTTGCGGCCCCTATTTGGCCCTCGCTACCTTTTTAGCGATAATTCTACGAATAAATTACTTTTTCTAAATAAATAAACTTTTAAAAAATTATTTTTTTTAAATGCTCGATGTCACTATGCTTTTATACCATACAAACTACATGTACTAATCTACAATTTTTTTGCAGCGTTAGTTACTGCAAGGTGGGCGGAATGTTTACGTCAAAACACCCTGTTTGCCACCCTGTATACGGAATTGTACGGCAACCAACTTTATACCATTAAACCTACTGGAACACCGCTTAACATTCTGTTAAGCTGTGTCCCAAAACTGGTTTAACTCAATATGACGGCCTTCTGTCATTTCCGTAACTTTAACTTCCTTCTTCTTTTAATAAGATCGAAAAGTGAATAGACGTTTATTTACCCGCTCCTGTCTTAAGCTACCAATTATATTACATATATATCTATCGTCATCGATATCCAAGTAAGCACCCTTCTGCCTCTACTTCCTAATAAAAAACATACACAAATCTAAACTACACGACTTTGATTTCCTTTTGCTAACTCTGCCGTTTTTTTCTTATACTCTGTTTTTATATCGTTTGGCCACTTTACGAGTGAGCCAAACAACCACCAACCTGAAAGCAATGACAAAAATACAAAAACTAGCATGTATAGGAATATCTAGCGCGGTGAAAATATCACCAACGGCGGGAATCGAGACAATTCTTAATCTCCCGCCCCTAGACCTTTACACACAAGAATACGCAGCGAAAAGTGCCCTAAGAATAAGCCAGACAGAAACCTGGCATAGAACCTCGACTGTGCACTCAAACATAATGCAACGACACCTCGCGAACGACATCAGCTTTGACTACCTGTTGCCATACCCAGACTTTAATATTCCTTTCCCCAGTCACTTTCCTACCAGGAAAGAGTGGGAGATAAATGACCTTTCGAGAAACGTACCCATATCAGTTTTCACTGATGGGTCCAAAATGAACATTGGTACCGGGGAGGGTTACATCTGTGACAAATTAGGAATCACGGGTTACATCCGTCTGCCCGACACCAGCAGTGTCTTCAAGGCGGATATCCTGGCAGTGGCGGAGGCGGCCAAGGCTGCCTCAATGGTGGTAATACCACAAGATAATATCACAATTTTCATTGACAGCCAGGCAGCAATAAAAGCGTTATCTGCCGTTAACATCAACTGAACCTGGAAATTAAGCAGCTGATATTTGGCTTGGAAAGGATCGGCAATTAGTGCTGATCTAGCGGATCAATCTGTGAAAACCCCACTCTGTAGTATTAAGAACAAATAGTTCATGAGGCGGTTTAACATCAGATGGAGACAGCTCTCCACCTGTGAGACCTCTCGTAAACTATGGCCACAACCAAAAGCGCACCCAAGGGGGGGGTCAGTTTATCAAGGCACTCCCACACCAGTTTAGAGCTTACCTGGTATGATTTTAGTGCTTTGATTGCCGCTTGACTGTCGGATAGGATCGCAATGGTTTGGTTCCGGTATTTCCGTTTGAGGTTGAAGTGAGCGCACCTATCAATGGCATATATTTCCGCCTGAAATATGCTGGTGTATTTACCCATGGGCTCAGAGTATTTTATCCTTGGCCCAAACACTCCTGCTCCTGTACCTTCTTCCGTAAGAGACCCGTCTGTATACCAGGTTATCGTACTTTGGTTTATTGTGTAATTTTCATGTACACCTTCCCACTCCTTTTTATTGCTAAGTTGTGTTGCAAATCGTTTAATGAAGCTGAACTTCGGTATCATGTTATCTCTTGGTAGTGAGATTTCAGGGTATTGCTTCGTAAGAATATCAATCTTCCGACTTATGCAACAAGCTGACCCGACGCTTCCTCCAGTTATTCTTAGTATAGCCCTCTTCGCCTGCGTCTGAACGTAGATGTGAATAGGTGTTAGTTCTAAAAGGACTTCTAATGATGCTGTAGGACAGCTTCTCATAGCCCCAGTTATACACACGCACGCTAATCTTTGCACTCTTAGCCTACGTGGAACCGTTCATGGTGTTTTAAGCGGTCAACCTAAAAATATTTTGTAAAGCGTTTTTTAAAATTGATCTCATGCATATTTGGATGGAGGTAAAATGTAGTGCTTATCGCCATTAAATAGGGCATTGAATGTAGTGTATCTCAGCATTTTAAATTTTGGAAAAATTTTGATTTTTAAAGAAAATTTAGATTTTTAAAGAAAAAAAAATTGGTTTATTTTTTTTATTAGTATTGAAAAATATGTGCAGATTCAAGATACCTCCTCCTCCTTCATGAAAATATTTCAGGGATACTCGGAGAGTGTTTTAAGATCGAATACACAGCAACTGTTGATACATTTATGGTATATACCCACACTAGCAATATGAAGTCTGCGTATAAAGCTATTTCTTGTGCAGTGGCTCACAGACACATTTTATAGTATCGATATTGGATATTGGTCTAATCAATACCTTTCGAATGAATACTAGGACGCTTTAATCCGTTATGTACCTATTTGGAAAATTACATTTAAAATTAACCTACTTTTCGAACTTTTTTCCTGGGGGTTACAAAACTGTTTTTGGTATGCAAAAAGGAGCTCTGGTCAAAATAAAGCAACTTTGGAAAAGAAGGCTTAACAATAAAACCATTTCCAGAATTTTGACAAATTTTTTTTAGATTTAGTTTTTGGAAAATTTGTTTGAAAGCAAATAAATTTGTATCCAAATTTTAAAAAATTTGTCAAAATTCAGGAAATGGTTTTATTGTTAAACCTTCTTTTGCAAAAAACAGTTTTGTAACCCCCAATATCGATACTATAAAATGTGTCTGTGAGTCACTGCACAAGAAATAGCTTTATACGCAGACTCCATATGGCTAGTGTAGGTATATACTATAAATTTTATCAATAGTTGCTGTGTATTCGATCTTAAAACACTCCGAGTATCCCTGAAATGAATACATGAAGGAGAAGGAGTATCTTGAAATTGCACATATTTTTAATACTAATAAAAAAAAATAAACCAATTTTTTTTTCTTATAAAATCTATCTTTTCCCTAAAAACAAATTTTTTTTAAAATTTCAAATGCTGAAATAAACTTTATTCAATGCCCTATTAAATGATGATAAGTACTACATTTTACCTCCATTCAAATATGCATGAGATCAATTTTAAAAAACGCTTTACAAAATATTTTGAGATTGACCGCTTAAAACACCATGAACGGTTCCACGTAGGCTAAAAATGTTTATGGAAAATGTTTATCCTCTCATTCTGCAAAAAAATTATTATATAGTCGAATCGCCTAAAGCTATATACTATTTTTTAGTCAATTTTTAAGACAAAAGTCCAGCCGGTCTGTCTTTTTTCCACTACCGAAGTCCAGTTTTTTTGCAGATGTTTTTTTTGAGCCCCCACCTTTCCGAAAATGCGCGGGGAGCGAACAAAAAAACACTTTTGCAATTCCCATATAGCTCAAGGGTGATCTAGTGTAAGTGCTACTGTTTGTAATACTTCCAAAAAAAGCGTTGGAAAATTGTCCATTTAACATACCTTTTGTGAATGTCACCAAAAGCAGAAGAAGAATTCATTGAATAAAGATAAAAAATCTAACATTTTATATGGGAACTTTCGGAACTTTAAAATGCAAATATCTCAAAAACCAAAAGCGAGCGGGGCAAAACTCTTTCGGATTTCGTTTTAAGGGGTCAAACCCCCCACTTCCAAAAAAAAAAATTAAAATTTTTGGGGTCCAGGCCAACTTATGCATTTGGTCCATTTTTTTAAGATTTCGTTTTAGGGGGTAAACTAGACTTATACCAAAACTAGAGAGTGGACTATCTTCGGCTATACCGAAGCTGAAATACCACCACACAGTAGTAGTGTTCGAAGTACCTCGAACATAAAATTATGTGGTCTCAAGACCCCATTTTGAGCCACCTATAAATAGTTTTAGAGCCCGGACCATGTCCAAAATCCGTTTCTAAAAATGTTCAATCAAATCGACCAAAAAAAAAATTGGTCTCAAGACCCCATTTTGACCCTTATATATGTGGTTCCGGAACCTCGGACCATGTCAAAAATACGTTTCTAAACATTTCAAATCGAATGCAGCAATAAAAAAGACTTGAAAAATGTTGACCTTTTTTCTGTGTATGGGAGCCACGCCCAGTTTTTGTCCGATTTGGCTGATTCTCGAACGTGATCTCAGTATTCACGAAAAAAACATGTACCCAAAGTTTCAAGTCGATATCCAAAACTGCCACCGCTATCGTGCGGACGGACAGACAGACGGACGGACGGACGGACGGACGGACATGGCTAAATTGACTTCGTCTGTGATGCTGATCAAGAATATATATACTTTTCCATACCGGACACGCCCCCTTATGGGCGTTACAAACGTTGTGTCAAAGTTAGTATACCCTGCCACAGTGAGTGTGGGGGTATAAAAATACCATAGAAATGGTGGAATTTTATAGAAAAACGGATTCTTAAATGTTCGTTTTCATGAAATCACCCTGGCAAAGACAGTCCCACTTGAAAGTTTCATTTAAATGACCAAACCTAAAGAACCGATTTAAACGTTCATGGGTTCATTGGAAAGGTATTTCAATCTTTTATTTTGTATAAAAGTTGTACAGTTATCTTTAAACTGAATCAGTTACAGCAATTTTTATAAATTTTAAGTACTTGGTTGGCAACTGAAACCGAAACCGAATGAAACAGATTCATTTTAGGGAGCGAAACCGAAACCGATTCGTCCTAACCGATTGAATGGGTTCAACCGAAACCAATTGAAAATTTTACTGGTTTTTAATCGGTTGGTTGGTTGGAGCGATTGAAAAGATTTCGGGAATTTTATATAATTTCAATATAAATCCGAAACTACCGTTTCGAAATTTCTTTATCAAATCGCATTTTAAAACAAATTTCTACTTCAATTTTTAGTTTTTATAAACCACACAGGGTATATTAACTTTGTCACGAAGTTTGAAATGCCCATAAGGACGCGTATCCGATATGCATAAGTATATATATTAATGATCAGCATTGAAAACTGATGTAGCCATATTAGAATGAACCGTATTTTGGCAAAATTCGAATTTCTATTGGACATAATGTAAAAAAAATACAACTAAAATTGGGTTCGATCGGTCAACAGGAAGACGTGGCACATCGTACCTGAAAAATACCTCAGTTTTATGGGGGAAAATCCATTTTTTTTCTACTTTATGCACATTTTTATAAAATTGGCTTATAACTCTAAATATAAGTGATATTTAACAATTTTTAATAAAAAAAGTTTAAAAAAGTGGAAAATGCGAAAATTGGATTTTAAGTTTTGACCCCCCTAATGACCTTTTTGGACTTTTTTTTTAAATCTAAATTTTCCTTAAAAATCAAAATTTTTCCAAAATTTAAAATGCTGAGATACACTACATTCAATGCCCCATTTAATGGCGATAAGCACTACATTTTACCTCCATCCAAATATGCATGAGATCAATTTAAAAAAACGCTTTACAAAATATTTTTAGGTTGACCGCTTAAAACACCATGAACGGTTCCACGTAGGCTAAGAGTGTTTATGGGGAAAATGTTAATCCTCTCATTCTGCAAAAAAATTGTTATATAGTCCTATCGCCTAAATCTCCTATTTTAAAAGTTACAGATAGATAGAGCTATATACTATTTTTTAGTCAATTTTTAAGACAAAAGTCCAGCCGGCCTGGCTTTTTTCCACTACCGAAGTCCAGTTTTTTTTGCAGATGTTTTTTTTGAGCCCCCACCATTCCGAAAATGCGCGGGGAGCGAACAAAAAAACACTTTTGCATTTATGGGTGCTCTACTACCCATGTTATCGCTCCATATGCGATCATTGGTCATACGATTGCAGTATACATCCATCGTAGTATTTTTGGTGTACAGCGCCAGTTTTTCCCTGCGATGGACCTGCAAACCATAAGTGCCCTCTTGGCTTTCTTTGATACATTATCAACATGCTTTTTCCAGAGTAGTTTCTGATCCAGGGTAATGCCCAGGAATTTTACCTCTGTTTGAAGCTTCACTTCCGTTCCGTCTAACATAATTGGTTTCAGGTGCTTAAGTTTATATTTCCTTGTAAATGGTACAATAGTAGTCTTTGCTGGATTTACATTCAGTCCTACTTTTGTACACCATTTTTTAGTCACCTTTAACCCTTGCTGAATTCTTTCACATAGGGTATATTCAAATTAGCCCCTACAAATAATTACTATATCGTCGGCGTAGCCCTGAAATGTAAATCCATTGCTCGCCAATTCTTCAAGTAGTTCGTCCACAACGATGCTCCACATCAGTGGGGATAGCACTCCCCCTTGTGAACATCCTCTCGTTGTAGTTGCTATTAAGGCCCCAGTGCCTGCTGGTATCTCTATCGTTCTAGTTTTCAGCATATTTTTCATCCATAATGCTAGAGTATTACTAACACCTCTGCGGATGAGAGCATCTTTTATGGCCTCGTGTGAAGTATTGTCGAAGGCACCTTCAATATCGAGGAATGCACATATAGCTATTTCTTTTGTTTCAAAAGTTTCTTCTAGTACATTTGTCAGTTGGTACAGAGCAGTTTCCGTTGATCTACCTGCCCTATATGCATGCTGACTGGTATGTAGCGGGATGCTTTCTAGAATCGTTGTTCTCACATAATTGTCTACAATTTTCTCTAGAGTTTTCAGTACAAAGGAAGTTAAGCAGATTGGTCTGAAGGATTTCGGGTGAAGAGGATCCTTCTTTCCTACCTTCGGTATAAATACCACTCTTGCTCGCCTCCATATCTTTGGTATGTTACCCAAAGCGATACTGCCTCTCACAATTTTCATTAGTGGGCATAGGAGAAACTCTATGCCTTTCTGAAGTAGTCCTGGAAAAATTTTGTCTGCACCAGGAGATTTTAATGGTTTGAAGGTGCCCACCGCCCATCTTATGCGTGCTTCTGTACATATTCCGTTCGCTACCTTCCAGTTCTCTTTCTTCGATCTACCTATGTATTCCATATGGTGTACAGTTGTTGTCCCTGAGGACCCTGGGAAATGAGTGTCTAGAAGTAGTTGGGCCTTATCTTCCTCATTTTCCGTGAATCTTCCATCGTCCTTTTTAAGACTAACCGAAGATATGCTTTTGTTCTTGGCCACCGCTTTATAGAGTCTTGACGCCTCAGTGGTATGCTCAATGTTTTCACAGAAACTTCTGAAACTCGAACGCTTTGCTCTTCTGATTTCGTTACTATAGTTTGTAAGAGTATTCCTATAGTTCGACCAATCTCCTGTTCTTTTTGCCCGATTGAACAACCTGCGAACCTTGGTTCTCAGTTTAGATAAATCTTTGTTCCACCATGGTACGTCTTTTGATGAGTGTATTTTGCTGATTGGACAGCTTGCCTCATATGCATCATTAATAACTTTATTAAAGTTGTCTACCGCTGTTTCTAATTCTAGCTCATTCTTGATATTGTTGCCAGCTCCCATGTGGACTGTGTTATTGCTCAGATGATCTAGATATATATCCCAATTTGTTTTCTTGGAATTTCTTATACGTTTATTGATTGATGGAGAGCCATCTATGTCAAACCTTAGCATCCTATGATCAGACATCGACGTCTCTTCAGAAACCCTCCAATTGTGAACCAGTCCCCTCATTAGAGTATTTCCTATAGTTATGTCTAGGACCTCTTCTCGTGCACTGGTTACAAAAGTTGGTGTATTTCCAACATTACAAATTTCCAATTCATTACTAAGAATAATACTAAGCAGGATGTTTTTTTTAATTGTTTTGTGAAATAATTTGTAAATTAAATGTCAATATTAGTTCAAAAATAGTATAAATTCTTAATTTTTATATTCCATAATAAAAAAAATTGCTCGTTTTAAAGTTAACTATTGCTAGTTAATCGAAGAAATTTAACTTAACTAAATGAAAAAGTTAATGGTTTCCGAAATTAACTGAAACGTTAAAAGTTAACCAAAAAAGTAACTTCGTTAATTAACTAATTAACTAGTTAATGCCCAGCTTTGGTTATAAGTTATTTTTGTCTTCAGTTGCATATAAAAAAACTTACATCATACGTTTTTCTTTTTATCAAAAAAAATATTTTAAAAATCTTGAGGACGGGATTTTTCTTTCATCCCGCAAGAAAGAAAACCCGGGATTGCCAAAACCTTTCGGGACTAAATTCTCTAGCTGGTACCTAAACTCTACTACTAACTTATCTAATTCAAAGTAGTTAATAAATTTAGTAAGAATATCAATATAATAATTTTCTAAATTACAAAATTTTTTACAACTCCCCTGGAAAAAAAATCCTGGGTGCGCCACTGGCCACAACGCAACGAAGGACGTACTGTCAAGCTCCTGAAGTTTGATAGGAAATCCATATATATCCCCATGGGCACATTAACGGGTCACAACCTTTCAGGAGCCCATGCCAGACAAATAGGTCTAACACAGAACGACTATCCTACCTCATTAAGTATGGGCATCACAATGGGTCAACTTTGGCCTAAGTGTGATGGCATGGTTGGAGCAGTTCTGCTCCAAGTGTGCCATATACCCTTTAACCTAACCTAACCTATTATTTCGCATGTAAGTTGAAAAATAAAGATTTCAGAAGATAAATACTTACTCTGAGGTAGGGTTGCCACATGCAAAATGATCTTCGTCTGGATTTTGAAAAAAAATACCTGGACTTTTCCGTTTTTAACTGGACATTCAAAGAAAAAATCGGAAATTTTTTTTATTTTAATGGCATACTTTTAAGAAATAGTAAAGTAGGAATTGGATAGCAATATGCAAGGAAATACATTGGTTCCTCCTCACCTTAAAAAAAACCAATAAAATTACATAGGTTATTATGAAAAAAAAAACACCTTTACCTTTATTACCTTCTCATTGGCATGCAACAAACATTTTAACTTTTGTCTCGCGCCAGAAAAGACCTGTAAATTTGTCAGTTTTGAAAGACGTTGAAAGCAGAAATATTTCAGATTTTATGAAATCAAAAACTCATTAGTAATTGAAAAAAATAAAACTATTTGACAGAAAACTTTATCTTTATAATAAAAACGAGAACGCTATTAGGTTTTCTGACTTATTTTATTTTTTTTACTGAGAAATATCAGAGAAAATTTTGTCTGGACAAATTATTGAAAAACTGGACTCTGGACACATGACAAAAAATCTGGACAATCCAGACGAATCCAGACTGTGTGGCAACCCTACTCTGAGGCCATTTCTGCAATAAATATAAAAATACATTGCACAATTTGAATTTCGTTTATTTAATTTGAACTGCCAAATTGATTGTTTCTTCTTTTTATATTGAAAAAGTATCATTCACAATTGAGTGTAGTGTTTTATTCGATGATTAGTTAACGAAGGAATAAAAATTACAAAATTTAACTCGAGATTTAATAAGGCGTTTGGTAATCATTGCTTAACAGAAATTTTACTCTTGAGATAAGTTACCGAGCTTAAGATTGAAAAAAGGAATCAACAAATAAGTAATAATAATTTTTTTTTAAATATCTTTTTATTTTTTTACAATAAGAATTTAAGGTACTTTATGTTCTCAAAACTGGATAGTGAACTATCTTCGGCTATGTCGAAGCTGAAATACCCCCACAAATTTGGCCGCAGGACCCCATTTATATCTGGTTTTGAAACCTCAGACCGTGTCCAAAATCCGTTAATAAAAATTTCCCATCGAATCCACAAAAAAAGCCAATTTTGATGCGTTTTATATGGTTTAGGTAAAGAATTAGAAAATTTTATTTTTTTTTCGTATCTTATATGGCGCCTCGATTTAGCTCATTCTATAACTTGATCTCAGTTTGTAGAAAAAAACTTGTTCCCAAAATTTCCTTATGGGCGTTTCAAACGTTGTGACAAAGTTTTTATACCCCTGTGTTGGGTAAAAAACTAAAAATTTAAGTAGATGTTTGTTTGAAAATGCGATTAACTAAGGAAATTCCGAAAATGTAGTTAGATTCATCACCCTTGATTTATAATGAATTGATATAAAATTTCCTAATAATCGATCACCTAAAAACTGTTTGAAATCTAAACCGAAACATTTTCAATTGCTTCAACCAACCGAAACCTTTCAAAAACCAACCCTGGATACAACACTGTAAACTCATAGAACTGATCGCAGCGTTGGTTGAAAACATTCGAGAAGAAGTCAGAATAAAAGTTAGCTTAAACGAGTGCGGTCGCATTTTTATTTTCTAAAGGAAACCAAGCAACTATAAATTCAGAAGCGGGATTTGCCCATTGCAAATAAGAAATTTGTTCCTGGCAATTTGATTAAAGTGCTAAAAAATATAAAGAAGATAACAAACTGAAAAGTTTTAATTAATTAATAATGAGTGAAAAAATATGTATAAAAAACACTATTGAAAAATATAAAAAACTATAAAAAGATAGAAAACTTAAACTTTTGAAGAATAAAGAGTGCCAAACACTTAAAAAGATAGAAAACTGAAAACAATTTTATTTAAAACTAGAGAGCAATGCCGAAGCTGAAATACCCCCACACAGTAGAAGTTTAGAAATACCTCAACATAAAAAATTTGGTCTCAAGACCCCATTTTGAGCCAATTATAGGTGGTTTTGGAGCTTCGGACCACAACCAAAATGCGTTTCTAAAAATTTCCAATCAAATCCAATTACGGACAGACGGTCAGACGGACAGACAGACGGACACGGCTAAATCGACTCCGGCGGTTATGCTGACCAAGAATATATATACTTTTCCATACCGGACACGCCTCCTTATGGGAGTTACAAACGTTGTGTCAAAGTGTGTGTGGCGTTATAAAAAGTACAAATATGTCCTAATAAAATCCAAGGCGTGCCAAATCGTCAAAATTGTCCAAAAAATGCAACGGAAAAAATAACGTAAAATGTACCCAGTAGTAAATTTCGCAAGGCCTCTCAGCTAGAGACATGCCAGCACGGTATGCCTGCGCTAGAAGGGAGATAGGGTGGTGTCAATGGATTTTCTATGCAATATTGGCTGCCACCAGGCATACGCATGGAAGCGACAGACGTAGGCCTGGCTCCAACAAATTCTTGGATCGGCTGCTGGGCGGCGGCACGAATGCTTCCACATTCGCCCGCACAGCCTTAAGCTTCCGACCCAAGGAAATCAACTCCGATAAAGACTTAGGCTCAGCCAAGCCCAGCTGAGTCTGGTAAAACGGGGACAGGTTCTGCTCCCCTAAACAACTGGGCTTCACTAACGCCCCGAGCCTCGCATAGCTCGTCTACCCTCTGTAGAAAGGCATGTAGGGACATGTCTGTCTTTTCCACGGTAAATTGAATACCCCACTTGGACAAATTTTCAACTTTTTGAAAACCTACGTTACTCAACGAGGTGGATGGCTCACGTCTCGGAACGGGTTCAGGCTTTTCATCAACCGCAGACTCCCTACTGAGTCCCTTGGATGATCGGGATGGCCTTGGATTGTCATCGAAGGCATCATCTCCGCCACCAACATCCTCCACCGCCTCGTTAAGCTTCCCCAACAATAACAAAACCCTATTTTTGAGCTCCCTTTGCTCATCTTTTTCCTCCTTACTAGTCGGCTTCGATCGAGTAAGGCGACCTAACGCCCATTCTAATTTGGCTAATATCTTTAAATATTCGGACGACTTCGCGTCCTGTGGAGGGGTTTCCATAGGTTTTTCAACCTCGGAAATTTTCCCCTCCACACGTAACCTATCCTCCTCAAACGTGAATGAATATCCTGCAAAGACAGCCACCGAACCCCTACGCTCTATTTGCCTTGATGCCCTCAAGGACTTCCTCATAGATTCAACCAGAGTAACTGGCAACCCACGAGCCTCCATCTCGTATGTCAGTTCCTCTTGGTTTAATCGGTTAATCTCCATAATGAATCAGACGGACAAAAAAAAACCAAAAACTTAAAAAAACTCAAAAAGAAACCCCAAAGAAAATGAAACCAGCGTCCAATACGCTCACAGAATTTTCCAAAAAAAAAGGTAAAGAAATTTAAAAGAAAACTTTCAATATATAATAATATAATAAATATATAAAATAAATATTATAATAAAAATATAAAAAAAATATGCCTAGTCGAATAAAAATATATTGCTTTTTTTTTGGTAAAACGCACGCGAATTATAAAAAAAAACTTTAAAAGCGGACAGCACCGCCACCGAACAAAGCGAACAAAAATTCAAAACTACTTTTTTTTTTTTAAAAAATTCAAAATTGATTATAAGCCTTTTTGCACTAGTAAACTCAAAAATTTCAAAAGAAGCCAATTTAAAAAAAAATTAATAAAAAAACAAGAACCGCCCTTGCTTTGTTGTACAAATAAAAAGGAACGAACTCATCGAAGGAGATGACCCGAGCTCTGCCGCTAGTTCTGCCGCCGGTAAAACTCCGCGAAATTAAAAAAAGCTAAATAAATAAAAAGACAAATTAGTAAATTATAAAAAAACTAAAATAATACAACCAAAAAAACGGCACAAAAAAAATATTTATATTAACAACGAAAAATTAAAAAAAATTTTAAAATAATTAATAATTAAAACCAAAATATTTTTACAAAAAAACTTTAATCAAAATAGCCCCACGTTGGGCGCCAGCTTATCGCGCTATTTTTAACTAAAACTTTATTTAAAACTCTAAAACCAAAAATCCCCACGCGATAATTAAATTCCCTATTTGCCCGAATAGCACAGTCGCGAAGCGTGGGATTTAAGACGACCCTCGCGGTATGGTATCCCCGGCCGAACGAACAACACGAACACACGAAAACCTGATAAATAAACTTTTTTAAAAACTACACCGAAACTGCCGCAATATATATATATAAAAGAAACGGAAATTTTCCCGACACAAGGAAAATAATACCGAACACAAACCCTTTTTCAAAATTGACACAAACCGACAATCACCCAAAAGAAATTATTTATATACCAAAAATTATATTTGTTTAAACGCAATTGATTAAACGGGACCAGACCAACCTGTCTGAAATCCCTCGTACGATTCTTTGCAGAATCTATTCACCAGCTGGACTTCGATAAAATTCGATGTCCAGCAACAACTTGGCTCTGATGCGGGACGACACAAACAAAAAAAAGGAATAAGGAAGGGGGGGAAACGGCCAAACAAATTCCAAGCAAACTACTTGAAATTCCCAGGACGGAAACACTTCACCAAAACAAATCACGACCGAACACAACCTGTCCAACTCTATTAAATTCCTCAAATTCAAAACACTAAATGGTCACAAATAAAATAAAGCGACAAATAAAATAAAGTAAAAAACACTAGCTGGTAAAACTAAACCAGCGCGCAAAAATACTCCCTTTGGAACACTAGTCCTCCAGCCACAATCCGAAGTTGGCAACCGCTCCAACAAGAAAGAAAATTATCAAAATTTTCTAAACCAATTATTTACGACCAAATTAAATTCAAAATCTAAAACTTCACTTTTTACTTTTCTTCTTCCCTGCTCAAAAAGAACTAAAGAACCTGTCTATATGGACGCATATATGGCGCTCACTTTCCATTTCTCCAACAACTCCCCCCCCCCCCCACACATGAGCGCGACCTACGCAGAGGCCAGTATTCGCAGTCGGGGCTTTACCCACACCTATATGTGAAAGATCTTCTCAGATTTTCTAGAGTGTGTTTGGCAAATTTACATATACACCCGCACCCACCAAAATGAAAATACTCACTTTGGCGGCACTCATGTCTGTATAGGCGAAAGCATAAATGTCGACAGGTTCCCCTCCCTCAAACAGGTTCAAAGAGTACAAAAGCTTTAGTCCAGGTTTTGACATTTTACTATTGTAATGGCGAGGCTGGCAATACCTTCATCAGATCGCCGCCGCTCACTGAGCTAACTTAACGAAAGCAAAAGCGAAAGAAAGGAGAAGAAAGCAAGAGAACTTTGACAGCTCAAACAAAATATTCAGTTTTATTCCAATTTGTTTTGCTTAATTTGTTAAGCAAAACTAATTTATAAAAAAAGTAACAATCAATGAAATCGTGCAGTGCGTTAATTGGGTCAGTGCGTGTGAGATTTAGTTCCTCCGATTTTGTTCGCCCGTCGCCCCGAACAAAAGGGAAACATAAAAAAACATAACAAACACAACAACAACAACGGTGCCGCAAATTTATACCGCGACAAACTCATAGAACTGATCGCAGCGTTGGTTGAAAACATTCGAGAAGAAGTCAGAATAAAAGTTAGCTTAAACGAGTGCGGTCGCATTTTTATTTTCTAAAGGAAACCAAGCAACTATAAATTCAGAAGCGGGATTTGCCCATTGCAAATAAGAAATTTGTTCCTGGCAATTTGATTAAAGTGCTAAAAAATATAAAGAAGATAACAAACTGAAAAGTTTTAATTAATTAATAATGAGTGAAAAAATATGTATAAAAAACACTATTGAAAAATATAAAAAACTATAAAAAGATAGAAAACTTAAACTTTTGAAGAATAAAGAGTGCCAAACACTTAAAAAGATAGAAAACTGAAAACAATTTTATTTAAAACTAGAGAGCAATGCCGAAGCTGAAATACCCCAACACAGTAGAAGTTTAGAAATACCTCAACATAAAAAATTTGGTCTCAAGACCCCATTTTGAGCCAATTATAGGTGGTTTTGGAGCTTCGGACCACAACCAAAATGCGTTTCTAAAAATTTCCAATCAAATCCAATTACGGACAGACGGTCAGACGGACACGGCTAAATCGACTCCGGCGGTTATGCTGACCAAGAATATATATACTTTTCCATACCGGACACGCCTCCTTATGGGAGTTACAAACGTTGTGTCAAAGTGTGTGTGGTGTTATAAAAAGTACAATAATGTCCTAATAAAATCCAAGGCGTGCCAAATCGTCAAAATTGTCCAAAAAATGCAACGGAAAAAATAACGTAAAATGTACCCAGTAGTAAATTTCGCAAGGCCTCTCAGCTAGAGACATGCCAGCACGCCTGCTATGGGAAGAAATTGCACCATCCTCGCTTCTAGTGGAGGCATGCCGGTATGCCTGCGCTAGAAGGGAGATAAGGTGGTGTCAATGGATTTTCTATGCAATATTGGCGCCTGGTGGCAGCCATACGCATGGAAGCGACAGACGTAGGCCTGTTTATTTGTCCCGTTTCATATAAAAAAGAAGTAAAGGTTGGAAGCGAGGAGGGCAGGCATTCGAGCTCCTAAAGAGGCATACTGGCATGCCTGCAGACACCTTCTTTTGACCACTGGATAAGAATGGCGAAAATCAGCAGCAGACGAAGAACTACAATTAAGCGAAAAACACGAGTTGAATGCTGGATTATGTGATGTAAGCAACTACAAAAGAGAGATCGATTTGCTTTAAAGAGAGAAAGAACTTCTAAAGAAAGAAAATGATTTGTTGAAGAGAATGAAGCGAATGACAGAACATAATACAACAACAACAGCTAATTGTATCTTTTCCGGAAAGGTTCCAACAACAACAACGGCAGCTCCTCAGACAGGCGGTTCTCCGCACCGGGGCTGACCCAGGCTCCCTGGCCAAGACCAGTCCACCCACCACGCCAGCAGAACAGGTGTGTTCAGGTTCTATCTTATCCTTCCTATCCTTCAATTTATCTTTTCACTGACGATGAAGACAAAGCCAGCTTGTCTTCATTGTCTTCATCTTCTACTCCTTGTTGCTGTCGACATTGAGTCTAATCTAGGCCCCGAGGTACACGTGTGCTCTGTTTGTCGCAGAGCAATCACGAGTAGAGTGGTGTCTGTATTGTGCTATGGGTGTCATGAGTGGCTCCACCTGAAGTGCTCCGGTCTTCGGAGTGCTAAATTTCATCACAGCAACTTCAGGTGTCCACCTTGCTCGAAGACAGATACTGACCGGACAGTGACCGATCCGGACGTAAGACTAGACACGGACGTTCGGACATCCGGACCCTTATGCGCGTCTCCGGCGGGCCCGGCCCAGTCGGTTTGCAGATGCTGCCGGAAGGTCATGACGGGGACTGCTTGGCCGGTTGTGTGTAATGAGTGTGGATACACCTACCATCTGAGGTGCTCGGGACTACGTAACAAAGGCCAATACGGACCTAGTTACGTAGGCCCATGCTGCCGCAGAGTGTTGACTCCACGCCCAGTAACACCCAGCCGTGCCCAGCAACCTCTGACGGCCTAACGCAGCGCCCGTACCGCTGACACCAGCCGGTGACTAACCCAATCACAGTAGGTGAGCCCGGGGGTTCCTTGCAAGATAACGATGAAAGTGGTTTCAAGATCTTGCAATGGAACTGTAACGGACTCAGCAGGAAAGCAACTGAGGTGACCGAATTCATGAGTAGACATGTCATCCTCATTGCGGCACTCCAAGAGACCAAACTGACTAGCAGGAATCCCGTTTCTTGCTCGTCAAGTTATAGTGTCGTTAGACAAGACCGCGAAAAAAAACAAAGGAGGAGGTATTGCCTTTCTTATTCATGGCTCGGTCGCCTTTCGCCTGCTAAACATCCCATCTAGCGACGATCACCTGGAAATCCAGGGGACTGTCGTTTGATCGGGGGAGGTTGAGACTGAGATTTTTAATCTATACATCCCTCCTGTGGCAGCCTGCCGTTCTGGGTATAGTCCTTCAATAGAATTTCTATTGGTGGGCCAGAGTAGGGTTATACTGGGGGGCCTAAACGCCCATCAGGATGGCTGGTATTCGAATTTAGGATGTGATCGAAGGGGACATTCGTTGGTAGATCAAATCGACGGGACAGCATTTAGTATCGGATACATATCGCCTTGAGTTCCGACCATGTCCCAATCGTTCTGGAGTTGATTAATAGTACTGATTTCATAACTTCTGAAAACTGCACCTTTGTTAACTTCAGAAAGGCGGACTGGGAGAGATTCGAGGAGATATGTGAGGCGCAATTCAGTCAGCAGCCCGCACCCGCCAACACATATGCGGGCGAAAAGACTTTTAGAGACATCCTAAAGAAGGCTGGGAAACGCTGCATTCCTGCCGGACGCATAGCCAATATGCGTCCATAATTCGCTCGATAAGCATCTCTCCTTGCCAACCAAAGAGATGCACTCAGGAGACAGAACGCAGCGGACCCCCGCCTGAAGGAAATGACCACTGAGATTGGTAAACTTGTCAGTGATCATTGTCGGGAGAAATGGCGTTATCACCTGAAGGAGTCGGAGAGAGGTTCCAAAGATCTGTGGACGACACAGAGGAACCTCACGAATCCCCGTAGAAGTGAAAACCCATACCCTCTTTTGAGGATGGGTATACGCCGCTTGACCCCGTCAGGTGTTGCGCTGCTTTGAACATGCAGTTTGTGGAACACCCTCCTAAACCCGATAAAAACCGAAGCGGCATCAAAAAAAGAATTCGTGCCCTCCACATCCCCAAAGATGAGGAGGTCACGTTCTCCTCGGATGATGTCTCCATAGCCATCAAATCTGCAAAAAATTCGACGGCGTTGGGTCCCGATGGTCTTGCAATAAACATGCTTAAGCACTTGGGGGAGCAACAACAAAGGTCTTTAACCGATTTAACAAAGGTCTTTAACCGATGTGTTAACTCCCTGGAGATTAGGGCTTTCGATCCCGGGATCCCGTTCCATTTTTAGTCCCGAAAATCCCGGTATATTTTTTTCTAAATCCCGGGACTTTCGGGACTACATTTTAAATAAATTAGTCCATAAAAACAGTTTAATACTAGAAAAATAACACTTTTCATGGCTCATAAAATATAAAAAAAATCATGTAAGCAGAAAAATAGGTTTTGACAACATTTGGACAACCCCAAAATGAAAAAAAAGTTAGTTAGAAAACTCAAAACTTAAAAAGAAAATAATACCGAACACAAACTTTTTTCAAAATTGACACAAAACGACCAAATACCCAAAAGAAATTATTTATATACCAAAAGTTATATTTGTTTAAACGCAATTGATTTGCGGGCCCAGACCAACCTGTCTGAAATCCCTCGCACGATTCTTTGCAGAATCAATTCACCAGCTGGACTTCGATAAAATCGATGTCCAGCAACCACTAAGATGCCGGACGACACAAACAAAAAAATGGGTGAGGAAGAAAGGGGGGAAACGGCCAAACATAATCCCAAAAACACAACTACAATTTTGGAACGGAAAACACTTCACCAAATATCAAAATTTCACCGAACGCGACCTGACAAACATTATTAAT
Source organism: Heteromyza rotundicornis (assembly GCA_951394025.1). Lineage (NCBI taxonomy): Eukaryota > Metazoa > Arthropoda > Insecta > Diptera > Heleomyzidae > Heteromyza > Heteromyza rotundicornis. The sequence continues at coordinate 4,739,446 of OX596013.1, read as the reverse complement.
TTTTCACAAAACTAAAGGGCCGACTACCACAATAAAAAACTAAAACCACTCGCTGGTAGAAAAATACCACCAGCACGCAAAAATACTCCCTTTGAAAAAACCGATATAGAAATATCGAGCCACGGTCCAAAGACGTTTCAGCTGCTACCACCAAAAATCACAATTCAAATTAAAACCACTTATTTAAAATTCAAACCACTGGTATTCAACCAAACAAAATTAAAAGTTAAAAAAAAAACAAAAAGAAAAATATAATTTTTTCCAAATCAAATTAAGCCGCAACCAAAACTCGCACTCTTCTCTCCTGTCCAAAAAGAACTAAAAGAATCAGAATATGTAAGCGCATATGGCGCTCACTTTCCATTTTCTGCTATCCCCCTACACATAAGCGCGACCTAACGCAGAAGCCACTATTCGCGGTTGGGGCTTCACCCACACCTATATGTGAAAAATCTCTTCGGATTTTTCTAGATTGTGTTTGGTAAATTTACATATATACCCCCGCACCCACCAAAATGAATATACAAACTTGGCGGCACTCATGTGTGCATAGGCGAAAGCATCAATGTTCTCAAATTCCCCTCCCACAAACAGGTTCAAAGAGTACAAAAAGCCTTAGACTAAATTATATTATTTATGTTATTTCTTCGTAATGGCAACGCTGGAACCCTATTGGAATGTGGCCGCTCATTAAGCAAACTTAACGAAAGCAAATGAAAAGAAAAGAGGAGAAAGACAACTTGACAGTATAAATGCAGTTGTCAATTCGCCCCGTGACGGCTGCATTCCACCCGCGAGTGGCGAATTTGTTTTGCTTTCAAATTAAGCAAAACAAATAATAAAAAAATAGTAACAATTAATAAAATTGTTCAGTGCGTTCGTTCGGTTAGTGCGTGTGCGATTTCCTCCGATCTTGTTCGCTCGTCGCCCCGAACAAAGGGGAAACATAAAAACGAAAACAAACAATAAAAACAACAACAATCGTGTCGCGATTTTAACCGCGACAACCTTCATATTAATTTTTATTCTTATTTTATCAAAATTCAAAATTTAATTAATTTGGCCAATAACATACAAACGGCTCTTATTTAAACCAAAGTAAATTTAATTTTTCGCTCTACTGAGCTTTATGCCAACTAGGAAACAACATTGTCGTACAAAACTTATGGGACTTCCAGAGTCCATTAAACATCCTAAAGTAACAAATAAATTAGGGTCTCTCTCTATAATAAATTTAAAAATTCTTACATAGTCACTCTCGATCAGCTGAATGATGTTGCCCCAGAGAGTTGCAATTGTAGCAGCGTATGTTTGCCAAAGCCTCCCTCGGTGTCTTAGTGGTAGTTGTTCCCGGTGTAGCCGACTTCAATTCCACCGAGTAGCACGTTGTGCCAAAGCAATATTTGAAAACCCCTGTAGTATTTCGGCCTTTGTATTGTAGCGCTGCATATATGCTTGGGACTTCAACTGTTCGTTTGGTATACCATCAATCAAATATTCAACAATCTCCTTTTCGTCAATATCAAATTTATTGGCATGTACCAACTTCTCATGGTAGTAACTTGCAAAAGCAACAGCTTGCTCTCGTTTGTAGAAAATAGCTCTTTCATTTGTTTTACGAGCTCATCAAATGATTCGGTTGCGAAATTTGGTTTCGAATGCAACCACACCAACGCTTTCCCCTTCAGCTTGCAGAACAACAGTATACGCTGCACATTTTCTTCGACTTCATACGCAGTGCTTACGCTTGTCAACTACGACAGCCAAATGTCGAAATCATTGTTGCCATCGAACTGCAATTTTGCAATTTTTATAATTTTACTTAAACTAGTTTTTCCTCAAACTAGTTTTTCACTTCTTTTTGGTAAAATTTTTTCTTTTCCACAGTCGTTTTTATTTATTTGGAGTATGGATTCACAATTACACTACTGATTTAGGAGAATAATAGTTTTCTTTATTTATTCAGTCTTTATTTTTGTGACTGTTTCCTTCAACCTCTGAACTCGACTGACCGCTCATAAACTTCTGCAGCCAGTTTCAACTACCGAATAGAGAGAACCATAAGCAACTTATACATACATACATAAATAAACATATCACTTAACGCTAACGTAACCCTGCAAGAAACTGGTCTAGTTCCAAAATAGTTCCGAACTAGCCTTGCAGTAGGGGGTACTGGTTCCACCCAAACCTCTTTCGCATGTGGTGAAGTGGCGAATTTAACATGGCGTTGTCATTGGATTAAGCTACCAGCTGCATCCTCTGCATTACGTTCGGTCAGCTCGGAAGTAGCCACTACAATCTAGCTCTATGCTAGCGGTGAAAAATTTGCTATACAATACTTGTAGCCAGTTAAAAACCAGTTACTACGACTTAGCTACATACTCGCGTTCGGTAAATTGAAAAATAATTTTCGCAAAAAAAAGGTCAATCTTAGTTTTTTTTTAAGTACCACTTTATTATTAAAAATTGTTTTGTAAAAATATATTATTTTTGTAACAAAAACACGACTATTGATTTCAAAAGTATTATCTGGAAATAAAAAATTGTAAAAAAATAAAACTGGAAAAAAAAAAAATTTTCTAATATAAGTAAAAATCAAATTTTACCAGGGTTGGCAACCGAATCGAATAAAGGTTTCGGTTTCGGTTTCACTCCCACTTGGCAATCGGTTTCGGTTATCGGTTTCGCTCTTTGATTTTGAATAGGTTTCGGTTGGTTGGAGCGATTGAATAGGTTTCGGTTTAGGTTTTAAACGGTTTCTAGATGGCCCAATATTAGAAAATTATATATCAATTCAATATAAATCAAGGGTGCTGAATCTAGCTACATTTACCGAATTTCCTTATCTAACGCATTTTCAAACCAATTTCTGATTAAATTTTTAGTTTTTATACCCTACACAGGGTTTATTACCTTTGTATCACCATTGTCACAGCGTTTGAAACGTCCATATTCCCGGCTGTCTGTCACGATTGCGGTTGGAATGTTTTTTTGTTGAGACATCAACGTGAAATTTTGGGTCTACGTTTTTTTCTACGAACTGAAATGAAGTTCAAGAATCAGCTTAATCGGACAAAAAAGGCTGCAATATAAAATTACGTAAAAAAGCGAAAACTTTCAATGTGTTTTCCTAAACCATATAAAACGCGTCAAATTGGGGTCTGTAGGCGAACTTTTTTTTTCTATTTGATGGGAAATTTTTACAAAAAAAATATTTTCCTAAAAAATATATGAAATAAATAAATGACATACAATGAAAAAAAAAACTTCAAGTCAATTTTGTGTACGAAAACATTTTAAAAACCGTTTTGAAACCGATAACCTTTTCAATTGGTTTTGGTTGAACCCATTCAATCGGTTACGACGAATCGGTCCCTAAAATGAATCGGTTTCATTCGGTTTCGGTTTCGGTTACGGTTTCGGTTGCCAACCCTGAATTTTACTGTAAGAAAAAAAGGAAAAAATGATAAAAATTAAAAAAAATATAAATAAAAATCTGTAGAATAAAAATAAAAATGTAAATATAAAAGAATGAAAAATGTCAAGTTATTAAAATAAATATAAAAATCATTCTGAACAAAATGTATTTATTTACCCTTATACTTCACTCATTGATCATACTGTACGCACTGATTTTAATACTCGAATGCCAAAACCGAAGTCGTTGCTTTTGTATTTATGTCGCACAGGCGTGCTTAACAAAAATATAGTTAGCTTTGAAAACAATTTATATTAGCATTAAATCACTCAAAATATCCTTTTTCACATTTTTGCTTATTTTTCACATTTTTATTAAACTTTATTTACAAAATTCCAATATTTTCTAACATTTTCAATTATAAGATAATACATCACTTTACACAAAACGAATGTCATTTCTGCAAAAGAATATTATTCAAGCTAGTCAAATATTTTTTGTTACTTTATTTGATTTTGTCTGATTTTATTTTTATACGAGACCACCTTCTGATTCGCTTCACAAATCACAACTGATTTGAAAAACTATTTTACCTGATTACTAGGTTTTTGTTCGTCAATCTTCTCTCAAAGATAAACGAAACGAAGCCAAGCACAAATCACTGAGTTTTGTTTGAAAGTCACTACCTCTGCAATACCTGTGTATGGTTCGGAACCAATCTTCAGCTCTAAAAGTGCTTGATTCACCCATTGTAACTATAAAATGGCTGTATAAATATATATGGGAGTCAGTTGTTTCTTGCAGGGAACTAACGAGAGTCAAAAGTGAAGCGATGCTACAAACTAGTGATGGCACAATATATTGATGGTACAATAGTGATGGTACAATCTAGTGATGGTACAATCTAGTAGAGCCCGACCGATAAGCATTTTCAGGCCGAAGCCGAAGCCGATGCCGAAGGTCAATTGGCAGCCTATTACTTCGGCCGACGCCGAAGGCCTATACCGAAGCCGAAGCCGAAGCCGATACTTAAATAAAAACCCTTTAAATCTGTTTTTTTCGTGTATTTTCATTCAAATTCGAGTATATAAATACACATTTAGTTTTTTAAGGAACTAAAAATTTATTTAAACAAATAATAAAAGTAACCAAAAGAATTCACAAACAAATTTGGGCCTCCTAGGTCAAAACTAACAGGAGAGTCAAATTATTCCATATATCCCATGTAAGAACAATTGGATTTTTTTAAAATCACTTTTAAAAATTTGGAGTAAAGCTTAAAATAATGGGAATTTAGAAGAAATGGTAGAGAATTCTTCAAAGAATAAATCCGTCTAAGTAGCTGTTTTTTAAGGACTCCCCAAATCCGTCAGGATTCAGTAATCCACCCAGAAAATGTCCAAGGATGTACTTTGTGGCAGCTGTAACCCCGTGCCACGCAATTTGAGGCGAGATTCACTCAATATTCGATGATTACTAATTTAAATTTTAATCATATTTTTTGTTTTGTGGGCCTCTTATGTCCCATTGGAAATTCCATCAATTACACAATTTTACATTCAAGTCTCAAGAAAATCAGTAAGACCGTTTAGATGCGATGTGGGCTAGAAAATCATATCGTAAAAAATTAGTTTTGGTTTTCGGTGTCGCAAAAAAAAAGGAAAAAAATTTAAAAGCTTCGGCCCAAACTTCGGCCATTTTTCGGAAAAACCGAAGCCGAAGCCGAATGTGCATTTTCGGCCGATAACGGCCGAAGCCGATGCCGAAGCCGATTAATCGGTCGGGCTCTACAATCTAGGGATGCTACACATTTTAATTATATTTTTTGTTGTATGGGAGGTGCCAAATCCAACCTCTTATGTCCTATTGCAAATTCCATTACTTATTCAATTTTACCTTAAAATTTCAATAAAATCAGTAAAGCCGTTTAACCGTGATATGGGGTAGAACATTGTATGGCAGGTGCCACGCCCCTTTGTCCAATTATTCCCATATTCGACACATAGCTGAGAAAACATACTGTACAACTCCATGCCAAATTTCATTAGAATATATCCAATATTTAGCTGGTATTTAAGTTATGTGTTGTATGGGAGGTGCCACACCCCTTTGTCCAATCTCAACTCCATGAAACTCCATGAAAAATTTCATTAGAATATATTCAATAGCTGCCTAATTAGCTGGTATTTAAGTTATGTGTTGTATGGGAGGTGCCACGCCCCTTTGTCCAATTATTCCCATATTCGACACATAGCTGGGAAAACATACTGTACAACTCCATGCCAAATTTAATTACAATATAATCAATCGTTGCTTAATTGGCTGGTGTTTAAGTTATGTGTTGTATAGGAGGCGCCACACCCCATTGTCCAATCTCAACCTCATATAGCCTATGTTACATGTCGAATCTATCCTCAAAATTTCAAGAGTATCGGTTCAGCCGTTTAGCCGTGATTGATGGACAAACAGACAGACAGACAGACACACAATCAGTTTTATAATATACTAGCTGTTACATACCCGGCGTGGCACGGGTTGTATAAAATTTTAAAATAAATATATATAGGAATTTGCGCCAACTTCAATGGACGCTGTAGTTGATGGTTACTTCCCCCCTGTGAAACTTGGTGCCAGTTGTAATCCCACCAGTCATGATTCACCCAAAAAATAGCCAAGGACGGCCTTGGTGTCAGCTGTAATCCCACCCGTTATGATTCACCCAAAAAATGTCAAAGGACGCACTTGGTGGCAGTTGTAGTCGCCCCCGTCATGATTCACTCAAAAAAAGTCCAAGGACGCACTTGGTGGCAGCTGTAATCCTACCCGGTATGACGCACTTAGTGGCAGCTGTAATCTCGCTCGGTATGGCTCATCCAAAAAATGTCCAAGGACGCACTTGGTGGCAGCTGAAATCCCACCAGACAGCTGTAATCTCGCTCGGTATGGCTCATCCAAAAAATGTCCAAGGACGCACTTGGTGGCAGCTGAAATCCCACCAGGCATGGTTCACCCAAAAAATTATTGAAGAGGCTTTTGGTGGCAGCTGTAATCCCACCTGGCAATGTCCAAGGACGCACTTGGGGGCAGCTGTAATCCCACCCGTTATGATTCACCCAAAAAATGTCAAAGGACGCACTTGGTGGCAGTTGTAATCCCCCCCGTCATGATTCACACAAAAAAAGTCCAAGGACGCACTTGGTGGCAGCTGTAATCCTACCCGGTATGACGCACTTAGTGGCAGCTGTAATCTCGCACGGTATGGCTCATCCAAAAAATGTCCAAGGACGCACTTGGTGGCAGCTGAAATCCCACCAGGCATGGTCACCCAAAAAATTATTGAGGAGGCTTTTGGTGACAGCTGTAATCCCACCCGGCATGATTCACCCAAAAAATGTTCAAGGACGCGCTTGGTGGCTGCTGTAATCCCACCGGGCATGTTTGATCCAAAATATGTCCAAGGACTCGCTTGGTGGCAACTGTAATCCCACCAGTCATGATTCACCCAAAAAATGACCAAGGACGCCATTGGCAGCAGCTGTAATTCCACCCGTTATGATACACTCAAAAAATGTGCAAGGACGCAGTTGGTGGCAAGGACCACTCAATATTCGATGGTTACTATGTTACATTTTAATTATATTTTTTGTTGTATGGGAGGTGCCACGCCCCGTTGTCCAACCTCTTATGTCTATTGCAAATTCCATTATTTACACAATTTTACCTTAAAATTTCAATAAAATCAGTAAAGCCGTTTAACCGTGATATGGGGTAGAAAATTGTATGGGCGGTGCCACGACGCTTGTCCAATTATTCCCATATTCGACACATAGCTGGGAAAGCATACTGTACAACACCATGCCAAATTTCATTAGAATATATTCAATCGCTGCCTAATTAGTTGGTATTTAAGTTATGTGTTGTATGGGAGGTGCCACGACCCTTGTCCAATTATTCCCATATTCGAAACATAGCTGGGAAAACATACTGTACAACTCCATGAAATATTTCATTAGAATAAATTCAATAGCTGCCTAATTAGCTGGTATTTAAGTTATGTGTTGTATGGGAGGTGCTACGCCCCTTTGTCCAATTATTCCCATATTCGACATATAGCTGGGAAAATATACTGTACAACTCCATGCCAAATTTCATTACAATATATTCAATCGTTGCTTAATTGGCTGGTGTTTAAGTTATGTGTTGTATAGGAGGTGCCACACCCCTTTGTCCAATCTCAGCCTCATATAGCCTATGTTACATGTCGTTACCTATAGAATCTATCCTCCAAATTTCAAGAGTATCGATTCAGCCGTTTAGCCGTGATTGATGGACTAACAGACAGATAGACAGACAAAAACACAATCAGTTTTATAATATACAAGTTGTTACTTACCCGGCGTTGCACGGGTTGTATACAATTTTAAAATAAATATATATAGGAATTTGCGCCAACTTCAATGGAGGCTGTAGTTGATGGTTAATTCCGTGAGACTTGGTGCCAGTTGTAATCCCACCAGTAATGAATCACACAAAAATTAGCCAAGGACGCTCTTGGTGGTAGCTGTAATCCCACCCGATATGATTCACCCAAAAAATGTCCAAGGACGCACTTGGTGGCAGCTGTAATCCCGCACGGCATGGTTCATCCAAGAAATGTCCAAGGACGCACTTGGTGGCAGCTGTAATCCCACCCGGCATGGTTCACCCTAAAAATGTGCAAGGACGTGTTATGTATTAAATAATGTTACTGGTTACTACTATTTAAGTAGTTGCATATGTTACAACCCTGCACCATACTCTCCATTCTATGTTTTATTTAGGCTAAGCATTATCTTGTACGTTGTTAATAAATTAGTCTTAAGCTGACCACCAAGCGTTTCATTCTAATATACAAAATCTGGGGACGAGGAAAAAGGCAATAAAAAAAACCGCGAGTTTCCCGTTAGACTTACAGTTTTGCATAGTAACAACGTGGGTGGTCTACTCTTAAGCGAAAGTCTGGTATTTATTAAAAAAGTACAGTCGATCAAAGTACATAATGACTTTTATTGGACAAATTGAATATTTCAATCTTGATGAAGATTTTGAATGCTACGTAGATCGCATGAACCATTTGCTAAAATTAAATAAAATTTCGGACAATGAAAACAAAATTTCGTTTTTGGTGAGCACTGGTGGTGCTGATTTATATAAAATTGCAAAAACGTTGGTGGCACCAAAACGTCCAGAAGAATTTAAGTATGAGGAGCTGATAATAAAACTAAAAGGCCACTTCAAACGCAGGACCAATGTCACTGCGGAACGTTTCAAATTTTTAACGAAAAACCAACTACCGGAGGAGACCTTGCAGGAGTTTATTGTCACCATCAAAAGTTTAGCGGGATCATGCGAGTACGGATCATTTTTGGAAGAGGCTCTGAAAGACAGATTACTAATGGGGCTACGAAACAAACGTATCCAATCTAAACTAATCGATTTCGGTAAGCTAACTTTCGAGGATGCCTGTGACGTAGCTCTAAATTTGGAAATGCTGGAGGAGGAAATCAGGAATATGGGATCCACTAACTCATCAACGTTGGTTAATTGAGTAAAAGAACACCGAGAAGGAAGACCCCAGGCGTCATCAAATACAGGCCCAGGAAATTTAGGTAATTGTCAAGCACAATCGAACAATAACAAGGGTAATTTTTGGAATTTGCAATGTTACTTTTGTGGTAAATATGGCCACGTACAAAAATATTGTTATGCTCAAAATAATTTTCAAAATGGAGGTAAAAAAAGTGGGTATAATAGATTTTCAAAAAAAACGTATGGAAATAATCGCATAAATGAGACAAATGACCCAAATCATAATAATATTGTAGACTCAGATCGTTCCAATGATGACATTGAATTAAGTTACTTAAATTCGTTAAAAGGTAGAAGTAATCCGTTATATATCAATGTTATTTGTAATGGTGTATCTCTCCGTATGGAAGTAGATTCAGGTGCATGTACATCAGTAATTCATAGCGACACTTATGATTTGTTATTCTCTGATGTCCCATTGAAACCAACTAAAAGACAAATACAAGTAATATCGGGTTAAGATGTAGAAATAAAGGGGTATATCGATATTGTTGTAAAGATGAACGCCCAAGATAAACCACAAGTACTCGAATTCTATGTTATAGTGGGTTCGAATTGTTTTACACCTCTTCTCGGGCGGTCATGGCTTGATAAATTGTGGAGTAACTGGAGGGGTTTTTTGGTTAATGAGGTATATGCTGTATTGGAGGGGCGCCTTGAGGGGGTTGCGTCGAATATTGTTAGTAAGTTTAGTTCTGTTTTTAATAAAACAAACAGAAGCCCGATTAAAGAGTTCAAAGCAAATATTGTTTTAAAGAAGGATGTTATTCCTGTATGTTTCAAACCATATACAGTGGCGTATGGGCTACGAGATAGAGTTGAGAAAGAGTTAGACAGGCTAATTAGCGAGGAGATTATTTATCCAGTTAGACATAGTAAATTGGCATCACCGATTGTACCAGTGGAAAAGGCTAATGGTCAAATTCGGCTATAATTGGATTGTAAAGTCACCATAAATAAATTTGTGGATACAGACCATACCCTTTGCCGAGGTAAGATGATATTTTTGCTAATCTAGCTAATTGTGTTTACTTCAGTGTACTTGATCTTGAAGGAGCGTATCAACAGTTTGAGGTTGCAGAGGAGTCACAGGAACTTCTGACCATCAATACCCATAAGGGTATGTTTCGGTTTCGTCGGTTAATATTTGGCGTTAAGAGCGCACCAGCCATTTTTCAATCCATCATGGACAGCATTCTGCACGGCATACCGAAAACTCAGTGCTATTTAGATGATATCATTATAGGCGGCGCAGACTTTGAAGAATGTAGACGAAATTTAAGTGAAGTGCTCACGAGACTTGAAACATACCGTTTGAAGGTGAATAGGTCGAAATGTTGTTTATTTAAAACCGAAATTTAATTTTTGGGGCATAGAATTTCGGACGGAAAGATAATGCCAATTGTAAAAAAAATGGAAGCTATTAAATTAGCACCACGACCCCAAAATCTTACACAACTTCGTTCATATCTAGGATTCTTAAACTATTATTCACATTTCATACCAAATCTTTCGGCAGAACTTCGCCCGCTCTATGATCTAACCAAGAAAGATGTGACATACAAGTGGTCAGCTGAATGCGATAAATCATTCGGTAAAAGTAAAGAGTTGTTAGAAAAAACATGGTGTTGGCTCTGTACGATCCTCAGAAACCTATTACATTACAATGCGATGCTAGTCCATATGGAGTGGGGGGAATTTTATCACACCGTATTAATGGGGTGGGACATCCAGTTCTTTTGCTGCTTAGTATGTCAGGAGTTCCATAATAAACCATTGTCCTCATTGCATAACCCCTGGCCTGAAGCAAAACACTTTTCCGATAAAATCCATATGGACATCTTCCATTTTGAAAATAAGGAGTTTTTGCTTATCGTAGATACTTATTCTAAATGGTTGGACATTAAAGTAATGAAGTCCACCAAACTGGAAAATGTTCTTAGTGAGCTAAGGGTTGTGTTTTCTTATTTTGGATTGCCAAATACTATAGTATCAGATAATGGTCCACCATTTGGTTCAGAGGGTTTTATACAGTTTTGTAACTCAAATAATATTCGATGCATGAAAAGCCCTCCGTATCATCCTCAATCCAATGGATCGGCAGAAAGAGCGGTCCAAACAATAGTACTCAGACGTTGTTAAGTGTAGTACTCAGACGTTGTTAAGTGGTCGTAATGCTAAGGAAAGAGGGAAGGATAGGGAGAATGATAACTTATGTGTATCCGAGCAGAACAAAAACATTAACTTGCAACCAAAGAATTTAAAACTAGAGAGTGGACTATCTTCGGCTATACCGAAGTTGAAATACCCCCACACAGTCGAAAGAAGTACCTCGAACATAAAAAAATGTGGTCTCAAGACCCTATTTTGAGCCAATTATAGGTGGTTTTGGAGCCCAAACCATGTCCAAAATCCATTTCTAAAAATTTCCAATCAAATCCCAAAAAAAAAAAAAAATTGGTCTCAGGACTCCATTTAGACCCTTATATATGTGGCTTCGGAACCTCGGACCATGTCAAAAATACGTTTCTAAACATTTCCAATGGAATACAACAATAAAAAAGACTTGAAAAATTTTTACCTTTTTTTTCGGTGTATGGGAGCCACGCCCAGTTTTTGTCCGATTTGGCTGATTCTCGAACTTGATCTCAGTATTCACGAGAAAAACATGTAAAAAAAGTTTCAAGTCGATATCTCCAAAACTGCGACCGCTATCGTACGGACGGGCAGACGGACAGACGGACAGACGGACGGACGGACGGACGGACGGACGGACAGACGGACAGACGGACAGACGGACGGACAGACAGACGGGCATCGCTAAATCGACTCAGGAGGTGATACTGATCAAGAATATATATACTTTTCCATACCGGATACGCCTCCTTATGGGCGTTACAAACGTTGTGACAAAGCCACAGTGAGTGTGGGGGTATACAAATAGTAAAATTAAAATCGGGAGATACAGTGTGGTACAAATGTAAGAATAATTTTGATATCGCATGGATACCTGCCATTGTAATTAGACCATTAGGAAATGTTATCTATTTGTTGAATGTCAATGGATATCACAGAAGCGCGCATGTATCGCAAATAAAAAAGTGTAATATTAAGACATTGTATTACTCGCCAAGATATAGTACTACAGATAAAGAGATATAAATAAAAGAAAAAGGAAACGATCTGAGAGTGATGCAAATTACTTCCAGTTGAGAAGATCAAAACGTTCAAAAAATAAGCAGCTAAAGCTTAATGACTGTTAAAAATATATTAGATATCAAAGTATTTCTATACATTTTATAAGTTAAAATATATTAAGATATGTTTCATGATAAATTCTTTATTTGTATTACTAAGGGTATTAAATGCTAAGTTGGGAGAAGTGTTATGTATTAAATAATGTTACTGGTTACTACTATTTAAGTAGTTGCATATGTTACAACCCTGCACCATACTCTCCATTCTATGTTTTATTTAGGCTAAGCATTATCTTGTACATTGTTAATAAATTAGTCTTAAGCTGACCACCAAGCGTTTCATTCTAATATACAAAAGGACGCACTTGGTAGCAGCTGTAATCCCGTACGGCATGTTTTATCCAAAAAATGTCCAAGGAAGCACTTGGTGGCAGCTGAAATCCCACCCGGCATAGTTCACCCAAAAAATGCCCAAGGACGCTTTTGGTGGCAGCTGTAATCCCATGTGGCATGGTTCATCCATAAAATGTCCAAGGACGCACTTGGTGGCTGCTGTTATCGCACCCGGCATGTGTGATCCAGAATATGTCCAAGGACTCGCTTGGTGGCAGCTGTAATCCCACCAGTCATGGCCAAGGACACCCTTGGCTGCAGCATTAATCCCACCCGTTATGATTCACTAAAAAAATGTGCAAGGACGCAGTTGGTGGCATGGACCACTCAATATTCGATGGTTACTATGTTACATTTGTAGGAGAATAATAGTTTTCTTTATTTATTCAGTCTTTATTTTTGTGACTGTTTCCTTCAACCTCTGAACTCGACTGACCGCTCACAAACTTCTGCAGACAGTCTCAACTACCTAATAGAGAGAACCATACGCACCTTATACATAGATCAGTGATGCGCCTTTCATAGCACAATTGTGCGTTCTCTATTTTCTTATGATCTTTCTTTTAGTCGTCAAACAGACAGCGACGAGTGCACACGTTGAAATGCTACCGGATGATTTTAATATTATTATTCAAGGGCACTGAAAAAATTACTTATGGTTTCAGATTATTATATGATAAAAAATGCTTTTGGCAAAATCCAATACCTTTTATGTTATAACTCATTCCAGAAATTTAATATATATGTTATTGAAAGGCATTTTGATTATTTTCATAGTAACATGAATAAATGTAATAATGAAAAAAAGATAAGGGCTCTTTAAAAAAAAAAAAATTTTTTTTGGAAAATTAAATAGATGGTTTTTATGACAGGGCATCAACAAAACCAAAAAAAATGCGAATTTCAAGTTTAATAAGTTTGGATATTGTCAGGAAATTGATTGCTCACTAATACAATTACAAATCAATTTTGCGCATCCCTGACATCTCATACTTATATAAAATTATTTGTGAGTTTGTAGGTTTGTAGGTTTGTATGTATGTATGTATGTTTGTTCCCTTATAACTCAAGAAATACTTGACCGATTTTAATGAAACACATACCAAAATGTAGGTAATTTCATTGATCTCATCATAGGCTATATGTCATTTCATTAAATTTGGGCGTGGCAAATATTATTCTAAAATGGTATAATTTATGCAGTGTTTAACCGATTTCGCTGAAATTTTATATGTGATTTGGGGGACGAATGGGTTGATTCTGAAAATTTGCGGTCCGCCCACTGAAATTTTGTATTTGGTGCTGGGACGTGAATGGGCAGAGGGATAACTATTGAAATTTAAGATCCGCCTACTGCCACGCCCTAAAATTTTTAAAGCTCTGTAACTCGGGTCCTATTTAAGGGATTTTGCTGAAATTTTGGATTAGGTGCTGGAAGGTGATTGGTCAGAGGGATGACTATTGAAATTTAAGATCCGCCCACTGCCCCGCCTTAAAATTTCTAAAGCTCTGTAACTCGGGTCCTATTCAAGGGATTTCGCTGAAATTTTGGATTTGGTGCTGGGAGGTGAATGGGCAGAGGGATGACTTGCAAAATCTATTATTTCAGTTGCTTAAATAATACATATAACATTTCTACGTTAACATGAAATTACAAAATTATTGCGAGCGAAGCTGTGGGTATAAGCTAGTAGTTACATAAATAAACATATCACTTAACGCTAACGCAACTAACGAGAGTCAAAAGTGAAGCGATGCTACAAACTAGTGATGGCACAATATAGTGATGGTACAATAGTGATGGTACAATCTAGGGATGGTACAATCTAGGGATGCTACAAACTCGGTCATCCTGACATTAGGGATCATCCTGATCACTCTGTTGTAGCCAGGGCCGGATATTGCCCTCTGCCCACACTCCAATATACGGATTTCGCGAAAGTTCCACATCCTTCCACATCCCCCAGTAAATAGCTGTCATTGCGCAACACTTTCATAACTCGGTAAGGCCCTTTAATTTTGGGAATAATTTTTTTGACGCACCAGGGTGAGAGTCGAAATATGTGACCAAAACGTAGTCGCCTTCTACATAGTTTGTTGGCTTTTTACGTTTTCTGTCAAAATATTCTTTGTTATAATTTTGTAATTTTTCTTGACTTTCTGCAGCCTCTTCTCTAATCACCGCCCGCTCTACCGGTTCTGTAATACCAGTGTTTTCTCATAAATACTCTTTCAAAAAATCAACTACTTTGCCTCTCTGCGCAGCCCCAAATAACATTAAGCTTGGACTTGTTTTAACTGACCTATGCAACGTATTGTTTAATGCGTATTCTACAGTATCTAACACGGAATCCCAGTATATGTTCTCTTCAGATTTAACTAGTTTCGCAATCATCGACCCTAAAGATCTATTTACTCTTTCGACTTGCCCCTTGGCTTGGGGAGAACCAGTGGCCATCTTAAAATGGGACACATTATTTTTCTTTCATAAAATTGTCAAAATCTGCGGACGTAAAACAGCTTCCTCTATCCGAGATTATACATTTTGCCTTAATCTATTCTTTAGTGTTTGTTGTTTTTGTCGGGTAAAGTCTAAC
This sequence comes from Heteromyza rotundicornis, assembly GCA_951394025.1. Lineage (NCBI taxonomy): Eukaryota > Metazoa > Arthropoda > Insecta > Diptera > Heleomyzidae > Heteromyza > Heteromyza rotundicornis. The sequence goes on along the minus strand of OX596013.1, from coordinate 4,724,210 downwards.
AAATTTCGTAAACGCATCTATAACCACTAATATGTGTTTTTTCACCGATCTGGAATTGTCTACTGGCCCATAATGGTCTATATGTACAGTATCAAAAGGCTCAACCCCTTTTGGTATATTGTGTAAGAATCCCTCCGTACGACCATAGGCTTTAGAAAACGCTATACATTTCAAACAATTTTTGATTGTTTGTTTCCCTGCTTTTTCTTTGATTTTAGGAAACCAGTAGCTTTTCCCTATCAAAACGCAAACTTTGTCTAACCCTACATGACCAACCTCATTGTGGTATTTGTACAGAACATGGCTTTCCATTTCCTCCGGTACATAAAACCGAGTCGAACCTTCTACACCTTTTCGGTATACAATACCATTCCGCATTTCGTATAGAAGGCTTTCTTTTTCTTCTAGCTGGCTCCGAATTTCACTAATCTTTTTGTCTCTTCCCTGGCAAATAACTAAATTTTCTTCGAACGTATTCGGTTATATGACTAATATAGTATTAGAACGACTTAGTGCATCAACATGTTGCATGCGCTCACCCACTCGATGTTCTAGCGAATAATCGTAATTCATTAGCTGTAGTGCCCACCTGGCTATTCTTAGATTAATTTCTTTTTTATAACCCTTATATTAACTTGCTTTGGGTGGAATATATATATATATATATATAAATATATATATATAATCGAAATTGCGGAAATTATTTTAAAGGAAATTTATTTTCTGCTTTTTAGTCGGTTAAAGGGTTATATTTTAAAAAACTTGTTTTTTACTCTTTTTTATTTATTATAACCCTTATATTAACTTGCTTTGGGTGGACTGTATATATATATATATATATATATATATATATATATATATATATATATATCCTCAAATCTGCGGCGATCTTTTTCATACACTTCCACATGAGCTAGAGAGCTGAATGCATTCTATTAAATTTTGGGTTCCATCAGAGGCGTAGGGGCCGTGGGCGGACTTTTTCATACACTTCCACATGAGCTAGAGAGCTGAATGCATTCTATTAAATTTTGGGTTCCATCAGAGGCGTAGGGGCCGTGGGCGGACTCAAACCCCTTTTTTTAAGCATGGCATAACTTCCGATTCCTTCAAGCTACAATGAAGAGTTCTTATTGACAAAATGAAATTTTGTACCCTTTGGAAAGGGGGGTGTGGGGCAAAGGGAAGCGGGATGGAGCCAATTTAAAGTTCTAACATTCGTATTTTGTAAGCTACAAGGCTGAAATTTTTTACTTAGGTTCGCACTCGGGAAAAAACGTAAACAAAAATTAAAAAAATGGGGGAAAAGGGGGGAGAAAAATATATATTTTTTTAAATCTTTAAAATCTGCAATGATTTTCGGAGGAAAGTACCCAAAAATCCTTAATTTTGAATCGAAATTGCTAAAATTAATTTAAAGGAAATTTATTTTCTGCTTTTTAGTCGGTTAAAGGGTTATATTTTAAAAAGCTTATTTTTTACTCTTTTTTTAAACGTCAATGTTCAATTATTCAAACAGTGCCAAGAGAAAATTCGTTCTTTATCAATCGCACATTTGGTGCATGTTATTTTATGATTTATGTCGGTCGTTCCTTTTTCGAACTGATTAGAATTCCGCTTGGCCACTGATAGTTGTAAGATGATACGACGGTCGTTCCTTCTATGAAGAGATTAGAATTACCGCTCGGCCACTGATAGTGCCAGTTTTTAGGACTGTTCTTCCTTCTATGAAGTAATTACCGTCTTTTATTGATGGCATGCAGATGGTGTGAAATTCCGTTGCATGCTATCTTTACATAGATAATAATGTATACACAAGATTCGTACGTATCATGTATTTAAGTAGTTTTTAAAATGTTATAAATAAAGGCTTTGGGCAACCGGAGCGTCACTTGTTCTCAAACCAACCAACGCGTCTCTTCTATGTTTTAACAGTTAAAGTTAACGAATTGCAATCTTTTACGATCTTAAATTTTTTGCCTTGTAAATAAACACGAAAACGCCTTAATACCAAAGACTCCTGCTCGAAGCTGTGATACTTGGATTCCGTTTCAGTGGTACGTTTTGAAAAATAGAATATAGAATGCATTAGGCCATCCTTTTTCTTTTGTAGCAGCATTGCCCCAAAACCGACTGAACTCGCTTCGCAATGAAGTTCTGTTTTATCTTTGAAGTCATAAAGTGCCAGTATTGGGGTTTCTACCAATTTCCCTTTAAGTATTTCAAAATTTTTTATTGCTTCCATCCCGTTATCGTCACCTTTTATTCCTTTATTTTAAATTATGTACCCGAGATACTTAACTTCAGATTTCCAAAATTCGCACTTATCCAATCTCAGCTCCAACTCTACTAGCCTCTTAAAACCCTCATTTAAAATTTGAAAATGCTCGTCGTACCCTTCCGTAGCAATCATAATATCATCTAGATAAACAATCAACTTTCGTTCTCTAATCATATTTTAAATCAGAAACAAATCGGCTCTTATTTAAACCAAAGTAAATGTAATTTTTCGCTCTACTGAGCTTTATGCCAACTGTCAAAAAAACATTGTCGTACAAAACTTATGGGACTTCCAGAGTTCATTAAACATCCTAATGTAACAAATAAATTAGGGTCTCTCTCTATAATTAATTTAAAAATTCTTACATAGTCACTCTCGGTCAGCTGAATGATATTGCCCCAGAGAGTTGCAATTGTAGCAGCGTATGTTTGCCAAAGCCTCCCTCGTGTCTTAGTGGCAGTTGTTCCCGGTGTAGCTGGCTTCAATTCCACCGAGCGAAAAGTAGCACGTTGTGCCAAAGCAATATTTGAAAACCCCTTTAGTATTTCGGCCTTTGTATTGTAGCGCTGCATATATGCTTGGGACTTCAACTGTTCGTTTGGTATACCATCAATCAAATATTCGACAATCTCCTTTTCGTCAATATCCAATTTATTGGCATGTACCAACTTCTCATGGTAGTAACTTGCAAAAGTTTCACCACACTTCCATTTGCGCATTTCAAATCTGCGTCGTAGCAACAGCTTGCTCTCGTTTGTAGAACGTTTGTTCAGCTTGCAGAACAACAGTGTACGCTGCACATTCTCTTCGACTTCATACGCAGTGCTTACGCTTGTCAACTGCGACAGCCAAATGTCGAAATCATTGTTGCCATCGAACTGAGGCACAAGATCTTTCAGCACATTAAATGTTGTGGATGACGTCGCAATATTTGCATTGCCGGTGGGAGAGTATCACCTACGATTGCGTTTTGTGCTCGTTGTAGCAGCACATTCTCGTGACGAAGAAGTTCTATCTCCCGTCGTTGCAGCTCGTGTTCTCGTCGTAGAAAGTCGAGATCTCTCTGTCTGCCTATGACGTCATCTTGCTGAATACTCAACGCTGCCGCCCCTTGCTCCAATTCCGCTTCGTCCTTGTTTCGTGGACACTCGCCGCGTTGCTCTGGCGACAGCTCGTTCAATCGAACAGCTAAAGCTGCTTTGCTGCCATGGGATGAAAGATTCAGGTGATGTAGCCATGCGCGTAGATGAACTGCCGAATAATCCGCTGCGTCGATCAAATTTTCCATGGCGTCTATTTTTCGGTACCGTTACCGCTCTTGCAACTTTTACACTTTTAGTCTATTTTTCGTAATATTTGTTTTAGCTTAATCGAATTTTTTGTTTTTTTCTTTCTTTTGTCTTTCTTATTTGTATTTAATCCCGAAATCCCGGGATCCAGGACTTTTTCTCAATCCCGGAAACCCGGGATTTTGAGTCCGGAATACCGGGATTCAAAAAATGCATTTTTTATGCATTGCTTAAGATATTTTTGAAGTTTTTCCACAAAAATACAGCCGTGCATTTACATTCAATCTAATTGGTAAATTAAAAAAACCCACTTTTGCAGATTTAGTGCTACACACACACTAAAATTGACAAAATTTTTGTCAATAACGGCTAACAAACAATTTTTATCGATCTGAATCAAATTTTTTCAATTTAAACAATTTTTTTTTTACAAAAAAGATATATGTTAAAATTATTTTGTTGACCGTATATTGAAAACTTTACGAATTGGATAAATGGTTTTGTGTGAGTTTTACTTTTGAATGGACACCAATTTCAATAGTTTTAAACAACAGTTCGTGTATCTGTTCCCGCTATAATACTAAAACTACTGAAAATAAGTTTTTCGTGTGTAGCATGAAATGGAACTGGCAGAATTTTATGATTATAATCGGATTCAGGTGGCAAAAAAAATGACTTGTTCGATCAATGTAATTTAAAAAGGATTACTTTTTGTTCCACTATATTTATTTTAAATATTATTTGTTTTGTTTAATGTAATATTTAATAAATATTTTTTCTTTGTCGAATTAAAATTAAATTAAACTTCAAATATTTCCATTTCATCTTTAATTTTATATTAATTATTGTATTTAATTGGAAAATCTCTAACAAATCCCGGGATCCCGGGATTGTAATTTCAAATCCCGAAATCCCGGGGTTTTCAAAAACACTTCGGGATTGAATGCCTTAGTTGTGTGACATCTATATATAAAAAAGAGACGTGTATGTTTGTCACCAGTAGACGCGAAAACTGCAGCACCGATTATCACCAAAATTTTTATATGTGTGCTAGGGGTCGTGAGTCGTGACATAGGATAGGTTTTGACACGCCCACTTTTACCGCCCACAAGTTAGTAAAAACTGCTATATCTCAGACGTTTTTGACCACAAGAAAAAGGAATTTGCCATGAACATACTATAAGACCCCAGCCATAATCTGGGCTACAAATGGCCGGGAATAGACAATCGGGCGTGGCACCGCCCATACAAGTCAATATTTGAAAATGCTGTACTAGCGCTCCCACACAATGTTTTCCAACGAAATTTGGCAGATGGCTTCATGGTTTCAACTCTAAGCTGAATGCAACACATCGCCGTAATTGGACAAAGGGGGCGAGGCACCGCCCATACAAGTCAATATTTGAAAATGCTGTAATAGCGATCCCACACAATGTTTTCCAACGAAATTTGGCAGATGGCTTCATGGTTTCAACTATAAGCTAAATACAACACATCGGCGTAATTTGACCAAGGGGGCGTGGCACCGCCCATACAAGTCAATATTTGAAAATGCTGTAATAGCGCTCCCACACAATGTTTTCCAACGAAATTTGGCAGATGGCTTCATGGTTTCAACTCTAAGCTAAATGCAACACATCGGCGTAATTGGTCAAATGGGGCGTGGCACCGCCCATACAAGTCAATATTTGAAAATGCTGTAAAAGCGCTCCCACACAATGTTTTCCAACGAAATTTGGCAGATGGCTTCATGGTTTCAACTCTTAGCTAAATGCAACACATCGGCGTAATTGGTCAAATGGGGCGTGGCACCGCCCATACAAGTCAATATTTGAAAATGCTGTAATAGCGCTCCCACACAATGTTTTCCAACGAAATTTGGCAGATGGCTTCATGGTTTCAACTCTAAGCTAAATGCAACACATCGGCGTAATTGGACAAAGGGGACGTGGCACCGCCCATACAAACCAATATTTAAATTGCTGCAACTGGCCTCTCATTTAATGTTTTCCAACAAAATTTGGCAAATGGTTTCATGGTTTCAACTCTAAGCTAAATACAACTTATCGGCGTAATTGGACAAAGGGGCGTGGCACCGCCCATACAGTTCAATACTTCAAAGTGTCATTATTGGGCTCCCATTGAATATTCTTCAACGGGAAATGGTTATATGCCTTCAATGCAACATATTGGAATTGGACAGCGGGGCGTGGCACTTCCCATACAATTCAATATTTTCAAAAAATTTTACACTTGGGCTCCTAATGAACATTTTTCAACGGGAAATGATTTTATGCTTTCAATTCTAAGTTCAATGTTACATATGGTCGGAATTGGACAGCGGGGCGTAGCACTTTACATACAATTCAATATTTCAAAATGCTCCCAATAAAAATATGTGACAAATTTTTTTTTTTTTTTTTTAACTACATAAAATTTATTTATTGAATCTTCTAAAATAAAAAATTAGAACTAACAATAACTTTGAACAAAATAATTAGACATTACATAACAGATTTAACATAGTACTAGTTGACCTTATCCACTGATTTGGACAACTTAATGTATGTATCAAGGCGATGTAGGCGTTGACTGGATGTCGGCATCTACAGGATGTCGGCATAGACGAACGGCTGCATCGACGAGGGTGTCCCTGAACTATCTATTCAACGGCAATAGAATAATTTCGTTTTAGACGTGGGTTTTATTAAGGTTCGAGCTAGAATATTAGGGTGCAATTTTAGCTTATCTGCATACTTTGTATTACGTTTCGATATCTCATCAGATATTTTCGATATTTGTAAATCTCTGTGGATGTGTTCATTTTTTATAAACCATGGCGCTCCAAGTATTTGTCGCAGAATTTTTGACTGCATCCTTTGCAGTTTCTCAACATTTGATGGAGATGCTGTTCCCCAGAGCTCGATCCCATATGACCATATGGGTTTAATTATACTTTTGTATAAAAGGATTTTATATGTGGTGTTGAGTTTTGATTGCTTCGAGAGGAGCCAATTTAATTCGAGTTTTTTTAATTTTATTTGTGTAATTTTAGCTGCGATGTGCTTTTTCCATGTGAGTCTGCGATCGAGATGCATACCAAGATATTTGGTTTCAGTACATTGTGGTATTTCACTATTATTTATTGTAAGCATGGAGCAAGTGTCTTTCCTTAGGGTGAAGGTTATATGTGCACTCTTAGACTCATTGACTCTAATTCTCCACTTTGATAGCCAATTCTGTAAAGTGTTCAAATGTTGTTGCACGTGTTGTGATGCCATTTTAGCGTCTGAGTGCGAGCACAATATTGCGGTGTCGTCGGCAAATGTTGCGATGAGGGTCTGATCATAAATGGGCATATCAGCTGTATAGAGTATATACAGGAGGGGTCTGAGGACGCTGCCTTGGGGTACACCGGCAAGAATATCAAATCTACTAGAAACGAAACTTTTATGTTTAACTACAAATTTTCTGTGGGTCAAGTAGTTGTCAAGCAAAACGTGCATGCTTGCGGGTAATAGTTTCTGTAGTTTGGATATCAATCCTCTATGCCATACCTTATCAAAGGCTTGGGTGATGTCGCTGAGCAGTATTGCTTTTTCTCGAACGTTTTTTTGATCAATTCAACAATGCGATGAACCTGTTCAATTGTGCCATGCTTTTCTCTAAATCCGAATTGGTGATTGGGTATTTCACCTTTAGCGAGTATTGTGGGTAACATAATTTTTATCAGAATTTTCTCAAAAAGTTTTGATAGGGTAGAGAGTAAGCTTATTGGGCGATATGAACTCACGTTTGTAGGGTCTTTTCCCAGTTTTGGGATCATCGTGATCTGCGACAGCTTCCAGTCAGTTGGGTAGTTATCTATTCTTAATATAGCATTATATATATGCAATAAGTGACTAACAGCAATTGATGGCAGCTCTTTCACCATTTTAGCCGTTATTAAGTCATGTCCTGGAGCTTTTTTTTGAGTTCAACTTGGCAATATCGTCGATAAGTGCTTTTCTTCTGATGAGTAGTGGGTTATAGTTTGGCCTGGTTGCGAGCTGTGGTAACGGGTAATTTGCATTTGGGGGGTTGGGAGTAAATACATTTTGTAGGTGACTTGCAAAAGCAGTACCTTTTTCGGCATCACTTGGGTAAACGAATTGGCAATTCTGCAATAATGGGTCGTTTTAAATTTTTTGTGGCACGCCAAAGTGAGTAATTTGTTGAGCTCGTCGGCGTAAGCTTTTCCATGAATTGATGCAGATCATTCTCGTTTTTCGCCCTCAGTTCACTTTGTAGTTTTCGTGTAATGAGGGTCAGCTTTTTTTTCAAATAGGGTGATCTGAACTTTTGCCAATCACGCCTTATTGATCTCTTTTCTGTTAAGAGCGCAGCTATATTTTGTGGCACAAATTCCTTTTTTTGGGTAGTATTATTGATTTTTGGGGTCGCTGCCAGTGAGGCGTTTGTAAGCAGAAGGGTAAAGTTACGCACTGCCACATTCAGTTGCTCCTCAGTTTTCAGTGACACATGTAGGGTAATGTGTGAACTTATATATTTTCTGAATTTAAGCCAATTCGTATGGATACTGGTGAGTTTGTCGGGTGGGTTGACTTCTGAATTTGGCTCATATTTTACTGTGATAATAGTGGGTGTGTGATCAGACGAGAGTTCCACTGAAGACTCAATGGTTAGTTGAGTTCGTTTAAGGGTCTTGATTACTGCAAAATCAATAACATCTGGAATTTTGCGTCTGTCCGATGGCCAGTATGTTGGCGTGCCTGACGAAACCATATCAAGGCCGAGTTTGGTGGTAGTATTCAATAGTAGTCTTCCTTTGGGCGAAATAAGACGAGAGCCCCAATAAGTGTGTTTGGCATTAAAATCTCCAGCTACGAGAAATTTTGGGCCAAGGGTTGCAAAAAATTTCTGAAATTGCTGTTCAGTTATTTTGGAGCTGGGTGGACAGTAAATTGCAGATATTGTCAATCCTTTTATGTACTCATCAAGACAAATACTGGTGGCTTGCAAATGCTCGGTGCAAAATTCCTGTAAAACATAGTGTTTGATTCTGCTCTTAATTAGAATCGCTGATCCACCTCGTGCTTTACCACCTGGGTGTTTAGTGTCATACAACTTGTATCCGGGTATATTAAAAAAGTGTTTTTGGGTCAAATGAGTCTCTGAAATTAGCATTACATCTATACAGAATGAATTGAGGAATTGAATGAGTTCCAATTTATGTTGGCATAAGCCGTTCGCGTTCCAGAAGGATATTTTTATCGCATTTATGGCTTATTTTTTAAAAGGGTCTGGATTAGCAGGTTTTGATTGTGTATCATTTCCTGCATCATAGTTTGCATGCCGTTCATAAACTGCGACATGTTTTGCATAAACATCTGTAGTGTTTGTTCAAGGCCAATGTTCTGTTGGGCGGGTTGAATAACTGGGGGGTCTTGGGTATATCCTTTGAGTACATTTGCGTATGAAAATTGTTGTTGTTGTGATGCGGCGTTAGCACCATTTCCTTGGGGTGGTGGGTATGATTTCATCTGCGCAAAATTGGCTGGAGTAGGGTTTGACCTCTTTGTAGCTGTTGCGCTTAAGGGCTTCGGTTCGGTAATAACCTTATTTTTAAGGGTTTTGTAGACTGAACACCCTCTGTAGTTGACAGTGTGATTTCCATCGCAGTTACTGCAATGTCTAACATTTACGTCTTCTCTCGATTTTGGGCACAATTGGGTCTGGTGAAGGTCACCACAAATAACACAAACACTGGGAAGTGTACAATATTTTTTCGAATGACCAAATTCTTGGCAGTTTTGGCATTGTATTGGGCCACGACGTTTATGCGGCTCCTCAACATTGACTCTACGGTGTAGTAAATATCGCAAATTGTATATAGGGTGGGTTTCACTTTTTTGCAGAGTCTTAGGGTCAAATTCCAGTTCAATGCGGAAAAGTGGTTGGGGTAATTTTTCCTTGTTTAGAATGTTAGACACAGATCTAACTTGGAATTTTAATGCAATTAATGCCTCTTTTACATCGCCACATTCGACAAACGAGTCTACACCTCTTAGAACAACCGATAGACCTTTGATACTTTTGAGCAGGTATGTGTAATAGCTCTTTTTACACTTATCGAAATGATCCACAATTTTGCGAAAATCTGCCTCATTATAAATTTGTATTTTTGTTTCATGGATGGCGCCCTTGAGAATAGCCATCACATGAAATCTATTGGCACCTACAATTTGTGTTATCAGAGTCACAAGGGAATTCGAGTTTTTTTCTCTGAGATAAATTGGTAGCGGCTTTGACGTCTTGGGTTTAGGGTCTGAATTATCCTCTTCATATAATAGGGAGTATCTATTTTGCCCAAGATTTATGGGCTGTATACTCGGCTTTGTCTTTAAAACCTTAGGCGTATTCGTATCTTTGGGAGGGGTCGTTTTGCGCTTTTGCAATGTAGGGTCTGACTTTTGCAGGTAGCGGTGCATGCCAGTCTGCACTGCCGCACGTGGATTGTTTTTCTCTGTAGTGTTTGCGCCAATTGCATTACTCGTATTTGCCGACTGAGGCTTATACAAAGGGTTTTTGTTCTCAAAGAACTTATTTGCAGGGTCTTTATTTTCAGTGAATATCTTAACAGGGTCTGGCCTAAGAGTATTAGTAGTAATTGTACTTGCCAAATTTGTTTGTGATGCTAAAAACGCCGTCATATTAGCTGCCTGCTGGGTGTAGGGTGTTGGAGTTTGACACTGCTTGCTCCATGAGAGAGAGCCCGATGGCGATGCGGGAGAGTTAGCAAAGAGTACCTCTGCAGATCGATTCTTTGCTATAGTTGTTTCTGCACTATTCATGGCGGGGAGGGTAACAATGACAGGTTGCGATGCATTCGCACTGCTCGCACCTGTTGGTTGCATGGCAAAAGCTTTTATTTGTGGATTTGTCGTGTTTTCACTAGCACTAGCTGATACTGATTCAAGCTCTTGTTTTGAGCGGGATGTTGAATTCTCTGTAAGAGAATTCCTTGTTTTTTGGGGAGAATGATTCACTGACATAATTTTTCACACAAATCTTTTTTATTTGTTTGCTTTATATGCAGTGGCTTTGATACGCCACTTGCACTATTTTTCTTGAAATTGTTTTAGCGTCTATTTCGCTACTTTTGTGACCAACCACGATTTCATCTGACGATTTGAAAAAAATGTTTTTTTAAGCCGCATTTAATATTTTTTTCACTTGTTTAATTTTTAAAAAAATGTCTTAAGTTTATCTGACTACTTAGCAAAATGAGCGCGCCTTCCACTTAACATTTTCAGTAAGGATTGTTTACTTTTTAGACTACAAATATATATTTTTTTGTTCCTTATTGAGCAAGAAACAAAATTCAAAATATTATACGAGGTTGTAACTTTTATAAAATTTTGATTTTAAATTTAGCAAAATTTTTTTTTGCGAATTCTCACTGACTGCGGAGAGCACTAATACAACTTTTGGCATCAAAAACGTGAATTGGCCCAAATTTGAGTTACGGATTTGAGTTAGAAACCAGTCGATATGAATTTGTCTATCAAGTCTATTTAACACACAAAAAGTTCAAAAATGAAAAACTTTGAAACTTATTTTATCGAAAGAATTTGTATGTTACATACCGTCTTCATTCATTAAGGCGTTCTCACTATACTCCTATCGAAGTAGATCTACAACTCTCGCTATGATTTTTAAATTTCTACTCCTCTACTACTTCCCTCAAGATATTTTCTACTACTATTGTAAGAAATCTACTCCTCAAAATATTATGTGAGCTTCAGACAATGCAAAACAACCACTCTTTCTACAAATATGCTTCCCTTCTATTGAAATCTACTACCCTGACAGTAATTTCTATTACTCTCGTAGAATTTCTACTACTCCACGCAACAAAATTAAATCTACTCCCCTTTCTTCAAATCTACTCCCCTAAAATCGAATATCTACTACTCCCGTCGTAACAAAAAGTGAGAACCCTGCCCCTTCAATTGATTTCCACGCATTTGGCGGTGATGAGCCAGTCTATCACCAATCATTCAATCAATCGGGACAAACACTTTTATATTTGTAATTGCGTGACGCCTGATTTGAAGTTCTGATTTGTACAAATTATTTTTTTAATCAAAATTTGTTTGTTTGATTTTGTTTTTTTTTTGTCTAATGCTTGACTATTGTCCAATTTTACTCATTGAACTGCACTTTTGGAATAAGAAGCATAATACCATGTCTGCTGGAAAGTATCGCAGACATATTTTGAAGTAATACTTAAATTGTATGAGCGGTACCCCGCTTCTTTGACCAATCAAGTTCAAAGTAGTACATAAACCTTCCGGAGCTCACAAATAAACGTATGGTGTTCGTATGGTTCTGATACGTTAGGTGGTTTAGCTGTGATGTTCACTCAAACATACGCACCAACGTTTTTATATATTAAGATATATTTTAGTTTAAAAATCGTGTAAAAACTCTCATTCGCGGTTCAGATATTTAAACAGATATCGGAGCAATATAGCTACATTCAATCTGAAGAGATGTGCCGCACATCATTTTTCTATAGGAATGAAGGTTTTGGTGATTTAGAAAAACCATTTTTGGAAATTTACACTTTTGGTTGACCATTACCAAAAGACGAAAACACTGAGTGTAGAGGCAAACAAAAATCACAGGTCATATATTTTAGTAGGTCTCGCAAAAATGTTGTTTTCATTTTTGAAGGGGGTGAGAGTAAAAAAACGGTAAAATTCATATGGAATGCCCCATATATACTTTTCCATACCGGACACGTCTCCTTATGGGCGTTACAAACGTTGTGTCAAAGTTAATATACCCTACCACAGTGTGTGTGTGTGTATATCCGGCGGGAGAAATTGCAACACTGCTCAGATTTGTTCAGAATCTGCGCTACTTTGTTTACACAAAGGCAGCAATGATAACTTCACCATACTTATTGCTGAATTCAAACACTTTTAGTAAGTTACCACGCTGCAATAGATTTTAAAATTATCTATTAGCGAAGATTATGCGCTACTTTGTTTACACAAAAGCAGCAATGATAAATTCACAATAATTATTGCTGAATTGAAATATCTTTAAAAAGCTACCACGCTTCAATAGTAAATGCATAATGGTTTGTGGTTTTTTTATTGTCACCGTTTTTTATCCTTACTCGATTGCCCGCTTCAATTGCAAACAGATTATCGTCACTTTTGATCAGTTTTGATTGCGAAAGGACGTGTTTTATGTACTAATAATTATGTGTTCAGAGGAAGGTCAGAAAAACGTAAGTAATAATATCTATAGTATTTTATAAGTATCTATTATAATAATTATTTCCGGAGGCCCTTGTGATGGAAATGGAAGTATCCCATTAAGTCGGCAAAACTATTTAATGAGTCTGTCTTCGGTAAGTAGATTGCAATTTAATTTCAATGACAGTCTATTCCAGGGTGTTTTTTTTTCCAACAGATGCGGTCAGGAAGGAGAAGTATGGTTTCTTACAATTCGGATGTATAAAAACAAAGTCCCTGGAGGCAGCACTTCAGCACGGCTGCATTGTTCACCCTGACCATGGAGACAGCATTTCAGCACGGATGCATCTTTCACCCCGACCAGAAAGGCAGCATTTCAGCACGGCTGCATCTTTCACCCTGTCCCTCGAGGCAGCATTTCAGCAAGGATACTTCTACAAGGTTGCGACGCGTGGGGTTGAATCCCTTCCGACCCTCACGGTATTGTAACCATGGCCGACAGAACAGCACGAATACGCGAAAACCCGACAACTCCACTACACCGAAATATATTAATATTTGGAAAACAATAATCGACGCGACTAGGAAATTATAGCCGAACGCGGAATGGAACCGAAAGCTACTTTCAAACCGACACACACAACGAAAAATTATACCTACAAAGAATATAATTATATATATATATATATAATAATCCTTCTTTTTACTTAACAATAATAACAAAAACTATATTTTAAAGCGAACTCGATTTACGGAATCAGACCGACCAGTCTGAATCCCTCGGACAATATTTTTTATAATCAATTCACAGACTAGGCTTCGATATAATCGAAGTCCAGGAACCAACTCGGCTTATGTGCGGGACGTCACAATTAATACAGAAAAGAAGGGAAAGGGGGATCAAGACCACAAATGATCAACCTTATTAATTGCCTCAAACATTTCGATAACACTAAAAACACCCGCTGATGGAAAGAACACCAGCGCGGAAAAATACTTCCTTCGAAAGATAACTGCTGCTTCAGCTCCACGATCCAACGTTGGTTTACCAGCTGCCACTAAAAATCAAAACACATCACAAACTCCAAAAAACCACTGGTTAAAAAACCAAACACGATAAATTAAAAATTTAAATTTAAAATTATATTTAAATCGTGGATTACACAAAACTCTTGTACTCCTTTTCCCTGTCCTAAAAGAACTCAAAAAAATTGTGTCTATGTGATCGCCTATGACGCTCGCTTTCCATTCCCTCCATACCCACATACATAGTGCGGCTTACGCAGAAACCAGTATTCGCAGTCGGGCTTTATCCACACCTATATGTGAAAAATATCTTCGGATTTTTGTAGAGTGAGTTTGGTAAATTTGCACCCACCAAAATGAAAATACTCATTTTGGCGGCACTCATGTATGTATAGGCGAAAGCATAAATGTCGACAAATTCACCTCTTTTTCTACCCTCGTCCGTATAGTTTCGCGCTGGCAATGCCGTCTCCTTCGTTGGTTCGTAAAAGCTCAATAACAAACTTCAAAAAAAAATCCATCGGTTAGTGCGTGTGTTTCCTACGATCTTGTTCACCCGTCGCCCAGATCAAAGGGGAAACAAAGAAACAAAAACAAACAAAACAATAAAAAAAACAACAACAATTGTGTCGCGATTTTATGCCGCGGCAATGAATTATGTTGTTTGGGGGTATTTCAGCTTCTTCATAACCGAACATAGTTTACTTTCTAGTTTTTGTTACATACCGCCTCACAACTCACAACTTTCTTGGGAAAACAAAAAAATACAAATTTTTCAAGAGACGACAAAACGTTTTATATTACACCAGTTATTATTTTATTTCTGCAAGTTTTACGGAAACAGCTCAACAATTAAATTATCATCAATTGCAAAATTTCGCCATACCAAACATTTTTATTTTTCCACTTACGATAAAATCGCGACAAAATCATTAACGGTTTGAGTTTCCTGAGACATGAAGGATCAAGTAAGTATTATGTTTTTACCTCATAACAAATCTTGATTGGATTAATCTAAAATTATTATATCTATGCTGGTTTTTCCTTAGAAGCTTACATTAGCAGATGGTTTCGATTCATCGGACTGATTAGGTTTTTGACGATCTGCTAGTTTTTGTTGGAGCGTTTTTTTAGGGCTTACTTGCATAGAAATAGTAGATGATAGTTGCTGCGGTAACATAATTGAAGAGGATACTTGTCCCAAATGAAACGTAGATTTAAAACTATATTTTAAAGCGAACTCGATTTACGGAATCAGACCGACCAGTCTGAATCCCTCGGACAATATTTTTTATAATCATTTCACCGACTAGGCTTCGATAAAATCGAAGTCCAGGAACCAACTCGGCTTATGTGCGGGACGTCACAATTAATACAGAAAAGAAGGGAAAGGGGGATCAAGACCACAAATGATCCACCTTATTAATTGCCTCATACATTTCGATAAAACTAAATGCCATTCGCCACAAATAGAATCACTAAAAACACCCGCTGATGGAAAGAACACCAGCGCGGAAAAATACTTCCTTCGAAAGATAACTCCTGCTTCAGCTCCACGATCCAACGTTGGTTTACCAGCTACCACTAAAAATCAAAACACATCACAAACTCCAAAAAACCACTGGTTAAAAAACCAAACACGATAAATTAAAAATTTAAATTTAAAATTATATTTAAATCGTGGATTACACAAAACTCTTGTACTCCTTTTCCCTGTCCAAAAAGAACTCAACAAAATTGTGTCTATGTGATCGCCTATGACGCTCGCTTTCCATTCCCTCCATACCCACATACATAGTGCGGCTTACGCAGAAACCAGTATTCGCAGTCGGGCTTTATCCACACCTATATGTGAAAAATATCTTCGGATTTTTGTAGAGTAAGTTTGGTAAATTTGCACCCACCAAAATGAAAATACTCATTTTGGCGGCACTCATGTATGTATAGGCGAAAGCATAAATGTCGACAAATTCCCCTCTTTTTCTACCCTCGTCCGTATAGTTTCGCGCTGGCAATGCCGTCTCCTTCGTTGGTTCGTAAAAGCTCAATAACAAACTTCAAAAAAAAATTCATCGGTTAGTGCGTGTGTTTCCTACGATCTTGTTCACCCGTCGCCCAGATCAAAGGGGAAACAAAGAAACAAAAACAAACAAAAGAATAAAAAAACAACAACAATTGTGTCGCGATTTTATGCCGCGACAATGGATTATATTGTGTGGGGGTATTTCAGCTTCTTCATAACCGAACATAGTCCACTTTCTAGTTTTTGTTACATACCGCCTTCATTAACTCACAACTTTCTTGGGAAAACAAAAAAATACAAATTTTTCAAGAGACGACAAAACGTTTTATATTAGACCAGTTAATATTTTATTTCTGCAAGTTTTACGGAAACAGCTCAAAAATTAAATTATCATCAATTGCAAAATTTCGCCATACCAAACATTTTTATTTTTCCACTTACGATAAAATCGCGACAAAATCATTAACGGTTTGAGTTTCCTGAGACATGAAGGATCAAGTAAGTATTCTGTTTTTACCACATAACAAATCTATATTGGATTAATCTAAAATTATTATATCTATGCTGGTTTTTCCTTCGAAGCTTACATTAGCAGATGGTTTCGATTCATCGGACTGATTAGGTTTTTGACGATCTGGTAGTTTTTGTTGGAGCGTTTTTTAGGGCTTACTTGCATAGAAATAGTAGATGATAGTTGCTGCGGTAACATAATTGAAGAGGATACTTGTCCCAAATGAAACGTAGATTTAAAACTATATTTTAAAGCGAATTCGATTTACGGAATCAGACCGACCAGTCTGAATCCCTCGGACAATATTTTTTATAATCAATTCACCGACTAGGCTTCGATAAAATCGAAGTCCAGGAACCAACTCGGCTTATGTGCGGGACGTCACAATTAATACAGAAAAGAAGGGAAAGGGGGATAAAGACCACAAATGATCAACCTTATTAATTGTCTCATACATTTCGATAAAACTAAATGGCCATTCGCCACAAATAGAATCACTAAAAACACCCGCTGATGGAAAGAACACCAGCGCGGAAAAATACTTCCTTCGAAAGATAACTCCTGCTTCAGCTCCACGATCCAACGTTGGTTTACCAGCTACCACTAAAAATCAAAACAAACCACAAACTCCAAAAAACCACTGGTTAAAAAACCAAACACGATAAATTAAAAATTTAAATTTAAAATTATATTTAAATCGTGGATTACACAAAACTCTTGTACTCCTTTTCCCTGTCCAAAAAGAACTCAACAAAATTGTGTCTATGTGATCGCCTGTGACGCTCGCTTTCCATTCCCTCCATACCCACATACATAGTGCGGCTTACGCAGAAACCAGTATTCGCAGTCGGGCTTTATCCACACCTATATGTGAAAAATATCCTCGGATTTTTGTAGAGTGAGTTTGGTAAATTTGCACCCACCAAAATGAAAATACTCATTTTGGCGGCACTCATGTATGTATAGGCGAAAGCATAAATGTCGACAAATTCCCCTCTTTTTCTACCCTCGTCCGCATAGTTTCGCGCTGGCAATGCCGTCTCCTTCGTTGGTTCGTAAAAGCTCAATAACAAACTTAAAAAAAACTAGAGAGTGGACTGTCTTCGGCTATACCAAAGTTGAAATACCCCCACACAGTAGGAAGAAGTACCTCGAACATAAAAAAAATGTGGTCTCAAGACCCTATTTTGAGACAATTATAGGTGGTTTTGGAGCCCGGACCATGTCCGAAATCCATTTCTAAAAATTTCCAATTAAATCCACCAAAAAAAAAATTGGTCTCAAGACCCCATTTAGACCCTTATATATTTGGCTTCGGAACCTCGGACCATGTCAAAAATACGTTTCTAAACATTTCCAATCGAATACAACAATAAAAAAGACTTGAAAAATTTTTACCTTTTTTTTCGGTGTATGGGAGCCACGCCCAGTTTTTGTCCGATTTGGCTGATTCTCGAACTCAGTATTCAAGAGAAAAACATGTACCCAAAGTTTCAAGTCGATATCTCCAAAACTGCGACCGCTATCGTGCGGACGGACAGACGGACAGACCGTCTCCTTCGTCGGTTCGTAAAAGCTCAATAACAAACTTCAAAAAAAAATCCATCGGTTAGTGCGTGTGTTTCCTACGATCTTGTTCACCCGTCGCCCAGATCAAAGGGGAAACAAAGAAACAAAAACAAACAAAACAATAAAAAAACAACAACAATTGTGTCGCGATTTTATGCCGCGACAATGAATTATATTGTGTGGGGGTATTTCAGCTTCTTCATAACCGAACATAGTCCACTTTCTAGTTTTTGTTACATACCGCCTTCATTAACTCACAACTTTCTTGGGAAAACAAAAAAATACAAATTTTTCAAGAGACGACAAAACGTTTTATATTAGACCAGTTAATATTTTATTTCTGCAAGTTTTACGGAAACAGCTCAAAAATTAAATTATCATCAATTGCAAATTTTCGCCATACCAAACATTTTTATTTTTCCACTTACGATAAAATCGCGACAAAATCATTAACGGTTTGAGTTTCCTGAGACATGAAGGAGTAAGTATTATGTTTTTACCTCATAACAAGTCTTGATTGGATTAATCTAAAATTATTATATCTATGCTGGTTTTTCCTTAGAAGCTTACATTAGCAGATGGTTTCGATTCATCGGACTGATTAGGTTTTTGACGATCTGCTAGTTTTTGTTGGAGCGTTTTTTTAGGGCTTACTTGCATAGAAATAGTAGATGATAGTTGCTGCGGTAACATAATTGAAGAGGATACTTGTCCCAAATGAAACGTAGATTTAAAACTATATTTTAAAGCGAACTCGATTTACGGAATCAGACCGACCAGTCTGAATCCCTCGGACAATATTTTTTATAATCAATTCACCGACTAGGCTTCGATAAAATCGAAGTCCAGGAACCAACTCGGCTTATGTGCGGGACGTCACAATTAATACAGAAAAGAAGGGAAAGGGGGATCAAGACCACAAATGATCAACCTTATTAATTGCCTCATACATTTCGATAAAACTAAATGGCCATTCGCCACAAATAGAATCACTAAAAACACCCGCTGATGGAAAGAACACCAGCGCGGAAAAATACTTCCTTCGAAAGAAAACTCCTGCTTCAGCTCCACGATCCAACGTTGGTTTACCAGCTACCACTAAAAATCAAAACACATCACAAACTCCAAAAAACCACTGGTTAAAAAACCAAACACGATAAATTAAAAATTTAAATTTAAAATTATATTTAAATCGTGGAATACACAAAACTCTTGTACTCCTTTTCCCTGTCCAAAAATAACTCAAAAAAATTGTGTCTATGTGATCGCCTATGACGCTCGCTTTCCATTCCCTCCATACCCACATACATAGTGCGGCTTACGCAGAAACCAGTATTCGCAGTCGGGCTTTATCCACACCTATATGTGAAAAATATCTTCGGATTTTTGTAGAGTGAGTTTGGTAAATTTGTACCCACCAAAATGAAAATACTCATTTTGGCGGCACTCATGTATGTATAGGCGAAAGCATAAATGTCGACAAATTCACCTCTTTTTCTACCCTCGTCCGTATAGCTTCGCGCTGGCAATGCCGTCTCCTTCGTTGATTCGTAAAAGCTCAATAACAAACTTCAAAAAAAAATCCATCGGTTGGTGCGTGTGTTTCCTACGATCTTGTTCACCCGTCGCCCAGATCAAAGGGGAAACAAAGAAACAAAAACAAACAAAACAATAAAAAAACAACAACAATTGTGTCGCGATTTTATGCCGCGACAATGGATTATATTGTGTGGGGGTATTTCAGCTTCTTCATAACCGAACATAGTCCACTTTCTAGTTTTTGTTACATACCGCCTTCATTAACTCACAACTTTCTTGGGAAAACAAAAAAATACAAATTTTTCAAGAGACGACAAAACGTTTTATATTAGACCAGTTAATATTTTATTTCTGCAAGTTTTACGGAAACAGCTCAAAAATTAAATTATCATCGATTGCAAAATTTCGCCATACCAAACATTTTTATTTTTCCACTTACGATAAAATCGCGACAAAATCATTAACGGTTTGAGTTTCCTGAGACATGAAGGATCAAGTAAGTATTATGTTTTTACCTCATAACAAATCTTGATTGGATTAATCTAAAATTATTATATCTATGCTGGTTTTTCCTTCGAAGCTTACATTAGCAGATGGTTTCGATTCATCGGACTGATTAGGTTTTTGACGATCTGCTAGTTTTTGTTGGAGCGTTTTTTTAGGGCTTACTTGCATAGAAATAGTAGATGATAGTTGCTGCGGTAACATAATTGAAGAGGATACTTGTCCCAAATGAAACGTAGATTTGGCTAGTCCGGGAGGATTTGTTTTGTTCGATACTGAGGGCAATGTAGTAATAGCAATGGCATTTGTGTGGAAAGTTGGACTTGTGACAGGATTGCCAGTATGTGTAGAGTTTTTTGGTGAAGAGTTCTGGGTCAACTGGGTTGTTGTGGTGGAATTAAAAAGCGGACCAACTGGTACGGTATAACTGGAAACCGTTTCGGCTGAAGTCTTTTCTTTCTGCTTGTGGTTAGAACGTGACTTTTGTGAAAATAATTCAAATTGTTGCAATGAAGAGTTTTTAAGTAAGTCAGCATAAGTAGACAGTAGGTTCGTTTGATCATTATAGTTTTCCATATTGAAAGATTGATGCATTGTTGAAGCAAAGTCTGCAGGTGATATTGATTTAGAAGAAACTGTTCGGTTGTAAGGTTTTGAAGGTGACTTTTTTTTCTTACTGCAACTCTTCATATTGCCTTGCAAGATTTTGTGTGCGGAATTCGAAGCGTCCTTTTGGTGAACCTGGGTTGAAGGCGGTGAATTTGTTAGTAAATTGTGGCTATCAATTAATAGAGCTGGCATCTTTGAGTTTTGAGAGTTTGGTAAAGGATTAAAAAACATGTCGGAGTTTGAATTCAAGGTAGGTGATAAAGCAGTGGCCTGCTGCTGCTTTACTTCTGGATATGACCCAAAAGGCGAAGGTGATTTGGAACTAGTGGCCGTAATAGTGAGATCATTGCGTATGATGGTATTGTCGCTAAACTGCCCATCTTCTATGGTTGGCTTTGTGGTATTGGAAGCTGTTGTAGTTGTTTCCAAAGATAATGCTGATGCTTGTAATAATTGAGTTGGCTTAGTAGTTGGACATGGTGTTGACAAGTATGAATTTGAAAAATGGGATGCTTGTCCACTTTCTATTATTTGCTTATAATATTCTTCGAAAAGTTTTTGGAATCCAACAGACTTCTGAAATTAAAAAAAGATTTAGCACCGAATTATTTATATATACATTACTCAATATACCTTTTGCATCAAAGATGAAGTGTCGAATATGTTCTTTATAGGTACAAAGTTCGTTGGATTACGTATGTCAGACAATGGAAACGGTGTTGAAAACATATTTTCAAAGTTATCTGTACCCGGATTGCTTGCACTAGAATGGGTGCTGTTGGTTTGAGAACGACCACGAGATCTCAATGCCAAGCCGGGTAAGTGTATTGTGCGATTAGCCTACAGGATTAAACAATCAAATATTATAAACAAAATTTTGAAATATATGTTTACAAAAAAATACTTTATGTGAGGAAAATTTTTGGATGCTAACCCAGGCCCGTAGCCAGGATTTCGGTTCGGCTTGAAAAAAAATGTATGGACATTTTTGTTTAAAGTATGTTTTTGATTCTAGTTTTGACCCTAGCTATTGATAACTTTTAGAGGATCGACCGTAACATCCCAGTGAATTGAGATCATGGATAATGTCTGTATAATGCCCTCAGTAGGTCACAAAAGACC
Organism: Heteromyza rotundicornis; assembly: GCA_951394025.1. NCBI lineage: Eukaryota > Metazoa > Arthropoda > Insecta > Diptera > Heleomyzidae > Heteromyza > Heteromyza rotundicornis. The sequence goes on along the minus strand of OX596013.1, from coordinate 4,702,462 downwards.
AATGGTCGCAGTGCAAATCCCCTTTAATTATTCTTAAAATGGTTAGGTGAAGCAAAGCCTAGAAGAAGTATCTGAAAATGTTAGCAATTTGATATATCGCTCATTCCCTACAATAAAGACACAACTCAAAAAATAGTAATGTTGCGAAATCAGGATTTGAAATTTACAATTTCATTATTTTATATGAATTTCAGCACTTGGAATGTTTTTCAAAAAGGTTAAAATACATCAAAAATTAATGGTGTGATTTCTGTCTTTTGGCAGCATGTAGATGAATACCTGAGGATCCTTGTGGCATTCATAACTCAAAAAACCGGAATTTTGAGTTCTGTCTTTATTGCAGGGAATGACCTCTATGCTCAAATAGGACTTTAATGAAATTATATGCCTATATATATATAATTAATTAGCAGGTGCTGGGAATGGAGTATCCTTACCTGAAGACTTGAAAGTATTTCTTCATTTAAAATAAACCTGAGATCAGGGACCGCCAAGAACCAGTTCTGGAACCGAAACCGTTCCAATTCATGAAACCGGAGCCGAATCCAATAGATTTTTAAATCTGAGAACCGGAACCGAAATTCGTTTCGGTTCCAGTCCCAGCCTATTATATATTTTTAATTAAACCTTCAACGCAAGGTATGAATACAGATATCATAAAATATTCTTCAATGGATGCAGTGCCTGGATGTGCACGTGATGTCTGCGTGGAAAATCTTCAAGGGTGTAGGTCCGTTTAAAAAAAATGTACGTCCAGTTTCGAAGCACAATTAAAAATTCACTTCAACATTTTGACGATGCTTTTGTAGGGTATGCAATAATATTTCATAAGCATTTCTAAGCGCTGTTGTCAAATCCATGGACTTTTCTGGAAGAAAACCAGAAGAGTAAAACAAGAAAGCTGACAAGAAAATTAGACTTTCCGAACAGAAAAAAAGGATTTTTAGATGCTTTTTGTGGAAATTTCAGTACGAATATACTGCCCCCCTCTAAGGCTGCCAAATGCAAACTGGGCCAGAAGCGATGCAGAAAAGGGTGCAGCTTTTGCCAACCACCTAAAAACCGTGTTCACCCCGAACACGACAGCTGGTGATATCCCAATACAAACATTAATCCCACATAATACCTCTTGTACAATCGCGATTAAAAAAAACGAACTTATGGAGGCAATAAACAAAAGCTTGAACCCGAAAAAAGCAGCAGGACCGGACTTGATAACGCCAAGAATGATAAAAGAACTGCCAACAGTTGCAATAACCCACTTATTGCACATATTTAACGCGATTCTCAGAACATGTCACTACCCAGATGATTGGAAACTATCTCAAGTTACAATGATTCCCAAACCTGGAAAAGATCCCAGTAATGTGACGTCATACCGGCCTATAAGTTTGCTCTCTGTAATATCGAAACTCTTCGAAAAACTTTTAATAAAATTGATTCTACCGAAAATTCTAGAAAAACAAGTGATTCCCGATCACCAGTTTGGCTTCCGCGAAAAGCATGGCTCTATTGAGCAAGTGCACCGCATTGTTGACTCAATAAAAGGCACTTTCGAAAATAAACAGTATTGCTCCGCTGTTTTCCTCGATATCACCCAGGCCTTCGATAAAGTCTGGCACGAAGGACTTATTTACAAAATACAGCATATTCTTCCCGCTAATATGCACTGTCTACTCAAAAACTACCTCACGAATAGAAAATTTGTAGTAAAATACAAAAGCTTTGTCTCCCGAAAATACGAAATACTGGCCGGAGTACCACAAGGCAGTGTCCTCGCGCCCCTGCTATATATTCTCTATACTGCAGATATGCCCAAAAGTGATAGAACTCTCATATCGACTTTTGCTGATGACACTGCTATCATGTGCTCTCACTCAAACCCAGACATGACATCTCTATACGTGAAAAAACACTTGGACACTCTAAGTAATTGGCTACATCGATGGAAAATCAAGGTCAATGAATCCAAAAGCTGTCACTTAACCTTCACTCCATATGGACATATGGAATTGAACTCTGGGGCACTGCCTCTCCCTCGAACGTGGAAAAACTCCAGAGAGTCCAATCTAAAATCCTGAGACAAATTGCCAGAGCCCCTTGGTATATAAAAAATACTAACATCCACAGAGACCTGAATATACCTGCAATAAATGACGAAATTCCGAAACTTACCTCGAAGTACAAGCAGGAGCTCATGTTTCACCCAAACATTCTAGCTAGAAATTTACTGAGACCTCTGAATCCCTCACGTCTCAAACGAAACTAATATATTCCCCATATATTAGTTACGATAACTCCACATTGCCTAAATCAATGGATATAGGGCAAATAGTTGTAATCTGAATATTATAAAAATAAGCTGAATTTCTGAATTTTTAAAAATCATTGTTAGACCTAAGTTATTATTAGGTGATTCAATTAAATAAAATTACTATTAAAAAAAAAAAAAAAATATACTGCCAACAATGTTTTTTTTGATAATGTTTGAGTCCCAATATTTTCTAATATCACTATGCGACAGAAAAAATGTTTGAGTCGTATTTTTTGCATATTCGGATTCTACTTGTCATAATTAGTGATACACTAAAAGGGTTTAGCAAAATTCGTGGCCTATAATATTATTTTCACAGTTGTCTTTAAAAAAATACTGTTTTTGTGAACTTTGCAGTGTTCTAAATCTTGCTTTTTGTATGAACCACTCTACTTTTTTGATAGAGAGGCATTCCTTACACATATTTTAATGAATCCACAAAGGAGCTACGAGAATCGGTTGTTAACCGCGTCGCTATCTCAACTTTCGTAACTATCTGTATTGCCATATAATTTTTTGTGTTTAAAAAATTTGATATGCTGGTAACTTTGACAAAACCTTTTAGTGTAACACTAATTATGACTAGTAGAATCCGAAAATACAAAAAAAACCACTTAAACATTTTTCTGTCCGAACTTGCAATATTAAAACAAATGCATTTGAGGTGGCTTAACTTGGTATTTCGGGTAAAGTAAGGTTGGAATATGTTCGTTTTAATGTGATTTCGTAGAATCAAAAAGAAAAGACATTCAAAACAACTTTTTCCAACAGTTATCGAAGATAGCATTGGAAAACGGAAAAAAAATCAGGATATAAGTAAAAAATTTCAGCCCTGTAGCTTAAAAAATACGAAAGCTAGAACTTTAAATTGGCTCCATCCCGCTCCCCTTTGGCCCCACACCCCCCTTTCCAAAGGGTATAAAAAATCATTTTGGCAATAAGAAACCACCTACCATCATTGTAGCTTGAAGGAATCGGAAGTTATGCCATGTTTAAAAAAAAGGGGTTGGAGTCCCCCCACGGCCCCTACGCCGCAGATTTGAGGATATATATATATATATATAGTCCACCCAAAGCAAGTTAATATAAGAATTATAAAAAAGAAAAAGACATCATTTAAAAAATTAAGTTGCACTGCAATGATGTTTGTAACACCAAGAAGGATCCGTGTCCGGTATAGAAAACTATATATATTCTTGATCAGCGTCACCTCCTGTGTTGATTTGGCCGCCTATCCGCCTGTCCGTCGGCTTTGACAGATTGAAAATTACTCACTTGTTTAATTTAAGTGTTCAAATTCATTTAAAAAGAAAATAGATAAATACAGTGACTCGCATATGTATTTTGCATATTCTTTTCCATGTCCAGTATATTGGTATCATCCAGTGATTGCCGCGTCACATTTTTTGACGTCAACACGTAAAATTTCACGCGTAAAATTTTTTTGTTGACGTATTATAAAAAAATATGGGACGATAAGCACTTAAATGTAATTTTTATTACTTATTTTCGACAAAAGAACCTATCTCAATTTGCCAATAATACAATTTTCTGCATTAAACAATTTTTTAAAAAGAATTTTAAATTAAGTATCAAGTTGTATTAATGACGCATAAAGTTTTTGACGTGTAAAATTTTACGTCGAAAAGTCAAATTAATTTGTTGACGCGCTGGTATCAAAACAAGAAACTTTGCAATAGAAAGTTGTGTTTTCTCGAAAATACTCATGAATTTTGAGAATTTTGTGATATGTTGGGGTTTTGGCGAAATTTGACAACATTTTATCACTTTCATACAAATTTACCAAAAACCCACACAAAATTCTCAAAATTCAGGACAATTTTTTTCGCACTCAAACCCGTTTTCACATTTCACATTAAACTCCAAAAAGTTTGAGATTTTTTTTAATTTCTTCATTCCTTTGCTTTTTTCAAAATTTTTAAATTTAAGCAAAATGCCAAAAATTCAGGAAATATGGCAAAATATGCATATAACTGAAAGTATGCAAAAAAGTTCGAAAATGGCCAAATATGCAAAAATATGCAAATACACATCGATGCCATTTGAAAGCAAATATTCTGATTCGTACAGATTTAGTTAGTTTTGTTCTAGCATTACGCTAAATAAATATGCAAGAATCCGGTTGTGATATTTACCGAATATGCTGTAGGCTGGAGCAAAAGCATAGAGTATACATAGGCGACACTCTGCTTGAGCGAAAGGGAATATGAGTGAAGTGACAATAAATTTGTTTACTGGTGTGCGTGAAAAAATTAAATTTCTTTATTGGTGTGCGTGACACGTCATGTGTGGCAAACCCACAGCCCGAGCACACTTTCACCACTTTCTCTCTGATCCTAGCCCTGTAGCTTTTGAGGAAGCGGTCCAGCCAGATCTAGGTTACGCCACAGTGCACCTTGTAGCTCAAAGTTTTAAACATTTTTTAAAATTTTTTTTAAAAAATAAAAGTTAAAAAGTTTTAAATTTTTGAAAAAAAAGTAAATTTTCCATTTTTCACTTTACTTAATTTCAAACATAACGGTAAATATTTAATTTCCAACGGAACAATTTGGTACATAAACACAGCATACCTAGGCCTTTCCATTTGGAGAGTTTCAGAATTTTCTGAGAGTTGAAGTATCCGCTTGACGCGGAATGGCCCTTATATTAATTAAATTGCAGTGTTACTGCAAGGCGGGGAATGTTTAGGCCAAACGCAGTTTGAGTAGCACTGTTTGGTTTTAAATCTACTTAATTTGCTGAACTGTAGAGGACGTTAGCGTAGTAGCTGAATTGAGCTGAAAAGAGAGAAAAATGTCTTTTCCGGTAATATTCCTTTATATATTTTTTTAATTGTCGATCACCACTCAAATCAGCTACTCGCCAGCGCCATCAAAATTAACTCCCTCCAACTTGTTATACTCCCAATTATATTACTTCACTATTCTATATATAAAAGAGACGTGTATGTTTGTCACCAGTAGACGCGAAAACTGCAGCACCGATTCTCACCAAAATTTATATATGTGTTCTAGGGTCCGTGAGTCGTGACATAGGATAGGTTTTGACACGCCCACTTTTACAGCCCACAAGTTAGTAAAAACTGCTTTATCTCAGACGTTTTTGATCACAAGAAAATGAAATTTGCCATGAACATACTATAAGACCCCAGCCATAATCTGAGCTACAAATGGCCGGGATTAGACAATGGGCCGTGGCACCGCCCATACAAGTCAATATTTGAAAATGCTGTAATAGCGCTCCCACACAATGTTTTCCAACGAAATTTGGCAGATGGCTTCATGGTTTCAACTCTAAGCTAAATGCAACACATCGGCGTAATTGGACAAAGGGGGGCGGGGTACCGCCCATACAAGTCAATATTTGAAAATGCTGTAATAGCGCTCCCACACAATGTTTTCCAACGAAATTTGGCAGATGGCTTCATGGTTTCAACTCAAAGCTAAATGCAACACATCGGCGTAATTGGACAAAGGGGCGTGGCACCGCCCATACAAGTCAATATTTGAAAATGCTGTAATAGCGCTCCCACACAATGTTTTCCAACGAAATTTGGCAGATGGCTTCATGGTTTCAACTCTAAGCTAAATGCAACACATCGGCGTAATTGGACAAAGGGGGCGTGGCACCGCCCATACAAACCAATATTTAAATTGCTGCAACTGGCCTCTCATTTAATGTTTTCCAACAAAATTTGGCAAATGGTTTCATGGTTTCAACTCTAAGCTAAATACAACTTATCGGCGTAATTGGACAAAGGGGCGTGGCACCGCCCATACAATTCAATACTTCAAAGTGCCATTATTGGGCTCCCATTGAATATTCTTCAACGGGAAATGGTTATATGCCTTCAATGCAACATATTGGAATTGGACAGCGGGGCGTGGCACTTCCCATACAATTCAATATTTTCAAAAAATTTTACACTTGGGCTCCTAATGAACATTTTTCAACGGGAAATGATTTTATGCTTTCAATTTTAAGTTCAATGTTACATATGGTCGGAATTGGACAGCGGGGCGTAGCACTTTACATACAATTCAATATTTCAAAATGCTACACTTCGGCTCCCAATAAAAATATGTGACAAATGTTTGCATTAATTTATTATGACCTTAAAGGCAAAAAGAACTTTTTTAGGGGAAGCAAAGCGGACCGGGCCCTGCTAGTATATATATATACTAGTAAATTTTCCAGTGCCATGCACGGGAAAAAAACACACTAATTTTAAAAAATTAAATGTTTACTAAATATATTTTAGATGCAAAAATATTTTCTATGTTTTCAAAATTTAAATGTAATTTTTTTTTATAGAAATTTGTGAAATATGTAATTTTTTATTAAATTTTGTAAAGAATAGAAATAAATTTTGTTTGATGATGTAATTGTGTAAAGTTGAACTGTTCCATTAAAAAAGAATTAAAAAAAAAGATTAAAAAAAAAAAAAGAATATCAAGCAATGGATTCAAAAAAAAAATACGACCGGTGACGGGCTTGAACCCAAGACTGCCGCAGACAAAGCGGAAGCTCTACCCAACTGACCACAGCCAGCTATAAAATAAATTGAGCTAATGGCGATGTAGTTCATCAAGCTGTATGGTGAATGTGTATATACACACAAAAATATAGCTTTGATTTACCATTGCCACCTTTAAGGAAATAATATTACCAAAAGGCTAGCGTTGCCACCTAACAATGTTTTCACCTGTTACGGCTAAACATTATTTCCGATTGTCGATCATTTTTATTGCAAAGTGTTTTATTCATTGGATTTTTTCAATTTTTATTTTCGTATTATGTATTTTGACGTACTAAAACCGAATCTGAATCTTTTATTGTAGCAAAAATCAGCTTTCCAAGAAATAAATTTTTTTAAGTTTTGATTTCCCTTTTTACAATTTCTTTAGTGACTTCTAAGAAAGGTGTTCATTTTGTAGTATTTTTTTTCGGGAATTTTAATTTATAAATGATTCACATTTTTATTTGTTTTTATGAAATTTCTCACCTTAAGCAAATATATTTTCGCATTTGCAAGAAACATTTTTGAGTAAGTTTCGCTGCGGTTGCGGTACTTCGCGTTGATGTGTGCGGACCTTAATGTTGTACTGGGAATATATGCAGTGTATAGGAAAGTGTATTATGAAAGTGTAATATGAAAATCTAATACACCACCGTAATAGGTGAAAATAGTGATAGGTGGCAAGAATAGTCTTGTGGCAGTGTTATTTTCTTAAAGGTGGCAGCTTTAGGTCGAAGCTATTTTTTTATATGTGAAATGATTTTTTTGTGTGTGTATATACATGAAAGCGTTTTGCATGCGGCTTGATGAAGTTAATCGATATTAGGTAAAGGCATTGTATGAGCATTAGTGGCTCTGGTGAGAAGGCGCTTAGTTCGCTACTTCATCTTACTTACAATCGCAGCGTTGTGGGTTCGATACCTCACCAGGGCGGCTAACATTTATAAGAAAAAATATATGTGTGGATATATTTGTAAGTGGCTCTGGTTGGTTCCTTCTCACGACCGCAGCGTCGTGTGGACAAACCACCAGAATAGCTAACATTAAAAAAAAAAAAGGTTAACAACTTAAAAAAATTTTTTAAGTGGAGTTGTAAATTTTGAATCGGTTAGCGTTAGGGACAGACAGACAGACAGACAGAAAGACAGACAGACAGACAGACCTGGACAAATATATATATTAATATATGGCAATTCCATTATTAGAAAATAAATACTAATTTTGAATTTTAATTATTTTCTTCTGCTCGACCGCCTGAGGAAACCGAACCTAAAATTTGAAAAATTTTAGAATATTTTTCCGCAGCGATGCCGCCCGCATTTTCAATATTTTTTTTTTGTTTTCAAATAAAAAAAAAATTTTACGAAAAAAGTTATTTGGTTTTCTTATTAAAAAATGTGTAGCGTTACAAATTTTGGAGGTTAATTTACAATTAAAATAGTAAAGCAACAAATTACACAGTGCTAAAAAAAAATGTTTTTAAATGTACACAGAAAAAAAATGGTCGGTAAAATTAACCGAAAAATGTGGTTGACGTACAGAATTTCAAAATGTATGAAAATTGTAAATTTTTTAACCGAGCTCGTCGGTAGTTTTAACCGACAAAAAATGGTAAAAAAAAATAGTTGAAATAACCAAAAATAATGGTTGTTTTACAGAAATTGTATGTTCTTTTACCGCAATTGGTGGTTAAATTTTAATTTGCACCAACTTGTGCAATGTACCATTCGCGCATCTTTAGTTGAATCGTTGGGATTCAAAGAAAGAAGAATTTCCAATCGTATTATGAATGTTGTCCTTTATAGGGGCAGCTTGCGCAGAGCCAAACAGAAATTTTACTAAAAAATATGTATCGAAACAAATTTTTGCTGTATGTTTACAATTCAAATTGTAAACCAACAAATTATTAAAGTAAATCAACCACTTCTCGTCGGTTGGATTAACCGACGAAGAAGGGCTGGAGCGTTTTTAACCGTCTTTTTCGGTTAAATCTACCGACTTTTTTTTTGTGTGTACCAACTGTATAGGTGCCAAACCACCTATACAGTTGGTTGTATAGGTGCCAAACCACCTATACAGTTGGTTTGGCACCTTAAATTAATGACTTTCTGCGTTTACAGAATGTTTCCTTCACATCAACTTTTTTTATAACCCTTATATTAACTTGCTTTGGGCGGACTATATATATATATATATATATATATCCTCAAATCTGCGGCGAGCTTTTTCATACACTTCCACATGAGCTAGAGAGCTGAAATTTGGAACACTGATAGATCTCCGGTGACAATGCATTCTATTATTGGGGTCCATCAGAGGCGTAGGGGGCCGTGGGGAGACTCTAACTTTTTTTTTTTAAACATGGCATAACTTCCAATTCTTTCAAGCTACAATATTGAAATGTAGGTGAGTTCTTATTGAATTTTTTTACCCTTTGGAAAGGGGGGTGTGGGGGCAAAGGGGAGCGGGATGGAGCCAATTTAAAGACCTAACTTTCGTATTTTGTAAGCTACAAGGCTGAAATTTTTTACTTAGGTTCGCATTTGGGAAAAAGAGTAAAAAACGGAAAAAAAGGGGAGAGAAAAACATTTTTTTTAAAAAAAAAACAAAAAAAGAGGAAAATAAAAAAGAGTAAAAAACAAGTTTTTTAAAATATAACCCTTTAACCGAACTAAAAGCAGAAAAAAAATTTTCTTTAAATTAATTTCAGCAATTTCGATTTTAAATTATCAGATTTCAATATTCAATTCAAATTCAATTCAATAGTTACTAAATTACCTTGTAGACATATTTTGTGTTGTATGGGAGGTGCCACGCCCCTTTGTCCAATCCCAACCATATAGCCTATGTTACATGTCGATACCTATAGAATTTATCCTGAAAGTTTCAAGAGAATCGGTACAGCCGTTTAGCCGTGATTGGGGGACAAACAGACAGACAGACAGACAGACACACACTCAGTTTTATAATATACTAGCTGTTACATACCCGGCGTTGCACGGGTTGTATAAAATTTTAAAATAAATATATATAGGAATTTTCAACAACTTCAATGGCGCTGTAGTTGATGGTTTTTTCCCCCCGTGAAACTTGGTGCCAGTTGTAATCCCACCGGGTAAGAATCACCCAAAAAAAGTCCAAGGACGACCTTGGTGGCAGCTGTAATCCCACCCGGTATGATTCACCCAAAAAATGTCCAAGCACGCACTTGGTGGCAGTTGTAATCCCACCCGGTATGATTCACCCAAAAAATGTCCAAGAACGCACTTGGTGCCAGTTGTTTTCCCACCCGGTATGATTCACCCAAAAAATGGTCAAGGACGCACTTGGTGCAGCTGCAATCCCACCCGGCATGATTCAGCCAAAAGAAGTCCAAGGACGCACTTGGTGGCAGTTGTAATCCAACCCGGCAAGATCCACCCAAAAAATGTCCAAGGACGCAATTGGTGGCAGTTATTATCCCACCCGTTATGATTCACAAAAAAAGAGTCCAAGAACACACTTGGTGTCAGCTGCAATCCCACCCGGCATGATTCAGCCAAAAAATGTGCAAGGGCGCAGTTGGTGGCATGGACCACTTAATATTCGATAGTTACTATGTTACATTTTAATAATATTTTTTGTTGTATGGGAGGTGCCACGCCCCGTTGTCCAAATCCAATTTCTTATGTCCTATTGCAAATTACATTACTAACACAATTTTACCTTAAAATTTCAATAAAAGCAGTAAAGCCGTTTAACCGTGATATGGGGTAGAAAATTGTATGGGCGGTGCCACGCCCTTTGTCCAATTATTCCTATATTCGACACATAGCAGGGAAAACATACTATATAACTCCATTCCAAATTTCATTAAAATATATCCAATAGTGTATTAATTATGGGTTTTAGCTCGTTTTCCAAAAAATTAATTTTGGAAAGGGAGTACAACAACTAAGCAAAAACTCAGTCTGGCAGAGTGTACAGCTGTTTCGGATCCAGCCACGGATCCTCGTCAGCACTCTTTATGCATTCTATTTTATCCAAGCGACGCTATAAGTAAGTATTGGTATGACGCACAAGAGAATTACTTCTCCTTTGCATCACACGCCAACTCACTGAAGCAGCGAATGGTAAAATGCAGCAAACTGAATTTTTACTTGTTGTTGTATAGCAACCTACTACTATGCCTGGTTGAAGAATTTCCTCAAAGTCCCAGCAAGCAAGTTGCTTAATTAGCTGGTATTTAAGTTACGTGTTGTGTGGGCGGTGCCACGCCCCTTGTCCAATTATGCTCATATTTGGCATAAAGCTTGGAAAAGTTATTATGCAACTTCGTGATAAATTTCGTATTTATTATTCAATACTCAATTCAAATTCAATTCAATAGTTACTAAATTACCTTGTAGACATATTTTGAGTTTTGTATGGGAGGTGCCACGCCCCTTTGTCCAATCCCAATCTCATATACCCTATGTTACATGTCGATACCTATAGAATTTATCCTGAAAGTTTCAAGAGAATCGGTACAGCCGTTTAGCCGTGATTGAGGGACAAACAGACAGACAGACAGACAGACACACACTCAGTTTTATAATATATATATAGGGATATAAGGATATGGATGTTACATGTCGATACCTATAGAATTTATCCTGAAAGTTTCAAGAGAATCGGTACAGCCGTTTAGCCGTGATGCTCGGACAAACAGACAGACAGACAGACACACACTCTGTTTATACTAGCTGGGCCCGGTCCGCTTCGCTGGGCCTAAATAATTTTTTGTTGTTGCATTGTCTGCAATGTAATGGATGAATGGATGAAAGTAATTTTCAAATATATATGTTTAATTGGTGTGGAGTTAATTTTGTACAATTTTATAGAGAGGAAAATTGATGTAGCGATTGGTATTGAAATAGGTTTTGATGAATGAATGAATGATTCGTATTGTATGTATTTATGTAGCGCAGTAAAGTATGTTTGGAAGGTTATTGAAATTAAATTAAATGACATGTGGTATAAGTATTTGAAACAAATGCCGTTAATTCGGCCGGTGCAAACGACTGGATCACGATCTTTGAGCTTTAGTACGTAGCCGATTGCTCGCACAAAATGGCCCGGCAGTGTAAACACTTGAAAACGAAAAAATCTGTAGATTCCGATGCTGGTGCGGGAAGGAATATTCAGTCAGTGTTGCACGAACGGAATTTCGTTTACGATTGGAGTTCGCGACACAAGTTGTGTTCACTCCTGCGGTCTAAGTGCACCTTCAAATTAAGTAAAAATAAGTACCTTTATTCCTTTTAGACAAAATTAAACCAAAAATTCCCTTAGGAAGGGAAATTCGCCTAAAGTTGGCTGCACTGGTTGAGCGCCCCGTCTGTGAGGAGTGTTGCCACATTGGGAGACGTTCTGTTGTGTTTTTGTAAATTTTTCTTGTGGGAAGAAAATCATTTCTAGAACTTGTTGGGACAATTTTGCAGTGCTTATTTGCCGAAAAGGCCAATTGCACTGTGTGCATTGAAGTCAAGTTTAATTTAATTTTCATTCGCAATGGACGTCTTCTCGTAATATTAATGGCGGTTTGCTGCATTTAGGTCCCCATAAGACAACGCGAAATTCCGCAGCCGGTACGGAACTTGAACAAAAATGTTGCTTGAATATGCAATACTGCGTTTTTTTAAAGAAAATTTATAAATGATACACATTTTTAGTTGTAGCTTTGAAATTTTTCACCGCAAACAAATTTTTTTATTCCAATATCTTTGCTGGAAGAATTTTAGAGAAAGTACCGCGGCGGCGGAATTTTGGGTATTTTAAGTTGTAATGAAGTACTGTGTGTAGGGTTACTGTGAAAGTGGGCGACCTTCGCAGTGAGCATTTAAGGTCGCCATACATGAATGCAAAATTTCGTTGGTGTCGTGGTACTTTTTCTTGAAAATACGATAGTGCGCTCTAGAATGATATGCATTTGTTTTTGTTTTTGTGAAATTTTTCAGCACGAAAATGTAATTGCTAATATGTAATACTCAAGGAGAAGCCTTGTTATTTTGGCATTGCCTTAGGTTTTTTCCATTGTTGAAAAGTTACATGCAATCAAATGGAAATAACCTTAATTATTACTCCCTGCTGCATTTAATGTTGAAAATACACGAAGTTGTTGAAATTTGTGATCGGTACATCGACTTGAAATACTTTAGCAAATCGATTTCATACTTTGAAAGAAACCGAAAGGTAAAAAACCCGCAGATATGGTAACACTGCTTGGGTGGGGAAAAATTAAGTCCTAGGTGGCAACCAAGTTGATTGTTGATCATATGGTATTTGCTTTAAAAGATTCACAAATGTGAGAGAAATACGTATTTTCTAACTTGTGGGCGGTAAAAGTGGGCGTGTCAAAACCTATTCTATGTCACGACTCACGACCCCTAGAACACATATATAAATTTTGGTGAGAATCGGTGCTGTAGTTTTCGCGTCTACTGGTGACAAACATACACGTCTCTTTTTTATATATAGATACTATCTGTTACATAACCGGCGTTTTTCGTTGTATGGGAGGTGCCACGTTGTCCAAATCCAACCTCTTATGTCCTATTGCAAATTCCATTACTTACACAATTTTACCATAAAATTTCAATAAAATCAGTAAAGCCGTTTAAGCGTGATATGGGGTAGAAAAATGTATGTGCGGTGCCACGCCCCTTGTCCAATTATTCCCATATTGGACACATAGCAGTACAACTCCATTCCAAATTTCATTAAAATATATCCAATAGTTGCTTTATTAGCTGGTATTTAAGTTATGTGTTGTATGGGCGGTGCCACGCCCTTGTCCAATTATGTCCATATTGGGCAGAAAGTTATTATGCAACTTCGTGCCAAATTTCATCTTTATATATTCAATATTCAATTCAAATTCAATTCAATAGTTACTAAATTACTTTGTAGACATATTTTGTGTTGTATGGGAGGTGTCACGCCCCTTTGTCTAATCCCAACCGCATATACCCTATGTTACATGTCGATACCTATAGAATTTATCATGAAAGTTTCAAGAGAATCGGTACAGCCGTTTAGCCGTGATGCTCGGCCAAACAGACAGACAAACACACAATCAGTTTTATAATATATATAGGGATAGGGATAGTCCACCCAAAGCAAGTTAATATAAGGGTTATAAAAAGGGAGGGAAAAGACAAAAAAATTTAACAAAACAGTGGGGAAAACTGGGGAGAAAATGGCAAAGAAAAAGGACAAATAGGGAAATATCTAGGAAAAAAAAAAAAAAAAAGGTAAAACTGGAGGGAAAAAGGGGTAAGAAGACCAAAAGAGGGAAAATAAATAAATATAAGGGGGAAAAAAAGTAAAAACAAGAACTAGATAAATCCATTTGAATAAGAAAGTGAGACCGAGAACTAAACACTGAAAATATATAGTTTTTTTTGGTTTCCACATAAAATGAGTTGATAGTAAGGGACTGAGTGAGTAAGGGTACGAGTAAAAACGACTTCAAGACAAGTGAATACTTTTTCCTTTCAACGACTTCACTCGACTTCTATTTGCCACAATATTTCATAGCTCTAGGTTCAGTGGTTCAGGCTGTGTGTTGATATGACAGTCAATCAATCATGTATCGGGACAAACACTTTTATTTATATAGATGATGATACCAACAATTTGACTCTTTTAAGGCTCTCATTTCGCTGAAAAATTACTGTGATAGGAACCGTATATAACGTGTTTCTCTTACTGTAGGGGCACGATGAAATGTATTGGAGTCCGAAATCCCACTCTTAAAAGTGTCTTTTTTTTATAACGACGAATCCCAACGGTCCCACTTACCCGCCCAACCGACCGAGGGGCACATCCGCATGACGCACGGATTTGGTGACCGAACCGATCGCGGGCAAACATATCTTGAAATTCGTTTCAGCTACAGATTAAAATCATCAGCTGATAAAACGCATATTAATAAAACACGAATTAGGTTATGAATGCAAGAGAGAATTCTTCCAAACATAACATAATATAATATTAACGTGATAATAAACAATATAGTTAAAAGAAAATATTATGAAGCATCAGAATTCATGCGACGAATATGAATTCGATCAAATATAATTTTTCTCTACTTTATGATATTAGACGTAACAAAAAAAAAAATACGAAGACGCAACAATCAAAACAGTATTTACGCGACAAAGATTACAAATATTAATATAAGTATTTTATTTTTTTTACGAAATATAAAAAATCAAATACAAATAGAACAGTTAATTAAATATTTTCAATTAATTGAATATTTTAATTGAAATTAAGGGTTTTTGGGTACTTTCCTCCGAATATCATTGCAGATTTTAAAGTCGCCAAAAAACCTTAATTTTAAATCGGAATTGCTGAAATTAATTTAAAGGAAATTTATTTTTTTCCTTTCTTCCCCTTTTTTACTCTTTTTCCCGAATGCGAACCTAAGTAAAAAATTTCAGCCTTGTAGCTTACAAAATACGAAAGTTAGAACTTTAAATTGGCTCCATCCCGCTCCCCTTTGCCCCACACCCCCCTTCCCACAGGGTACAAAATCATTGTACACTGAAAAAAAAACACCAAGTAAATTTTTCTCCTTGAAACAAAGACATGTCCTTGAAAAAAGGACATGTTTTTCCTCAATTTAAGGTAATTTTCATGAATTTAAGTAAAAGTGCCTTAAAACGGAAGTCATCACCTCATTTTAAAGTCAAAATTTACTTATCTTAAGTAAAACTGTTCTCAATTTCAAGGCTATCAATGACTTTAGTGCGGTTTCATTCCCATGTTTTCTTTGGATTAAGTAATTTTTCCTTAACTGGAGTACATTTTTTTTCGGTGCCCTATAATACTGAGATACACTTCGCGTCAGCAGTATAGTTTCACAATCAAATTTTTTGTAGCTCCAGCTTTTCTGCCAGAAAAAAAGAGAGAGAAAATTCAACATTATGTGAAATAGTATGAAGGACTCTGATAAACATCAGTACAGAAACAAAACAAATACTGTATGTAAATCAAATTCAATAAACTAAAAAATTTGTTAAACAGTTTTCGTAGAAAAATCAGAGCTACAAAAAAATATTTATTGTGAAACTATTCTGCTCACGCGCAGTGTATCTCAGTGCACTGAAAATTAATTTAAGGAAAAATTACTTAATCCAAAGGAAAAATGGGAATAAAATAGCACTAAAGTCGTGATAGCATTGAATTTAGGAACAATTTTACTTAAGATGAGTAAATTTTGACTTTAAAATGAATACTTATGTCTTATATAAAAGGAATAGTTCTTTGAAATTATGTCTTAAAAAGGCGGTGACTTCCGTTTTAGGCACTTTTACTTATATTTAAGAATAATTCCTTAAAATAAGGAAAAATTCCTTAAATTGAGGAAAAACTAGAGAGTGGACTATCTTCGGCTATACCGAAGCTGAAATACCCCCACACAGTAGGAAGAAGTACCTCGAACATTTTGAGCCAATTATAGGTGGTTTTGAAGCCCGGACCATGTACAAAATCCATTTCTAAAAATTTCCAATTAAATCCACCCAAAAAAAAAAAATTGGTCTCAAGACCCCATTTAGACCCTTATATATGTGACTGCGGAACCTCGGACCATGTCAAAAATACGTTTCTAAATATTTCCAATCGAATACAACAATAAAAAATGTTTACCTTTTTTTTCGGTGTATGGGAGCCACGCCCAGTTTTTGTCCGATTTGGCTGATTCTCGAACTTGATCTCAGTATTCACGAGAAAAACATGTACCCAAAGTTTCAAGTCGATTTCTCCAAAACTGCGACCGCTATCGTGCGGACGGACAGACGGACAGACGGACGGACAGACAGACGGACATCGCTAAATCGACTCAGGAGGTGATACTGATCAAGAATATACATACTTTTCCATACCGGACACGCCTCCTTATGGGCGTTACAAACGTTGTGACAAAGTTAGTATACCCTGCCACAGTGAGTGTGGGGGTATAAATATGTATTTTTTATCAAGGACACAATTTACTTGATTTTAACACGTCTTTTTTTCAGTGTAGCTTGAAGAAATTGGAAGTTATGCCATGTTTAAAAAAAGGGGTTTGAGTCCCCCACGGCCCCCTACGCCTCTGATGGACTCTGATGGAGCTTTTTCATTCACTTCCACATGAGCTAGAGAGCTGAAATTGGAACACTGATAGAACTCCGGTGACAATGCATTCTATTAAATTTTGGGTTTCATCAGAGGCGTAGGGGGCTGTGGGGCGACTCAAACCCATTTTTCTTAAATATGGCATAACTTCCGATTCCTTCGAGCTACAGTGATGAAATTGGTAGGCGGGTTCTTATTGACAAAATAAAATTCCCCCATCAAAGGGGGTGTGGGGATAAAGGGGAGGATGGAGCCTTTTTAAAGTTCGGGATGGACTAACGTTCGTATTTTTTAAGTTACAGGACTAAAATATTGTACTTAGGTTCGCATTCGTGAATAAAATAAAAAATGGGGAAAAAATAAAAAAAGGGGAAAAAGGGGAGGGGGACATTTTTCTTTAAAAAGGGTAAAAAATTGTTTAAAAAAAGGGGAAAATAAAAAAAGTAAAAAATAGCTTTTTAAAATATAACCCTTTAACCGACTAAAAAGCAGAAAATAAATTCTCTTTAAATTAACTTCCCCAATTTCGATTTAAAATTAAGGGTTTTTTGGTCACTTCAAAATCTGACATTAGGAACAAACCAGCCAAAAACTCTTCATTTTAAATCGAAATTGGGGAAATTAATTTAAAGGGAATTTATTTTCTGCTTTTTAGTCGGTTAAAGGGTTATATTTTAAAAAACTTGTTTTTTACTCCTTTTTATTACTCTTTTTTATTTAATTTAAAGTGGGTCAAATCGAAAAAAAAGTCCAGTACAAAAAGTAAAAAAAAAATTTATTAAATAAAAATGCGTTTTAGAATTAGAAAAATAAGTACAAAAAACCATAATCATCCGAGCTCCATCCCGATTGGTATGAAACTTTGAGACAATAATTTTTAGACCCAATACGACTACGTTTTTGTTCCAAAGCTTTTTTAAATCAAAATTTATCGAAAAATATGTTATTAATTTTTTTTTTAATTATGCAGTTTTGGTCCATGGAAATTTGCTTTTTCTTATACAATTTTATACAATTCATTCTGTAGAATTTGGATTATACCTAAAAAAAGTACAATCAAATATAAAACAAGTGCGTAAGTTTCAGTCGGACAAAGCCGACTTATATATACCCTACACCTATTGGGCCATATTGGATCCGCCATCTTGAATTTAGCGATTTCGACATAAAATTCGAACTCCTATACAAAATTTCATACTGTTTTGATGAAATCTTAAAATTTCGTCCGCAATATTGGTTTCGCCACTTTGAATTTGGAAATTCCAACATCAAATTCGAAATCAGTGACCCCAAAAACCCTCTATACAAAATTTTATACGGTTTTGATGAAATCTTAAAGTTTCGGCCGCCATTTAGAATTTTTAAATTCCGACATCAAATTCGAAATTAGCGACGCCAAAAATACCCTATTCAAAATTTCATACTGTTTTGATGAAATCTTAAGATTTCGGTCGCCATTTTGGATCCCCCTCTTGAATTTTGAAATTCCGACATCAAATTCTAAATCAGCGACCCCACAGACCCCTAGACACCAAGTTCGGAACTATTTAAACACTAGCCAAAAAAATTTCGAAAAAATTTCTTCAAAAAAGTTTCAGAAACCAACCTGTGTTACAATTAAAAAAAAAAACAATTCTGTTTTCAAAAAAAAAAAATGTTTTTAGTATAAGTAACAAAGTAACAAAATACAATGATTTATGCACAACGTTTTTTTTTTCTTATCTGAAATAATAAAAAAATGTATTAAAAATTTGGTAAAACTCACAAAATACCCACGTATACGCCGATTCAATATTAAAATCTTTAGGCGTTAATGAATTTAAATGTGATACTCCAAAGGGTCTAGGTGAGAAAGAAAATAAACGGATAAAAGGTATAACACTAAATTTTAGACACTGGGTGCTAATGTCCGATCCTTCCTCAAGAAAATGAAAAATGTAGATATATATTGTTTTCGATAAAGACATTCAAAATTGTTTTAAACATTTCGGTTAAAAAAAAGATTAGGTTTCATACGAAATTTTTTGTTTTAATCCTAGCATTTAAGAATTTTTGGAACATTTTGAATGCAATGTGACGAAAGATGCTACATAATATTTGAAGGTTTTTATTTCAATTCTGACGAAAAATAAAAATTGGTAACCTTACTGAGCCGATACATTCAGTAGTTATATGACAAAGTCACAGAAATAAGAAAAGAGTGCTTAATAGTACTTTCGGAAAAAAAGTGAGAGTAAAATAGAGGAGGGACTAAAAAAGTACTCTTTAAAAGAGTACGTCTGGTAACCCTACCCATACCTCATGAGGTGTAGGGTATAAAAATCAACATTCAAATATTGACACTGACATTTTCCATTTTTTCCATGCACATAATAACACAACCCTGCAAAATTTTAACGTCTTGGGACCCATAAACCAAACTTAACTTTTCTTAAAGGATTAATTTCCATCACATCAGGTTTTTCAAAGAATTCAGGATCTAAGAGTCAAAAAATTATCAAATTGGCACACTTAAAAAATTTATCAAAAAAAAAACTAATCTTTTTTTAGCAAATCTGTTTATGTCATCGCTTAGTTTTTTTTTTTTTTTTAACTTAACATCTGATTTATTGGAAATTTCTAAATACTTAGAACTAACAATAACTTTTAACGATGCAATTTATTAATTTAATTAACATTTAACAATTTAAACAAATGGTTGTTGCCCTAATCCATCAATTTGGACAACGTTATGCAGTACTCGATGGTTATGGCGGCATCAAGGTGATGTTGACATAGGGTTGCCACATGCAAAATTATCTTCGTCTGGATTTTGAAAAAAAATATCTGGACTTTTCCGTTTTCAACTGGACATTCAAAGAAAAAATCAGACATTTTTTGTATTTTAATGGCAGAGTAAAGTAGGAATTGGGTAGCAATATGCAAGGATATACATTGGTTCCTCCTCACATTGAAAAAAACAATTAAATTACATAGCTTATTATGAAAAAAAAACTTTACAAGTCAATTCTGGCGGTAAGAAGTTTGTAACCGCCTTTATTACCTTCTCATTGGCATGCAACAACATTTTAACTTTTGTCCCGCGCCAGAAAAGACCTGTAAATTTTTCTTTTTCAGTTTTGAAAGACGTTGAAAGCTTTACAACTTCAGTTTAAAAACAGTACAATTCTATTCTTTCCACAAATATTTTGTAGCTTGTAACAATTTACTGTGTGTAGAACTCTTTACAGTTTTATAGTTTAGTCTGACAATTTTGTGGTCGAAAGCAATAAGCACTTAAGTCGAAACCAAATTTCAAAATGGTCTACTTTTTAAAAAAAGGTTGTGTGGTGTGGTGTAGTTCCATAAATATTTCAGAAGACTCTTCCAAAACTGTTTAGAATGACGTATACAGTCTTCTTCAATTCATGCTTAATTACTTAAGAGGATATTGTCTTTGGCCGCAGAAATATTTCAGATTTTATGAAATCAGCCATCATTCTACTTAAGGTAAGGAACCTATGTAAGTTATTTAAATGGCTAAAAACTCATTGAAAAAAATAAAACTATTTGACAGAAAATTCTATCTTTATAATAAAAAGGTTTTCTGACTTATTTTATTTTTTTTACTGAGAAATATCAGAGAAAATTTTGTCTGGACAAATTATTGAAAAACTGGACTCTGGACACATGACAAAAAATCTGGACAATCCAGACGAATCCAGACCGTGTGGCAACCCTATGTTGACATCGTAGGATGTTGACATCGACTGTATGCCGACATAATCGGGAAGTCGGAAGCGACGAGGGTTCCGGGGCTATCTATCAAATGCAACAGAATAGCTACGCTTTAGGCGTAGGGGTCGGGTGGGTCTTACCAAATTTCTAGCTAGAATATTTGGATGCAATTTAAGCTTATCTGCATACTTTGTTGTACGTTTAGGGATCTCTTCGGATACTTTCGGTATTTGCAAATCTCTGTGGATGAGTGCATTTTTTATGTACCATGGTGCTCCCACGATTTGTCGCTTAGTGCTAACATTTTCCTTCAAAACTCATATATTTACGATTTTTTCTTTTAAATATATGAACGGCTTAGTTTAGTACCATTAATTTTTGTGGAGTATATTTATACCCATACCTCATGAGGTATGGGTATATTCACTTTGGTATTATGTTTGTAACACCAAGAAAGAGACGTGTCCGGTATGGAAAACTATATATATTATTGATCAGCGTCACTTCCTGAGTCGGTTTAGCCCTATCCGTCTGTCCGTCTGACCGTCTCACAGTGTTTCGTTTCATAGAAGCTAGCTGGACAAAATTGTTTTATGACATTAAATGTTTTCTTCTTTTTATGCATAAATAAGCATCGTTATTATAATTTTTGATTGGACAAGCATTCGTGGCACCGCCCACTCACTCATAGCAATATTCAAACGCCGTAGTTTTTGAGCTATCGGCTTCATATTTTGGAAATCATCTTCTTTTATTTGGATGGTATTGAAAATGGACATCATCGGACAAAAATCACGACTACCTCCCATACAAAATGGCAGCCAAAAATTATTTTTATTCGTTTATCTTTAGTAATACTAAACCGATTTGGGCCCGGTTTTGGCTATAAATGAAATGGAATGGAAAAGAACAAAATAGAAATGGACCGAAATAAAATGTTCGGTAATTTTTTAATTTTTTTCCCCATATTCCATTTTTATTTCGTTTCTCTCCATTTCCACCGGAACGGGAGTTCCTGTTTCACTTCATTCCCGACCCATTTACAAATTTTGTTCCAATTCCACTTCGTTCCGGTCCATTTCCATTTCGTTCCGTTCTATTCCAATTTCATTCCAGACATAATTTCTGACCAAATTCAAAAAACCCGGTTCAAATCGGTTCAGTATTGCTCAAGATTTATTCAAATAAAGAAATGTGGGTTTTCACTTAGTATGGGAGGTAGGCGTGGTTATTATCCGATGTTGCCCATTTTCAATACCATTTAAAAAGACGCAAAAAGAATACAAAAGCCAAAATTTGGAGTCGATAGCTCAAAAATTACGGCAGTCATCGAGAACACTCATATATACGGACGGACGCTGTAACTCATAGTCCGCACGAGATTGCACTCCGGGATCTTGCATGCTGATCATGTAATTCTCTGTAGTACTTGGAAAGGTATTAGAGGACACAAAAAAGCGACATATAAGAAAAAGTCTAAACAAACTTTTTTGTTATATGCAAATTTACTACTTTTTCTACGATTTTTAAAAATATATTGCGAAACGAACTTTTAATATAGTACATACTTTCAACACGTGCCTCCAACTGAAAACAGACCGATTTCGTGCCACATTTTTTTTAAGACAAATTATTAGGGATTTAAATGTCTCGAACAAGATTTATTTCATACATTTGGTGTACCCGAGACCATTGTATCGGACAATGGATCTCAATTTAAATTCAAACAATTTAATGAGTTGCTCCAGCGTTATGGAATAAATCACGTATATACCGCGGTGCATGCGCCACAAGCAAATGCTTCCGAAAGCGTAAATCGTTCCATAATTTCAGGCATCAAGGCGTATGTGAAACCTGACCAAAATGATTGGGAAGAACATCTTAGCAGTATTTGGTGTGCATTTTGTTCTGCTGTACATACCGCAATTGGAACTTCTCCATATTTTATGGCCTTCGGTCAACATCACAAATGGTTCTACATATGCATTACTGCGAAAATTACAAATGCTGGATAACAGAGATATTTCTTTTGGTCGAGACGATACATTTGACCCAGTTCGAAATAAGGCAGGTACGCTAATGAGAAAGCAACAAGAGAGAAATGAGCGAGCATATAATCTACGTTCACGAATCGTATCTATGATATTGGTCAAGAAGTCTTCAGAAGAAAATTCCAACAAAGTAACTTCGAAAAAGGATTCAACGCCAAATTAGGACCTACTTTTATCAAGGCCCAAGTTCGTAGAAAATTGGGTAACTGCTACTATGAGTTAGAAAACCTACAAGGACGAATTTTAGGGGCGTACCACGCTAAGGATATCCGTCAATAAACAAGCTCACTGAACTCCTTGTGCTACAAGTGGTATCAGTTTTTGCGAGTTTCCAACCCACAAAATCTGATTTTGGTTGGGGGGAAATGTACGGGTGCTTGTAGCTACAGAATTTCATTTTTTTTTATTCCTTCAAAAATTTAAATATAATATTTTTCATACACAATTTGCGCCATCTGTGTGTCAGAACTCCATAGAAATTCAGCTGCACAATTGTACTAGAGAAATTTATTTCCTAAGCGCCATTTACTTAGTGGGAATTTGATACAAATTCCACAGGCCAACCTTAAAAATCGATCTTTCCTGCTCAGCGAAGCTTACTCGTTCGGTCTTTTCCTGTTCGATCGTCGCTATAGTCAGTTGCATTGCCAATTTCGGCTAATTCTAAATCATTCAGCCATTACTCTTTTATTAAATTTTAGTTAAAACTATTTCCTTTAAAATCAAATTTTACAGAAAACTTTTTCCAAAGTAAGTCTAAATTTTTCTGACTCATTTTTGTGTATAATCAATATAAAATTTGAAATTAATCAAATTTCTAATTTCTTTATATATAAATTAATCAGAAGTAAATTTCAGTCCTACATAAGTGGTACAAGTTCTTCTTAAAACCAATCACTTCAATTAATTAAATTCTCTCTCAAAGTTAGAATTTAACAAGAAAAGAAAGAACCGCATTTTCTAACAACTATGATTTTGTTAGTTTAATAGATTTTTGGCTGTTTTGAGCGAATTAACATAGAAATTGCTTTTTATATTCAGTTATTGGTGCCAATTTCTGATTTGTACTCCAATCATATCACCTAATCATTAATTTAATGATACTCTCTAGATTTGGCACCTAATTTATATTGCATTGGCAATTTGTCTTTGAGTTGACATTGATCACCACTTTCCAGGCCCTTGCGAGAAATGATGACACGAGGCAGTTAGTGGAATTTGGCAAGCGGAGGCGAAGCAACGCATCACATCATTACGCAATAGAGTTCGCGATAAAACAAAAAAAAAAACAAAAAAGAAAATTTAAAGCACAAAAATGAAATGAAAAACTAATAAAAAGAAAAACTTTCGGTGGGGAAAAATCCCAATTTCCTATGCAAAACCCAACCCTTACCAAGTAAGAGTAAAAACAAAGCCAAAAAAAAAAATTATTAAAGCTCATGAAATGGGGAAAAATTAATTATGGCCTCAACTGTACGCCCCTCTAGTGTGTTAGTGTCTACAACAAATATAGAATTTATCTAAAGTGTTTTAAAAGAAAAAAGAAGTAGGTCTAACTTTAACTTAGTTTTTATTTCAATTTAATTAATTAAAAACGAAAAAAAAAGATAAAACATAAAAAGTATATCTGGTAAATAAAAAAAAAAATTTACAAAAATTCATGTATGTACGTTTAAAATTATATGAATTTCTGAAATTGGATACATGTGTGAGTTGAAATGATTATGAGAGGGCAAACATTAAGAGAAATAATATGAATTCAACTTTATGAATTTTCGCTCTCCCATAACGATAGTTAAGAGATTATTAGGTTTATAGTAGTACTTAATCTAAATCGGCTTTTGTGGTAACAAAAAAAAAAAACAAAGAATATGAAAATTATAGAAAGAGCAAAAGTGTTTAAATAATCAATATCGTAATATGATATCGTAATTTTACGAATCGTGTATTAAAGCTTTTGTCTTCCCAGCTCCAAAAACCAAAAAAAATAATTATTGTTTCCAGATCATCGACTCGTACTACAACAACAATGAGAGATCTTTCATCGTGGGAGTAATCAAAATGTAAGTCTCCCTTTTGTTTCTTTTTGCCTTTGGCTATTTGGTAATCTGGAGCAAAACATTGTTTTTTTTTTGTTTTGCTATTATTTTTGGATAATACTTTACAAATAAAATAAAATTAAATTATGCTAAATAATTAAAATTTATGGAACCAAATAATTTAAAAAAAGTAAATAAATGAAATATGATAAATTCTTTTTTTTTTTGATAAAAGTTTGAAATTAAAATAAATTGTTGATTTTGGTATGGTAATACCACAGAAAGAATAAAAGAACACAAGAAAGAAACGAACAAGAATGTAATATTTTCTGCATGCACGTATAAAGATGCAATAGTACATTTTTTTCAATTTATTTCTGATTTTGTTCTTTTTTGGGTTTTTTTTATATTTTTTTTAGCTACGTATTTTATAGATACTTTTAGCCAATTTGTGGTTTATATAATTTTTTATTTTTATTATAATATGGTTGTTAAGAAAATTGTTTGAGTAAGGAACTTCTATTGGAGTTGTTATTTTTGTTGGTCACTTCAACTAAACTTAAGTTAAACTATTTTTATAACAAAAAATTTTCTTAAAAATTTTTAAAATGCATTTATTTGCGAGTAAACAATTTTGTGTAATGAATCCCTAAATTTGTTGGTGGTTCTGATTTCTAGCATGTGGTCGTAAATTGTGCTGTGGTATAGGGATCAATAAAATATTTTTATTTAGGATGGCTTCCATTTTGTTTATCATGGATGGTTGGGCAAGTGCAGCTAATAACATCAAGGTTACACCAAAGTGCTTGATTTTGAATTACCGATATAGTTCCAATTTTCCTTTTTCTTAGTTTTAAATTTTTATTATCATTTTCTTTATTCTACCTTTACCATCCATGCATGCAAAACTAAATGATTATTGCTGTAGTGTTGCGTGTTCACCAGGTTATAGGATGCAAGATCCTACCCCGTTAGCCGACGAGCTAAAGCCGGAAATCAGTCGTGCATCCGCTTCCTATCACTTGCACATATATACCATTCCTTCTAACTACGTTGCATGCTACAGGATCCCAAATTTTTGATTTATTCTTTTTAGGCCCTGGAAGAAGTTGGTATTAAAAATGGACGGGATCGGTCGAAAATCGTGTTTTTACCCTAATTTTAAGATTTCATCAAAACAGTATGAAATTTTGTATAGGGGGGTTTTTGAGGTAGCAGATTTTGAATTTAATGTCGCATTTTCAAAATTCAAGATGGCGGATCCATTATGGCCCAGTAGGTGTAGGGCTCGCCCGTGCGCAAGGGGGGTGGGGTTTTGGGGGTTCCGACCCCTCCCCAGAGGTTAATTTTTCAGTACAAAATTATTGAAATGATTTTATCGATTTTACAAAGTTTTATGAAATTGAAATTTTCTTTTGCCAGAAAATTTATTTTGCATGATGTCGCAAAGCTGAAAATACAGTTTTGTGGGAAAGTTTTTTGTTTAGCCAAATAAACATTATGAAAAATTTTAAAAGCAATTTCTTTACAACGCAAGTCCGTTTATTTGGTGAATTATTAATGTTTTTTTTTTTTGTTTTTGATCAAGTTAGTCCCAGAAAAAACATTCTTAGTTAGTAAGTATTATGAATATCTCGAACAAATATATGTATGTTTTTATGTTGAATTGAGCTAGTTTTTTTTTTATTTGAATACAAAGTTTGGTAATTTTTACCGAAAAAATGAATGGCTCTAAATCGTTCATATATTCAAAACAAAAAGTATTAGCACAAAACGACGTATACAGTTTTCAAAAGATTCGTTTTATTTTGATAAATTATTGGGTTTTGCCTATTCGACCATTTTTAAACTTCTTGATCCTAGATTTCTCAAAAATGTGATAGAAAAATTCCAAGATCGTCATCTTGTTCAGCGTTATAAAATTCAAATTCAAAATGTTCAAATTTGGTGGGTGGTGTTTTATAATTAAATTTCTATTATTTGACTATTTTTCTAAAAGTAGCGTAACGAAAATGTATTGTATGACCTAAATGACATATAACAATCTAGAGAGTGAACTATCTAACCAACATTTTGAGAAATTTATAGGTTATTTTGGAGCCAAAACCTAAATCCAAAATCAGTCCAAGCATGGCTTGAGTCGTATATCTATTTCAAAATTGGCCAGATTTATCATCAGCGACTCATTGGTACTCCAAAAACCAAAACTTTTGATAATTAAAGATTTTTTGATGCTGAACAAGAAGGTGTCCACTATCTCGTCTAGTTTTCCAAATTTGAGTCTAAACAAGAGCATTTTGCATATTGCGTATACAATTAAAAGGATTCGCCAAAGTCCATTGTTCAGCATCAAAAATATGGGCAGTCGACCGATCCGTCCATTTTTAATACCAACTTCTTCTAGGGCCTAAAAAGGATAAATCCAAAATTTGGGATCCTGTAGCATGCAACGTAGTTAGAAGGAATGGTATGTTTGTGCAAGTGATAGGAAGCGGATGCACGACTGATTTCCGGCTCTAGCTCGTCGGCTAACGGGGTAGGATCTTGCATCCTATAACCTGGTGAACACGCAACACTACAGCAATAATTATTTAGTTTTGCATGCATGGATGGTAAAGGTAGGTTCGCATTCGGGAAAAAAATAAAAAAAAGAGGGGACAAAAGGGGGGGGATTTTTTTTAAAAAAGGAGTAACAAATTTTTAAAAAAAGAAAAAAATAAAAAAGAGTAAAAAACAAGTTTTTTAAAATATAACCCTTTAACCGACTTTTTTTTTCTTTTAAAACACTTTAGATAATTTCTATATTTGTTGTAGACACTAACACATTAGAGGGGCTTACAGTTGAGGCCATAATTTGTTATTCCCCATTTCACGAGCTTTTATAATTTTTTTTTTTGGATTTGTTTTTACTTTCACTTGGTAAGGGTTGGGTTTTGCATAGGAAATTGGGATTTTTCCCCACCAAAAGTTTTTCTTTTTATTATTATAACCCTTATTAACTTGCTCTGGCTTATTGGCAAAATAAAATTTTACTCCCTTTCATGGGGGGTGTGGGGATAAAGGGGAGGGGGATGGAGCCTTTTTAAAGTCTGGGATGCACTAACGTTCGTATTTTTTAAGCTACAGGACTAACATTTTGTACTTAGGTTCGCATTCCGGGGGGGGGGGGGGTGGAAAGGGAAGGGGGGGGGAAAGCGAAAAAAGTGGGGAACATTTTTTTAAAAAAAGAATAAAAAATTAAAATAAAGTGGAAAATAAAAAAGAGTACAAAACAAGTATTTTAAAATATAACCCTTTAACCGACTAAAAAGCTAGTATGTTCCTTATGTCAGATTTTGAAGTTGCCAAAAAACCCTTAATTTTAAATCGAAATTGCGGAAATTAATTTAAAGGGGATTTATTTTCTGCTTTTTAGTCGGTTAAAGGGTTATATTTTAAAAAACTTGTTTTTTACTCTTTTTTATTAGTTATTCATTTTATTTTTGTGCTTTTAATTTTCTTAATTTTTTTTTTGTTTTATCACGAACACTATCGCGTAATGATGTGATGCGTTGCTTCGCCTCTGCTTGCCAAATTCCACTAACTGCCTCGTGTCATCATTTCTAAGCAAGGGCCTGGAAAGTGGTGATCAATGTCAACTCAAATACAAATGAAAGAGTACAGCCTATATGGCCAATGCAATACAAATCTAGAGAGTATCATTAAATTAATGATTAGGGAATATGATTCAAGTACAAATGAATTCAAAAAAATTTACCTTTTCAGAAATTGGCACCAATAACTGAATATAAAGAGCCATTTCTGTGTAAATTCGCCAGTCAATCGCTTTTACATGTTTGAGAGAGAATTCAATTGATTGAAGTGATTGGTTTTAAGAAGAACTTGTACCACTTATGTAGGACTCAAATTTACTTCTGATTAATTTAAATATAAAGAAATTAGAAATTTGATTAATTTCAAATTTTATATTGATTATACACAAAAATGAGTTAGAAAAATTTAGACTTACTTTGGAAAAAGTTTTCTGTAAAATTTGAATATGAAAATTTCGTTTTTATCAAAGAAAATCGGATAAAGTTGATTTTAAAGGAAATAGTTTTAACTAAAATTTAATAAAAGAGTAATGGCTGAATAATTTAGAATAAGCCGAAATTTGCAATTCAACTGACTATAGCGACGATCGAACAGGAAAAGACCGAACGAGTAAGCTTCGCTGAGCAGGAAAGATCGATTTTTAAGGTTGGCCTGTGGAATTTGTATCAAATTCCCACTAAGTAAATGGCGCTTAGGAAATAAATTTCTCTAGTACAATTGTGCAGCTGAATTTCTATGGAGTTCTGACACACAGATGGCGCAAATTGTGTATGAAAAATATTATATTTAAATTTTTGAAGGAATAAAAAAAAATGAAATTCTGTAGCTACAAGCACCCGTACATTTCCCCCAACCAAAATCAGATTTTGTGGGTTGGAAACTCGCAAAAACTGATACCACTTGTAGCACAAGGAGTTCAGTGAGTTTGTTTATTGACGGATGTCCTTAGCGTGGTACGCCCCTAAAATTCGTCCTTGTAGATTTTCTAACTCATAGTAGCAGTTACCAAATTTTCTACGAACTCGGGCCATGATAAAAGTAGGTCCTAATTTGGCGTTGAATCCTTTCGAAGTTTGTTGGAAATTTCTTCTGAAGACTTCTTGACCAATATCATAAGATACGATTCGTGAACGTAGATTATATGCTCGCTCATTTCTCTCTTGTTGCTTTCTCATTAGCGTACCTGCCTTATTTCGAACTGGGTCAAATGTATCGTCTCGACCAAAAGAAATATCTCTGTCATCTAGCATTTGTAATTTTCGCAGTAATGCATATGTAGAACCATTTGTGATGTTGACCGAAGGCCATAAAATATGGAGAAGTTCCAATTGCGGTATGTACAGCAGAACGAAATGCACACCAAATACTGCTAAGATGTTCTTCCCAATCATTTTGGTCAGGTTTCACATACGCCTTGATGCCTGAAATTACGGAACGATTTACGCGTTCGCATTTGCTTGTGGCGCATGCACCGCGGTATATACGTGATTTATTCCATAACCCTGGAGCAACTCATTGAATTGTTTGGATTTAAATTGAGTTCCATTGTCTGATACAATGGTCTCGGGTACACCAAATGTATGAAAGAGATCTTGTTCGAGGTATTTTATCACCACGTCAAAAGTAAATTTCTTAACTGGTTTCAGAAAGGGATTTTTAGAAAAATGATCGAGAGTAATAAAAATTCCGATATTACCAGAACGTGATCTGGGATATGGCCCTAAAAAGTCCACGTAAAGCTTTTGGAAAAATCTTTGGGTTTCCGAAGTTTTACCCATGGGTGGTCTCAAGACATGGTTAGGAGGTTTTGTGCAAGTGCAAACTTCGGAAGCATTTACATATTTTTTTACGTCGTTTACCAAACCGGCCAAAAATAAATGCGTCGAATTCGAGAGTTTTTAGAATGCCACCATGCGATGATAATTTATCATCGTGTGCTTTTTTAAGAATTTCCTCAACTAAACCTCGCGGAATCCACAATTTCCACGCAAGGAAAATTATCGACAATTTTAAGGTCTGGGAATCTATCTTCATTTGCTTTAACATTATTATTAGTCCGTTATACTCGTCCGATTGAAAGTGTTGTGATTTAAAATCCACGAAAACCCCACTGTCATTACCAATAGCGGACAGATCATCGGTATTAACTCGGGACACCGCATCAGGAACTACGTTCTGACCACCTTTCCTATGTTGAATTTGAAAATTAAAGCCATGAAGTTTTAAAGCCCATCGAGCCAAACGAGAAGTTTGGGGGATGAGCCACTTGGGGGATGAGCCACTTTAATGATTCATGATCGGTTATCATGCCCTTCCAAATACGCACGAAATTTTTTGATGCTTAGCATTGCTGCTAAACATTCCTGTTCGGTCACGGAATAATTGCGTTGGGCTTGGTTGAGTTTCTTAGACATAAATGCTTTAGGAACCTCTTCACCCTCTTCAGTTATTTGTACCAATACACTTCCTATGCCTGTTTTGCTTGCATCACAGTGTATATAAAAAGGCTGTGAAAAGTTCGCACTATGCAAAACAGGGGCGGTGCTCAAGAGGGGTTTTTAATTCCTCTAATGCTTTTTGCGCTTCATCATTCCATGAGAATTTCTTACTGGTTTTCAACAAGTCTGTTAAAGGTGAGGTAACCGAAGCATAGTTCCTGACAAACTTCTGTTCCCAACCTGACATTCCTAAAAATCGTCTGAGTTGCTTAACGGATCGTGGCGTCATAAATTCGGCAACGGCAGACACTTTTTCTGGATCCGTGCGAATAATCCCATTCCCAACGACGTAACCCAAGTAACGGACTTCTTTCAGACAAAATGTACTTTTTGTTACATTGATTGTTAATCCTGCTAAACGTAAGTGTGGCGCGATTTCTGAAAACTGTCTGATATGATCAACAGATCGTCTAAATATATAAAAACTTCAGAACGAAGAGGAGCGGGAACGACTTTGTCCATTAGGAGAGTCATAGCGGAGCGTTGCATAGACCGAACGGCATTACTTTATAGTGATACAGTGGCCTGCCAGGGATGCTGTTTTATCTCTTGATGCAGCATCAAGAGGTATTTGCCAAAAGGCGTCTTTCAAGTGTAAGCTTGATATAAATTCGGCTTTGGGAAGTCTGCTTAAAATACCGTCAATATTTGGTAATGGGTAAGCGTCTTTCACGGTTACGGCGTTCAGTTTACGACTATCCAGGCATAATCATACTTTGACTGGTTTGCGTACCAGAACAATTGGATCAGATTCCTCAATGACTCCTTGTTCTATCATCCTATCAATTTCCGTATACGTTAGGTTTTCTATTGCCGGTGATACAGGAAAGTAGCGTTGTTTGATGGGTTTTGAATCACCTACATCAATCATATGTGACAGGACCTTGGTTTTACCAAGTCCTTCTTTGGCGAAAGACGGAAATGAATTTATTACAAGTTGAAGTTGATTTTTCTGAATTTCTGTTAAGGAATATATGAATTTATTACAAGTTGAAGTTGATTTTTCTGAATTTCTGTTAAGGAATACATGTCAGAGATATTTGGAATATCAGATGAGCTGAGTTCGCTTAATAATCCTGTGTGTAAAAGGTCGTATAATTTCCAGAAATCGATTCCTAAGAATAAATCCTGCGATAAACTTGGTATTATAAAAATTGTTATTTGCTGAAAAATTCCACGAAA
The DNA here is from genome assembly GCA_951394025.1 of Heteromyza rotundicornis. Lineage (NCBI taxonomy): Eukaryota > Metazoa > Arthropoda > Insecta > Diptera > Heleomyzidae > Heteromyza > Heteromyza rotundicornis. The sequence continues at coordinate 4,670,381 of OX596013.1, read as the reverse complement.
CAGTATTTTTGTATCTACGCTACCTACAGTCTGAGATTTTCCAGTACGGACGAATGATTTAAATTAATTGTAAGGGGTATTTGATGCGATAAAATCAAGAGCGGTTAGCGCACCAATGCAACTAATCGAAGCGCCAGTATCCAGTAAGACATTCACAGGTTTACCACGAAAATTGATTTGAGCGTAGGGAAGTATGTCGTTTGGCTTGTCAAACACTGCACTTAAAAATTTCTTTCGATTTGACTTTACTTTTTGCCAGAAAGAGCGTAATCTTAAACTTGAGCGCGATGGTGAATTTTGTGGAACAAAATCACTAAAGATCCGTTTCCGGGCCTCAATGTATTTGTTTAAACGTACATGAAATGGTTTAAATTTTGATGGCGGATCCATTATGGCCCAGTAGGTGTAGGGTATATATAAGTCGGCTTGCCCGACTGAAACTTACTCACTTGTTATTCTCTAAGTTACAGTGAAATAGAACTTGGTACTCCAAAAACCAAAACTTTTGATAATAAAAGATTTTTTGATGCTGAACAAAAAGGTGTCCTCTATCTCGTCTAGTTTTTCAAATTTGAGTCTAAACAAGAGCATTTTGCATATTGGGTATACAATTAAAAGGATTCGCCAAAGTCCATATAATTTTTCAAAAAAAGAGTTTCCATTGGAGTTAAAATGTTACAATAATATGTAAACTCATCACGCTATACTAGAAACAATTGAGAAATTACAAATTTTTTAAAAATTTTGTTTACTTTAGCCAACAATTTTTTTTGTAAAAAAAATTTAAATTTTTGAATTGTTTTTAGCTTACCGTGGTGAGTTTACGTCCAATTTTTAAAATACAAAATTCAAAAAGCAAAAATGCGATTATAACGGTTTTAAGAATTGATCCAGAAAAACTGGGTGACACGGGTACCCTCTAATAGAATCTATTGTATATCAATATCAATGTATACTTGAACATTTTTTATAGCATAAAATCTTTCTTACGGTGGTTGTTTGAGAAGTTTCCAGCGTGCTGCAAGTTTTTTCTAAATTTTTTCGAATAGTAATTTCTTGCATGCATAGTTTGATAGCCAAATCGAGGAAGTTCAGATTATCAGGTAAGAAGTCCACTTTATCCTGTACGAATATCTTATATACGTCAACCAGAAGTTTTGTAAATAGTGGTTCTTTTTGATTTATATACTTCATGCATTTTTTGTGAGCCCTGTAAACATCAATGAGAAGATTCATAGTTTCCGTATCGTTGCGCTTTTCCAGATTCTTTACTAAAGTCTTGCGCAGGATCTGTTCACAAAAAGTTAAGCATTGCTGAAATAGTTCGATACGTTCATTGTCTTTGATATAACGCCTATTTTGAAATAAAAGAAAAGAAAAAGATTAGTTTTTTGTGTAGAAAATAAAGTTTAAATGTGTTTTGCATAGAAAAATACTAATTTTATTTATAAGATCCCAACATAATAAGAACAAAATCTCAATATTAAAAATATTATAGCAATACCTGCCTATGCCACGCACGATTGAATAGTAGCCTCATAAGTTTTCCAAATTAATTGAATGAAATATTTTATAGTTTTGTAAAGAAACGTGTTTTAGTTTTTATAACCCTTATATTAACTTGCTTTGGGTGGACTATATATACACCGAGAAAAAAGACAGCAGTGGAAATGACAGTCGGGCACTGTTATTCTGTTTTTAACAGAATAACTGTTGTTTTAAAGTAATTTTGTTTGATTTAACAGTTTTACTGTTGAATTAAACCTTTTTTCAACTTCTCGAACTGTTAAAAAAAACTGTCAATCTATTTTTCTATTGAATAAATAAAAAATGTTGCAGCCAACGAGATTTGAACCCAGGAGTCTAACATGGTGCTAACATGGCCTTTCAACTAACTAGTCCAAATGTCAACAGATTTGACAACCATCAAAATGATGTTATGAACCGCAGAGTATGTAACAGTGAGTTTAACAGATAGGAGAACATAAAATCGTATATCAGTGGCTGTTAAAAGGTTACTGTTATTTTAGTTCACACAGTGTTGCCATGTTTATGGCAAGTTTGTCTCCTTTAAGTTCAACTACAACTAAACTTTCCCTGGTTTTGACTTATGTACGTATTTATTAAAGTTTTCTCACATTTTCATGAATTCCTTGCCCGTTTCTTCTTTTGATAGCATATTCCCCGAAAAACAATGAAAGTCCCTTCATATGGCAACTCTGGTAACTCTGATAGTAGAGAACAGATCTTGCATAGCACATTTAAGTTATTCATTTATTGCCATGTGCGCATGAATGGCATCATTGGCGCGATGAATAAGATGTCGGACTATCAACCAGAAGGTCGCAGGTTCAAGCCTTGTCTAGAGCGACTACAAAAGGACAATTGTAACTTAGTTTAAAAACTTTTATAAATAAAATTAAGAAAATTTAGAATTAAGAAAAAAAAAACCGAAAACATTCTTTTATTAAAAAAAAGTTTTTTTAAAAAAAATTAGCAACGGTTGTACCGGGATTCGAACCCAGGCCTCCCGGGTGGCAGTCGGACACCTTCCCACTAGGCTACGGTTATCAACAGCGCAGCAACTGTCAATTTACCAGTTTAGACTATCGGATGGTTTTTAACTGCGAAAACTGTTAAATTGACCTACTTTTTCGTTGATTTTACTGTTTTTTTTTCTCTCGGTGTATATCCTCAAATCTGCGGCGAGCTTTTTTATACTCTTCCACATAACCTAGAGAGCTGAAATAGTACACAGATAGAACTCGGTTGACAATGCATTAAATTTTGGGATCCATCAGAGGCGTCGGGTGCCGTGGGGGACTGAAACCCCTTTTTCTTAAACATGGCATAACTTCCGATTCCTTCAGGCTACAATGATGAAATTCCGCAATTTCTATTTAAAATTAAGGGTTTTTGGCGACTTCAAAACCTGCAATGATAGTAGGAACATAGTAGCCACAAACCCTTAATTTTAAATCGAAATTGCGGAAATTATTTTCTGCTTTTTAGTCGGTTTAAGGGTCAAAATAAAATTTATATTTTAACTCTTTTTTATTAAATTTTGATTTTAATAGTCTTTTGTTGATGCTGCTGCTGGCTGTGATTTTCCAAAGGGGAATAAACCAACAACAGTATGACTCTAAAATTCAAACGAGCATTTCTATCAACCGAACAAAAGTGAAAGACTAGTGAAAGTCGGGATAACAAGGCTTCGAAAATTGAACGACCATAAATTTCGAGATGCAGTATAATGCATTACAATGAATGACGTTAAAATGGACTCAAGAACATTACCAGGTCCTCATTTTTACATAAAAGAGAGAGGCGGTATTGTCCACCAATCAGTATCAACAATTGGAATAAAATAATGGGGCTACCTTAGGATGAAAAATTTTTCACAATGGGCACTTCTGAATATTCTGAAATTTACAAGAAGGAGTTTCTATAGAGCCGCCTTATACTATTTTTAGATAAACGCAGTATGTTAACAATTTCATTCAGCCACTCTCGTTCCACACTAGCTTTGTTAGAAAGAATAGCTTAAAATAACGCAAAATAAGAGAACCCACTAAATACGCCCTATAGAGAGATATTGAGCTATTGTCAAGTGAAATTTGATAAAGAATTGTTGACGTCTTTGACGTCATTTTGACGTTTTTCGACTCAAATGACGCTTTAACGTTCTGTTGCCTAATCGTATTTTAGGACGATAATCGTCAATGTCAATTTAATAAATTAAAACAAAGGATATGCAGGGGTTGGTAGCTCTAGGGGTTGGTTCGGAGCCACTAAATTGAGCCATTGTCAAAAACAATTGTCAGTCTATTATTATTATGATTACGGATAGATACATTTTATTATAGATGTAACTTTTTATCTCATATATACATATATATCAATACAATGTGAAAGAATGCACTCAGAAAAAACCCCTTGTGGAAATAACTATGATCGTACTTATTTCTACGTTAAAAAAACTTCATTAAAATAACTTTAAAATAAAGTTGAAATACGTCAAACTACAGTCGTCAATTTGAAAATAAAGTAGATAATCTTAAACTAAAATTGCAACACTTTGAAATGAATTTTTATCAAATTGAATTTTTAAAGCTCTACTTCAAAATAAGTTCTCTTCATTTTGTAATGAAATTTTAATTATCAACTAAACCAGACTTTCTGGAACAAATATGTTTCGATGTATTTTATTGTTAATAAAATACTATGTACAAAAACTCATAAAATGGGTATAAAACCACACAAATGACTCTTTTAGAATGCATTCGATTTACGATTTACGCATAGACGTTTTCCTGAATTTGAAAAAAAAAAGTTATTCGAAAATAGTTTTTTGGAATGTTGCCATATGGCAACAAATTTGATTAACGGTCTAAAAATTGTCAAAATAAAATTTATTGCATATGTGCTTTAATTTATATAAGTCTATGTATTACATTTAAAAATTAATTTTTTTAACAAAAAAATTTGTATACCTTCATTTATATTAAAGTTAATCAAAGTCAAATTCTTTCAAAACCCATTTCCGCCCACACTTGCGTTTGCGCAACAGTACGGCGAAAAAAAGATTAAAAATAGATAAAACTATTTTTTTTTAAAAACAAAGACACTATTTCGTTAGTTAAGGTTCAATATTTCTAAAAATATTGGATACATAGACTTTTAACCAAAAATCTATGAAAGGAAGAAATTTTTCTACAATTTTAGGAAATTTTTCTATTTTCAAATTTATTTTTTGTTATTTTGTTTATGAGTGAGTCATTTATGAAACATTTTTGATAACAACTAAGCTGTGGATAGTGGGGAAAGTAATACATCACCAGAGCGGCAGAAAAAACGTCGCAAATATACTCAACACGTCAACAATAATGTGAAAAGCGACAAATTCGGTGATATCATTGAAAAAGATTCTGGTGGGAATCGACTTCGATGCCGCGTGTGCAGAAGTCAAAGTATATATAGATGCAAAAAATGTAAAGTTGCATTACATGTTGAATGTTTTTCAAAATATCATAACTAAATAATACAAATAAATTAAATTTTTCTATAGTCCTACATACATTCAAAGTACTTTATTGCATTTTTATATTCTACACCTTACGTGTTGACTTTGATCATATTCTTCCACATCCCCCAAATGCGCCCCTGTGTCCCCTCTATAGCCCCCTATAGCCCCCTATGTCACCCTTACGACCCCCATATGCCCACCATATGTATTCCTCATGTCCAATTATGTCCACATAGTTCTCCCCATACGTACCTATAACGCCCCTATGTCCCGCCCATGACCATCCTATCTTCGCTCTACGGTCTCCCTATGTTGCCCCTATATCATCCCATGCCCCTCCATGAGCCCCATATGTCCACCGTCAATATAATACCCAATAAAGAAAAAACTAGAGAGTGGACTATCTTCGGCTATACCGAAGCTGAAATGCCCCCACACAGTAGGAAGAAGTACCTCGAACATAGCCAATTATAGGAGTTTTGGAGCTCGGACCATGTCCAAAATCCATTTCCAAAAATTTTCAAATCAAACCCACAAAAAAAAAATTGCTCTCAAGACCCCATTTAGACCCTTATATATGTTGCTTCGAAACCTCGGACCATGTCAAAAGTACGTTTCTAAACATTTCCAATTGAATACAACCATAAAAAAGACTTGAAAAATGTTTAACTTTTTTTCGGTGTATGGGAGCCACGCCCAGTTTTTATCCGATTTGGCTGATACTCGAACTTGATCTCAGTATTCACGAGAAAAACATGTACCCAAAGTTTCAAGTCGATATCCCCAAAACTGCGACCGCCATCGTGCGGACGGACAGACGGACAGACAGACGGACATCGCTAAATTGACTCCGGCGGTGATGGACGAATAATAAGAAAAATTAAAAAGACATTTATTTTGGCCAAAAATGGCATTGCAAATTCGAGAATATGTTTCAAAGTGTGAAACATATAGATGTACGAAAAATCCAAACGTAATACTAAGACCGCACATGGGACGTCCTATGGCTTCGTCGAGGCCATTTCAAAAACTATGTATAGATATATTAGGTCATTATCCCAGATCAAAGAGAGGACACATCGGATTGCTGATTGTAGTCGATCATTTGACCAAATTTCATTTCTTGCATCCGCTTAATAAATTTACTTCAAAAGCTATTTGTGATTTTTTAGAAACTGAAATTTTTTGTATATTTGGAGTACCGGAAGCTATATTATCAGATAACGGCTCTCAATTTAAGTCTGGATTTTTTGAATAATTGCTGACGCGTTTTGGTGTTAATCATATTTGTACCGCCATATATTCTCCTCAAGCGAATTCTTCAGAAAGAGTAAATAGATCTGTAATTTCCGCTATAAGAGCATATATTGGACATGACCATTCTACATGGGACGAACATTTAACCGAAATAAGTAGCGCGTTGCGTTTAACAGTACACCGGACGACTGGATACTCACCTTACTTTCTATTATTTGGACAGAATATAATTCTGCACGGTAAAGATTACGAACTCCTTAGGAAATTGAATTTAGTTTCGGACGACACCCGACCGATGCATTCAAATTGTTAAGACAAAGAGCAAAAGAAAATATTACCAAAGCTCATGATATCAATGCTAAAACGTACAATTTGCGAAGTCGTAAAATTCAATTTAACATAGGTCAAGAAGTTCTCGCTTGAAATTTTGTACAAAGCAGTGCGATTAAAAAGTTCAATGCAAAATTGGCTCCCACCTTCGTGAAAGCCGTAGTTAATCGTCCGGTTGGTTCGTCTTATTATGAGTTAGTAAATACCTCTGGCAAAATTCTAGGAGTATATCATGTCAAGGATTTACAAATAAAACCTTAAATACAGTTTTTTTCCTCCAGCTAATAACTCCTTAAAATATTAATTCGTATTATCTGTGTTTGTAGTGCGCAAATTGATAGGTTGCAAACCGTTTCCGATATTCCAAGAAAATGAAATAAGTGGTCACCTTACTCTAGTAGCGAGAGATACTCGCCACTGGAAAATGATAGTTTACCAAAATTGTTTTTCTTAACGGATAACGCTGATTCTATAAGCTGCAATAGGCAAGAGAAAAATGCCAGATCAGACGATAATTGAAAAGGGAAGTAGAAGGTAGTCGTCGGTTGCTCATTGATACTGGTCTTTACAAGAAGGTGATTTCTAACAATTAAATTGGAAAAAAAAAGATTGGCTGATAATTTTTGAACAACCTAGAATAATATTCACACCATTCGAGGGACATCAGAGCCATAATCCTGGACCGTTCGATCTCCGTTGGACTACGCCTATCAGAATACGCGCCCATAAATTTAAAGAGTGGAATTCCCACGTGGTTCGACCGCGTGCCTAAACTAGTTAACCTATTAACATTGTTCTAAAATGTTCCAATGTGATCTAAATTGGTACAGCTTGTTCAAAAGATTTCTAACTGAAATACCATTCATGGCAAAATGCTTCTAAATTATTCGAATAAGTGAAAATCAATTGAATATTTGTGAATTAAATTTATATTGAAATATGAAGTTGAATTAAACTTAAATTCAACAAGGAAAAAGGAAAGGAAAAAGAAATTTAAAACTAAATCTAAGTGACTTTAAAATAAGTGCAAAAAAAAATTAAATTAGGTTCGGAAATTGAATTGACAAAAGAATAAAAGTTGTATAAAAAAAAAAAAAAATTCATTTTGGTTTGGCAATAAGAAAATAAAATTAAAAAAAAAAAAATAATAATAAAAATAGTATAAGGAAAAAAAAAACACAAATAGAAAGAATATGTGTATTAAGACACATTGTCTTAATACACATATCGTAAGAAAATACGTAACCTAAAATTACTCTAAAAAAACTACCTACATGGAATATACAAAGCGAAAAGAGAAGAAGAATCTATTCAAATTTCGAATTTGAATGAATTATCTATTATCTATTACTTATTAAACATGTACTTTCGGTTTTCCTTTCCCCTTAAGTCTACCTTAAAACTAAAGAGTGGCTTCAAAATAATTATTGAGGAGTTTATTTTGAGAGAAACCTAAACTGTTATACATAATTACCTATAACATAAACTGTTAGACTTTAAGCTCCTATGAAAAGCAATAAATATGAGAAATGAGAAATGAAATTCCACTTAAATAGTAACTATAGCTTTTGAGTAATTTTGTCGTATATGTTCGTCGTCAGTCAGCATGTTTGTCTTTGGCGAGTGTAATTGAGAATTAAATTGCATTGCATTGGGGCAATTTTAAGATATCTAGATCATAAAATTGCTATGGTAGGGAGGGCGAGGACATAGGGCCGAATGACACCTTAGGTTCCTAAAATCGCGAGTAATAGGAAGATAGGTTTTGTTTTGGATTTTGTCGGTGTTTATTGGTTTTATTAGGTTTTGTATCTAAACGTGCACATAATATTGTTGTGGTGTTATTGCGGTCTGGACTAGGGAAGATCCCCGACAATCCGACGAACTAGCCCGAGTATAGCTAGATGTGCACCCCTACCGAGTCCAGCGTAATCTGTAGCGCACTTTAACGCGCACGTTAATTTAATTTAAATAAATTAAATAAAAATAAACCTGCACACTACATAATTGGCGCGCAACGTGGGGCGATGCTAAATTGCTGCGCTCCTTTTTCTTAAATTTTTCTTGTTGTAACGTTCAGCGTTACATTTTCCCTTGTTTTTATTAATTTTTTTTTATTTTTCGGCTTCGGGTCGTAGGTTGTTGAGTTCAGCGAAAGATGTGATTTGAGTATAACGCTCTGTAGGATTTTGCGATTACAATTCGAATAGTTGGATTGATCGACCAAGAGTGAGTTTTCCATTTCATACTGTGCTAGAGTACCAGCACCAAATTCTCTTTATAACTTTTTGTAATTTTTTTTTTTTCGAATGATTGCTTTATTTGTTCAGATTGATTTGGATTATCAATGTATTAGAGATTATTTGATACTTGACCAGTTGAATTTTGGCGAAGATTGGTAATTGATTCCATAAATATTTTTTTTATTATTTAGAGTCAATAGTAACCCAATCTACTATTCTCGTGATTTGTTTTGTTGAGACATGCTGACTAGATGACGCCGATCGCTTTAACTGATATTATTGAATCGATAATGGCTGTACGACACAGTACAGATAACTCAACAAATTTAATTAACAATGAAAATGATCCTTTTTGTGGCATTTGTCATGAAATTCTAAGAAATGATCAGCAACTTAGTTCAACTACTTGCTTACATAAATTTCATAAAAATTGTATCCAGAATTGGTTAAAAGACTCCAATTCTTGTCCTTTGTGTAGACAACCGTGCGATTCGTCCACATTAACAATGCATAAAGACGTTACTGGAGCTAACGACGGTAACAATTTTCTTGTTTCGGCTAATGGCAGCCATAATTCTACCCGAGACGATGGCTATAACCAGGTTCCACGTAATTCAAATACTTTTAATTCCAAAACCAATAGAGGCAGGTATGAAGATGAAATAACCGATTTTGATATTTGGGAGAGAATTAGGAAGAGACGTCAGAAAGACAATGAAAGTTTCGACGACTACCAAACCGCTATAGAAGAATTGGCGGATCGGTTACAAAATGATGTCTCAGAAAGAGAGTTAGTTGATATTTTACTTCGAAATTCAAAATCTAATTTACGTCTAGAACTCTTGCATTTAAATATACGCTCAGTTGCAAAATTGCGAGAGTAGGTCAGAAAACATGAAGCATTTTTTTCGGAAGTAGGTACCAATTTCAATAAATCTAAGCCACAATGGCAGCAAAATAATGTAGCAGAGTTAGAAGATAGCAGAGAAGCATATGTTGCTGATACAATTTCTGAGATTCAACGAGCGCGAGCACCTGTCACTTGCTGGAACTGCGATAAGCAGGGACATCGTTATGACGATTGTTTAGAACAACTTCGAATATTTTGTTTTGGATGCGGGAAGAAGGACACCTTCAAACCCCGATGCCTTTTGTGTAATCCTTCGGAAAACCGGAAACGGGATGTGTCAACCAACACCGTAATGACCCATCCTGCAAATCTTCAGTAGAAACTGAAACTCGTACTATTTCTACCAACACACCTGACTTTCAACATATAATACTTAAACGGACTTTACCTTATACGAAACCAATTTTAAGACCGTTAATACCTTTTCATGAGCGACTGCAAAATTATAATAAGATTCGTCAAAGAATTTTTTCTGATTTTCCTGACCTCACTTCTCGAAAGAAAATTAAGAGATCTACTAATCGTCTTAGATCATATTGGAAAAATATTGTTGCGACACGGAAAGAATTGATATCAGCCGTATTCATGAACTCAGATAACAGATTGTACACTGACGTAGTTATTCTAAGCAAAAGTTATACAGCACTTTTAGATTCCGGCGCTACGATAAGTTGCATAGGTAATGACGCCGCCAAACATGTTATGGATAGCAATACAACTAAGAAATGCTTAGGAAGCGTGAAAACAGCGGATTGGTAGTTGGTAAAATTTGCATGGAAATCACGTATCGCAATTTATCGAAAACAATTGAATTTTATATAATTCCGACCTTAAAACAAGACGTTTATTTAGGTATCAATTTCTGGCAAGAGTTTGGACTGATCGATAAAATTTTAACAGCACCTCAAATTATTTCAGAACTCGATGTAGGTAAAGATGATGAGTGTGTTGATATACCAAAAATGCACGTTTTATCAGAGGAACAACACAATCGCTTAAAAACAACAATTGACATTTTTCCGTCCTTTGATAAAGAAGGTTTAGGTCGAACTAATCTAATAGAGCATGCAATAGACGTAGCTAATGCTAAACCTGTAAAACAAAGACACCCCGTTTCTCCGGCCATAGAAAAGCTTATGTTCGCTGAAGTCGATCATATGTTGACACTAGATGTTATCGAAGAATCCACGAGTCCGTGGAGTAGCAATTGCGTTTTAGTTAGGCGCGGAGACAAAAATCGATTATGCCTAGATTCACGAGAGGTCAATAAGCATATCGTCAAGGATTCATATCAGCTTCCGCATATTGACGGAATTTTAGGTAGACTTCCTCCTGCTCGCTTTATCACCGGTTTGGATATGAAACGTGCTTTTTGGCAAATCCCCCTCGAAGAAAAATCCAGGCTAGCTACAGCGTTCACAATTCCCAACAGGCCATTATATCAATATAAAGTAATGCCCTTCGGTTTGTGCAATGCTCCGCAGACGCTTTGTCGATTGATGGATCGAGTCATGCCTGCAAATTTGCGAGAGCGTGTTTTCATTTACTTAGACGATTTAATTGTTCTCTCAGATGATTTTGATTCACACTTGTTACTTTTACAAGAGGTAGCTTTACATTTGCGTAAAGCTCATTTAACTATAAACATAGCTAAGTCCAAGTTTTGCATGATAGAAATAACTATGGCGCTTGAAAAGCGTGTAATAAAAAACCGAGCTTTAAGTTTAATTAAATTTATTCAGGACGAGGACCGAACGTCAGTCGCCACTGGTTTCTCAGAATCAACTAACAACTACAATTTCATCCTCTAAGGCAAATACTAATAACGGTTATTATTTACTGAGCATTAAAGAGATGAGATGAATTATGATATAAGATATAATGTAAAAAGTATTTCAAGGAAGAGTAAACTAGGTGTAATTAACAAATTAAGAGAGTTTAAACGAAAGTGGAATAATTAATATTAACACATGTAGATAAAGAATAATGGAAATGAATTTACGAATGTAAATGCGCCACAATACTCCCCCGCTAGCGACGAAGTTAGCGATATCGATCGGGGAAACGAACAGCTCGACCTGAGCGGGTTACTCTTGTTGTTGTTTCGCTGTTGCTGAGTTCAACTGCTGGCGGTGATACAAATTTACTATCATCGGGTTCTTCTTCTCGCCAGCTTGGCTCTTGTCGCTCGTACGTTGTTCCTTCCTCTATCTTGTCGTTTGATATGATTGCAGCTTTTAATCGGTCGATGGAGATGTTAGCGGTGCGGTGTAATGTTTTTACTGTAAAATATTTTTCGTGTCTCTTCAGAACTTCAAACGGCCCCTCGTATGCCGCCTCCAACGGTGACTTGACACGATCGACTCTCACAAAAACATGCGTGCAATTTTTAAGTGCAGGTTGTATGCATGCTTTTGATTTGGCGTGATGAGAAGTCGACGTCGGCTGTAACTTCCGCATATATTTACGCAAGAGTGTCACAAATTCGGTTTCGCTGCATTTGGCACTTCCTTTTTCAAAAAATTCGCCTGGCAGTCGAAGGCTGGTACCAAACATCATGTCAGCTGGACTCGCGCCTATGTCTTCTTTGATGGTTGATCGCAAACTGAGCAACACCAATGGAATGACAAAACTCCAATCCTCATGAGCATAGCACTTAATTGCAGATTTGAGTGTTCGATGCCACCGCTCTATCAACCCATTCGATTGAGGGTGATAGGCGGTCGTGCGTAAATGCTTCACTCCTAGAATTTGTGTGAGCTCGCGAAAAATCGTAGACTCGAACTGTCGGCCCAAGTCTGTCGTAACACGAAGAGGAACTCCAAATGTCGAAATCCAGCCGTTGATCAGTGCGAACGCTACAGTTTCTGCAGTTATATCGGCCATTGGGATCGCAGTCGGCCACCTCGAGAATCTGTCTATGATCGGAAGGCAGTAGCGATTACCACGTGACGTTGGCAAGGGACCAATAATATCAACGTTGATATGCTCGAACCTGCTGTCGACCGGACCATAATCGCGGAGTTGTGATTTGTTGTGTCGGTGCACTTTCACCTTTTGGCATGAAATGCACCCTCGCACTATATTCGCAACATCCTTCAGCATTCCGGGCCACACGTAGCGTTCAGAAATAAGCTTTTGCGTCGCTCTTACTCCAGGGTGCGCTAAGTCGTGCAGCTTCTTGATTACTTTGTGCCGGAATCCACGTGGCACATACGGGCGAACTTTGTCATGTGACACATCACAGTATATCGACAACTTCGACTCTGGAATAGGCAAAATTTTTAACAACAGTGAACAATTTTTACCTTCGCTCAACAGAGATTTTAACTCCACATCTTCGATTTGTTCGCTAGCCATTGCTTCGAAATCGACGACTTCAGTCATCATTGCGTTTATTCGCGACAGCATGTCAGCGATGTTATTGTCGTTACCAGCCATGTGACGTATATCCGTAGAAAACTGACCGATGAAATCGAGTTGACGCGCTCGTCGCGGTGAAGCTACGTCGCTGCTTTGCTGGAATGCGTAGATCAAAGGTTTGTGGTCTGTGAAGATCACAAACTCTCTGCCTTCGAGCGTATGTCGGAAGTGATGCACACCTTGGAAAACCGCCACCAATTCGCGGTCGTACGTTGAATAATTCCTCTGCGCCGCGGTTAGCTTTTTGGAGTAAAATCCGAGCGGTTGAACTTCATCGGCAACAATTTGGTGCAGTACTGCACCTACAGCTTCGTCGGATGCGTCGACACTAATCGTGAGCTGCGCGTTTGGTGCGAGATAATTCAACAGCGTAGCATTTGCCAACTCCTCTTTGCATGCCTCAAACGCAGTGACAGTTTCCGTAGTCCACTCGATAGGGGTCGCGTCGTTTCTCTTATTGCCGGTAATCAATTGCTGAAGCTTACCCTGATTGATCGTCGCTCCAGGTATGAAAGGTCGGTAGAAATTAATCATACCCAAAAACTTTTTAAGTTCTTTCGCGACGGAGGGTTGCGGATAGTTTTTAATGGCGTCTACCTTCTGCTTCGGGGGCTTTGATTCCTTCTGCAGTGATCGTGTGGCCCAAAAAGGTTATTTGAGATTGGCCGAATTGACATTTAGCTGCGTTTATTGACAAATTGTGTTGGCGCAGTCTGTCAAAAACAATTCGTAAATGGCGCTCGTGTTCCTCTCGATTTTCAGATGCGACGAGAATGTCATCGATGTATGAAAACGCGAAGTCGATTCCACGGAGAACATCATGCATGTGTCGCTGAAAAGTTTGCGCAGCGTTTCGCAAACCGAACGTCATGAAAGGAAACTCGTACAAACCAAACGGAGTGGTTATCGCTGTCTTGGCAATATCACCTGGTTCAACCGGAATTTGGTGATACGCCCGCTGGAGATCGATCGTTGAGAAAATTGTCTTGGCAAACAAAATGCTTGTGACGGCATGTAGAAATGGTATTGGGTACCTATCGGGTACGGTTTTCGCATTTAGAGCACGGTAGTCACCGCACGCCCTCCACTCTTTGTTGGCCTTGCGCACCATATGCAAAGGGCTGGCCCAATTACTTTTAGAGGGCCGACAAATCCCCTGCTCGATGAGGTAACTGAACTCGTTTTTCGCTGCTTCCAATTTTTCACCAGTTAATCTACGTGGACGTGCAAATACTGGAGCGCCTTTCGTTGTAATGTAATGCGTGACGTCAGAGTTGACAGGAGAACGATTAGTATTTAGCACTGTCAGATCTTTATAGTCGCGAAGTATACAAGAAAAACTATCAGTTACATTATATGTTAAAACGCACACAGTACCTGTTCGCGTAAGGCCATTCGACTCCAAAAGAGTTTTTTTATCGATGAGTTTTCCACCCTTTATATCCACAAGCAGATCGTAGTGTTTCAAAAAATCCGAGCCTATTATCGGTGACGTCACGTCGGCAACAATAAAACTCCACTCGAATTTTCTCCTGAGTCCAAGTGACAGTTGTAGTCTGCGCTCTCCATATGTGTTTATGGGAGAACCGTTTGCAGCAAATAATTTTATTTTTATCGAATTCGAGCGATTGCATTTGTCGGAGCTTCGGTGTGGTATCACAGAAACGTCGGCTCCTGTATCCACCAAAAATCTTGATTTAGTGTTATTGTCGTGAATGAGAAGACGAGCTACCCTGCACTGCAGAGAGTCGTCATTGCCGCCCGCCAAAGCGCCCGCCAAAGTGCGTCGAAGAGTATGAACATGGCTCTCTACACTTTTGTGCGTTTTTGCCATGGACCCTGTGATACCAGCAGACTTCGCTTGATGGCGTTGGCGTTCGTCGATGTTTGCTTCCACGTCGGTTCGATGAGTTGAATCGTGTTGCGTTCCGGCTCTGCCGACCATCATTTCGCAGTAGCTCTTCAAACCGTTTCTCCATGCGCTCGATTTTCAATTTAATTTCAGCTATTCCACAATCGGAAGAAGAACAGGGCGATGGAGAAACAGACGACACCTGACGATAATCACCGACTTCCAAAATTTTGTCAGCGAGTTGCGCCAAACCAGACAAGTCAGCGTTCGATGCCTGAAGTATGGCTCTAGCATGTGAGGGCAGGCGCTGTAGCCAAAGTGACTTTAAAAAATCGTTGCTCACTTTATTTTTCGCCAAAGAGCTGAGCTCATTGAGAAGCTGCGTCGGTTTCCTGTCCCCTAAATCCATGTCAGACAATAATTTCTGGAATATCTTCTGCTCGCTTTCGCAGAAACGTTCGATTATGCATCGTTTTAAATTGTCGTATTTTCCCGAATCAGGCGGATTTAAAATGGCGTCGGAAATTTGTGCTAGAACATTCGATTCTATTGCTGCGACGACTGTGTAAAAATTCGATGATTCTCCAGTGATTCTTGCGGTTGCAAATTGAGCCTCCACCTGAGCAAACCAAATTTCGGGGCGCTCTGACCAGAAAGGTGGAACTTTCACATTTACTCGGTTCACGACCAGATCGTCTTCTGTTCCTCGTGTCGATATAGCTGGGCCGCCACCTGGAGCACCACTTGTTGCGTTGTCGGCTTCTGCATTCTGCCCGTCGTTGACAGAACTGCTCTGCTTTTCGTCTACCATTTTACAAATTAAAATATTCGATTGCCGATTTATATTTTAAATTTCGCGACAATATTTATATTTTTCGACGATAGTAATAATTCGCGTATCACGTCGGGGTCACCACTATGGCGCTTGAAAAGCGTGTAATAAAAAACCAAGCTTTAAGTCGCCACTGGTTTCTCAGAATCAACTAACAACTACAATTTCATCCTCTAAGGCAAATACAAATATCGGTTATTATTTACTGAGCATTAAAGAGATGAGATGAATTATGATATAAGATAAATTGTAAAAAGTATTTCAAGGAAGAGTAAACTAGGTGTAATTAACAAATTAAGAGAGTTTAAACGAAAGTGGAATAATTAATATTAACATATGTAGATAAAGAATAATGGAAATGAATTTACGAATGTAAATGCGCCACAATATCTTGGATTTATAATCGGCCAAGGCCAAATCAAAACTGACCCAGAGAAAATCAGTGCTATTCAGAATTTTCCGATACCTTCCTCTGTTAAACAATTGCGCAGATTCTTAGGTTTATCGGGTTGGTATCGACGTTTCATTGAAAACTTTGCTTCCACCACATTTCCGTTAACTGAACTTTTTAAGAAAAAGAAAACTTTTGAATGGAACGCTAACGCTCAAGAATCGTTTGAACGTTTAAAAGCTCTACTGACGTCTTCTCCTATTCTCGCTATGCCAAACTTTTCAAAAAAATTTATTCTGCAGTGCGATGCCAGCCTCTTTGGTCTCGGCTGTGTTCTTTCTCAAGAGAATGAGGAAGGTGTGGAATTGCCTATAGCGTTTATGTCGACAAAGCTCTCGAAAGCACAACGTAATTATTCGGTTACGGAGTTAGAATGACTTGCCGTCGTTCAAGGAATTAAGAAATTTCGTCCGTACATTGAAGGTGAACCATTCACCGTTGTTACTGATCATGCAAGCCTTCAGTGGCTGATGCGCCAAAAGGATCTTTCTGGACGATTGGCAAGTTGGGCACTCAAGCTCCAAGGGTAAACATTCATTATTCAACACCGACGGGGAACCGAAAACGTTGTAGCCGATACCCTTTCACGTCGATTAGAAGACGAAGTTAGTTCTCTGGAAGACATAGGTCCAATTATTGATATTTTAGTATCAATTTAGTTGAGCATTTTCAGGCAGATGAATATACGAACCTCAAATAACATTTTCTAGAAAATCAGGCAAAGCTCCCTGACCTTAAAGTTGTAGACAATTATATTTACAAGCGAACCGAACATGCGGTAGGCGAAGAAGATCAAGAAACGAATTCATGGAAACTTTGGGTTCCAGATGCTCTTTTCCCGGACGTTCTTTATCGCGCACATAATCCACCTAATTCCGCCCATTGTGGCATAGCAAAAAGACATTCTTTTTGGCCAAAAATGGTATTGCAAATTCGAGAATATGTTTCAAAGTGTGAAACATGTAGATGTACGAAAAATTCAAACGTAATACTAAGACCGCACATGGGACGTCCTATGGCTTCGTCGAGGCCATTTCAAAAACTATGTATAGATATATTAGGTCCTTATCCCAGATCAAAGAGAGGACACATCGGATTGCTGATTGTAGTCGATCATTTGACCAAATTTCATTTCTTGCATCCGCTTAATAAATTTACTTCAAAAGCTATTTGTGATTTTTTAGAAACTGAAATTTTTTGTATATTTGGAGTACCGGAAGCTATATTATCAGATAACGGCTCTCAATTTAAGTCTGGATTTTTTGAATAATTTCTGACGCGTTTTGGTGTTAATCACATATGTACCGCCATATATTCTCCTCAAGCGAATTCTTCAGAAAGAGTAAATAGATCTGTAATTTCCGCTATACGAGCATATATTGGACATGACCATTCTACATGGGACGAACATTTAACCGAAATAAGTAGCGCGTTGCGTTTAACAGTACACCGGACGACTGGATACTCACCTTACTTTCTATTATTTGGACAGAATATGATTCTGCACGGTAAAGATTACGAACTCCTTAGGAAATTGAATTTAGTTTCGGACGACACCCGACCGATGCATTCAAATTGTTAAGACAAAGAGCAAAAGAAAATATTACCAAAGCTCATGATATAAATGCTAAAACGTACAATTTGCGAAGTCGTAAAATTCAATTTAAAATAGGTCAAGAAGTTCTCGCTCGAAATTTTGTACAAAGCAGTGCGATTAAAAAGTTCAATGCAAAATTGGCTCCCACCTTCGTGAAAGCCGTAGTTAATCGTCCGGTTGGTTCGTCTTATTATGAGTTAGTAAATACCTCTGGCAAAATTCTAGGAGTATATCATGTCAAGGATTTACAAATAAAACCTTAAATACATTTTTTTTCCTCCAGCTAATAACTCCTTAAAATATTAATTCGTATTATCTGTGTTTGTAGTGCGCAAATTGATAGGTTGCAAACCGTTTCCGATATTCCAAGAAAATGAAATAAGTGGTCACCTTACTCTAGTAGCGAGAGATACTCGCCACTGGAAAATGATAGTTTACCAAAATTGTTTTTCTTAACCGATAACGCTGATTCTATAAGCTGCAATAGGCAAGAGAAAAATGCCAGATCAGACGATAATTGAAAAGGGAAGTAGAAGGTAGTCGTGACGGTTGCTCATTGATACTGGTCTTTACAAGAAGGTGATTTCTAACCATTAAATTGGAAAAAAAAAATATTGGCTGATAATTTTTGAACAACCTAGAATAATATTCACACCATTCGAGGGACATCAGAGCCATAATCCTGGACCGTTCGATCTCCGTTGGACTACGCCTATCAGAATACGCACCCATAAATTTAAAGAGTGGAATTCCCACGTGGTTCGACCGCGTGCCTAAACTAGTTAACCTATTAACATTGTTCTAAAATGTTCCAATGTGATCTAAATTGGTACAGCTTGTTCAAAAGATTTCTAACTGAAATACCATTCATGGCAAAATGCTTCTAAATTATTCGAATAAGTGAAAATCAATTGAATATTTGTGAATTAAATTTATATTGAAATATGAAGTTGAATTAAACTTAAATTCAACAAGGAAAAAGGAAAGGAAAAGGAAATTTAAAACTAAATCTAAGTGACTTTAAAATAAGTGCAAAAAAAACTAGAGAGTGGACTATCTTCGGCTATTCCGAAGCTGAAATACCCCCACACAGTAGGAAGAAGTACCTCGAACATAAAAAAAAGTGGTCTCAAGACCCCATTTTGAGCCATTTATAGGTGCTTTTGGAGTCCGGACCATGTCCGGACTCCAAATTTCTACAAATTTTCGTTTCTACAAATTTTCAATTAAATCCACCAAAAAAAAAATTTGGTCTCAAGACCCCATTTTGACCCCTGTTTCGGACCCTCGGACCATGTCAAAAATACATTTCTAAACATTTCCAATCGAATACAACCATAAAAAAGACTTGAAAAATGTTAACCTTTTTTTTCGGTGTATGGGAGCCACGCCCAGTTTTTATCCGATATGGCTGATTCACGAACTTGATCTCAGTATTCACGAGAAAAACATGTACCTAAAGTTTCAAGTCGATATCTCCAAAACTGCGACCGCTGTCGTGCGGACGGACAGACGGACAGGCGGACAGACGGACATCGCTAAATTGAATCCGGCGGTGATGCTGATCAAGAATATATATACTTTTCCATACCGGACACGCCTCCTTATGGGCGTTACAAACGTTGTGACAAAGTTAGTATACCCTGCCACAGTGAGTGTGGGGGTATAAAAATTAAATTAGGTTCGGAAATTGAATTGACAAAAGAATAAAAGTTGTATAAAACTAGAGAGTGGACTATCTTCGGCTATACCGAAGTTGAAATACCCCCACACAGTAGGAAGAAGTACCTCGAACATATAAAAATGTGGTCTCAAGACCCTATTTTGAGCTAATTATAGGTGGTTTTGAAGCCCGGACCATGACCAAAATCCATTTCTAAAAATTTCCAATTAAATCCACAAAAAAAAAAAAATTGGTCTCAAGACCCCATTTAGACCCTTATATATGTGGCTTCGGAACCTCGGACCATGTCAAAAATACGTTTCTAAACATTTCCAATCGAATACAACAATAAAAAATTTTTACCTTTTTTTTCGGTGTATGGGAGCCACGCCCAGTTTTTGTCCGATTTGGCTGATTCTCGAACTTGATCTCAGTATTCACGAGAAAAACATGTACCCAAAGTTTCAAGTCGATATCTCCAAAACTGCGACCGCTATCGTGCGGACGGACAGACGGACAGACGGACAGACAGACGGACATCGCTAAATCGACTCAGGAGGTGATACTGATCAAGAATATATATACTTTTCCATACCGGACACGCCTCCTTATGGGCGTTACAAACGTTGTGACAAAGTGAGTATACCCTGCCACAGTGAGTGTGGGGGTATAAAAAAAATAATTCATTTTAGGTGTGAAAACACCCACTAAAAGAAAAGAACCATATTTTGCCAAACTATTAAATGCCTCTCTAAACCGCGAGTAATAGGAAGATTGGTTTTGTATATAAACGTGTACATAATATTGTTGTGGTGTTATTGCGGTCTGGACTAGGGAAGATCCCCGACAATCCGACGAACTAGCCCGAGCATAGCTAGATGTGCACCCCTACCGTTTAAAAGTATTGTAAAAAATCATATTTTCCAATATTTGAGGTCAGTTTTCTCAGAAACCATATAAGTTGTAAACTTTAGACCCTTTTAAGTGCACATGGGACCTTGTGATCTTTCAAAAGAGCCATCAATGACGTTGTTACCACACCTGTGAGTAGCGCTATTGCTTTTGAAAGATGGCCTGATAACGAAATACGATTACGATTGCTTGTTTTGAATATGTGAATGTTGATTTTAGTACCATTAAATTTTTTGGATTATATTTTAACTCTAAGTTACAGTGAAAAAAAACGTGTGACTCCATAAAGCAAACCTATGGATCCTTAAAGATTTTTTGATACTAAACAAAATTTAAAGAATTTGCCAAAGTTCTTTTAATATTACATACCCCAAAAAGCAGACATATTGCTTCTTAACGGATTTTGGATGAATTTTGGCAAAAATGGTGTATACACACAGAGAAAAAACTCCTTAAAATTTTTATAGATTTTATAGATTTTAACGCTGAACAAGATGGCGTTCTATCACCTCAGGTTTCTAAGAAATTCAGGATCAAGAAAATGTTTAAATTGACAAAATTTAGTAATTTATGAAAGGTACAAAAATTTTAAAAAACTAGAGAGTGGACTATCTTCGGCTATACCGAAGTTGAAATACCCCCACACAGTAGGAAGAAGTACCTCGAACATATAAAAATGTGGTCTCCAGACCCTATTTTGAGCTAATTATAGGTGGTTTAGGAGCCCGGACCATGTCCAAAATCCATTTCTAAAAATTTCCAATTAAATCCACAAAAAAAAAAAAAATTGGTCTCAAGACCCCATTTAGACCCTTATATATGTGGCTTCGGAACCTCGGACCATGTCAAAAATACGTTTCTAAACATTTCCAATCGAATACAACAATAAAAAATTTTTACCTTTTTTTTCGGTGTATGGGAGCCACGCCCAGTTTTTGTCCGATTTGGCTGATTCTCGAACTTGATCTCAGTATTCACGAGAAAAACATGTACCCAAAGTTTCAAGTCGATATCTCCAAAACTGCGACCGCTATCGTGCGGACGGACAGACGGACAGACGGACAGACGGACAGACGGACAGACGGACAGACGGACAGACGGACAGACAGACGGACATCGCGAAATCGACTCAGGAGGTGATACTGATCAAGAATATATATACTTTTCCATACCGGACACGCCTCCTTATGGGCGTTACAAACGTTGTGACAAAGTGAGTATACCCTGCCACAGTGAGTGTGGGGGTATAAAAATGCTTTCGTCATTGTTTAATGCTAACATATATCTTTAAGGGTGTATTCCGTTCTGCGTGAGACATCTGTAGGGAAAATACGGAACTAAAGAAAGGTTTTTGTATTTGGTTTTTCACCTTAATTTGTTCTTTGTCACTTGGAAATATTTACAAAAAAATTGTATATAAAAAAAAGTGCATTTTGATAAAATTTTTGGAAATTCCGTATCGCACAACAATTTGAAAATGAAAACATTGTAATGAATACTCGAAAAATATACCAATACTGAATGCACGATCCACTTTCGAAAAAACTAAGTAATTCGCAAAAAAAAATATTCGCGGTCCCATTACCAAAAAAAACGTGTTCCGGCGCTTTTCCATGCACTTTCATTTTACCTTCGCTCTTAACAAACCTTACTTTTTATGGTTACAATGGTTTTTTCGCCAATTATTACAATAAAACATGGCGGCCTGCACTGTAAATAACTCATTTCTCAAGTAGGCAAATATCAAAAAATCAAAATATTCAACACAAAATTTGTGGCGCCGCCTAGAGTTTTAAATATGAAAACTTTGCTTTTGGTTTGTGTATTTGGTTTAGTTTCAATTGTTTTCAACCAAAATTCAGTATTTTAGTCTCTTTTTAAAAGTGGAAAAAATCCATGAAGAGGCGAATATAATAATGATCTTAAGATTGAAAATTATTAATAATATGTTAGATTTAAGGACTGTATACCAGGATTATAATTTAACGGTAAAATGTATCAATTATGTACCTCCAAAGTTAGCACAAAAAATGCATCTACATAACTGCATTTTTTGACCAAACCACTGAACAAATTGGAACCGAACCCTCTTAAGTGCACATGGGAAAGATGATAGAATTTTTGAGACCGACATCAAGATTAAGAAATGCTGCAGAAAGCCGCATGAGCGTTCAAAAGTATTGCAAAAAATCATATTTTCCAATATTTGAGGTCAGTTTTCTCAGAAACCATATAAGTTGTAAACTTTAGACCCTCTTAAGTGCACGTGGGACCTTGTGATCTTTCAAAAGAGCCATCAATGACGTTGTTACCACACCTGTGAGTAGCGCTATTGCTTTTGAAAGATGGCCTGATAACGAAATACGATTACGATTGCTTGTTTTAAATATGTGAATGTTGATTTTAGTACCATTAAATTTTTTGGATTATATTTTAACTCTAAGTTAGAGTGAAAAATAACGTGGGACTCCATAAAGCAAACCTATGGATCCTTAAAGATTTTTTGATACTAAACAAAATTTAAAGAATTTGCCAAAGTTCTTTTAATATTACATACCCCAAAAAGCAGACATATTGCTTCTTAACGGATTTTGGATGAATTTTGGCAAAAATGGTGTATACACACAGAGAAAAAACTCCTTAAAATTTTATAGATTTTAACGCTGAACAAGATGGCGTTCTATTACCTCAGGTTTTTAAGAAATTCAGGATCAAGAAAATGTTTAAATTGACAAAAACTAAACAGAGATTTTAACTCGACATCTTCGATTTGTTCGCTAGCCATTGCTTCGAAATCGACGACTTCAGTCATCATTGCGTTTATTCGCGACAGCATGTCAGCGATGTTATTGTCGTTACCAGCCATGTGACGTATATCCGTAGAAAACTGACCGATGAAATCGAGTTGACGCGCTCGTCGCGGTGAAGCTACGTCGCTGCTTTGCTGGAATGCGTAGATCAAAGGTTTGTGGTCTGTGAAGATCACAAACTCTCTGCCTTCGAGCGTATGTCGGAAGTGATGCACACCTTGGAAAACCGCCACCAATTCGCGGTCGTACGTTGAATAATTCCTCTGCGCCGCGGTTAGCTTTTTGGAGTAAAATCCGAGCGGTTGAACTTCATCGGAAACAATTTGGTGCAGTACTGCACCTACAGCTTCGTCGGATGCGTCGACACTAATCGTGAGCTGCGCGTTTGGTGCGAGATAATTCAACAGCGTAGCATTTGCCAACTCCTCTTTGCATGCCTCAAACGCAGTGACAGTTTCCGTAGTCCACTCGATAGGGGTCGCGTCGTTTCTCTTATTGCCGGTAATCAATTGCTGAAGCTTACCCTGATTGATCGTCGCTCCAGGTATGAAAGGTCGGTAGAAATTAATCATACCCAAAAACTTTTTAAGTTCTTTCGCGACGGAGGGTTGCGGATAGTTTTTAATGGCGTCTACCTTCTGCTTCGGGGGCTTTGATTCCTTCTGCAGTGATCGTGTGGCCCAAAAAGGTTATTTGAGATTGGCCGAATTGACATTTAGCTGCGTTTATTGACAAATTGTGTTGGCGCAGTCTGTCAAAAACAATTCGTAAATGGCGCTCGTGTTCCTCTCGATTTTCAGATGCGACGAGAATGTCATCGATGTATGAAAACGCGAAGTCGATTCCACGGAGAACATCATGCATGTGTCGCTGAAAAGTTTGCGCAGCGTTTCGCAAACCGAACGTCATGAAAGGAAACTCGTACAAACCAAACGGAGTGGTTATCGCTGTCTTGGCAATATCACCTGGTTCAACCGGAATTTGGTGATACGCCCGCTGGAGATCGATCGTTGAGAAAATTGTCTTGGCAAACAAAATGCTTGTGACGGCATGTAGAAATGGTATTGGGTACCTATCGGGTACGGTTTTCGCATTTAGAGCACGGTAGTCACCGCACGCCCTCCACTCTTTGTTGGCCTTGCGCACCATATGCAAAGGGCTGGCCCAATTACTTTTAGAGGGCCGACAAATCCCCTGCTCGATGAGGTAACTGAACTCGTTTTTCGCTGCTTCCAATTTTTCACCAGTTAATCTACGTGGACGTGCAAATACTGGAGCGCCTTTCGTTGTAATGTAATGCGTGACGTCAGAGTTGACAGGAGAACGATTAGTATTTAGCACTGTCAGATCTTTATAGTCGCGAAGTATACAAGAAAAACTATCAGTTACATTATATGTTAAAACGCACACAGTACCTGTTCGCGTAAGGCCATTCGACTCCAAAAGAGTTTTTTTATCGATGAGTTTTCCACCCTTTATATCCACAAGCAGATCGTAGTGTTTCAAAAAATCCCAGCCTATTATCGGTGACGTCACGTCGGCAACAATAAAACTCCACT
This sequence comes from Heteromyza rotundicornis, assembly GCA_951394025.1. Lineage (NCBI taxonomy): Eukaryota > Metazoa > Arthropoda > Insecta > Diptera > Heleomyzidae > Heteromyza > Heteromyza rotundicornis. The sequence goes on along the minus strand of OX596013.1, from coordinate 4,645,516 downwards.
CGAATTTGCTCCTGAGTCCAAGTGACAGTTGTAATTTGCGCTCTCCATATGTGTTTATGGGAGAACCGTTTGCAGCAAATAATTTTATTTTTATCGAATTCGAGCGATTGCATTTGTCGGAGCTTCGGTGTGGTATCACAGAAACGTCGGCTCCTGTATCCACCAAAAATCTTGATTTAGTGTTATTGTCGTGAATGAGAAGACGAGCTACCCTGCACTGCAGAGAGTCGTCATTGCCGCCCGCCAAAGCGCCCGCCAAAGTGCGTCGAAGAGTATGAACATGGCTCTCTACACTTTTGTGCGTTTTTGCCATGGACCCTGTGATACCAGCAGACTTCGCTTGATGACGTTGGCGTTCGTCGATGTTTGCTTCCACGTCGGTTCGATGAGTTGAATCGTGTTGCGTTCCGGCTCTGCCGACATCATTTCGCAGTAGCTCTTCAAACCGTTTCTCCATGCGCTCGATTTTCAATTTGATTTCAGCTATTCCACAATCGGAAGAAGAACTGGGCGATGGAGAAACAGACGACACCTGACGATAATCACCGACTTCCAAAATTTTGTCAGCGAGTTGCGCCAAACCAGACAAGTCAGCGTTCGATGCCTGAAGTATGGCTCTAGCATGTGAGGGCAGGCGCTGTAGCCAAAGTGACTTTAAAAAATCGTTGCTCACTTTATTTTTCGCCAAAGAGCTGAGCTCATTGAGAAGCTGCGTCGGTTTCCTGTCCCCTAAATCCATGTCAGACAATAATTTCTGGAATATCTTCTGCTCGCTTTCGCAGAAACGTTCGATTATGCATCGTTTTAAATTGTCGTATTTTCCCGAATCAGGCGGATTTAAAATGGCGTCGGAAATTTGTGCTAGAACATTCGATTCTATTGCTGCGACGACTGTGTAAAATTTCGATGAGTCTCCAGTGATTCTTGCGGTTGCAAATTGAGCCTCCACCTGAGCAAACCAAATTTCGGGGCGCTCTGACCAGAAAGGTGGAACTTTCACATTTACTCGGTTCACGACCAGATCGTCTTCTGTTCCTCGTGTCGATATAGCTGGACCGCCACCTGGAGCACCACTTGTTGCGTTGTCGGCTTCTGCATTCTGCCCGTCGTTGACAGAACTGCTCTGCTTTTCGTCTACCATTTTACAAATTAAAATATTCGATTGCCGATTTATATTTTAAATTTCGCGACAATATTTATATTTTTCGACGATAGTAATAATTCGCGTATCACGTCTGTGTCACCACTAGTAGCGCTATTGCTTTTGAAAGATGGCCTGATAACGAAATACGATTACGATTGCTTGTTTTGAATATGTGAATGTTGATTTTAGTACCATTAAATTTTTTGGATTATATTTTAACTCTAAGTTACAGTGAAAAAAAACGTGGGACTCCATAAAGCAAACCTATGGATCCTTAAAGATTTTTTGATACTAAACAAAATTTAAAGAATTTGCCAAAGTTCTTTTAATATTACATACCCCAAAAAGCAGACATATTGCTTCTTAACGGATTTTGGATGAATTTTGGCAAAAATGGTGTATACACACAGAGAAAAAACTCCTTAAAATTTTTATAGATTTTAACGCTGAACAAGATGGCGTTCTATCACCTCAGGTTTCTAAGAAATTCAGGATCAAGAAAATGTTTAAATTGACAAAATTTAGTAATTTATCAAAGGTAAAAAAATTTAAAAAAAAAATGCTTTCGTCATTGTTTAGTGCTAACATATATCTTTAAGGGTGTATTCCGTTCTGCGTGAGACATCTGTAGGGAAAATACGGAACTAAATAAAGGTTTTTGTATTTGGTTTTTCACCTTAATTTGTTCTTTGTCACTTGGAAATATTTACAAAAAAATTGTATATAAAAAAAAGTGCATTTTGATAAAATTTTTGGAAATTCCGTATCGCACAACAATTTGAAAATGAAAACATTGTAATGAATACTCGAAAAATATACCAATACTGAATGCACGATCCACTTTCGAAAAAACTAAGTAATTCGCAAAAAAAAATATTCGCGGTCCCATTACCAAAAAAAACGTGTTCCGGCGCTTTTCCATGCACTTTCATTTTACCTTCGCTCTTAACAAACCTTACTTTTTATGGTTACAATGGTTTTTTCGCCAATTATTACAATAAAACATGGCGGCCTGCACTGTAAATAACTCATTTCTCAAGTAGGCAAATATCAAAAAATCAAAATATTCAACACAAAATTTGTGGCGCCGCCTAGAGTTTTAAATATGAAAACTTTGCTTTTGGTTTGTGTATTTGGTTTAGTTTCAATTGTTTTCAACCAAAATTCAGTATTTTAGTCTCTTTTTAAAAGTGGAAAAAATCCATGAAGAGGCGAATATAATAATGATCTTAAGATTGAAAATTATTAATAATATGTTAGATTTAAGGACTGTATACCAGGATTATAATTTAACGGTAAAATGTATCAATTATGTACCTCCAAAGTTAGCACAAAAAATGCATCTACATAACTGCATTTTTTGACCAAACCACTGAACAAATTGGAACCGAACCCTCTTAAGTGCACATGGGAAAGATGATAGAATTTTTGAGACCGACATCAAGATTAAGAAATGCTGCAGAAAGCCGCATGAGCGTTCAAAAGTATTGCAAAAAATCATATTTTCCAATATTTGAGGTCAGTTTTCTCAGAAACCATATAAGTTGTAAACTTTAGACCCTCTTAAGTGCACGTGGGACCTTGTGATCTTTCAAAAGAGCCATCAATGACGTTGTTACCACACCTGTGAGTAGCGCTATTGCTTTTGAAAGATGGCCTGATAACGAAATACGATTACGATTGCTTGTTTTAAATATGTGAATGTTGATTTTAGTACCATTAAATTTTTTGGATTATATTTTAACTCTAAGTTAGAGTGAAAAATAACGTGGGACTCCATAAAGCAAACCTATGGATCCTTAAAGATTTTTTGATACTAAACAAAATTTAAAGAATTTGCCAAAGTTCTTTTAATATTACATACCCCAAAAAGCAGACATATTGCTTCTTAACGGATTTTGGATGAATTTTGGCAAAAATGGTGTATACACACAGAGAAAAAACTCCTTAAAATTTTATAGATTTTAACGCTGAACAAGATGGCGTTCTATTACCTCAGGTTTTTAAGAAATTCAGGATCAAGAAAATGTTTAAATTGACAAAAACTAAACAGAGATTTTAACTCGACATCTTCGATTTGTTCGCTAGCCATTGCTTCGAAATCGACGACTTCAGTCATCATTGCGTTTATTCGCGACAGCATGTCAGCGATGTTATTGTCGTTACCAGCCATGTGACGTATATCCGTAGAAAACTGACCGATGAAATCGAGTTGACGCGCTCGTCGCGGTGAAGCTACGTCGCTGCTTTGCTGGAATGCGTAGATCAAAGGTTTGTGGTCTGTGAAGATCACAAACTCTCTGCCTTCGAGCGTATGTCGGAAGTGATGCACACCTTGGAAAACCGCCACCAATTCGCGGTCGTACGTTGAATAATTCCTCTGCGCCGCGGTTAGCTTTTTGGAGTAAAATCCGAGCGGTTGAACTTCATCGGAAACAATTTGGTGCAGTACTGCACCTACAGCTTCGTCGGATGCGTCGACACTAATCGTGAGCTGCGCGTTTGGTGCGAGATAATTCAACAGCGTAGCATTTGCCAACTCCTCTTTGCATGCCTCAAACGCAGTGACAGTTTCCGTAGTCCACTCGATAGGGGTCGCGTCGTTTCTCTTATTGCCGGTAATCAATTGCTGAAGCTTACCCTGATTGATCGTCGCTCCAGGTATGAAAGGTCGGTAGAAATTAATCATACCCAAAAACTTTTTAAGTTCTTTCGCGACGGAGGGTTGCGGATAGTTTTTAATGGCGTCTACCTTCTGCTTCGGGGGCTTTGATTCCTTCTGCAGTGATCGTGTGGCCCAAAAAGGTTATTTGAGATTGGCCGAATTGACATTTAGCTGCGTTTATTGACAAATTGTGTTGGCGCAGTCTGTCAAAAACAATTCGTAAATGGCGCTCGTGTTCCTCTCGATTTTCAGATGCGACGAGAATGTCATCGATGTATGAAAACGCGAAGTCGATTCCACGGAGAACATCATGCATGTGTCGCTGAAAAGTTTGCGCAGCGTTTCGCAAACCGAACGTCATGAAAGGAAACTCGTACAAACCAAACGGAGTGGTTATCGCTGTCTTGGCAATATCACCTGGTTCAACCGGAATTTGGTGATACGCCCGCTGGAGATCGATCGTTGAGAAAATTGTCTTGGCAAACAAAATGCTTGTGACGGCATGTAGAAATGGTATTGGGTACCTATCGGGTACGGTTTTCGCATTTAGAGCACGGTAGTCACCGCACGCCCTCCACTCTTTGTTGGCCTTGCGCACCATATGCAAAGGGCTGGCCCAATTACTTTTAGAGGGCCGACAAATCCCCTGCTCGATGAGGTAACTGAACTCGTTTTTCGCTGCTTCCAATTTTTCACCAGTTAATCTACGTGGACGTGCAAATACTGGAGCGCCTTTCGTTGTAATGTAATGCGTGACGTCAGAGTTGACAGGAGAACGATTAGTATTTAGCACTGTCAGATCTTTATAGTCGCGAAGTATACAAGAAAAACTATCAGTTACATTATATGTTAAAACGCACACAGTACCTGTTCGCGTAAGGCCATTCGACTCCAAAAGAGTTTTTTTATCGATGAGTTTTCCACCCTTTATATCCACAAGCAGATCGTAGTGTTTCAAAAAATCCCAGCCTATTATCGGTGACGTCACGTCGGCAACAATAAAACTCCACTCGAATTTGCTCCTGAGTCCAAGTGACAGTTGTAATTTGCGCTCTCCATATGTGTTTATGGGAGAACCGTTTGCAGCAAATAATTTTATTTTTATCGAATTCGAGCGATTGCATTTGTCGGAGCTTCGGTGTGGTATCACAGAAACGTCGGCTCCTGTATCCACCAAAAATCTTGATTTAGTGTTATTGTCGTGAATGAGAAGACGAGCTACCCTGCACTGCAGAGAGTCGTCATTGCCGCCCGCCAAAGCGCCCGCCAAAGTGCGTCGAAGAGTATGAACATGGCTCTCTACACTTTTGTGCGTTTTTGCCATGGACCCTGTGATACCAGCAGACTTCGCTTGATGACGTTGGCGTTCGTCGATGTTTGCTTCCACGTCGGTTCGATGAGTTGAATCGTGTTGCGTTCCGGCTCTGCCGACATCATTTCGCAGTAGCTCTTCAAACCGTTTCTCCATGCGCTCGATTTTCAATTTGATTTCAGCTATTCCACAATCGGAAGAAGAACTGGGCGATGGAGAAACAGACGACACCTGACGATAATCACCGACTTCCAAAATTTTGTCAGCGAGTTGCGCCAAACCAGACAAGTCAGCGTTCGATGCCTGAAGTATGGCTCTAGCATGTGAGGGCAGGCGCTGTAGCCAAAGTGACTTTAAAAAATCGTTGCTCACTTTATTTTTCGCCAAAGAGCTGAGCTCATTGAGAAGCTGCGTCGGTTTCCTGTCCCCTAAATCCATGTCAGACAATAATTTCTGGAATATCTTCTGCTCGCTTTCGCAGAAACGTTCGATTATGCATCGTTTTAAATTGTCGTATTTTCCCGAATCAGGCGGATTTAAAATGGCGTCGGAAATTTGTGCTAGAACATTCGATTCTATTGCTGCGACGACTGTGTAAAATTTCGATGAGTCTCCAGTGATTCTTGCGGTTGCAAATTGAGCCTCCACCTGAGCAAACCAAATTTCGGGGCGCTCTGACCAGAAAGGTGGAACTTTCACATTTACTCGGTTCACGACCAGATCGTCTTCTGTTCCTCGTGTCGATATAGCTGGACCGCCACCTGGAGCACCACTTGTTGCGTTGTCGGCTTCTGCATTCTGCCCGTCGTTGACAGAACTGCTCTGCTTTTCGTCTACCATTTTACAAATTAAAATATTCGATTGCCGATTTATATTTTAAATTTCGCGACAATATTTATATTTTTCGACGATAGTAATAATTCGCGTATCACGTCTGTGTCACCACTAGTAGCGCTATTGCTTTTGAAAGATGGCCTGATAACGAAATACGATTACGATTGCTTGTTTTGAATATGTGAATGTTGATTTTAGTACCATTAAATTTTTTGGATTATATTTTAACTCTAAGTTACAGTGAAAAAAAACGTGGGACTCCATAAAGCAAACCTATGGATCCTTAAAGATTTTTTGATACTAAACAAAATTTAAAGAATTTGCCAAAGTTCTTTTAATATTACATACCCCAAAAAGCAGACATATTGCTTCTTAACGGATTTTGGATGAATTTTGGCAAAAATGGTGTATACACACAGAGAAAAAACTCCTTAAAATTTTTATAGATTTTAACGCTGAACAAGATGGCGTTCTATCACCTCAGGTTTCTAAGAAATTCAGGATCAAGAAAATGTTTAAATTGACAAAATTTAGTAATTTATCAAAGGTAAAAAAATTTAAAAAAAAAAATGCTTTCGTCATTGTTTAGTGCTAACATATATCTTTAAGGGTGTATTCCGTTCTGCGTGAGACATCTGTAGGGAAAATACGGAACTAAATAAAGGTTTTTGTATTTGGTTTTTCACCTTAATTTGTTCTTTGTCACTTGGAAATATTTACAAAAAAATTGTATATAAAAAAAAGTGCATTTTGATAAAATTTTTGGGAAATTCCGTATCGCACAACAATTTGAAAATGAAAACATTGTAATGAATACTCGAAAAATATACCAATACTGAATGCACGATCCACTTTCGAAAAAACTAAGTAATTCGCAAAAAAAATATTCGCGGTCCCATTACCAAAAAAAACGTGTTCCGGCGCTTTTCCATGCACTTTCATTTTACCTTCGCTCTTAACAAACCTTACTTTTTATGGTTACAATGGTTTTTTCGCCAATTATTGCAATAAAACATGGCGGCCTGCACTGTAAATAACTCATTTCTCAAGTAGGCAAATATCAAAAAATCAAAATATTCAACACAAAATTTGTGGCGCCGCCTAGAGTTTTAAATATGAAAACTTTGCTTTTGGTTTGTGTATTTGGTTTAGTTTCAATTGTTTTCAACCAAAATTCAGTATTTTAGTCTCTTTTTAAAAGTGGAAAAAATCCATGAAGAGGCGAATATAATAATGATCTTAAGATTGAAAATTATTAATAATATGTTAGATTTAAGGACTGTATACCAGAATTATAATTTAACGGCAAAATGTATCAATTATGTACCTCCAAAGTTAGCACAAAAAATGCATCTACATAACTGCATTTTTTGACCAAACCACTGAACAAATTGGAACCGAACCCTCTTAAGTGCACATGGGAAAGATGATAGAATTTTTGAGACCGACATCAAGATTAAGAAATGCTGCAGAAAGCCGCATGAGCGTTCAAAAGTATTGCAAAAAATCATATTTTCCAATATTTGAGGTCAGTTTTCTCAGAAACCATATAAGTTGTAAACTTTAGACCCTCTTAAGTGCACGTGGGACCTTGTGATCTTTCAAAAGAGCCATCAATGACGTTGTTACCACACCTGTGAGTAGCGCTATTGCTTTTGAAAGATGGCCTGATAACGAAATACGATTACGATTGCTTGTTTTGAATATGTGAATGTTGATTTTAGTACCATTAAATTTTTTGGATTATATTTTAACTCTAAGTTAGAGTGAAAAATAACGTGGGACTCCATAAAGTAAACCTATGGATCCTTAAAGATTTTTTGATACTAAACAAAATTAAAAGGATTTGCCAAAGTTCTTTTAATATTACATACCCCAAAAAGCAGACATATTGCTTCTTAACGGATTTTGGATGAATTTTGGCAAAAATGGTGTATACACACAGAGAAAAAACCGCGGTCAAAACAAATACTTCAAGCTCTTGAAAAATTGTAGCGAAAAAGCAATTCCCCCAACAATGATATCTTTAGCCGCGTTTTTTTAACCCCGAGATCTAGATCTGGATCAAATTTTATACACAAAACAAAAACAACGATTGATCCAGATAGAGAGCTGGATCAAAAAATTGGATTTAATTTCAGCCGTTTGCTATTGTTTACCACTTTACAATAGATGGCGGCACTTCTTTCTAATAGCACTCTGGTGTTACCATTCTACTACGAATGGCAATTTGAAGAAGAAGAAGATTGTATTAGAAAAGTATTCGACGAGTACTTTTTAGTTCATAAAGTACATCACTAATATAAATAAAAGGAAAGTCAACAAATTTCGAAATGGAACAGAAAACTTCGTAAGTATTTCTTAATTTGAAAGCTATGTGAACTATTTTTTATCTAATATTTTATTAATAGGCGCAGGAAATGGTCTCGAGACGAGACTCTGGCATTTTTGGATGCATACGGCAGCCGCAAAAGTGAATTCCTCCACCCCAGGAAAAAGAAGTATGCGATGGGAAATGTTCTGGAGGGTTTAATAAGTCGTGGCGCCCTGGTAAGGATTTTATTTCCAAATACATATTTGTTCACCCGTTTCTATTAAAAACCATTTTCTTTCCAAGACCCAACCAACATCTGTGGAGGCACTAAACATCAAATTAAAGAATTTGATTCGTTATTATAAGCAAGCAAAAGACAACGAAGGGCAAACAGGTGCAGCTCGGACTACAATTCCTTTTGAGGCTGAGCTGGAGGAATTGTTTGGTGATAGACCTATGTTAGCAAATATTCAATGCTTGGGATTGTCAGGCGAGCCAGTCCAAGCCTTGCCAGCTCACCAGGTGTCATCGGAGCTAGATGAAGAGGCACGAGAACAAGAGGTGCGTGGAAGTGAAGACGACGGTGAGGTTACACCAAAATGGAAAAATTGATTTTGTTAAAAGAATACACGAAGAAAAAAATAGAATTAAAAGAAAAAGCAGATGAAGAAAAAAAAGAACGCAATCGTATAAAAATGGAAATGTTAAACAAAATTGTCAATGCAATAAAAGATAAAAATTATTCATGTTTAAATATTTACTTTGATACATAGGAGGTTTCCACATACAAAGTAGAGTAGATAAATTTAAAGTACATTTTTAGCAATTAGTTCTTGTAGCAATTGGTCTCGTCTGTTGGTTTGTAAGTCTGGTGTACTTTCATAGTCAGGTTCGTTTGTAACGGATTCGTCAAATGGAATAGCACCGTTGTTATCAATGCAAATGTTGTGTAAAATGCACCCTGCCATAACAAGATTTACAATCCTATTTAAATTTTGCTGCTCCAGGAAAAATTTAAGCCTTCGGAACCTGACTTTTAATAATCCAAATGCATGCTCAACTGGAATTCGTGTGACAGAATGTAAATAGTTGAATTTCTTTTCAATTTGTGTTAGATTCCCATTATCTTTAAATGGACTAACCAGCCAATTGTAACACGGATATGCCGAATCACCGGATATGCCGAAACACGGACGATGAAGTATCCATTGCGAAAACTGTTGTTGTTGGTGAACATTTTTTGATATATCGGTGATCGACGTAAAGCTCTACTATCATGTTGAGATCCTGGTTCACCACAATAAACATCTAAAAACTTCTTGTCAGCTCCCACAATAGCTTGCAACTTTAAGCTATAGTTACGCTTTCGGGTGAAATAGTCTGCTTTATTAGAGACAGGAGCTTGTATGTGAATGTCGGAACAGTCGATAGCACCAATTACTCTAGGGATACCGGCTCGACTCTCGAATGCTTGGGCCAAATTTTCCAAATTTGATGGCCACTTTATATGGTTGTGACCAATTGAAGCAATCATCCAATCAGTTACCCGTGAAACAATTGTCCAAGCTGAAAATTTTGAAACACCAAACAGATTTGCAATTGTGCGAAAAGGCTCCGTATTCGCCATATACCATAGGAAAAGGCACACCTCCTTTTCTGCAGCAATTCTTGGACATCCTCCATTATTTAAAAATTTCTTTTTGTATTGGTCAGATTGGACATATGCATCTATTAAGAATTTGAAACATTTCAAATCCAATAAACCAGATTAAGCTATTAATTATTACGTATTAAGACATAGGCCGTAGACCGGTTGACTCTGAAATTTTCTTTGAATCGCTGTAACTTGCAACAGTTTCCATAAATGTGTTTATTTTTACATGTTTTTCCATTTGTTCTTCACTATCGCTCTCACTAAACAAAGAGGAACTAGACTCGGATGTTTCCGTAGATGAATTTAATATAAATTCAATTGTATTAAATCTTTCCTCGTTCATATTTTTAAATGTAGTTATTTCAACAGAAAAATGAAAAAAAGAATGAAATCCGTCAATAAATTTTGACATTTTGTATAGCGCCATCTATTGTTAAGGTTCAATTGATCCGGGACGTTTTTTTCAGAATTGATTTGATCTGATCGGATCAAGTATGAAAAAAACGCGGCTATTGTATTAAGATTAATTACTTTAATGCAAATACTTTTTCCAAATACTGCGCTCTTCACACAAAAGTTGAGAAACTTTTAAACTGAAAACTAGAGTAAAATTTTGAACTCAAAGTTAAAATTGTTGCCATAAGAATATTATTCTTGAAAATCTAAATTGAGAGAATTTGAGAACTTAGCGTTACGTCAAGTGCGAAAAACTGTCATCAAAACTGTTTTCGTTGTTGATTATTCATTCATATCATGAGTCGAAGAGACGTGACCCTGCATCTGTGACTTCACTTTCGTGACTGAACATTATTCGTTCGACATCCCTACGGGAAATTTGGAGTCAATTACCCAAAAAAGACCGGTTCTGGGACCGGTGAAAAGAGGACTTGTACAGAGTCATGCACAATAGTCTGCAAACGGTGGCAGTTCGACCCGAGCTCAACTGTTTCTGTCGATTTTTTTCGGTTTTAAAAACGAATTCCAGTTATATCACTGCATTTTTTTTGGCCGTTTGTGATTTTCATTCAGTAGCTGCTGATCGCTCTTAGAATTCGGTCATTAAATATTGTAAAAAGTTGTGTACTTGTGATACAAAAATATAAAAACTGAATATTTGCTTAAATTCATGTATTAAGTACATACATTGAAAAGCAAAGATTTCTGTTTTGGCATTTGAGTATTAAAATCAGTGTGGTCAAAGAGAGAAGTGGATAGCAGGGTATATAAATATATTTTGTTGAGAATCGTTTTTATATTTGCTTTTTTACTATTTTACATTTTTCCACGTTTTTATTTTTTCACATTTTCTTATTACTTTTTTAAATTTTTACCAGTTTTTTCCTTTTTATTAGAGCTAGATTTAAAATTATTTATTTTGTAATTTTTACCTAAAAATTTAATTTTTTTCTTTTACAATTTACAATTTACAGTTTTAAATTTTTACAATTTCATATTTTTGTACACATTTTTATTTTAAGATAGTACAATCGAAATCAATAGTCGTGTTTTGGTTGCAAATTCCAAACAAATAAAAAAATAAGCCAAGTTTCGACAAGATTGCGATTGCAACCAAAACGCAACCAATTAATGCATTCAAATAAGATGAAATTATGGCAATTTACCCCCAGTGCAGTCTCTCAGGAAAGTCCTGCGACAGTCGCCAAGTGTGTATATGGTGACAATTACCCTTTAATAAGTTCCCTTAGGGTAGTCCTGGGACAGTCTCCAAGTGCCTGTATGGTGGCAAATTACCCCCTCCTATGACAACGCAACGTTAAAGTGACCGGTTGCTTTCATATAAAGGTGACATTTTCGGGACCGATCCCTGTCCAAAAGGGATCTGTCACGTGACTGTCCCGGACCGGTTCTTTTTCCCGTAGGGATGCGACGCTCGATCATGCACCAATACATGTATTGCGTCACAGAAGCAGGGTCACGTCTCTTCTATGATGTGTTCTATTTTTAGATTCAACAGAACTCAGATTTTACAGACTGTACAGAGTATAAAACATTTAGACGCTCGTTTAATAATGTTAGCGATAGCTCAAACTGCTAAGGGCTTAGAGCGCACTGCTGCAACTTCAGAGGTCCAGGTTCGAATTCCGGAATAAGTAAGTTGTGAAGTTTTAATAAAATAAAAAGTTATTAAAAATGGTTATAAACAAAAAGAGTAAGAAAATATAAAATACATAAATAAATAAAATGTAATAATAAAAAAAAAAAAAAAAATATAAATTTTTTTTGCTTTTTATTGATTATTAAATTAACAATTTCACGATTTGCACCAAATAGAAAAACTGTTGAATCAAGAGCGGAAAAATTTGAAAAGACAACAACTTTTATGTTTTTGATACTACAATGTTGAGTTGTTGGGCATGAAATGACCAACAGAAGTTGTTGAGATTAAGTATAAAATTGTTGGCACTACGACTTTTTTTTCTGTGTGTAGGTTTGAAAAACCTCCATGGTTGCTAAATTTTCTTCCCAATTCTTGTGTGCAATGATTGATTTAAAAAAAATAGAAATTGTTCACCTTTTACATATTTTTGACATTCGGCAATTTTAGGTTGAAGCCGAAGCCGAATAATAGGTCGGACACTATTAATCTGGTGTGCTCAAGGCGGAAACGTATGTAAACAATAGTATGCCGCTTACTTATGTTCACTGGGTAGCAAGGAGGGATTTGTGTGGGGTTAAGGGATTTGTAGGAGTGCGTGTCCAAATTCGGTTTTTGGTGACACAGTAGTCTTTATTTACAGCATTCTTCAAGTCCTTTTTATTACACGAATTTTGTATAATTAGAGGAGACTTGACAGCAAGTTTTGCGGCTGTATTTGCTATAGTGTTTCCTTGCATTCCAACGTGGCTGGGGATCCAAATTAGTTTCATCTTCTTCTGACTTTTTATTAGAATATCCCGGATTTGTGATATGGTGGGATCGTTGTTGTTCCAGTCGTTCAGTGACTGCGTTTAGATTCGGTTGACTTAGCAATGTCCTCTCTGAAAAACGTGTGTACCAAGTGCTTCATAACTCTCACTAAGCATTCTGCCATGCTAAATTGCACAATACTTGCGCCAAAATTGATGATAAAAACATTACTGAAATGATAAATAAAAATGCTAACATCGTTTACAATTGTGATGGTTGTCTCAGTGCCTCCAGTGATTTGGTGTCCGCGATTTCAATTTTGTCTATTGAAATTAGAGAACTAAAGAGCCAATTCGCAGAGAATGTAGCTAAGAAAGAAATGCTGAAGAAAAAAAAACATGTTGTATTCGATGCTTCTGATGTTGTTATTGGGCAGGTATCGCCGGCCTCGTACGCCGATGCACTTTCCCGATAGCTGCTTTCGTTTAATTTTCTGCTGATACTGTTGATGTTCTTACCGCCTCCACCTCTTCGCCTGGTTCAAACCCCGGTTTTGCTCCTGCTTTGCCCACCTTGATCGCTGACTGTTATTCTGTGAATTCTGCTGCGCTCTCTTCGCACTCATCAATTGCTCCAGTCTCAACTTCGTCTGCTCCCGCTGCAACCTTTTTTTGGCCCTGCAACGTCTAACTATTGCGTCAATGTAAATAGACGAAAGAAAAGAAATCACAAAGCAGTCTGTTGTTGTTGGGGTCGACAATAACAATGAGTTAGATGTTGTGGAGAATGAGAGTAAGAAATGGCTAAATCTATCCTCCTTCAAGAATACTGTCACCGAGGAGAATATAATTGCATATATTGAAAATCACGCTGAAATTGGTTCTAAACATATTGCTTGTTATAAGCTCGTCAAGCATGATGCTGCTCTGGATAAGTTGAAATTCATAAATTTTAAAGTTGGTGTTTCGTACTCATTTTATGATGAGTTGCTAAAACCTGAGTTGTGGCCGGCAAATGTTAAGGTTCGACCTTTTAAGTTTTTTCCGAAACAGAGAGAATTTCGGTCGAAGTCGTAAATTACTGTTTTAATTTCTCTAAAGTTCTTTTACATTTTTCTGGATTCTTTGTTATTTTTATAATTTTGTATTATTAATTGTATCTACATAATTTTTTTGTATTGCTAGTCTGTAAGGATTTTTTGTTTCCATAGTCTGAAATAAACTAAACTAAACTAAACACTTTTGATTGTTGTAAGAGTGGAAAGTGAATCGGTACATATCAAGTGCTTCTGATTGGATTTATCTGCTAGTAGAGTTGCTTCTAGAACTGCAGTAGCCTCGGTCGTGAAAATAGTCGAGTACCAAGGCAGCAGGGCCATTTTCTGAATATTTTTATTTTTGACTACACTGTATCCTGTTAGATCATCACATTTTGACCCATCCGTAAATATGGTATACCAATTTGGATGTTTTTCGCATATTTCGAGGAATCGCTGTGTATAAACTTCCTTCGGTGTATCACCTTTTTTGAAAGATGTTAGGCTGAGGTCGATTGAGGATGACGGTAAGTTCCATGTATGTGCCCTTTGACTTTGTTGTTTTATTGGTATGAGAAGTATTCTCATGTCGGAGGCAGTACTTATAACTCGCTGTATTGTAGAAGCGTATCGGGTTTTACGTTTTCGTTTAAGCTTGTTTTTGAAGAGCTTATGAAGTTCACATAAATCGGAGAAGATTAGCTTGGAAACCAATAGTCCTGTCATAACTGTCCGTCTGTCATTTAATTGGGATGTGCGGAAGGCTCCCAGTGACAATCGCACAGCAGTGTGGTAGATCGATGATAACTTGCTCATATTTCTTTTAGACGTGTTTCCATATATCGCAAAAGCGTAATCAATTTTAGATAGTATTGTAGCTCTGGTAATATTGATTAGAGAGTTTGTGTGTGGTTTTAGTTTTAGATTACTTAGATCCCTACACTGAGAGGAAAATGTTTTAAAATTGAACGATTTGGTTTTTAAAATAAAGCTTTGTACAGATTTGTTCAATTTCAAAACACGTGCGCTAAAAACCAATTTTAAAACGTAGTTTTTCAATTTTAAAACAATGTACTAAAATCTAATTTTAAAACAAACTCGTTCAATTTGAAAATATATTTTTTTTAAATTGAAAACAAAAATTTTAAAGTTGAATGAAATTGTTTTCAAATTTGATAAATTTGCTTTCAAATTGGTTTTTAGCACAAAGTTTTAAAATTGAATGACTGCGTTTTAAAATATGTTTTGAGCGCACGTGTTTTAAAATTAAACAAATTTGTTTTAAGCTCTACTTTAAAAACCAATGCACTAAATTTTTCTTTCAGTGTATATATATTATAAAATCATTTGTGTGTCTGTTTGTCTGTTTGTCCATCAATGACGGCTAAACGACTGAACCGATTATCTTGAAATTTGGAGGATAGATTATATAGGTATCGACATGTAACATAGGCTATATGAAGTTGAGATTGGACAAAGGGGCGTGGCACCTCCCATACAACACATAACTTAAATACCAGCTAATTAAGCAACGATTGAATATATTCTAATGAAATTTGGCATGGAGTTGTGCAGTATGTTTTCCCAGCTATGCGTCAAATATGGGAATAATTGGACAAGGGGCGTGGCACCGCCCATACAATTTTCTACCCCATATCACGGTTAAACGGTTTTACTGATTTTATTGAAATTTTAAGGTAAAATTGTGCAATTAATAGAATTTGCAATTACTTTTTTTACATAAGAGGTTGGATTTGGACAACGGGTCGTGGCACCTCCAATACAACAAAAAATATAATTAAAGTGTAACATAGTAACCATCAAATATTGAGTGGTCCATGCCACCAACTGCGTCCTTGTACATTTTTTGAGTGAACCATTCCGGGTGGGATTACAGCAGCCACCTAGTGAGTCCTTGGACATTTTTTGGGTGAATCATACCGGATGGGATTACAGCTGCCACCAAGTACTTCCTTGGTCATTTTTTGGGTGAATCATTCCGGGTGGGATTACAACTGCCACCAAGTGCGTGCTTGGACATTTTTTGGATGAATTATAACGGGTGGGATTACAGCTGCCACCAAGGGCGCCCTTGGCCATTTTTTGGGTAAATCATGACTGGTAGGATTACAACTGGCACCAAGTTTCACGGGGGGAATAACCCATCAACTACAGCGTCCATTGATGTTGGCGCAAATTCCTATATATATTTATATTAAAATTGTATACAACCCGTGCAACGCCGGGTATGTAACAGCTAATTTACAAATATAATCTATATGAGTTGACCACAAACAATTTTTAGAAAAAATTAGACCTAGGATTTTAAGTTCTGATACATTTTCAACATTTACTGAGTTGAGCACTATTTCAACGTTTTCACAACTTCGTTTACGGCATATATGCAAGTGTTTGCATTTCTTTGCCGAAATTTTCGCACCACTGTATTTGGTATATAGTTGGCTTAGTTTGTTGAGAAAAGTTTGTTTATCTTTAAATTTATTAAAAACTAGCTATAACCCACAGCTTCGCTCGCAATAATGTTGTAATTTCATGTTAACGTAGAAATGTTATATGTATTATTTAAGCAACTGAAATAAAAATAGATTTTGCAAGTCATCCCTCTGCCCATTCACCTCCCAGCACCAAATCCAAAATTTCACCGAAATCCCTTAAATAGGACCCGAGTTACAGAGCTTTAAAAATTTTAGGGCGTGGCAGTGGGCGGATCTTAAATTTCAATAGTCATCCCTCTGCCCATTCACCTATCAGCACTGAATCCAAAATTTCACCGAAATCCCTTGAATAGGACCCGAGTTACAGAGCTTTAAAAATTTTAGGGCGTGGGAGTGGGCGGATCTTAAATTTCAATAGTCAACCCTCTGCCCATTCACCACCCAGCACGAAATCCAAAATTTAAGCAAAATCCCTTGAATAGGACCCGAGTTACAGAGCTTCCAAAATTTTAAGGCGTGGCAGTGGGCGGACTGGAAATTTTCATAATCAACATGTTACCAATTCATTACCCAAAACACATATAAAATTTCAGCGAAATCGGTAAACCCTGCATAAATTATAGCATTTTAGAATAATATTTGCCACGCCCATTTCGAACGCCCAAATTTAATGAAATTGCATATAGCCTATGATGAGATCAATGAAATTACCTACAATTTGGTATGTGTTTCATTAAAATCGGTCATGTATTTCTTGAGTTATAAGGGAACAAACATACATACAAACCTACATACAAACCTACAAACTCACAAAGAATTTTATATAAGTAAGAGATTTATAAGTCGTCTGCATAATTTACATGATTAAAATATTTAATTTCATTTATAAGAAAACTAAGTTTGTTATACGCAATCAAGAAAAGTACGACGGATAGTCGGGAACCTTGAGGTATCCCATTATCAAGTGGCCAGTGGTAGCAAAAGTTAGCTCTCACGCGAAATTTTCGGTTGAAAAATAAATTTTTGATATAATTTATTATTTTTGGGCCTATTTTACACAATATAGTGGAGACTAATGTCAATCCCGGGATCCCGGGATCCCGCTTCTTTGTTAGTCCCGGAAATCCCGGGATTCGCACTGACTAGTCCCGGGATTTTCGGGACAAGTTTTATGAGTAATTTTTTCAAAAATATGCAATACGCATTGCAGAAACTTGTATCAATGCGTGAAGGCAATTTAGGCATATTTTCATTACGTCAACAAATTTAAGCAAAAAATAGTTCCAAACTGTTTGCAAATTAGTAGCCTAAGCACTCAAATCCATTTTGTAGACAAAGCACTCAAATCCATTTTGTTTAAATGGAAATCGGATCAAAAGATACATCGAACGATGCGTTTTATCAGCTGATGATTTTAATCTGTAGCTGAAACGAATTTCCAACTATGTTTACCCGCGATCGGTTACACAGCGTAATCCGGATTACGGCTGTTCGGTCACCAAATCCGTGCGTCATGCGGATGTGCCCCTCGGTCGGTTGGGCGGGTTAGTGGGACCGTTGGGATTCGTCGTTAAAAAAAAAAAAAAACATCGTTCGGGACATGAAATACAAATTCCAATTCCGTATATTATTTAAAATGTTCGACAAAATGTTCAGGTCAAGAGTTGTTCGAGAAATGTGGATCAAACGACACATTTTTAAAATGATCTTATTCTGACCAAAAACCCAAGATACCAAAGACCAAATCTATTCCAATTAATATTTTATTCTACATATTTTAAAGTTATTCAAACTTTGTTCTAATATTCCAAATCATAGGTGTGATAAATTCAATTTAAAAAAAATCCAATAAAAACCTTGAATATTGTTAGATTATTTGCGCAATTTCCAAAATATTATAGTATATGTATATTAAATTCGATTTAATATACTGAATTTTGGTTGAATTGAAAAAAATCCAAATCCCGACTAATCCCGGGATCCCGGGATTGCACTTTTCAATCCCGAAAATCCCGGGATTGGCAAAGGTCTCGAAAATTGACATCCCTAGTGGAGACCCACCCTGTCGAATGCTTTTTCTGAGTCAATGGAAAGAATAGAGATGTGCTGTTTAGTAGATAGTGAGTTTGAAATGTGTTAATCTAATACTAGCAAAGCATCGAGTGTGCCTTTACCTGTTTTGTAGGCGGTTTGCTTGATTGATAAGAGATTATCTTGCGAAAGTAGCCAAAAAAGTCTGCGGGCAATAATTTTTTCAAGAAGTTTGCTCAAACAAAGTAATAGGAAAATGGGCCTATAACCACACAAAAAAGAAATGGTCGGTGAAATTAACCGAAAAAAGTAGTTGACGTACAGAATTTCAAAATGTATGAAAATTGTAAATTTTTTTACCGGGCTCGTATGTAGATTTAACCGACAAAAAATTGTAAAAAATAACCGAAAATAATTTTTGTTTTACAGAAATTGTATGTTCTTTTACCGCGATTGGTGGTTAAATTTTAATTTTCACCAACTTGTGCATTTTACCATTGGCGCATCTTCAGTTGAATCGTTGGTATTCAAAGAAAGAAGAATTCCCAATCGTATTGTGAATGTTGTGCCTTATAGAGGCAGCTTCGGTTTTTTCGGTTTCGGTTTTTGGTGACACAGTAGTCTTTATTTACAGCATTCTTCAAGTCCTTTTTATTACACGAATTTTGTATAATTAGAGGAGACTTGACAGCAAGTTTTGCGGCTGTATTTGCTATAGTGTTTCCTTGCATTCCAACGTGGCTGGGGATCCAAATTAGTTTCATCTTCTTCTGACTTTTTATTAGAATATCCCGGATTTGTGATATGGTGGGATCGTTGTTGTTCCAGTCGTTCAGTGACTGCGTTTAGATTCGGTTGACTTAGCAATGTCCTCTCTGAAAAACGTGTGTACCAAGTGCTTCATAACTCTCACTAAGCATTCTGCCATGCTAAATTGCACAATACTTGCGCCAAAATTGATGATAAAAACATTACTGAAATGATAAATAAAAATGCTAACATCGTTTACAATTGTGATGGTTGTCTCAGTGCCTCCAGTGATTTGGTGTCCGCGATTTCAATTTTGTCTATTGAAATTAGAGAACTAAAGAGCCAATTCGCAGAGAATGTAGCTAAGAAAGAAATGCTGAAGAAAAAAAAACATGTTGTATTCGATGCTTCTGATGTTGTTATTGGGCAGGTATCGCCGGCCTCGTACGCCGATGCACTTTCCCGATAGCTGCTTTCGTTTAATTTTCTGCTGATACTGTTGATGTTCTTACCGCCTCCACCTCTTCGCCTGGTTCAAACCCCGGTTTTGCTCCTGCTTTGCCCACCTTGATCGCTGACTGTTATTCTGTGAATTCTGCTGCGCTCTCTTCGCACTCATCAATTGCTCCAGTCTCAACTTCGTCTGCTCCCGCTGCAACCTTTTTTTGGCCCTGCAACGTCTAACTATTGCGTCAATGTAAATAGACGAAAGAAAAGAAATCACAAAGCAGTCTGTTGTTGTTGGGGTCGACAATAACAATGAGTTAGATGTTGTGGAGAATGAGAGTAAGAAATGGCTAAATCTATCCTCCTTCAAGAATACTGTCACCGAGGAGAATATAATTGCATATATTGAAAATCACGCTGAAATTGGTTCTAAACATATTGCTTGTTATAAGCTCGTCAAGCATGATGCTGCTCTGGATAAGTTGAAATTCATAAATTTTAAAGTTGGTGTTTCGTACTCATTTTATGATGAGTTGCTAAAACCTGAGTTGTGGCCGGCAAATGTTAAGGTTCGACCTTTTAAGTTTTTTCCGAAACAGAGAGAATTTCGGTCGAAGTCGTAAATTACTGTTTTAATTTCTCTAAAGTTCTTTTACATTTTTCTGGATTCTTTGTTATTTTTATAATTTTGTATTATTAATTGTATCTACATAATTTTTTTGTATTGCTAGTCTGTAAGGATTTTTTGTTTCCATAGTCTGAAATAAACTAAACTAAACTAAACACTTTTGATTGTTGTAAGAGTGGAAAGTGAATCGGTACATATCAAGTGCTTCTGATTGGATTTATCTGCTAGTAGAGTTGCTTCTAGAACTGCAGTAGCCTCGGTCGTGAAAATAGTCGAGTACCAAGGCAGCAGGGCCATTTTCTGAATATTTTTATTTTTGACTACACTGTATCCTGTTAGATCATCACATTTTGACCCATCCGTAAATATGGTATACCAATTTGGATGTTTTTCGCATATTTCGAGGAATCGCTGTGTATAAACTTCCTTCGGTGTATCACCTTTTTTGAAAGATGTTAGGCTGAGGTCGATTGAGGATGACGGTAAGTTCCATGTATGTGCCCTTTGACTTTGTTGTTTTATTGGTATGAGAAGTATTCTCATGTCGGAGGCAGTACTTATAACTCGCTGTATTGTAGAAGCGTATCGGGTTTTACGTTTTCGTTTAAGCTTGTTTTTGAAGAGCTTATGAAGTTCACATAAATCGGAGAAGATTAGCTTGGAAACCAATAGTCCTGTCATAACTGTCCGTCTGTCATTTAATTGGGATGTGCGGAAGGCTCCCAGTGACAATCGCACAGCAGTGTGGTAGATCGATGATAACTTGCTCATATTTCTTTTAGACGTGTTTCCATATATCGCAAAAGCGTAATCAATTTTAGATAGTATTGTAGCTCTGGTAATATTGATTAGAGAGTTTGTGTGTGGTTTTAGTTTTAGATTACTTAGATCCCTACACTGAGAGGAAAATGTTTTAAAATTGAACGATTTGGTTTTTAAAATAAAGCTTTGTACAGATTTGTTCAATTTCAAAACACGTGCGCTAAAAACCAATTTTAAAACGTAGTTTTTCAATTTTAAAACAATGTACTAAAATCTAATTTTAAAACAAACTCGTTCAATTTGAAAATATATTTTTTTTAAATTGAAAACAAAAATTTTAAAGTTGAATGAAATTGTTTTCAAATTTGATAAATTTGCTTTCAAATTGGTTTTTAGCACAAAGTTTTAAAATTGAATGACTGCGTTTTAAAATATGTTTTGAGCGCACGTGTTTTAAAATTAAACAAATTTGTTTTAAGCTCTACTTTAAAAACCAATGCACTAAATTTTTCTTTCAGTGTATATATATTATAAAATCATTTGTGTGTCTGTTTGTCTGTTTGTCCATCAATGACGGCTAAACGACTGAACCGATTATCTTGAAATTTGGAGGATAGATTATATAGGTATCGACATGTAACATAGGCTATATGAAGTTGAGATTGGACAAAGGGGCGTGGCACCTCCCATACAACACATAACTTAAATACCAGCTAATTAAGCAACGATTGAATATATTCTAATGAAATTTGGCATGGAGTTGTGCAGTATGTTTTCCCAGCTATGCGTCAAATATGGGAATAATTGGACAAGGGGCGTGGCACCGCCCATACAATTTTCTACCCCATATCACGGTTAAACGGTTTTACTGATTTTATTGAAATTTTAAGGTAAAATTGTGCAATTAATAGAATTTGCAATTACTTTTTTTACATAAGAGGTTGGATTTGGACAACGGGTCGTGGCACCTCCAATACAACAAAAAATATAATTAAAGTGTAACATAGTAACCATCAAATATTGAGTGGTCCATGCCACCAACTGCGTCCTTGTACATTTTTTGAGTGAACCATTCCGGGTGGGATTACAGCAGCCACCTAGTGAGTCCTTGGACATTTTTTGGGTGAATCATACCGGATGGGATTACAGCTGCCACCAAGTACTTCCTTGGTCATTTTTTGGGTGAATCATTCCGGGTGGGATTACAACTGCCACCAAGTGCGTGCTTGGACATTTTTTGGATGAATTATAACGGGTGGGATTACAGCTGCCACCAAGGGCGCCCTTGGCCATTTTTTGGGTAAATCATGACTGGTAGGATTACAACTGGCACCAAGTTTCACGGGGGGAATAACCCATCAACTACAGCGTCCATTGATGTTGGCGCAAATTCCTATATATATTTATATTAAAATTGTATACAACCCGTGCAACGCCGGGTATGTAACAGCTAATTTACAAATATAATCTATATGAGTTGACCACAAACAATTTTTAGAAAAAATTAGACCTAGGATTTTAAGTTCTGATACATTTTCAACATTTACTGAGTTGAGCACTATTTCAACGTTTTCACAACTTCGTTTACGGCATATATGCAAGTGTTTGCATTTCTTTGCCGAAATTTTCGCACCACTGTATTTGGTATATAGTTGGCTTAGTTTGTTGAGAAAAGTTTGTTTATCTTTAAATTTATTAAAAACTAGCTATAACCCACAGCTTCGCTCGCAATAATGTTGTAATTTCATGTTAACGTAGAAATGTTATATGTATTATTTAAGCAACTGAAATAAAAATAGATTTTGCAAGTCATCCCTCTGCCCATTCACCTCCCAGCACCAAATCCAAAATTTCACCGAAATCCCTTAAATAGGACCCGAGTTACAGAGCTTTAAAAATTTTAGGGCGTGGCAGTGGGCGGATCTTAAATTTCAATAGTCATCCCTCTGCCCATTCACCTATCAGCACTGAATCCA
Organism: Heteromyza rotundicornis; assembly: GCA_951394025.1. NCBI lineage: Eukaryota > Metazoa > Arthropoda > Insecta > Diptera > Heleomyzidae > Heteromyza > Heteromyza rotundicornis. The sequence goes on along the minus strand of OX596013.1, from coordinate 4,622,638 downwards.
AAATTTCACCGAAATCCCTTGAATAGGACCCGAGTTACAGAGCTTTAAAAATTTTAGGGCGTGGGAGTGGGCGGATCTTAAATTTCAATAGTCAACCCTCTGCCCATTCACCACCCAGCACGAAATCCAAAATTTAAGCAAAATCCCTTGAATAGGACCCGAGTTACAGAGCTTCCAAAATTTTAAGGCGTGGCAGTGGGCGGACTGGAAATTTTCATAATCAACATGTTACCAATTCATTACCCAAAACACATATAAAATTTCAGCGAAATCGGTAAACCCTGCATAAATTATAGCATTTTAGAATAATATTTGCCACGCCCATTTCGAACGCCCAAATTTAATGAAATTGCATATAGCCTATGATGAGATCAATGAAATTACCTACAATTTGGTATGTGTTTCATTAAAATCGGTCATGTATTTCTTGAGTTATAAGGGAACAAACATACATACAAACCTACATACAAACCTACAAACTCACAAAGAATTTTATATAAGTAAGAGATTTATAAGTCGTCTGCATAATTTACATGATTAAAATATTTAATTTCATTTATAAGAAAACTAAGTTTGTTATACGCAATCAAGAAAAGTACGACGGATAGTCGGGAACCTTGAGGTATCCCATTATCAAGTGGCCAGTGGTAGCAAAAGTTAGCTCTCACGCGAAATTTTCGGTTGAAAAATAAATTTTTGATATAATTTATTATTTTTGGGCCTATTTTACACAATATAGTGGAGACTAATGTCAATCCCGGGATCCCGGGATCCCGCTTCTTTGTTAGTCCCGGAAATCCCGGGATTCGCACTGACTAGTCCCGGGATTTTCGGGACAAGTTTTATGAGTAATTTTTTCAAAAATATGCAATACGCATTGCAGAAACTTGTATCAATGCGTGAAGGCAATTTAGGCATATTTTCATTACGTCAACAAATTTAAGCAAAAAATAGTTCCAAACTGTTTGCAAATTAGTAGCCTAAGCACTCAAATCCATTTTGTAGACAAAGCACTCAAATCCATTTTGTTTAAATGGAAATCGGATCAAAAGATACATCGAACGATGCGTTTTATCAGCTGATGATTTTAATCTGTAGCTGAAACGAATTTCCAACTATGTTTACCCGCGATCGGTTACACAGCGTAATCCGGATTACGGCTGTTCGGTCACCAAATCCGTGCGTCATGCGGATGTGCCCCTCGGTCGGTTGGGCGGGTTAGTGGGACCGTTGGGATTCGTCGTTAAAAAAAAAAAAAAACATCGTTCGGGACATGAAATACAAATTCCAATTCCGTATATTATTTAAAATGTTCGACAAAATGTTCAGGTCAAGAGTTGTTCGAGAAATGTGGATCAAACGACACATTTTTAAAATGATCTTATTCTGACCAAAAACCCAAGATACCAAAGACCAAATCTATTCCAATTAATATTTTATTCTACATATTTTAAAGTTATTCAAACTTTGTTCTAATATTCCAAATCATAGGTGTGATAAATTCAATTTAAAAAAAATCCAATAAAAACCTTGAATATTGTTAGATTATTTGCGCAATTTCCAAAATATTATAGTATATGTATATTAAATTCGATTTAATATACTGAATTTTGGTTGAATTGAAAAAAATCCAAATCCCGACTAATCCCGGGATCCCGGGATTGCACTTTTCAATCCCGAAAATCCCGGGATTGGCAAAGGTCTCGAAAATTGACATCCCTAGTGGAGACCCACCCTGTCGAATGCTTTTTCTGAGTCAATGGAAAGAATAGAGATGTGCTGTTTAGTAGATAGTGAGTTTGAAATGTGTTAATCTAATACTAGCAAAGCATCGAGTGTGCCTTTACCTGTTTTGTAGGCGGTTTGCTTGATTGATAAGAGATTATCTTGCGAAAGTAGCCAAAAAAGTCTGCGGGCAATAATTTTTTCAAGAAGTTTGCTCAAACAAAGTAATAGGAAAATGGGCCTATAACCACACAAAAAAGAAATGGTCGGTGAAATTAACCGAAAAAAGTAGTTGACGTACAGAATTTCAAAATGTATGAAAATTGTAAATTTTTTTACCGGGCTCGTATGTAGATTTAACCGACAAAAAATTGTAAAAAATAACCGAAAATAATTTTTGTTTTACAGAAATTGTATGTTCTTTTACCGCGATTGGTGGTTAAATTTTAATTTTCACCAACTTGTGCATTTTACCATTAGCGCATCTTCAGTTGAATCGTTGGTATTCAAAGAAAGAAGAATTCCCAATCGTATTGTGAATGTTGTGCCTTATAGAGGCAGCTTCGGTTTTTTCGGTTTCGGTTTTTGGTGACACAGTAGTCTTTATTTACAGCATTCTTCAAGTCCTTTTTATTACACGAATTTTGTATAATTAGAGGAGACTTGACAGCAAGTTTTGCGGCTGTATTTGCTATAGTGTTTCCTTGCATTCCAACGTGGCTGGGGATCCAAATTAGTTTCATCTTCTTCTGACTTTTTATTAGAATATCCCGGATTTGTGATATGGTGGGATCGTTGTTGTTCCAGTCGTTCAGTGACTGCGTTTAGATTCGGTTGACTTAGCAATGTCCTCTCTGAAAAACGTGTGTACCAAGTGCTTCATAACTCTCACTAAGCATTCTGCCATGCTAAATTGCACAATACTTGCGCCAAAATTGATGATAAAAACATTACTGAAATGATAAATAAAAATGCTAACATCGTTTACAATTGTGATGGTTGTCTCAGTGCCTCCAGTGATTTGGTGTCCGCGATTTCAATTTTGTCTATTGAAATTAGAGAACTAAAGAGCCAATTCGCAGAGAATGTAGCTAAGAAAGAAATGCTGAAGAAAAAAAAACATGTTGTATTCGATGCTTCTGATGTTGTTATTGGGCAGGTATCGCCGGCCTCGTACGCCGATGCACTTTCCCGATAGCTGCTTTCGTTTAATTTTCTGCTGATACTGTTGATGTTCTTACCGCCTCCACCTCTTCGCCTGGTTCAAACCCCGGTTTTGCTCCTGCTTTGCCCACCTTGATCGCTGACTGTTATTCTGTGAATTCTGCTGCGCTCTCTTCGCACTCATCAATTGCTCCAGTCTCAACTTCGTCTGCTCCCGCTGCAACCTTTTTTTGGCCCTGCAACGTCTAACTATTGCGTCAATGTAAATAGACGAAAGAAAAGAAATCACAAAGCAGTCTGTTGTTGTTGGGGTCGACAATAACAATGAGTTAGATGTTGTGGAGAATGAGAGTAAGAAATGGCTAAATCTATCCTCCTTCAAGAATACTGTCACCGAGGAGAATATAATTGCATATATTGAAAATCACGCTGAAATTGGTTCTAAACATATTGCTTGTTATAAGCTCGTCAAGCATGATGCTGCTCTGGATAAGTTGAAATTCATAAATTTTAAAGTTGGTGTTTCGTACTCATTTTATGATGAGTTGCTAAAACCTGAGTTGTGGCCGGCAAATGTTAAGGTTCGACCTTTTAAGTTTTTTCCGAAACAGAGAGAATTTCGGTCGAAGTCGTAAATTACTGTTTTAATTTCTCTAAAGTTCTTTTACATTTTTCTGGATTCTTTGTTATTTTTATAATTTTGTATTATTAATTGTATCTACATAATTTTTTTGTATTGCTAGTCTGTAAGGATTTTTTGTTTCCATAGTCTGAAATAAACTAAACTAAACTAAACACTTTTGATTGTTGTAAGAGTGGAAAGTGAATCGGTACATATCAAGTGCTTCTGATTGGATTTATCTGCTAGTAGAGTTGCTTCTAGAACTGCAGTAGCCTCGGTCGTGAAAATAGTCGAGTACCAAGGCAGCAGGGCCATTTTCTGAATATTTTTATTTTTGACTACACTGTATCCTGTTAGATCATCACATTTTGACCCATCCGTAAATATGGTATACCAATTTGGATGTTTTTCGCATATTTCGAGGAATCGCTGTGTATAAACTTCCTTCGGTGTATCACCTTTTTTGAAAGATGTTAGGCTGAGGTCGATTGAGGATGACGGTAAGTTCCATGTATGTGCCCTTTGACTTTGTTGTTTTATTGGTATGAGAAGTATTCTCATGTCGGAGGCAGTACTTATAACTCGCTGTATTGTAGAAGCGTATCGGGTTTTACGTTTTCGTTTAAGCTTGTTTTTGAAGAGCTTATGAAGTTCACATAAATCGGAGAAGATTAGCTTGGAAACCAATAGTCCTGTCATAACTGTCCGTCTGTCATTTAATTGGGATGTGCGGAAGGCTCCCAGTGACAATCGCACAGCAGTGTGGTAGATCGATGATAACTTGCTCATATTTCTTTTAGACGTGTTTCCATATATCGCAAAAGCGTAATCAATTTTAGATAGTATTGTAGCTCTGGTAATATTGATTAGAGAGTTTGTGTGTGGTTTTAGTTTTAGATTACTTAGATCCCTACACTGAGAGGAAAATGTTTTAAAATTGAACGATTTGGTTTTTAAAATAAAGCTTTGTACAGATTTGTTCAATTTCAAAACACGTGCGCTAAAAACCAATTTTAAAACGTAGTTTTTCAATTTTAAAACAATGTACTAAAATCTAATTTTAAAACAAACTCGTTCAATTTGAAAATATATTTTTTTTAAATTGAAAACAAAAATTTTAAAGTTGAATGAAATTGTTTTCAAATTTGATAAATTTGCTTTCAAATTGGTTTTTAGCACAAAGTTTTAAAATTGAATGACTGCGTTTTAAAATATGTTTTGAGCGCACGTGTTTTAAAATTAAACAAATTTGTTTTAAGCTCTACTTTAAAAACCAATGCACTAAATTTTTCTTTCAGTGTATATATATTATAAAATCATTTGTGTGTCTGTTTGTCTGTTTGTCCATCAATGACGGCTAAACGACTGAACCGATTATCTTGAAATTTGGAGGATAGATTATATAGGTATCGACATGTAACATAGGCTATATGAAGTTGAGATTGGACAAAGGGGCGTGGCACCTCCCATACAACACATAACTTAAATACCAGCTAATTAAGCAACGATTGAATATATTCTAATGAAATTTGGCATGGAGTTGTGCAGTATGTTTTCCCAGCTATGCGTCAAATATGGGAATAATTGGACAAGGGGCGTGGCACCGCCCATACAATTTTCTACCCCATATCACGGTTAAACGGTTTTACTGATTTTATTGAAATTTTAAGGTAAAATTGTGCAATTAATAGAATTTGCAATTACTTTTTTTACATAAGAGGTTGGATTTGGACAACGGGTCGTGGCACCTCCAATACAACAAAAAATATAATTAAAGTGTAACATAGTAACCATCAAATATTGAGTGGTCCATGCCACCAACTGCGTCCTTGTACATTTTTTGAGTGAACCATTCCGGGTGGGATTACAGCAGCCACCTAGTGAGTCCTTGGACATTTTTTGGGTGAATCATACCGGATGGGATTACAGCTGCCACCAAGTACTTCCTTGGTCATTTTTTGGGTGAATCATTCCGGGTGGGATTACAACTGCCACCAAGTGCGTGCTTGGACATTTTTTGGATGAATTATAACGGGTGGGATTACAGCTGCCACCAAGGGCGCCCTTGGCCATTTTTTGGGTAAATCATGACTGGTAGGATTACAACTGGCACCAAGTTTCACGGGGGGAATAACCCATCAACTACAGCGTCCATTGATGTTGGCGCAAATTCCTATATATATTTATATTAAAATTGTATACAACCCGTGCAACGCCGGGTATGTAACAGCTAATTTACAAATATAATCTATATGAGTTGACCACAAACAATTTTTAGAAAAAATTAGACCTAGGATTTTAAGTTCTGATACATTTTCAACATTTACTGAGTTGAGCACTATTTCAACGTTTTCACAACTTCGTTTACGGCATATATGCAAGTGTTTGCATTTCTTTGCCGAAATTTTCGCACCACTGTATTTGGTATATAGTTGGCTTAGTTTGTTGAGAAAAGTTTGTTTATCTTTAAATTTATTAAAAACTAGCTATAACCCACAGCTTCGCTCGCAATAATGTTGTAATTTCATGTTAACGTAGAAATGTTATATGTATTATTTAAGCAACTGAAATAAAAATAGATTTTGCAAGTCATCCCTCTGCCCATTCACCTCCCAGCACCAAATCCAAAATTTCACCGAAATCCCTTAAATAGGACCCGAGTTACAGAGCTTTAAAAATTTTAGGGCGTGGCAGTGGGCGGATCTTAAATTTCAATAGTCATCCCTCTGCCCATTCACCTATCAGCACTGAATCCAAAATTTCACCGAAATCCCTTGAATAGGACCCGAGTTACAGAGCTTTAAAAATTTTAGGGCGTGGGAGTGTGCGGATCTTAAATTTCAATAGTCAACCCTCTGCCCATTCACCACCCAGCACGAAATCCAAAATTTAAGCAAAATCCCTTGAATAGGACCCGAGTTACAGAGCTTCCAAAATTTTAAGGCGTGGCAGTGGGCGGACTGGAAATTTTCATAATCAACATGTTACCAATTCATTACCCAAAACACATATAAAATTTCAGCGAAATCGGTAAACCCTGCATAAATTATAGCATTTTAGAATAATATTTGCCACGCCCATTTCGAACGCCCAAATTTAATGAAATTGCATATAGCCTATGATGAGATCAATGAAATTACCTACAATTTGGTATGTGTTTCATTAAAATCGGTCATGTATTTCTTGAGTTATAAGGGAACAAACATACATACAAACCTACATACAAACCTACAAACTCACAAAGAATTTTATATAAGTAAGAGATTTATAAGTCGTCTGCATAATTTACATGATTAAAATATTTAATTTCATTTATAAGAAAACTAAGTTTGTTATACGCAATCAAGAAAAGTACGACGGATAGTCGGGAACCTTGAGGTATCCCATTATCAAGTGGCCAGTGGTAGCAAAAGTTAGCTCTCACGCGAAATTTTCGGTTGAAAAATAAATTTTTGATATAATTTATTATTTTTGGGCCTATTTTACACAATATAGTGGAGACTAATGTCAATCCCGGGATCCCGGGATCCCGCTTCTTTGTTAGTCCCGGAAATCCCGGGATTCGCACTGACTAGTCCCGGGATTTTCGGGACAAGTTTTATGAGTAATTTTTTCAAAAATATGCAATACGCATTGCAGAAACTTGTATCAATGCGTGAAGGCAATTTAGGCATATTTTCATTACGTCAACAAATTTAAGCAAAAAATAGTTCCAAACTGTTTGCAAATTAGTAGCCTAAGCACTCAAATCCATTTTGTAGACAAAGCACTCAAATCCATTTTGTTTAAATGGAAATCGGATCAAAAGATACATCGAACGATGCGTTTTATCAGCTGATGATTTTAATCTGTAGCTGAAACGAATTTCCAACTATGTTTACCCGCGATCGGTTACACAGCGTAATCCGGATTACGGCTGTTCGGTCACCAAATCCGTGCGTCATGCGGATGTGCCCCTCGGTCGGTTGGGCGGGTTAGTGGGACCGTTGGGATTCGTCGTTAAAAAAAAAAAAAAACATCGTTCGGGACATGAAATACAAATTCCAATTCCGTATATTATTTAAAATGTTCGACAAAATGTTCAGGTCAAGAGTTGTTCGAGAAATGTGGATCAAACGACACATTTTTAAAATGATCTTATTCTGACCAAAAACCCAAGATACCAAAGACCAAATCTATTCCAATTAATATTTTATTCTACATATTTTAAAGTTATTCAAACTTTGTTCTAATATTCCAAATCATAGGTGTGATAAATTCAATTTAAAAAAAATCCAATAAAAACCTTGAATATTGTTAGATTATTTGCGCAATTTCCAAAATATTATAGTATATGTATATTAAATTCGATTTAATATACTGAATTTTGGTTGAATTGAAAAAAATCCAAATCCCGACTAATCCCGGGATCCCGGGATTGCACTTTTCAATCCCGAAAATCCCGGGATTGGCAAAGGTCTCGAAAATTGACATCCCTAGTGGAGACCCACCCTGTCGAATGCTTTTTCTGAGTCAATGGAAAGAATAGAGATGTGCTGTTTAGTAGATAGTGAGTTTGAAATGTGTTAATCTAATACTAGCAAAGCATCGAGTGTGCCTTTACCTGTTTTGTAGGCGGTTTGCTTGATTGATAAGAGATTATCTTGCGAAAGTAGCCAAAAAAGTCTGCGGGCAATAATTTTTTCAAGAAGTTTGCTCAAACAAAGTAATAGGAAAATGGGCCTATAACCACACAAAAAAGAAATGGTCGGTGAAATTAACCGAAAAAAGTAGTTGACGTACAGAATTTCAAAATGTATGAAAATTGTAAATTTTTTTACCGGGCTCGTATGTAGATTTAACCGACAAAAAATTGTAAAAAATAACCGAAAATAATTTTTGTTTTACAGAAATTGTATGTTCTTTTACCGCGATTGGTGGTTAAATTTTAATTTTCACCAACTTGTGCATTTTACCATTGGCGCATCTTCAGTTGAATCGTTGGTATTCAAAGAAAGAAGAATTCCCAATCGTATTGTGAATGTTGTGCCTTATAGAGGCAGCTTGAGCAGAGCCAAACAGGGTTTTTTTGCTTGTATTGCTGCATTTGTAATACTAATTTTGGAAAATAAGAGCTTGTGTCAGTTATGCGCTCAAGCTAATATTTATTTTTTAAACATGCAATCTTGCATTTTCAAAATATATTTTTGTGTTTAATATGTTTTTTTTGGTTGTTGGGGTTTGTTTTCTAATAAAATAAAAATAAATTCATCGAAAAAAATTTTCTTATTAAAAAAATATGTATCGAAACAAATTTTTGATGTATGTTTACAATTAAAATTGTAAGCCAATAAATTTTAATGGATTTCTTACTAAAACAATATGTATCGAAACAAATTTTTCCTGTATGTTTACAATTCAAATTGTAAACCAACAAATTATTAAAGTAATTTGTTGGTTAGTTTAACCGACGAAGAAGGGTTGGAGCGTTTTTAACCATATTTTTCGGTAAAATCTACCTACTAATTACAGCTGTTTTCCACTGTTGTGGAATTACACCTGTATTTAGAATGTTTGTATATATCGCAGAGAGTGTATATAGAAGTGCTTGGGAGGTTTTTTATGATTGGATATGATAAATTATCAAATCCTGGTGTTTTTCCTTTTAAAATTGTTAGGCTAGCTTGAATTTCGAGCACAGTAATCTGCGCTTCGATTAACTTTGCATGTGGTCGTATCGTATAGTTAATGGGTAAGTGATTTTGGAAAGTTAACTTTTTATTTCTAAATTCAATGGAAAAATTTGTATCAGCTGAATATTGTGACCAAGTTTGAGCAAGTGTGTCAGCAATGGGTTGGTACAGAGTTGTTTCATTGTTGGTTTTGATATAATCGATTTTATAATAGTTTGATAATCCTGAAAGCGCACGAACTTTATCCCACATGATTTTGGGGTTAATATCTTTTGTAAAGTTTATAAAAGATGCTATTTTATTGATCTTCACCTCTCGCTTAAATTTGCTTTTTTATATTTTATGACATTTTCGATGGTGGGGTGCTTTTTAACTATTTTCCATTTATTTTGCTTATCTTCTTGCAGAAATTTCAGGTGCTTGTTCCACCAGCAGATTTCTTTGTGAAATTTGTAATTCGTTTTTGGGATGGCTTCGTATGATTTCCTTTTGGAAAGACGTTACGATTTTTTTTATGTTTTTGGGTTTATTTATACTAGTGATGTGTTTTGTGGCAAGATACTGGAAATGAGACCAGGGGCATAAATTGTTCCTTTGATGAAGTTAGGATTCTCGTGATATTTAACATGGATAAGACAAAGGCCATGCAAGTTTTTAGCACTAATAAATTTCTCTGCTTCACTCTAATTTTTCACTAACAAAAGCAAATTTCCGTCACGGAGCTCAGGTTAGGATCTCTTTGCTGATTAAATAAAGTGATTTTAGAACAGCAAAACACGAAAAGTGTGAAATGGTTTTTTTTTTCTTCGAGTGATGATACAATTAAATATTTCGGGTTTTATTTTGGGATATTTGGAAGATTGGGAAAAAAGTTTGTTGTCACACTGGTAAATTTTTTTCTTTTTTTATTGGGGGCATCGGCTATCAGGGCAAACCGATTTGTCCCAAGATTTGGGGGCCCTGGGGGCATCCCGATTAAACACAAAAAACACTATATAGACAATATCCAAGTGGTTATGTCTAAGTAGAAAAATAGTTGTGAAAAGCACTATGAATATGAGAGAAATGAGATGACAATGCTGAGGTGATAAAGCACAATCGAGAAAAAACACACGAAACCACAAAAAGTTAAGGTCTGCTTGCCACGAGTGTAAGTGGATGACTGATATTGGAATTAAAATGGTTACACAGTTCCCTTTGGATCTCATGCATCTGTTGGACGCAGGTGTATCGAAGAAAATGATTTTATGTCTATTTAACGGTAAAACGAATGCCAAAAAATTTACTACGCAAGTGAAAACAAACATTTCAAATCAGCTTTTGTCTTTCGCCTAGCGTTGCCACATGCAATATGATCTTCGTCTGGATTTTGAAAAAAAATATCTGGACTTTTCCGTTTTCAACTGGACATTCAAAGAAAAAATCGGAAATTTTTTTTATTTTAATGGCATACTTTTAAGAAATAGTAAAGTAGGAATTGGATAGCAATGTGCAAGGATATACATTGGTTCCTCCTCACATTAAAAAAAAACAATTAAATTACATAGCTTATTATGAAAAAAACACCTTTACAGGTCTATTCTGGCGCGGTTAGAAGTTATTAACCGCCTTTATTACTTTCTCATTGGCATGCAACAAACATTTTAACTTTAGTCTCGCGCCAGAAAAGACCTGTAAATTTGTCAGTTTTGAAAGACGTTGAAAGCTTTACAACTTCAGTTTAAAAACAGTACAATGCTATTCTTTCCACAAATATTTTGTAGCAAAAGGCCTCTTGCAACAATTTACTGTTTTTAAAAGTGTGTAGAACTCTTCACAGTTTTATAGTTTAGTCTGACAATTTTGTAGTCGGAAGCAATAAACACTTAAGTCAAAAAAAAATTTCAAAGTCTATTTTTAAAAAAAAAGAGTAAAAAACCAGTTTTTTAAAATATAAAATATAAAGAAAATAAATTTCCTTTAAATTAATTTCAGCAATTTCGATTTTAAATTAAGGGTTTTTGGCTACTGTCCTCCTAATATCTTTGCAGATTTTGAAGTCGCCAAAAACCCTTAATTTTAAATCGAAATTGCTGAAATTAATGTAAAGGAAATTTATTTTCTGCTTTTTAGTCGGTTTAACTTTAAGACAATAAGGAACAATAAGAACCCACCTACCTCATTGTATCTTGAAGGAATTGGAAGTTATGCCATGTCTAAAAAAAGGGGTTTGAGTCCCCCCACGGCCCCCTACGCATCTGATGGACCCCATGAAATAGAATGCATTGTCACCGGAGTTCTATCAGTGTACCAAATTTCAGCTCTCTAGCTCATGTGGAAGTGTATATATATACACTTTGGGTGGACTATATGTATATATATATATATATATACATATAGTCCACCCAAAGCAAGTTAATATAAGGGTTATAACAAAAAGGTTGTGTGGCGTGGTGTACTTCCATAAATATTTCAGAAGCCTCTTCGAAAAATGTTTAGAATGACGTATATTCAATTCATGCTTAATTACTTAAGAGGATATTGTCTTTGGCCGCAGAAATATTTCAGATTTTATGAAATCAGCCATCATTCTACTTAAGGTAAGAAACCTAAGTTATTTAAATGGCTAAAAACTCATTAGCAGTAATTGAAAAAAATAAAACTATTTGACAGAAAACTTTATCTTTATAATAAAAACGAAAACGCTATTAGGTTTTCTGACTTATTTTAGTTTTTTTACTGAGAAATATCAGAGAAAATTTTGTCTGGACAAATTATTGAAAAACTGGACTCTGGACACATGACAAAAAATCTGGACAATCCAGACGAATCCAGACCGTGTGGCAACCCTACTTTCGCCCAATATATTCCAAAAGAATTTTCAAGAAAACCCAGAAGTCTCGGAAAAATCCACAGATGGAAATCTATCGAATTTCGCCAGTTCATTCTTTACACTGGTATTGCTGTATTAAAAAAAATATGGATGAAGGCTTATTCTACCACTTTTGTTTGTTACATTGCGCATATAGAATGATGTCAACAAAAACTAATTTCGAAAATGAAGCCTAAAGTAAGTTTTGGGACTAAGACAAATCGAGAAGGAAAAATTATTTCATTTAGAACATTGGAGTATTGCTTAACTTTGAAACATTGGAGTATTGCTTAACTTTGAAATCTCCAAATAATTTCTGCTATATCGAACCAGGCATTGGAATAAACTTTTTTATCCAAGAAGAAAATCAGGTTCTACTACATGGACGTCGGTTATGGAACTGCACAAATTTTTTTGAAGTTCCTTGCAGATCAATGGATGATCTTTTTATATTTCTTGCTGATGTAGACACCAATGAAGAAGAAGAAACATATGATATGAGGCTGATTTTAGTTAAACTCATATGCATACCTTTTGAATCGCAATACTTATTATACACTACTGTCCAAGGGTATATTGATTTTGTCACACCGTTTGTAACGCCCATAAGGAGGCGTGTCCGGTATGGAAAAGTATATATATTCTTGATCAGCATCACCTGCTGAGTTGATTAGGCCATGTCCGTCTGTCTATCATTTCGCACGATAACTGCAGTAGCTTTTGAGCTATCGCCTCAAAATTTTGGGATTCCTCTTATTTTGGCGAATGATTGGATGGTATTGAAAATGGGCAACATCGGATAAGAACCAAACTCCCATACAAAATGGCCGCCAAATTTGTATTATTTTCGTTTATTTTGAGAAATACTGAACCGGTTTGGACTCGGTTTTTTGCATTGGGTTTTTGCATTGGGAAATTATCAACAATAAATAGAAAAATTTCGATAAAATATCGAAAAATTATGAATAAAATATCCATAAAATATCGATAAAATACCGATTTTCGATAAACTTACTAACACATGGTCTCAGAATGTATCGTACTCGCAGGGTATTATAGCTTCGGTCAGACCGAAGATAATTCTCTTACTAGTTTTTACCTATTTTGCACAGCGCAGAACATTGAAACTATTAAAAAAGGTAGGTCCAGAAAAATTTGCCATTTGATTCCACAATTTTTGTTTGTACAAAAACCAGAACACACTTTATTATTGAAGATAGAAGGGTCTCGCTGCATTTGAGTAAATTTTATAACTGTTTTCTTATTTCACCCAGGGATGATATTTGGGTTGTTCCATTTTGTACAAAAAGGCAAAAAAAATAGTACCAAATCTCTTAAAAAAGTACCAACACTTCAATGTCCAAATTTTTTAATGAAAATAGTTTGTAGTATGAACAGAAAAGTTATTAATATTCAAAAAAGTAAACAAATTACGTAAGGAGTGCGTCGTTAGAAACTTGTGCACGCTTTTTCTACTGTAACTTTATTTATATTAATGCAATTTGCAATTGGTTGGGCTTATTATCTTTGGAAAACATTTAATTTTAATGTCTAGTATGGACTATGAAAGTATAAAATTTTTTTCAAATCAAAAACGTTAATTTACTTAGAAACTTTTATGAAAAAAGGTATAAAAATCACACGAAAAAAGTGAAAAAACCTAAAAAAGAAACAATCGCAAAAAATGTACAAATTAAAATAACCACTTAATAAATTTTTTTTAAATTGAAAATTTACATTAGCGTCAATTTAAAGCATGGAATTTACAGCAAAAAATATGCTGACGACTGTAATAAAGCAAATATGGAGGTGAACACAAAAAAAGGGATTTTTGTGCTTTTCGATTTCTTCAAAATCATATTTTTATGTTTTTAATTCTTTCGTTGAATAAACAGTTTACTTCGATCCCTTACATACCAGAATTTAAAGTGACATGTTTTCCAAAAATAATAAGCGCAACCAATTAAAATTTGCATTCCTATGAAAAAAGTTACAGTAGAAAAAGCGTGCACAAGTTTCTAGCGACGCACTCCTTATTTTTAAGCAAACTTTAATTCATAAAGCTTTTAATTCATCAAGTTTTAATAATAATTTTTGATGTATGTTTACAATTAAAATTGTAAGCCAATAAATTTTAATGGATTTCTTACTAAAACAATATGTATCGAAACAAATTTTTCCTGTATGTTTACAATTCAAATTGTAAACCAACAAATTATTAAAGTAATTTGTTGGTTAGTTTAACCGACGAAGAAGGGTTGGAGCGTTTTTAACCATATTTTTCGGTAAAATCTACCTACTAATTACAGCTGTTTTCCACTGTTGTGGAATTACACCTGTATTTAGAATGTTTGTATATATCGCAGAGAGTGTATATAGAAGTGCTTGGGAGGTTTTTTATGATTGGATATGATAAATTATCAAATCCTGGTGTTTTTCCTTTTAAAATTGTTAGGCTAGCTTGAATTTCGAGCACAGTAATCTGCGCTTCGATTAACTTTGCATGTGGTCGTATCGTATAGTTAATGGGTAAGTGATTTTGGAAAGTTAACTTTTTATTTCTAAATTCAATGGAAAAATTTGTATCAGCTGAATATTGTGACCAAGTTTGAGCAAGTGTGTCAGCAATGGGTTGGTACAGAGTTGTTTCATTGTTGGTTTTGATATAATCGATTTTATAATAGTTTGATAATCCTGAAAGCGCACGAACTTTATCCCACATGATTTTGGGGTTAATATCTTTTGTAAAGTTTATAAAAGATGCTATTTTATTGATCTTCACCTCTCGCTTAAATTTGCTTTTTTATATTTTATGACATTTTCGATGGTGGGGTGCTTTTTAACTATTTTCCATTTATTTTGCTTATCTTCTTGCAGAAATTTCAGGTGCTTGTTCCACCAGCAGATTTCTTTGTGAAATTTGTAATTCGTTTTTGGGATGGCTTCGTATGATTTCCTTTTGGAAAGACGTTACGATTTTTTTTATGTTTTTGGGTTTATTTATACTAGTGATGTGTTTTGTGGCAAGATACTGGAAATGAGACCAGGGGCATAAATTGTTCCTTTGATGAAGTTAGGATTCTCGTGATATTTAACATGGATAAGACAAAGGCCATGCAAGTTTTTAGCACTAATAAATTTCTCTGCTTCACTCTAATTTTTCACTAACAAAAGCAAATTTCCGTCACGGAGCTCAGGTTAGGATCTCTTTGCTGATTAAATAAAGTGATTTTAGAACAGCAAAACACGAAAAGTGTGAAATGGTTTTTTTTTTCTTCGAGTGATGATACAATTAAATATTTCGGGTTTTATTTTGGGATATTTGGAAGATTGGGAAAAAAGTTTGTTGTCACACTGGTAAATTTTTTTCTTTTTTTATTGGGGGCATCGGCTATCAGGGCAAACCGATTTGTCCCAAGATTTGGGGGCCCTGGGGGCATCCCGATTAAACACAAAAAACACTATATAGACAATATCCAAGTGGTTATGTCTAAGTAGAAAAATAGTTGTGAAAAGCACTATGAATATGAGAGAAATGAGATGACAATGCTGAGGTGATAAAGCACAATCGAGAAAAAACACACGAAACCACAAAAAGTTAAGGTCTGCTTGCCACGAGTGTAAGTGGATGACTGATATTGGAATTAAAATGGTTACACAGTTCCCTTTGGATCTCATGCATCTGTTGGACGCAGGTGTATCGAAGAAAATGATTTTATGTCTATTTAACGGTAAAACGAATGCCAAAAAATTTACTACGCAAGTGAAAACAAACATTTCAAATCAGCTTTTGTCTTTCGCCTAGCGTTGCCACATGCAATATGATCTTCGTCTGGATTTTGAAAAAAAATATCTGGACTTTTCCGTTTTCAACTGGACATTCAAAGAAAAAATCGGAAATTTTTTTTATTTTAATGGCATACTTTTAAGAAATAGTAAAGTAGGAATTGGATAGCAATGTGCAAGGATATACATTGGTTCCTCCTCACATTAAAAAAAAACAATTAAATTACATAGCTTATTATGAAAAAAACACCTTTACAGGTCTATTCTGGCGCGGTTAGAAGTTATTAACCGCCTTTATTACTTTCTCATTGGCATGCAACAAACATTTTAACTTTAGTCTCGCGCCAGAAAAGACCTGTAAATTTGTCAGTTTTGAAAGACGTTGAAAGCTTTACAACTTCAGTTTAAAAACAGTACAATGCTATTCTTTCCACAAATATTTTGTAGCAAAAGGCCTCTTGCAACAATTTACTGTTTTTAAAAGTGTGTAGAACTCTTCACAGTTTTATAGTTTAGTCTGACAATTTTGTAGTCGGAAGCAATAAACACTTAAGTCAAAAAAAAATTTCAAAGTCTATTTTTAAAAAAAAGAGTAAAAAACCAGTTTTTTAAAATATAAAATATAAAGAAAATAAATTTCCTTTAAATTAATTTCAGCAATTTCGATTTTAAATTAAGGGTTTTTGGCTACTGTCCTCCTAATATCTTTGCAGATTTTGAAGTCGCCAAAAACCCTTAATTTTAAATCGAAATTGCTGAAATTAATGTAAAGGAAATTTATTTTCTGCTTTTTAGTCGGTTTAACTTTAAGACAATAAGGAACAATAAGAACCCACCTACCTCATTGTATCTTGAAGGAATTGGAAGTTATGCCATGTCTAAAAAAAGGGGTTTGAGTCCCCCCACGGCCCCCTACGCATCTGATGGACCCCATGAAATAGAATGCATTGTCACCGGAGTTCTATCAGTGTACCAAATTTCAGCTCTCTAGCTCATGTGGAAGTGTATATATATACACTTTGGGTGGACTATATGTATATATATATATATATATACATATAGTCCACCCAAAGCAAGTTAATATAAGGGTTATAACAAAAAGGTTGTGTGGCGTGGTGTACTTCCATAAATATTTCAGAAGCCTCTTCGAAAAATGTTTAGAATGACGTATATTCAATTCATGCTTAATTACTTAAGAGGATATTGTCTTTGGCCGCAGAAATATTTCAGATTTTATGAAATCAGCCATCATTCTACTTAAGGTAAGAAACCTAAGTTATTTAAATGGCTAAAAACTCATTAGCAGTAATTGAAAAAAATAAAACTATTTGACAGAAAACTTTATCTTTATAATAAAAACGAAAACGCTATTAGGTTTTCTGACTTATTTTAGTTTTTTTACTGAGAAATATCAGAGAAAATTTTGTCTGGACAAATTATTGAAAAACTGGACTCTGGACACATGACAAAAAATCTGGACAATCCAGACGAATCCAGACCGTGTGGCAACCCTACTTTCGCCCAATATATTCCAAAAGAATTTTCAAGAAAACCCAGAAGTCTCGGAAAAATCCACAGATGGAAATCTATCGAATTTCGCCAGTTCATTCTTTACACTGGTATTGCTGTATTAAAAAAAATATGGATGAAGGCTTATTCTACCACTTTTGTTTGTTACATTGCGCATATAGAATGATGTCAACAAAAACTAATTTCGAAAATGAAGCCTAAAGTAAGTTTTGGGACTAAGACAAATCGAGAAGGAAAAATTATTTCATTTAGAACATTGGAGTATTGCTTAACTTTGAAACATTGGAGTATTGCTTAACTTTGAAATCTCCAAATAATTTCTGCTATATCGAACCAGGCATTGGAATAAACTTTTTTATCCAAGAAGAAAATCAGGTTCTACTACATGGACGTCGGTTATGGAACTGCACAAATTTTTTTGAAGTTCCTTGCAGATCAATGGATGATCTTTTTATATTTCTTGCTGATGTAGACACCAATGAAGAAGAAGAAACATATGATATGAGGCTGATTTTAGTTAAACTCATATGGATACCTTTTGAATCGCAATACTTATTATACACTACTGTCCAAGGGTATATTGATTTTGTCACACCGTTTGTAACGCCCATAAGGAGGCGTGTCCGGTATGGAAAAGTATATATATTCTTGATCAGCATCACCTGCTGAGTTGATTAGGCCATGTCCGTCTGTCTATCATTTCGCACGATAACTGCAGTAGCTTTTGAGCTATCGCCTCAAAATTTTGGGATTCCTCTTATTTTGGCGAATGATTGGATGGTATTGAAAATGGGCAACATCGGATAAGAACCAAACTCCCATACAAAATGGCCGCCAAATTTGTATTATTTTCGTTTATTTTGAGAAATACTGAACCGGTTTGGACTCGGTTTTTTGCATTGGGTTTTTGCATTGGGAAATTATCAACAATAAATAGAAAAATTTCGATAAAATATCGAAAAATTATGAATAAAATATCCATAAAATATCGATAAAATACCGATTTTCGATAAACTTACTAACACATGGTCTCAGAATGTATCGTACTCGCAGGGTATTATAGCTTCGGTCAGACCGAAGATAATTCTCTTACTAGTTTTTACCTATTTTGCACAGCGCAGAACATTGAAACTATTAAAAAAGGTAGGTCCAGAAAAATTTGCCATTTGATTCCACAATTTTTGTTTGTACAAAAACCAGAACACACTTTATTATTGAAGATAGAAGGGTCTCGCTGCATTTGAGTAAATTTTATAACTGTTTTCTTATTTCACCCAGGGATGATATTTGGGTTGTTCCATTTTGTACAAAAAGGCAAAAAAAATAGTACCAAATCTCTTAAAAAAGTACCAACACTTCAATGTCCAAATTTTTTAATGAAAATAGTTTGTAGTATGAACAGAAAAGTTATTAATATTCAAAAAAGTAAACAAATTACATAAGGAGTGCGTCGTTAGAAACTTGTGCACGCTTTTTCTACTGTAACTTTATTTATATTAATGCAATTTGCAATTGGTTGGGCTTATTATCTTTGGAAAACATTTAATTTTAATGTCTAGTATGGACTATGAAAGTATAAAATTTTTTTCAAATCAAAAACGTTAATTTACTTAGAAACTTTTATGAAAAAAGGTATAAAAATCACACGAAAAAAGTGAAAAAACCTAAAAAAGAAACAATCGCAAAAAATGTACAAATTAAAATAACCACTTAATAAATTTTTTTTAAATTGAAAATTTACATTAGCGTCAATTTAAAGCATGGAATTTACAGCAAAAAATATGCTGACGACTGTAATAAAGCAAATATGGAGGTGAACACAAAAAAAGGGATTTTTGTGCTTTTCGATTTCTTCAAAATCATATTTTTATGTTTTTAATTCTTTCGTTGAATAAACAGTTTACTTCGATCCCTTACATACCAGAATTTAAAGTGACATGTTTTCCAAAAATAATAAGCGCAACCAATTAAAATTTGCATTCCTATGAAAAAAGTTACAGTAGAAAAAGCGTGCACAAGTTTCTAGCGACGCACTCCTTATTTTTAAGCAAACTTTAATTCATAAAGCTTTTAATTCATCAAGTTTTAATAATAAAAACAAAAATTGCACAAAATAAAGTTACTTTCAACGTTACGTAAATGAAACGCTTTGTTTCCAGCTCTAAAGAAACGACTCAAGAAAAATGTTGTCAGGTTCCTTGTGCTGTAAAATTGTATTATATCAGAATTTTTTGACAAATGACAAAGCAAAAATTTTAATTGCGCTTTTGCCGTTTGGATCATTTTCACTATTCTTCATTTATTTTTGCTTTCTATTTTGGTTTGTGATCTAAATTTGACAGCTGATAATGTCGAAAGAAATTGGAAACAATTCCGAATTTCTGAAGAGTGCACAGAGTGGCCCTGTCGCATTTCGTTACCAAAAGGTGAACAAAATTGTAGCAAAGTGGATACGAGTAATTATCAATTTCATAGCTTTTTTCGAAATTAAGTTTGACAAGTACTTTAGAGCTGGAAACAATCCTTAAACAACGAAAATATTTGAGAAAAAAAATTGGAAAATAAGTTGATCATTAATCTGATACCCTTCGCATATATTGTACCAAAAATGTCAATGTAGTACCAATGTACTTTTGTCTTTGAAATTGTACTAAAAAAGTACAATTGTACCAAAAAAATCATCCCTGATTTCACCATTTTTATTTATAAAAAAAAACAACGCACAAAATACATAATGGACAAAATGAGTAATTCAAATACCAACATTCAGCTAATTTGATTTCCTGTTTCTGGTCTTCCAAGTACTCATGCTTCACGAAAAGAAAGCCGTATTGATCATGTCTATACTGATGAACTGCGCAAGGAACTGGACGTAATGAAAGGTTTGCTGTCTTCATAACATGTAAAAGTGTATTTCATGGCTTCCATTTGTTATTTTCCATCACTGCAAAAATCTTTTAGAGTCGCTGGTCAAGTCCCAGGCATAGAACAACGTATTGTTGCGTAACTTAGCGAAACTAAGTATTAAAAGTTTGAAGTTTCCAATCAAAACAAAGGAAGAGCTCATTGCTATTGATAAAAATATGGAAGAGCACAAAACTGACTACGTATGTATGACTATTAAAATTCGTGGTTGGCTGAATACATTTTTCTTTCTTTTTTTCAGCTGGCTACAATAAGCAAAAGTTTATGGCCTCATGGAATTCTAAAATCATTGGAAAAAGTGGTTAAAACCAAGTGTTATTGGATTTCAATTACGACGACGTTAAAGGGAAAGAAACCTTGGCATAAGTGTAGTTTAGGGCCTGGAAACTTTTTGCACTTTTTTTTTCTTTGTATTTTCACGCTCTAAATCGAAATCCGGAAGAATTTTGCCCCGGATATTTGCATTTAAAGATCCGAATTTTCCCATATAAAATATTCACTTCTTCGTTATTGAATGAATTCTTCTTCTTCCTTGAATGTATTTGTTCATTCGTTTTAGGCACAATTTTTGTCATTTACAATTTTCAAACACTACAAGAACACCACAACTACAACAATAATGTTGTATTATTGCTATTGCAGTAATTTTGTTTTTTTGTTGTAATAATGTTATTGCAATGCTGTTGTATGGTTCTTGTTGTTGTAATATTGTTATGACAATGTTGTGGTCATCGTAATGCTGTTGTTGTTGTTTTGTAATTTGTTGTTCTCACCTTGTTGTTGTAATTTGTTGTTGGAACAGTCCTTAAAAACATTGCAACTATTACAAACACAACAACATTACATAACTCTAAAAATGAAAAATTTTTCGCATGCGCCGCTTCCTACTACTGGAATAAATCTTATCTACCAAGATCCATTTTTTCAATCATTCTTTAAATTCATTTGCCTATTTCCAAAAACTAGATTTCCATAAATTCTTTAAAATAAGTAACTAAATACTTCATTGCCATAAATTTATTAAAATAAGAACTTACTTTATGCTTCTTTATTACACATGAACATATGTTTCGTAATACTTGCACCGACTACCACTTTCATTCTGAATGACACTTTCAAGAAGAAGAAGAATTCATAAACAAGAAAAAGTGATTATTTAATATGGGAAAATTCGGAACTTTAAACGGAAATATCTCGGAAACTATAAGCGTCCGGGGCAAAATTCTTTTAGAAAAATAATGAAATTTTCTTTGGTAATTTCCTTTTTGTATTATTTTTTGTCGATATAATAACTAAGTTTTATTTAACAGAATTCAGCTTGAAAGGAGGATACACAAGTTCAGATTACGTCAAAGAAATGCAGATAGCATTTTAAAATTCGAAGGCTAAATATTTCAAAAAGGAATTTGTTTGACGAGAAAAATTTAATAAACAACAATAGCAATGAAGGAATATTTACTTACATTATTTAATCCTTTTTACTTACATTTTTTACTTCAGTTTACTTCCATTTATTTCATTTTACTTACATTATTTACTTCAGTTTTCTTACGTTATTCACTTCAGTTTTCTTACATTATTTACTCAAGAATGTCTTTTTTTGAATATGAATAATTCTTGTTTTCTAATTTGTTATTGTTACATAGTTACTTAACCAGAAATTGCTTAAAAAAGGTACAATAAAACCAGAGGCGCACCCCGGGGGGTGGTGTAGGTTTTTGGGTGTTTGACCTAGGGATGTGACAGAGCTCCGCATCCGCATCCGCGGAGCATCCGCACTGAATTGACACCCGCATAGCATCCGCGAATCACACATTTAAAACATCCGCGACATGACATCCGCATGTATGCGGATCTTTTCAACTTATAGCTTTTTGCACTTCTTTAAAACTTTTTTACTGTGTTTTTGGTTTTTTCTCAGAAACTATAGGCGATCTGTGCAAATTTTTGTCAGATTCAGTTTCAGAACGTCAAAATACTAAACACAAAAATTCAAAAAATGCAAAAAAATTTAATTTTTTCGAAAAAGTTGTCTAAAACATCCGCACTTGCATCCGGCTCCGCATCCGCGGATGTCATTTTCAAACATCCACATCCGCCTCCACAACGAGGCTTTTTACAGCTCCGCATCCGCATCCGCATCTACCTCACATCCGTCACATCCCTAGTTTGAACCCTCCCGAAATTATTTCGCATTACCAAACCAAAGTGCAGATAAATGTTTTTTAATTTGGTAAAAATATATTGATAAAACAAAAACCGATAATAAAAAAAAAGTAAATAACAAGTTTTTTAAAATATAGCCCTTTAACCGACTAAAAAGCAGAAAATAAATGCACTTTAAATTAATTTCCCCAATTTCGATTTAAAATTAAGTGTTTTTGGCTGGTTTGTTCCTTTAATTTTAAATCGAAATTGGGGAAAATAATTTAAAGGGAATTTATTTTCTGCTTTTTAGTCTGTAAAATGGTTATATTTTAAAAAAACTTGTTTTTTACTCTTTTATATTTTTTTTTTTTTTTAAATTTTTTTTTAAATATATTTTAGGCCTTTATTAGTCTTTTGATCCGAAAATTATAAAAAGTATTGACACGGCTATATTTGCCCTTCTTGCAATAGTTCCATTTTCAAATCTGAAAAATCAATTTTTGTATCAAACTACAAGTAATTTTTTGATTCGATTTCAAATCAAAAAATTCATTTAAAATCTAAGACCACACAGTGTGGGCCATTTTTTCGTGTAATAAAACAATTTTTGATTTGATCCGATGCCTACAATTCTTAAATATTTATTTCATATATGAATTAAAACGTCTTGTTCATACAAATTTCAAATCATCAAATTCCAACTTGAAAATAAGGTTATGTACTGTAATTTTCATGAAATCGTCCAAAATGTTGTATAACACCGTTCGACAACTTTTGGTAATGCACATGATCGGGACGAATAGATTCTGTTAGAGGGGGCTAAAAAGGAGTAGTTTATCTGGATCAATTCTTAAAACAGTTTAAATCGCATATTTGCATGTTGCATTTTTCCCATGCAAAAATATTGTATTCCTGGGACCCAGGAATACAAAATACCCAGGACCTGGGTATTTTCGGGTTTTCAAAAAAAGCAGATTTAATTCAATTAATACAAACATTATTTTACAGTGGTATTTATAAGTATTAAGTTGCTGACAACAGCAATTTCTATGTTCTTCACCAAAGACAAAGAAGATGATGAACTGGGGAAGCGTCGTTGTGAAATTCAAGGCTTCTTGAAGCTTCTCCTTATTTCTTTATTAACCCATTCATGACAAGAGCGAATTTTCGGAATTTTTTCAAGATTTTTTTCAGGAATACCTAGAAATGACCTAAGAAACGAATTTCTAACTTTTTGTTTTGGACCGCTCTCCGTTTGGCCAGCCCTGGCCGTTACCATATGGTAACACTCGTCACAACCCTAGCAAAATTACCTAATTTAAGATATTATTGTTTACAACTACTTTTTTTTGAAATTTTTGAAAGTTTAGCAATGTTTTAAGATTTATTTTGTAAAAAAAATTTGAATCGACTATTTTTTTAAATCTAAAAGTTTTTTTAAAAAAAAATGTTGTTAAAAAAATTCTATAAATTTAGGAGCATTTTTGATCACAAAAGTTTCTTCAGCAAAGTAGTTTGTTTTTAAAAAACGCACATTTTTGCATAAAAAAAAAAATTTTAAAGCCCCAAGGAAAAAAGGTAGAAAAGTAGGTCAGTTTTCAACTAGGATTTTCTTGATAAGTGTCCTAGTAGTCATCATAGAATGGGGTCCGATAGACCTTTTCAATAGTAATCAAGTTGATATTCTTAAAATTTTGGCAGTCACTCAATATGTATCTACACCTACACCAAAATACTGCTTAGGTTTTCAATAACATAAGAAATATCTCCATATGAACTGAAATTGGGAAGGTCCTCGTCATCATTTCATTTGACATACACAACTTACATGGCTGTAAAAGAGGTTTACGATGAAGCCCATAGGAAGTACCTGCTTCACCTTTCTCCTAATCATCTTGTAAAGCCAAATAAAATTATGCTCGCCTAAATGTCTTCATCGTAATGTAAATTTGTTAAAAAACAATTGAGTAAGTTTCAACCGGTCGAAGTAAACCTATATATACCATGCACCCTTCCATCTGAGACCTGGTCGCCATCTTCCGCTCATTCCACCGACGGTACTCACATGTGCTCCATTTAGTAGTACTTTTTTATATTCATCAGCTCGGCATGACCTAGCCATCTTAGACGTGGATTTTGTATGCGTCATGATGTCATGTCATGATCGGGGTATTGCTCATATAGCTTTTGCGGCACTCACCATCGACGCAAAGCGGACAATATATCTTACGGAGAATTTTCCTACCACAATTCCCGTGAAATTGGGTAACATTTGTTACAAAACTCGACTTTCACTTGTATGGAAGGTAGGCGTGGCAGTTGATCGATTTCGCTCATTTGCTATACCAACTCCTTCTAGAACCTCCAAGGGATAAATTCAATGTTTGGACCGCCTAGATTTCATTTAGCTCCTTCAATAGCCCATACCAATCAAAATAAAGGACAGACATACGGATATGTCTAAATCAACTTAAGAGGTGCTGCTAATTTTTCATAAGTAAACCAAGTACATAACCACACTTTAAAGACAATTTATAGATAAAATATTTTTAGCTTTATATGAAAAAAGCTAAAAAAAAATATATTTCAAACCAATATATAGATAAAATTTACTTCATTTTACAAAAAATACTCAAATATGTACGCAAAAATGTATGTAAACACGTACAATAATTATATACAATCTGAATATTAAAACACAAACACACTTTCAAATCAATATACAAATAAAATATATTTAATTTTACATAAAAAAAGCTCATACAAACAATTTCAGTAAGAAAATTTAAATTTTCTAGGGTAGTGACGAGCGTGCCCATATGGTAACAGCAAAATTCAAAATGATAAAAAGGTAACTGAAGTTATAAATAATTTTATTTTATACGTTTTCTAATACTTTGATATTTTACCCAAATGCCAAAAAAAAACACATTTAAAATATATAACTTTTTATGGCAATGAAAAATATTCTTACTGGAAAGGTCGTGACTTTTCGCTGTTTTTGCCCACTTTTTAAAAACACTACTTTTCAATTATCCGCCCCGACCGCTACTGACGGGCGATTGCTTAGAGTTATATATCAAAAGAAAAATCAAAGTATGATTTATTAACATCAAAAAACGGATTAGTGATATTCGTTTAAATATTTTTGTAATTGCACATACCGTAGAACGCTATCAGCGTTACCATATGGGCACGCTCGTCATGAATGGGTTAACCCAGAACTTTTTTTTGTTTTAACGACGAATCCCAACGGTCCCACTTACCCGCCCAACCGACCGAGGGGCACATCCGCATGACGCACGGAATTGGTGACCGAACAGCCGTAATCCGGATTACGCTGTGCAACCGATCGCGGGTAAACATATCTTGAAATTCGTTTCAGCTACAGATTAAAATCATCAGCTGATAAAACGCATATTAATAAAACGCGAATTAGGTTATGAATGCAAGAGAAAATTCTTCCAAACATAACATAATATAAGATTAACGTGATAATAAACAATAGAATTAAAAGAAAATATTATGAAGCATCAGAATTCATGCGACGAATATGAATTTGATCAAATATAATTTTTCTCTACTTTACAATATTGGACTTAACAAAAATAAAAAGACAAAACAATCACAACAGTTAATTTACGCGACAAAGATTACAAATATTAATTTTAGTATTATTTTTTTTATACGAAATATAAAAAATCAAATACAAATAGAACAGTTAAGTAAACAGTAACGGAACGAATGTGAAAATTTTGTTTTATTTGTATACAATATACAGTAAAAAACAAAATTCTGCTGAAATATAAATACAAAATACAACAAAAATACAACACTTTCAAAAAATCGACAATGCCGATCTTTGTGGAGTTTGGCAACCCTGTCATTTCGTTAGACCCTAAGCGGTCCAAAAACTCAAAGAGCAACAAAGGCTTAAGTGTGATCAAGTGCATTTAAAATAAAAGTTTTAGTTATATTAAGTGAGTCTGACAGGTCAAAGACAGAATACAGGCTATTAAAATCGCTACAAATACAACGAAAAGGTTCATTCTGCGAGTAATTAGAACGGCACATACTTAATATCAAAGGAATGACGGGTTGGAATATGAAAATCAATTTCCTGAAGCAAAAATGTAGAATTCAGAGAGCCATTTATCAATTTAATCAAAAATGTTACATTAAGCATCGTTCTTCTATTTTTTAGAGTAGGGATGTCTAAGAGTTTTAAACGATTTTCGTATGGAGGTAGGTTCTGATTCGGATTCCAGCGAAGGTTTCTTAAAGCAAATAATAAAAATTGTTTTTGATCCGATTCAATTCTATCAGAGTGGCAGTTGTATTGTGGATTCCACAAGACTGATGCATATTCCAAAATTGGTCTTACAAGTGATATGTAAAGACTTTTGGTAACGAATGGGTCATTAAATTCTTTTGACCAACTAAATTTGTAGATGTTGATCTACCTCTCAGAAAACCATGCTGTGAAGGAGATATTAAAGTTGTGACCGAGTGAACCAATTGCTTTGTGACAACTTGTTCAAATAACTTTGGTATTGTGCTAAGTTTAGCAATACCTCCATAGTTAGATACGAATGATTTGGTTCCACTTTTATAAAGAGGAATAATGTATGACTCTTTCCATGAATTCGGAAAATAACCTCTTTCAATAGAGGCATTAAATATATTTGAAAGTGAAATGTATAAATTTTCTGCACAAACTTTCAAAATACAGCTAGGAATATTATCTGGACCAGTACTATATGAATATTTCAACGATTTTAGGTGTTGTAAGTCATCTTCAGATTCTATAACAGGATTGAGAATGGAATTATAAGTGGGGATGTTATATGGATACGATGTGTTGCCATAAGAATTATCAGAATATGTCGTTTTTAAGAAGTCAGCAAACATATTTGAAATCTCAGTAGGATTGTTGGACTCACGATCATTCCATTTCATTGTAGTTGGAAAACCAGTGTTTTTCCTTTTTGAATTTACAAAGTTATAAAAAGTTTTAGAATCGTATTTCATTTTGGATTTCAAACCGTTCAAATATTCATCATAGCATTTTTATTAAGTACTTGATATTTATGTCTCAGAAGCGAATTTCTATGTAGATTCTTTATGTATATTGTAATTCGCTGACTATACTATGGATGAATTTAAAGCTAAAATGGAGTACCGTTATATAGTATAGTAGGGTATTAACTTGCACATAAGAGTTCCCAAAATTTTCTGCTAAATTATTTGTTCATTGTAGAAAAATATATCGTCGCTGGGCTTACAAAAAGAGTTATGTATTTTTCATCAACTTTTCAGGAGAGCAAAAAAACTGATTCTTTGTGTCCTTACGCATTATTTTAAAATTATCATATTTTTAAAAAATACCATTAACTACTAAAAATTGTGGTATGAAAAAAAAAATTCAGTTATTTGACCGATTCTGACGTGCAACACTTTAGGGCCTTAAATCATCACATAACTCTTTTTGATACTGAATTTTAATTGGATTTCGGCACAACGGAATTGCATGAAATTTTGATCCAAGATACATATATGTATGGCCTAGCCACAATATGACAAGATGTGGGCTTAACTAGTTATCTGGGCGTGGCTCCTCCCATTAGTGGAATTTCGCGGAAACGTTTTCTTGGGCTTATCAGATATATAATGAAACAAAATGGGTCTTGGGCATACTAAAAATCATATAATTGAAGTGGAAGTTTAACGATCGGTTTTATTGGTCAACA
The DNA here is from genome assembly GCA_951394025.1 of Heteromyza rotundicornis. Lineage (NCBI taxonomy): Eukaryota > Metazoa > Arthropoda > Insecta > Diptera > Heleomyzidae > Heteromyza > Heteromyza rotundicornis. Next base: position 4,594,465 of record OX596013.1, on the reverse strand, counting down.
CGTTAAGTTGACCAAATGGACTTTATTTTATTCAAAACCATTGATGGATACATTTTGATCGGGAATATATCACATATTAAATCGGAGGAGTGATAGGTATGGAAAACTGTATATTCTTGACCAGCGTCACCTCCTGAGTTGATTTAGAACTATACGTGTGTCCATCTGTCCGTCTACCTGTACATCCTAGGGATGGGCGGTACATCCGAAAATATCGATATTGATATATCGAAACATAGTTTTTTTTTTATCGATGTGCAAAATATCGCATTTTTAAAGTATCGAATATTCAAAAAATAAGCATAAAATTGATCGATATATCAAATATCGAACAAATTTTAACGAAATAAAAAGAGTTTTGTGATTTTAATTATATTTATACACACACTGTGGCAGGGTATACTAACTTTGTCACAACGTTTGTAAAGCCCATAAGGAGGCGTGTCCGGTATGGAGAAGTATATATATTCTTGATGAGCATCACCTCCTGAGTCGATTTGCGAGATTTGCGGTCGCAGTTTTGGAAACTTTGGGTACATGTTTTTCTTATGAATACTGAGATCAAGTTCGAGAATCAGCCAAATCGGATATAAACTGGGCGTGGCTCCCATACACCGAAAAAAAAGGTTAACATTTTTCAAGTCTTTTTTATTGTTGTATTTGATTGGAAATGTTTGGAAACGTATTTTTGACATGGTCCGAGGTTCCGAAGCCACATATATAAGGGTCTAAATGGGGTCTTGAGACCAATTTTTTTTTGTGGATTTGATTGGAAATTTTTAGAAATGGATTTTGGACATGGTCCGGGCTTCAAAACCACCTATAATTGGCTCAAAATAGGGTCTTGAGACCACATTTTTTGATGTTCGAGGTACTTCTTCCTACTGTGTGGGGGTATTTCAGCTTCGGTATAGCCGAAGATAGTCCACTGTCTAGTTTTCATTTTAAAAATTAATTTAAAATGAGCTCCACTGGAGCAAATAAAAATTACATTGATAATAAAGAACAATGTTACCAATTCTGGTTTTGACTAAAGAAGTTTATTCTTCGCATGTTTTGGGTATACTGAACGATGGTTATGTCTTTCTCTCACAGGTTGTAATACATATCATACAATTTCTTGAATGGAAGCCATATTGCAAAATGTTTGATTTTGTACTAAAAAATAGCCCCTTTGAAGTATCGAAGATATTTTATCGATACTAATAATATCGGCATTTTGAAAAATCATCGAAAAAAATATGACATTTTCACATATCGAATATTCTTTTTCGATATATCGCTAAAAAATATCGATTTCGATAGTATCAACCGATATATCGCCCATCCCTGGTACATCCATGTAAACGCGATTGCAGGAGCTAGAAGAAATCTAGAGAGCCCAACCTTTATATATATCCTTTTTTGGCCCTCGAAGGAGTTGGTATTGAAAATGGACGTTATAGGTCGACTCCCACGCCTACCTTCCATATAAGTGAAAATCGTGTTTTCTAAAATATGTAACATAATTCTGCTGAAATAGTTCCAAACTTGCTACATAGGGTTTTTTGAGGTCGCTGATTTCCAATTTGGGGATGAAATTTCCAAATTCAAGATGGCGGATCCAATATTACCCAGTTGGTTGGGGTAAGTTGGCTTTGACCGACTGAAACTTACTCACTTGTTTTACTGAGCGTAATGGCCGTTTTCGGGAGGTCATAACACCCATTTAATTTTGGGCCTTACGATGCTGGCAAGACGTCATACCTTCAAATACGCCCGTGAGTTCATTCAAAACTTCCATGATTAGAATAAAATTAAAAAAAGGGATAAATTCAATGTTTGGACCGCCTAGATTTCATTTAGCTCCTTCAATAGCCCATACCAATCAAAATAAAGGACAGACATACGGATATGTCTAAATCAACTTAAGAGGTGCTGCTAATTTTTCATAAGTAAACCAAGTACATAACCACACTTTAAAGACAATTTATAGATAAAATATTTTTAGCTTTATATGAAAAAAGCTAAAAAAAAATATATTTCAAACCAATATATAGATAAAATTTACTTCATTTTACAAAAAATACTCAAATATGTACGCAAAAATGTATGTAAACACGTACAATAATTATATACAATCTGAATATTAAAACACAAACACACTTTCAAATCAATATACAAATAAAATATATTTAATTTTACATAAAAAAAGCTCATACAAACAATTTCAGTAAGAAAATTTAAATTTTCTAGGGTAGTGACGAGCGTGCCCATATGGTAACAGCAAAATTCAAAATGATAAAAAGGTAACTGAAGTTATAAATAATTTTATTTTATACGTTTTCTAATACTTTGATATTTTACCCAAATGCCAAAAAAAAACACATTTAAAATATATAACTTTTTATGGCAATGAAAAATATTCTTACTGGAAAGGTCGTGACTTTTCGCTGTTTTTGCCCACTTTTTAAAAACACTACTTTTCAATTATCCGCCCCGACCGCTACTGACGGGCGATTGCTTAGAGTTATATATCAAAAGAAAAATCAAAGTATGATTTATTAACATCAAAAAACGGATTAGTGATATTCGTTTAAATATTTTTGTAATTGCACATACCGTAGAACGCTATCAGCGTTACCATATGGGCACGCTCGTCATGAATGGGTTAACCCAGAACTTTTTTTTGTTTTAACGACGAATCCCAACGGTCCCACTTACCCGCCCAACCGACCGAGGGGCACATCCGCATGACGCACGGAATTGGTGACCGAACAGCCGTAATCCGGATTACGCTGTGCAACCGATCGCGGGTAAACATATCTTGAAATTCGTTTCAGCTACAGATTAAAATCATCAGCTGATAAAACGCATATAAATAAAACGCGAATTAGGTTATGAATGCAAGAGAAAATTCTTCCAAACATAACATAATATAAGATTAACGTGATAATAAACAATAGAATTAAAAGAAAATATTATGAAGCATCAGAATTCATGCGACGAATATGAATTTGATCAAATATAATTTTTCTCTACTTTACAATATTGGACTTAACAAAAATAAAAAGACAAAACAATCACAACAGTTAATTTACGCGACAAAGATTACAAATATTAATTTTAGTATTATTTTTTTTATACGAAATATAAAAAATCAAATACAAATAGAACAGTTAAGTAAACAGTAACGGAACGAATGTGAAAATTTTGTTTTATTTGTATACAATATACAGTAAAAAACAAAATTCTGCTGAAATATAAATACAAAATACAACAAAAATACAACACTTTCAAAAAATCGACAATGCCGATCTTTGTGGAGTTTGGCAACCCTGTCATTTCGTTAGACCCTAAGCGGTCCAAAAACTCAAAGAGCAACAAAGGCTTAAGTGTGATCAAGTGCATTTAAAATAAAAGTTTTAGTTATATTAAGTGAGTCTGACAGGTCAAAGACAGAATACAGGCTATTAAAATCGCTACAAATACAACGAAAAGGTTCATTCTGCGAGTAATTAGAACGGCACATACTTAATATCAAAGGAATGACGGGTTGGAATATGAAAATCAATTTCCTGAAGCAAAAATGTAGAATTCAGAGAGCCATTTATCAATTTAATCAAAAATGTTACATTAAGCATCGTTCTTCTATTTTTTAGAGTAGGGATGTCTAAGAGTTTTAAACGATTTTCGTATGGAGGTAGGTTCTGATTCGGATTCCAGCGAAGGTTTCTTAAAGCAAATAATAAAAATTGTTTTTGATCCGATTCAATTCTATCAGAGTGGCAGTTGTATTGTGGATTCCACAAGACTGATGCATATTCCAAAATTGGTCTTACAAGTGATATGTAAAGACTTTTGGTAACGAATGGGTCATTAAATTCTTTTGACCAACTAAATTTGTAGATGTTGATCTACCTCTCAGAAAACCATGCTGTGAAGGAGATATTAAAGTTGTGACCGAGTGAACCAATTGCTTTGTGACAACTTGTTCAAATAACTTTGGTATTGTGCTAAGTTTAGCAATACCTCCATAGTTAGATACGAATGATTTGGTTCCACTTTTATAAAGAGGAATAATGTATGACTCTTTCCATGAATTCGGAAAATAACCTCTTTCAATAGAGGCATTAAATATATTTGAAAGTGAAATGTATAAATTTTCTGCACAAACTTTCAAAATACAGCTAGGAATATTATCTGGACCAGTACTATATGAATATTTCAACGATTTTAGGTGTTGTAAGTCATCTTCAGATTCTATAACAGGATTGAGAATGGAATTATAAGTGGGGATGTTATATGGATACGATGTGTTGCCATAAGAATTATCAGAATATGTCGTTTTTAAGAAGTCAGCAAACATATTTGAAATCTCAGTAGGATTGTTGGACTCACGATCATTCCATTTCATTGTAGTTGGAAAACCAGTGTTTTTCCTTTTTGAATTTACAAAGTTATAAAAAGTTTTAGAATCGTATTTCATTTTGGATTTCAAACCGTTCAAATATTCATCATAGCATTTTTATTAAGTACTTGATATTTATGTCTCAGAAGCGAATTTCTATGTAGATTCTTTATGTATATTGTAATTCGCTGACTATACTATGGATGAATTTAAAGCTAAAATGGAGTACCGTTATATAGTATAGTAGGGTATTAACTTGCACATAAGAGTTCCCAAAATTTTCTGCTAAATTATTTGTTCATTGTAGAAAAATATATCGTCGCTGGGCTTACAAAAAGAGTTATGTATTTTTCATCAACTTTTCAGGAGAGCAAAAAAACTGATTCTTTGTGTCCTTACGCATTATTTTAAAATTATCATATTTTTAAAAAATACCATTAACTACTAAAAATTGTGGTATGAAAAAAAAAATTCAGTTATTTGACCGATTCTGACGTGCAACACTTTAGGGCCTTAAATCATCACATAACTCTTTTTGATACTGAATTTTAATTGGATTTCGGCACAACGGAATTGCATGAAATTTTGATCCAAGATACATATATGTATGGCCTAGCCACAATATGACAAGATGTGGGCTTAACTAGTTATCTGGGCGTGGCTCCTCCCATTAGTGGAATTTCGCGGAAACGTTTTCTTGGGCTTATCAGATATATAATGAAACAAAATGGGTCTTGGGCATACTAAAAATCATATAATTGAAGTGGAAGTTTAACGATCGGTTTTATTGGTCAACACGTTAAGTTGACCAAATGGACTTTATTTTATTCAAAACCATTGATGGATACATTTTGATCGGGAATATATCACATATTAAATCGGAGGAGTGATAGGTATGGAAAACTGTATATTCTTGACCAGCGTCACCTCCTGAGTTGATTTAGAACTATACGTGTGTCCATCTGTCCGTCTACCTGTACATCCTAGGGATGGGCGGTACATCCGAAAATATCGATATTGATATATCGAAACATAGTTTTTTTTTTATCGATGTGCAAAATATCGCATTTTTAAAGTATCGAATATTCAAAAAATAAGCATAAAATTGATCGATATATCAAATATCGAACAAATTTTAACGAAATAAAAAGAGTTTTGTGATTTTAATTATATTTATACACACACTGTGGCAGGGTATACTAACTTTGTCACAACGTTTGTAAAGCCCATAAGGAGGCGTGTCCGGTATGGAGAAGTATATATATTCTTGATCAGCATCACCTCCTGAGTCGATTTGCGAGATTTGCGGTCGCAGTTTTGGAAACTTTGGGTACATGTTTTTCTTATGAATACTGAGATCAAGTTCGAGAATCAGCCAAATCGGATATAAACTGGGCGTGGCTCCCATACACCGAAAAAAAAGGTTAACATTTTTCAAGTCTTTTTTATTGTTATATTTGATTGGAAATGTTTGGAAACGTATTTTTGACATGGTCCGAGGTTCCGAAGCCACATATATAAGGGTCTAAATGGGGTCTTGAGACCAATTTTTTTTTGTGGATTTGATTGGAAATTTTTAGAAATGGATTTTGGACATGGTCCGGGCTTCAAAACCACCTATAATTGGCTCAAAATAGGGTCTTGAGACCACATTTTTTGATGTTCGAGGTACTTCTTCCTACTGTGTGGGGGTATTTCAGCTTCGGTATAGCCGAAGATAGTCCACTGTCTAGTTTTCATTTTAAAAATTAATTTAAAATGAGCTCCACTGGAGCAAATAAAAATTACATTGATAATAAAGAACAATGTTACCAATTCTGGTTTTGACTAAAGAAGTTTATTCTTCGCATGTTTTGGGTATACTGAACGATGGTTATGTCTTTCTCTCACAGGTTGTAATACATATCATACAATTTCTTGAATGGAAGCCATATTGCAAAATGTTTGATTTTGTACTAAAAAATAGCCCCTTTGAAGTATCGAAGATATTTTATCGATACTAATAATATCGGCATTTTGAAAAATCATCGAAAAAAATATGACATTTTCACATATCGAATATTCTTTTTCGATATATCGCTAAAAAATATCGATTTCGATAGTATCAACCGATATATCGCCCATCCCTGGTACATCCATGTAAACGCGATTGCAGGAGCTAGAAGAAATCTAGAGAGCCCAACCTTTATATATATCCTTTTTTGGCCCTCGAAGGAGTTGGTATTGAAAATGGACGTTATAGGTCGACTCCCACGCCTACCTTCCATATAAGTGAAAATCGTGTTTTCTAAAATATGTAACATAATTCTGCTGAAATAGTTCCAAACTTGCTACATAGGGTTTTTTGAGGTCGCTGATTTCCAATTTGGGGATGAAATTTCCAAATTCAAGATGGCGGATCCAATATTACCCAGTTGGTTGGGGTAAGTTGGCTTTGACCGACTGAAACTTACTCACTTGTTTTACTGAGCGTAATGGCCGTTTTCGGGAGGTCATAACACCCATTTAATTTTGGGCCTTACGATGCTGGCAAGACGTCATACCTTCAAATACGCCCGTGAGTTCATTCAAAACTTCCATGATTAGAATAAAATTAAAAAATTTATTATGAGGCAAAGGATATAATAAATGTATCCTATTACCTTTGCAAATGGTCATAATTCTATTGGATCTTCAAATTAAATATAAGCAAACCCTGTATTACTTATTTCAATTTTATTTTGGCAATGACATCAATGCTCGCCTTCTAGTTTCGGCTTTGATCAAAAACAAAAATGAATACATAACTTATTCTTATAACCCTTATATTAACTTGCTTAGGGTGAACTTCCACAGGAGCTAGATTTGGAACACTGATAGAACATCAGTGACAATGCATTCAATTAAATTTTGGGGTCCATCAGAGGCGTAGGGGGCCGTGGGGGGACTCAAACCCATTTTTTTAAACTTGGCACAACTTCCAATTCCTTCAAGCTACAAAGATGGGTGGGTTCTTATTGACAAAATTAAATTTTATACCCTTTGGAAAGGGGGTGTGGGGGCAAAGGGGAGCGGGATGGAGCCAATTCAAAGTTCTAACTTTCGTATTTTTTAAGCTACAGGGCTGAAGTTTTTTACTTAGGTTCGCATTGGGGAAAAAGAGTAAAAAAAAGGGGAGGAGAAAGGGGTGAGAAAAAAAATTTAAAAAAAAAGAGGAAAATAAAAAAGAGTAAAAAACAAGTTTTTTAAAATATAACCCCTTAACCGACTAAAAAGCAGAAAATAAATTTCCTTTAAATTCATTTCCGCAATTTCGATTTAAAATTAAGGGTTTTTGGCGACTTCAAAATCTGAAATGATATTAGGAACAAAGTAGCCAATTCATATTTTATCGAGCTCCAAATAAATTATTTATTATTTATTTATTTTTGGGCTATAGTTCATTTTTAAAAAGAATTATTTTGTTGTAACAACCTATTTTGCCAAAATAATTTTTTGGTAAAAATGAGTTATAGCCCAAAAAATAAATAATAATTAAATTAATAATGGAATAAACAATGAGTATGAATACATCCAAATATTCATTAGATCGAATCCATACTGTGATCAAAACTTAGCGATGAATCAAATGATATATCATTTCGAATCGATTCTTTGATATAAAACCTAGAGATGCATCAAATGACGCATCATTTCGGTTCAATACTTTCATGGATCATGGTTTTTTTTTTGTTTTTGTACTTTTATTTAATTGAATCACCTAATATTAACTTAGGTCTAACAATGATTACACTAGTTTACAGCAAAATGTATCCTCGACTTTTGATAGTCATTTCCTATTTAAAAACCCACGCTGAATCCGAATATGAAGTCGGAAAAAATTGAAAGAGGGCAGTTTGTGAGATATTGCACTATTTGCATATTTTGCATTTTGAAACACATTTTTGCAAGCATATCCAGTTTCTATTTTCCAATTACAAAAAGTATAATAATGAATTTAAGGTAATTGTTTCGACTTCATATTCGGATTCAGCGTGGGTTTTTACATAGGAAATGACTATCAAAAGTTGAAGATAACGAAATTTTTAACAATTCCAAAATTCATAAATTCAGCTTAATTTTAAGTAAAAAAAATGTCATCTTAGAAATAATTTGTGAGATGTATAAATTGCCCTACATCCATTGATTTAGGCAATGTGGAGTTATCGTATCTAATATATAGGATATATATTAGCTTCGTTTGGGACGTTAGGGATTCAGAGGTCTCAGTAAATTTCTAGCTAGAATGTTTGGATGAAACATGAGCTTCTGCTTGTACTTCAAGGTAAGTTTCGGAACTTCGTCTTTTACTGCAGGGATGTTCAAAACATTGTGGATGTTTGTATTTCTGATATACCAAGGGGCTCTGTCAATTTGTCTTAGGTTTTAGATTGGGCTCTCTGGAGTTTTTCCACATTTGAAGGAGAGGCAGTGCCCCAGAGTTAAATTCCATATGTCCATATGGGTTTTATTATACTATTGTATATTTGGCCGACTCACTTGGCATAAACACATCCAATCCAAAATAACTCAGATTAAACTAAACCAATTGGAACTAAATTTGCTAATCTCACGGGCATCTAAGCTAAATCTCACATAAAAAAAGATTTAGCTTAGATGCCCGTATACAGCTGTTAATGTTAGGCCTTTTAAGTATTCATCGAGAGAAATACTTGTCGCTTGAATAAATTCTGTGCAATAATTCTGAAGAGCATAATGTTTTATCCTGCTTTTTATGAGAATAGCGGAACCACCTCTAGCGTTTCCGCTTGGATGCTTTGTGACATAGAGTCTATATCCTGGTAAATTGAAAAAGTGTTTTTCAGTGAAATGAGTTTCAGATATTAGCATATCTTCTATGCAGGACTCTTTCAAGAACTCGAGAAGTTCTAGTTTGTGAAGACTAAGGCATTAAATCCCGGGATCCCGAATCCCGAAATCCCGGGATCCCGAACGTTTTCTAAATCCCGGAAACCCGGGATTTTGAGTCCGGAATACATAAAATATCAAACTTGTTCGATCAGAGTAATTTAAAATTAATAACTTTTATTTTAAATTTTGTTTTGTTTAATGCAATATTTATTAAATAGTTTTTCTACGTTGAATTAAAATAAAATTAAGCTTAAAATATTATTGCAACAGTATTTTCTTTAATCCCGAAAATCCCGGGATCCCGGGATTGTAATTTCAAATCCCGAAATCCCGGGATTTTCAAAAACACTTCGGGATTGAATGCCTTATTGAAGACACAGGCCTTTTGCATTCCCGAATGATATTTTTAAACCATTCATGGTTTAGACATGAGATGTTGTAGTAAAACCCCTTGATTTTTTATCATTTCTTGCATCATATTTTGCATATCAGACATAAATTGAGACATATTTTGTATGTACACTTGCAGAGTTTGTTCAAGGGAACTGCTAGGGGAAGCAGGTTGGATGAACACGGGGACTGAGTTTTGTCCTTTTAAAGCGCTGGCATTTACATAAGTAGGTGCAATGGATTGTGAGGGATTTGTTGGGATTTTTCTTAAATTATGTTTTATAGGGAAAGCATCAGCTTTGGGAAGAGCCTTGCTTTTGAAAGATTTGTAGATGGGACAGCCTCTAGATTGCTGTATGGTTGCCACCGCTATTGCTGCATTTTTAACATTTGCATTCTCTTTAGTTTTTTGCACAAGTTTGTGGGGTGGAGATCGCCAAATATTACGCACACGCTGGGAAGTGTGCAACCCGATTTTGTGTGACCGTATTCTTGGCCATTTTGGCACTGAATTGGTCCTCGGGGCTTATGAGGTTCTTCTACTATAATTTTGCGATGTAGAAGATACCGCAATGAGTAGATTGGGTGAGATTCCCCTTTTTTTTAGGGACTTTGGATCAAATTCCAATTCTACTCGGAATAGTGGTTGGTGAATTTTATCTCGATTTTGTATGTTGAAAACTGAGTTTACTTGGAATTTCAGTTCTTTTAAAGCGCTTTTAATTTCATTGCATTCAACAAACGATCATCGGTGAATTTATTGGTAATGTGTTTCTTTTTGTAGGACCTCGCCGTGTAAAAAAATATGTGTCATGGAATGTATAGAACATAGGAGCTACAGATCATTTTATGCATTACAATACATTCCATTTTCGTTCTGGGTGGTGCAAAAAGTTTTAGAATAAATAGGTTTTGGACTGGTCCAATTCAAATGTTAATTAAGACCAATTGTCTGAATTGTGGTCCAATTGTTTTTCAAAATTTGATCAGTTCCAATTAATTGGAAAAGTGACTATTTTAAAATAGGTCCAAATATGGACTGATTGAGGCTAATTTTTTTTATTTCGTTTTCACTATCTCAGTTTTTACCCACTCTTTGTTAAATTTTTCGTCATGAAAAGATAAATTAGGCAATTAACCAAGAGTAATAAGTATAATTTTGTATTTCTGCTTAGGTGGGTCATGCGATACAGGGTAACAACAAAATCCATAGTGCGATACGGAAAACAATACATGTGCTAAAAAAAGCGCATTTTCTCTTGATTCGCGAGTGGATGAAGTGCAGTAAAGTGGACAATTATTTATAATTGTTAATTGTATTGGAAATTGGGACTCCATTACCAAAGAAAACTAGAGAGTGGACTATCTTCGGCTATACCGAAGTTGAAATACCCCCACACAGTAGGAAGAAGTACCTCGAACATATAAAAATGTGGTCTCAAGACCCTATTTTGAGCCAATTAAAGGTGATTTTGGAGCCCGGACCATGTCCAAAATCCATTTCTAAAAATTTCCAATTAAATCCACGAAAAAAAAAAAAATTGGTCTCAAGACCCCATTTAGACCCTTATATATGTGGCTTCGGAACCTCGGACCATGTCAAAAATACGTTTCTAAACATTTCCAATCGAATACAACAATAAAAATTTTTTTCCTTTTTTTTCGGTGTATGGGAGCCACGCCCAGTTTTTGTCCGATTTGGCTGATTCTCGAACTTGATCTCAGTATTCACGAGAAAAACATGTACCCAAAGTTTCAAGTCGATATCTCCAAAACTGCGACCGCTATCGTGCGGACGGACAGACGGACAGACGGACAGACGGACAGACAGACGGACATCGCTAAATCGACTCAGGAGGTGATACTGATCAAGAATATATATACTTTTCCATACCGGACACGCCTCCTTATGGGCGTTACAAACGTTGTGACAAAGTGAGTATACCCTGCCACAGTGAGTGTGGGAGTATAAGAACGAAAGTGACGTTTACATTTCTCTCAAAACAAAACAAAAAATAAAATCCCAAAAAGCATTTGCATTGATCAGTGTAAACACAAACCAGCCGGTTCGCCATACATTGAAGTACAATCTCGAAACCTTCCAAGTTCCACAAAAATTATTGATACCCGTTTATAGTAGATATAATTAGGCAATACGGCTGTTCGGTCGCCAAATCCGTGCCCCTCGGTCGGTAGGGCCGGTAAGTGAAACCGTTAGAATTTGTCGTAAAAAAAAAAAAGATATGTCATATCTATTAAAGAAAAAAAAGAATGTTAAAATCAAAGCTTGCTACCAGGCAATTTAAAAAAAAAAGAAAATTTCGATTTGACTTCATATTTGAGATCAGCGACCCCAAATTAACTAATATATAAAGTATCATCGAAATCCGAGCACTATTTCTAATGTTTTTCATTTTTGTATGGTGTGCTGTCGTATTTGAAGATTTTAGCTTCTTCGAGCTGGGAAGATTTGGCGCTAGGCACCACAATGAAATGAGATAGTAGAATAACAAAGTTTTAATTTAATCTAGTTTATTAGTGGCCAATGCGGCTCTTTTATATCTTTACTTAAAACTGTTATACATTGGTTCTTAATCTATCCTACTTACTTACACTACAATAATATTAGGTTCTGCATTTCATTTGCACCCGTTGCCCTGAGTACGCTAATTTGGTCTTGCCGAATGGTGTCGTAAGGCGGTCACCGAAATTGAGTGCATTTCAACATACACTCAATTGTTGTTGACAACGTCCAGAACCAATATTCCACTTTGTTTTGTCTTTTAGAGCAAATTTTATTAATTTTGTTGGTGTATTTCAAATAAAATGTATCCAGTTTTTCCTAGTTGACTTTAGCCTGTTTTACATTAAAATTTAAAATATTTGAGTTGTAACGACAGGATGTTTTAAACTCAATAGTGGGTGGTAGCCTTTCGCACGTACTGGTATGGGTCTAGCTCGCCGGCATGGGGGGTGAGTTTTTGCTACTCCACTACCAAACATCGTTAACAAAAATCTACGTGCTCTGCAAAAAGGAACTCTAAAAGGAACAACAAAAATCTCTATGAAATTATACCCCGTATAAAATGTAAGCTGACTCTATAATAACAACAACAACGTCCGAATAATTATAACCTTGGATCAGCTGTCACGATCCATTATACCCACCCTACCATGTATTCTCGAACCCCAATGACACTATACGAGAATACCCTATAACAACGGGAACGGCTACAAGGTCAAATTAAAAAATGTTTAAAGTTTCATATTCGATTACCGATATTTATTTTCTTATATCAGATTCATTTTCCATAACATAAACGAATCATAATAATGGTGTTAAAGTAACATCAATTAACAGAAGAATATAAATAAAGCATAGAGAATAAAGTTAGCAATTAAATGTTACTTAGAAAGGGAAAAGAGTGGCTAAACCTTTCGCATAACTGTAATTAATTCTCAATAGAAGTTCAAATTAACAAAATGTTAAATATTTTAACAGCATGACTACATCACTGTCTTTTAACAGCATGATGTATAATTAACAGCATCATTTCATTCTTTAACAGAATCCTAATATTTTTGATAGCATAAGCAAAAGCAAACTACATGATCATGTTACCAAAACGGAGAAACATAATTAATCGATATTAATCCAGAGCGCGACCGAAAGATTCTGTTAAGATAACAGAGTAACGCAATTTAAAGCACTAGTGAGGTAATTACGTTAGTTGACCAATACTTCAATTGTCATTAACGCAAATCTATGTGTGAGATTGTGTGTGCACTTTTATTTAACATTAGTCTTAGTTATAGAAAATGTAAACTTTATAATTTCAAAATATCCATATTTTTAATAAACATGTACGGAAATCATTAACGTTAGTAATAGAATTACGTACAATTTACTTTAATTTAACACAATTAGTTTTCATGATCTTAATCATGATTTAATATATATATGAAGAAATTAATCTTTTAGGAAAATATTTTAATTTCAACTTTTATCAGTTTCACTTTTAAATTTTAACTTTAATCAACATAAATCATAAAATTAAATGGCATAAAAATAAAATAAGAATTCAGAATAATTAAAGAGACTTACATTTGGTTACTCCGTCCGCTGGCCAGTCGTCGGGTGATATGGGAGGGGGGTTTTATTTATATGAGGGGAATTTTGATTTGTGTAACAGGTTAGGGTCACATTATTCTGTTTCACTTTTACTTCGTCACCACATTTTTATGACTTTCTTTTATTTTAGTTTTCTATTTCGTAATTTCTAAAATATGTTTTTTCTTTTCCTTTTATTTTTATGAAATCAATTTCTTCATTATTCATTTAGGCAATAATTATGTTCTTTACTTTAAAATTTCTTATAGTTTTACATACACTTCACACACCCAGAATTGCTTCAATATAGATTTTTTTTGTTTTGCTTTTGCTTTGCTTTTGGACTTTATATTATATTTTTTTCACTTAGTTTCACTATAATTTGTTTAAATGCAATCTAATTGCATTTTAGCACAAAGGCTTATTTTTTATGGGGGGGGGAATTTAATCACTTATTCAAGCGCAAATTCTATGTTAAATGATTATTAACCCACTCGCTGGAGGAATGATATGTATGTTACTTCTCGCTGCAGGTAGAAAATAGCTTATCCCACGCGTAAGAATGAATGTTGACTGACGAAGAAGATGTGAGTGAGGATGAGAGATCGGTAGCAACGCCAAAGCTTGAAACTAACCCGATCAGAGCGTCCTTCTATTACACGACCTTTTTAATAGAATGAATGGGAAAATGCTCGTCTTAGGAGGGAGGTTACAGCTAATTTAACTTTAGTCAATTTTACCTTTTATTTGATTCGCCTTCTAACCAAACTTTTGCCTAGCATTCAGCACATCTTTGAAAAGCTAATTTTGTGAATGCCCTTGAGGACGACCTGTTGTACATTTTAGCAAATTCCAAGAAAAGAAACAAAAATCTGCACCATACCTTTGGACGAATACAGAATTTAGGCCTTCTGTCGGCTATCGCCTTCCTGTGTTCCTAAAGGAACAACAATCGCAAGGGAACAACAATCCTCAATATCTTGAGGATTTAGAAATGATTTCTGTAAAATTTTGTTTTATTAGGAAATTATCGGGAAGGGATTCCAAATGTAGTTACCTGTTGTAGAAAACGCTGATTGTAATTTAGGTTGAGTCTTGATTACTCAAGAATTATTTCTCAATGAACTCTTTCAAGTTTTATACTTGATTTATTAGAGGACTGGTTGACAAAACGTTTGTCTTCGCTAGCTGCTCGATTGAAATGGCAGAATGTCTACCAAAATTCTACGCTATGACCTCTCAAAATGGACAATGGTTTGAACCTCGTGTAAAAAGTTGTAACAAGCTGTTTTCGAGCTAGTTTTACAATGACAAAATACAAGGGATTGTTGGCTTTTCTCCTCATTTAAATTCAACCAACATCAAACCGAGAGATCCAAAAAGATCATTTTCAAAACGCATTGCACTTTGCCGCTAACACTATCAAAGTGCAACAATACATGAGGACTAATATTCAACCAATACTAACAAATTATACCAATGCGTTTTATTCACAGAGTGTTTCATATTCTAACTTTTTGAGACAATAATTTTTGAGGTGAAATCAACCATTACAAAGCAGATAATTTTAACGAATTTAAAAGTAGCTGAAAAAAGGTTGAGTAATGCTACAGTCTAATTTTTATTAGGTAGTAAGCGCTGTATGTCTTTCCCATGGAAAATACCCACACTTCGCCCTCGCAAATCCTGTAATTCGTAGTAGCAATTTCCTACCCTTTTTCCAACTCGAGATTTTAAAAATTTCGGAGCTAACTTAGCGTTAAAATGCTTTGCTTTGTTGCTTTGGACAACATTACGTCTATAAACTTCTTGTCCTGGCAATAAATTTAGAGGAGTAGAGCGCAAATTGTAAATCTTCCGATTGCATTCATATGCTTTACGCAAATTATCTTGCACGTTCGATCTGACCAACTGCAACTTATCCTGACGATCGATATCCTCACCGACTTCCAAACTATCAAGACTTCTCAACAATTCATAGGTTTCACCATGAGTTATCATTTGTTGACCGAACAACACAAAATATGGCGAATAGCCCAGAGAACTGTGAACCGAACAACGTAGTGCGGCACAAATTTTACTTAAATTTTTGTCCCAGTTACGCTGATCGTCACCAATATATGAACGAATTGAAGCTATAACCGACCGATTGACTCGTTCGGATGCATTCGATTGAGGGGAGTAAATAGCAGTACAAACATGTGAAATTCCATACTTCGACAAAAATGATTCAAAAATGTTTGACTTGAACTGGGAACCATTGTCTGTTATAATGACTTCAGGAACACCAAACAGCATAAACACGTCATTCTCTAGGAATTCACAAATTTTCGACGAAGTAGACTTTCTTAATGCTTTCAGAATTGGGAATTTTGACATATGGTCGAGCACTATAAAAATCGATGTATTGCCATTCTTCGAACGAGGGTAAGGTCCTAGCAAGTCCATATACATTTTTTGAAAAGGACGAGAAGATTTTGCCTGAGAACCCATTGGAGGACGAAGAACCGCATTAGGAGCTTTCGATTGCTTGCAAAGATCACAATGCGAAATAAATTGATGAACTTCAGATGCCATTTTCGGCCAGTAAAAATTCCTGCGAATTTTCTCTAAAGTTTTTGTGATGCCACAATGTCCAGCTGTTGGCGGACAGTGAGCGCTTGTGATCACATCGGTAGTGAGCGCGGTAGGAATCCATAACTTCCACAAAGACGCTTCAGAAATGGGATCCCCATCTGCGAAATTTGTTCTTTTGTATATAAATTTGTCAATTATTTTCAAATCTGGCAATGTAGCTTGATTTGCTTCTATATTTTGTTGTAATTTGAGATACTCCTCTGCTCTGAAATGGGGGGAGTGTAGATCAACTATTTGCAACGGCGCAAAATCCATTTTTACAATTTCCTCGAGTCGAGACAAAGCATCTGGTACAACATTTAAACTACCTTTTCGATGTTCTATCGAAAAGTCGAACCCTTGAAGTTTCAATGACCAACGAGCAAGACGACCATTCAAGTCTGCTTGACGCATCAACCATTGCAAACTTGCATGGTCAGTAATGACCTTGAAATTGTGTCCTTCTACGTATTCGCGGAATTTCTGAATACTTAATATCGCAGCTAGACACTCTAATTCAGTGATGGAGTAATTCTTTTGAGCGCGATTTAACTTGTGCGAGAAGTAAGCAATTGGTCTTTCGACTCCTTCTTCATCTTCTTGCGCAAGAACTCCTCCAACACCAGAAATAGAAGCATCACACTGAATGACAAACGGACGACTAAAATCAGGAGTTATTAAAAGTGGTGCAGAGGTCAACTTTTCTTTGAGCACATCAAAGGCCGCTTGAGCGTCTGCATTCCATTCATAGGATCGGGATTTTGATGTTAAGTCAGTCAATGGGGAAGTTAATGCAGCATAATTGCCAATAAAGCGGCGATACCAACCCGTTAATCCTAAAAAGCGACGCAATTCACGCACACTTCGAGGTGGTAGTAAATCTACAATGGCTGAAACTTTGCCTGGATCTGGCTTCATCACGCCGTCACCAATAACATAACCCAAGTAACGAACGCATACAGAATTTACATTTAGCGATATTTACCGTCAACCCTGCTTCTCGCAAAAGTTGAGCTACTTCAATTAGTAATTTAAGATGGCTAGCTAAATTTTCAGAGAGCAACAGCAGATCATCTAAGTACACGAAAACTCTGTCTTTTAAATGAGCTGGTATAATAAAATCCATAAGGCGACTCATGGTCATCGGCGCATTACATAAGCCGAATGGCATAACACGGAAACGATAAAGAGGACGGTTTGGAACTGTAAAGGCTGTCATGTCACGCGAATTTTCGTCAAGTTCAATTTGCCAGAAAGCGTGTTTCAAATCTAGGGACGTAATGTACCTAGCTTTGGGCAAACGACTAAAAATTCCATTTATTTTCGGCAAAGGAAACGCATCCTTAACCGTAACGCTATTTAATTTGCGCGAATCGTGACATAACCGAACTTTACCTTCTCTTTCTACTATCGCAACCGGACTACTCCATGGACAATTTTGTGGAGCTGGTTCAATGACACCAAGTTCCAACATACGATCTATTTCAAAATGAATTTTCTTTTCGACCGCAGGCGATACTGAAAAATAACGCTGCTTAATCGGTTTCGAGTCTTTAACAATTTCAATGGTATGTTTAAGGAGAGTTGTTTTCCCCAAACCTTCATTTTCAAATGACGGAAATAAAGATATTACGCTGTGCAACTGGGATTGCTCACCGGGATCTAATTCGTGCATACCTGGAGGTGTATGAGTGATTTCCGACTCAAGAGAATTGGATTCTAAAAGTTTATTTATTAGGCCAAATTTATGAAAAAAATCAGCGCCTAAGTATAAATCTTGACGCAAATCAGGAATAATAAAAAAGGTCTAAAGTTTTTGTGTTATTTTTGAAAGCTATTTGAGCCTTCACGCTTCCTATAATTTTATATTTTCGCCCACCTGCAGTTTCAACAAACTCGCAGAGCGACTTAAAAGGAATATGGTCTTCAAGAAATTGTTTGGCAGCATTGCCACTTATACACGATATGGACGCACCTGAATCTAACAGTGCAAATAATTCCATATTAAATAAATTTACTTTGATGTACGGCCTAGAATCATTTTTAGGTACTTCAAAAGCAGACAAAAATTTGAAACAATTTTTCCGATTTCTACGGACATTCTTCCAAAAGGAACTAATTCGATAATTTGAACGGACAGACTTTTTATTAATTTTTAATTTTGTTTTAAAACTTATGTTTTCGCAAAACAGACGACAACGGACAGATTCATAATTTTGTAATCTTTTATGATACGGGATAATTGGATGTAAAATAGGAGCATAATTTGAAATTAAAGAAGGGATTGAATTAATATTTTGATAAATTGAAAGTGTCTGTGTACTCACAGAGGTACTTATTTGGTTTTTACAAGGATCATCATTCAATTTTTATTGGAGCGCAGACGGGTATTCATATCGAATTTTAGGACGCAAATTCCTACGCAAAATTTCTAACAATTCGGGATCTTGTATTGCATAATGCAATCGATCACAAAGGAAAAGTATGGCATTATAATAGTCATCGAAGCTTTCGTTTTCTTTTTGTTTTCGGTCATGAATCAATTCAAGAATATCGCAATCAGACAGATGATCGACAAAATGAGCACGTAAGAAAGTACAGAGATTTTCCCAAGTTATCCTTTCAACAGACCTACGATATCTCCAATACCAGTCAAGGCCTTTCTCTTTAAAAAGGATATGAGAGTGCTCACTCAACATATTAAAATCTCCACCTAAACTGTCATTAGTCAATGAATCTATCATATAAATAAATTTTTCAACTGGCATTTTAGACAAATTTCCATTGAAGGTGATGTTCCAACTTTGTATAAGTTGAGCAATTCTCCCGCTAGTATGAACAATAGCAGATGCTGCTGAAAGTCATTGAGCATTATTATGTACAGGAAAATTATTTGGAGGGGGATAATTAGGATGAAAACTTTGGGTACGAAAGACATTCGTATGAAAATTATCAGAGCGTTGCTCGCCGGAAGCAACATTTGGAGCATAATTTATGGTTGGAGCGGAAGTCAAGTTATGTGCAGAAGAATTATTTCCTACAGAAGGACGATTTTGGCTTGAAGCTAAATTCGAAGTGTTATTATTTATTGGAGGAAATTCTTCACTCGGCCAATCAGGTTCTACTGTACGGCGCACAGACAACTGACTAATTTGCTGAGAAAGATTAAGGATTGTATTTTGTAAAGCAGATAAATCGGAGTTAAACTTCGATTCTAAATTTAAAATTCTATTATTAAGGTTAACATCATCGCGTATGGGAGCAGATGATATTGGAGGTTGCCTAATTTCGTTTGCACCTAAGGGCAATGACAAATTTCTAGAAGAAGAATTTAAATTAGGACCAGCAATGGACCAATCAAGGGGATTTTGTG
The DNA here is from genome assembly GCA_951394025.1 of Heteromyza rotundicornis. Classification (NCBI taxonomy): domain Eukaryota; kingdom Metazoa; phylum Arthropoda; class Insecta; order Diptera; family Heleomyzidae; genus Heteromyza; species Heteromyza rotundicornis. Next base: position 4,574,695 of record OX596013.1, on the reverse strand, counting down.
TTCTTGTATTAGTTCTTGTATTAGCTCTAGTAATACGTCTTGGAATCGCACCTTGTGATCTTTCAGAATTTGAATTTGGTTGCGTCATAACGTCAGTTAAACTATTAACCGTACAACGTTTACGACACTGAGGACAAGTTGTGGATGTCTTAATCCAATCGAGGATGCAATTGCGATGATAATAGTGCATACAACGTGTAATAGCCACAATAGAAGTCGGTTCAATTTGTTGACTACAAATCGTACAAATTCCAAAATCTATTTGATTTAATAATGGTAAATTGTCACTACTATGTCTCACCGCCATTGATCAAAATCATAAAAAAAATAACAAAAATAATAACGCAAAAAAAATTATTAAAGATTTATATACATATAAATTCGACCTTATGTGCAACCGAACACATATGTAATTAATATGGGTCTAATTATTCTTTGTTGTTGTTTTAGCAATGGGAAAAGGAGTTGAGTATTTGATTAATCGTAATTATTTCTTTCGGAACGTAATCGCAAACATATCTTTAATAAATCGGACGAAAGCAACTAAATATATCACAAATCGTAATTCCAAGAAAAATTAAATGAATTCGCCTCGACCCACGACCCTCAAAATACTCAATAGAAAATAAAATAAAAACCACATGAAGTTGCAATAAAGTTCACTGAAATTTGTACTAACCATCGGTCTAGGCAATATGTCAGCACAATTACTCTAGCAATTCCACAAAGCTTGCACAAAAATCAGAACAAAATTACAAGGAAAAAAAAATGAATTTGTGGGAACTATTAGCAAAGATAAAATAGCTAAAGCTTCTATAACCCTAAGGTTTTAATTCGTATAGCCCCACGTTGGGCGCCATTTGTAACGACAGGATGTTTTAAACTCAATAGTGGGTGGTAGCCTTTCGCACGTACTGGTATGGGTCTAGCTCGCCGGCATGGGGGGTGAGTTTTTGCTACTCCACTACCAAACATCGTTAACAAAAATCTACGTGCTCTGCAAAAAGGAACTCTAAAAGGAACAACAAAAATCTCTATGAAATTATACCCCGTATAAAATGTAAGCTGACTCTATAATAACAACAACAACGTCCGAATAATTATAACCTTGGATCAGCTGTCACGATCCATTATACCCACCCTACCATGTATTCTCGAACCCCAATGACACTATACGAGAATACCCTATAACAACGGGAACGGCTACAAGGTCAAATTAAAAAATGTTAAAAGTTTCATATTCGATTACCAATATTTATTTTCTTATATCAGATTCATTTTCCATAACATAAACGAATCATAATAATGGTGTTAAAGTAACATCAATTAACAGAAGAATATCAATAAAGCATAGAGAATAAAGTTAGCAATTAAATGTTACTTAGAAAGGGAAAAGAGTGGCTAAACCTTTCGCATAACTGTAATTAATTCTCAATAGAAGTTCAAATTAACAAAATGTTAAATATTTTAACAGCATGACTACATCACTGTCTTTTAACAGCATGATGTATAATTAACAGCATCATTTCATTCTTTAACAGAATCCTAATATTTTTGATAGCATAAGCAAAAGCAAACTACATGATCATGTTACCAAAACGGAGAAACATAATTAATCGATATTAATCCAGAGCGCGACCGAAAGATTCTGTTAAGATAACAGAGTAACGCAATTTAAAGCACTAGTGAGCTAATTACGTTAGTTGACCAATACTTCAATTGTCATTAACGCAAATCTATGTGTGAGATTGTGTGTGCACTTTTATTTAACATTAGTCTTAGTTATAGAAAATGTAAACTTTATAATTTCAAAATATCCATATTTTTAATAAACATGTACGGAAATCATTAACGTTAGTAATAGAATTACGTACAATTTACTTTAATTTAACACAATTAGTTTTCATGATCTTAATCATGATTTAATATATATATGAAGAAATTAATCTTTTAGGAAAATATTTTAATTTCAACTTTTATCAGTTTCACTTTTAAATTTTAACTTTAATCAACATAAATCATAAAATTAAATGGCATAAAAATAAAATAAGAATACAGAATAATTAAAGAGACTTACATTTGGTTACTCCGTCCGCTGGCCAGTCGTCGGGTGATATGGGAGGGGGGTTTTATTTATATGAGGGGAATTTTGATTTGTGTAACAGGTTAGGGTCACATTATTCTGTTTCACTTTTACTTCGTCACCACATTTTTATGACTTTCTTTTATTTTAGTTTTCTATTTCGTAATTTCTAAAATATGTTTTTTCTTTTCATTTTATTTTTTTGAAATCAATTTCTTCATTATTCATTTAGGCAATAATTATGTTCTTTACTTTAAAATTTCTTATAGTTTTACATACACTTCACACACCCAGAATTGCTTCAATATAGATTTTTTTTTGTTTTGCTTTTGCTTTGCTTTTGGACTTTATATTATATTTTTTTCACTTAGTTTCACTATAATTTGTTTAAATGCAATCTAATTGCATTTTAGCACAAAGGCTTATTTTTTATGGGGGGGGGGAATTTAATCACTTATTCAAGCGCAAATTCTATGTTAAATGATTATTAACCCACTCGCTGGAGGAATGATATGTATGTTACTTCTCGCTGCAGGTAGAAAATAGCTTATCCCACGCGTAAGAATGAATGTTGAGTGACGAAGAAGATGTGAGTGAGGATGAGAGATCGGTAGCAACGCCAAAGCTTGAAACTAACCCGATCAGAGCGTCCTTCTATTACACGACCTTTTTAATAGAATGAATGGGAAAATGCTCGTCTTAGGAGGGAGGTTACAGCTAATTTAACTTTAGTCAATTTTACCTTTTATTTGATTCGCCTTCTAACCAAACTTTTGCCTAGCATTCAGCACATCTTTGAAAAGCTAATTTTGTGAATGCCCTTGAGGACGACCTGTTGTACATTTTAGCAAATTCCAAGAAAAGAAACAAAAATCTGCACCATACCTTTGGACGAATACAGAATTTAGGCCTTCTGTCGGCTATCGCCTTCCTGTGTTCCTAAAGGAACAACAATCGCAAGGGAACAACAATCCTCAATATCTTGAGGATTTAGAAATGATTTCTGTAAAATTTTGTTTTATTAGGAAATTATCGGGAAGGGATTCCAAATGTAGTTACCTGTTGTAGAAAACGCTGATTGTAATTTAGGTTGAGTCTTGATTACTCAAGAATTATTTCTCAATGAACTCTTTCAAGTTTTATACTTGATTTATTAGAGGACTGGTTGACAAAACGTTTGTCTTCGCTAGCTGCTCGATTGAAATGGCAGAATGTCTACCAAAATTCTACGCTATGACCTCTCAAAATGGACAATGGTTTGAACCTCGTGTAAAAAGTTGTAACAAGCTGTTTTCGAGCTAGTTTTACAATGACAAAATACAAGGGATTGTTGGCTTTTCTCCTCATTTCAATTCACCCAACATCAAACCGAGAGATCCAAAAAGATCATTTTCAAAACGCATTGCACTTTGCCGCTAACACTATCAAAGTGCAACACTACATGAGGACTAATATTCAACCAATACTAACAAATTATACCAATGCGTTTTATTCACAGAGTGTTTCATATTCTAACTTTTTGAGACAATAATTTTTGAGGTGAAATCAACCATTACAGAGTTTATGGAATCGAAACCGATATTTTGGAAAGTCTGGCTACCGGAACCGAAATCGATATTTTTAAATCTGAGAACCGGGACCGATATTGCAGACATTTTTGATTGAATTAGTGACTTTTTGCAAACGTCTGAATTTAAGACAAGACAATGTTATATGTAAGATTTGTAATTCTTAAAATTTTGCTTAAACCATAACAATGCTTTAGAAAATTTAAGGCACATATTCACAGTCAAAATTAGTTTCAACTTTAAAATAACAGGTTTTTTTTTTGGAAATTTCACCGATACATAAAGTTCCTGCTTGAATCATTGTTTTTCTCAAATGTCATCAAAAAAGTACGTTTGAAAAAAAATTTTACATATATATTGTACAAAGTGGAATAACAATGGTATATTTAATTTTCCAAGTGGAATAAAAAAGTGGAATATAAAAATTTTAAAGTGGAATATAAATATTCCATTTTCAAACAAAAGTGGAATATTTTTTCGTTATGCTTCTGGTCACACTGAGCGCTAGCATATCGATACATTGTTGGTGCATTTGTACAAATGAAATATAGGGGTAGGTAATGTAGACATGTATGTATTCAGTACAATGGGGAATAAGAAGTGCATTCCGCGCCGACTTTTCTTTATCCGATTGGCTTCAATAGGACAGTTCCTAAGTTTTTGAACCGGTCTAATGTACAATTATTCAAATAGTGCCAAGTGGAAATTCGTTCTCTATCAATAGCACATCTGGTGCATGTTATTTTAGGATTGATGTCGGTAGTTGCTGCTACGAACTGATTAGAATTACCATTTGGCCACTGATAGTTGAAAGTTTATATAACGGTTAGGGTGCTTCACTAATATATGGGGAATTTTTGTTGTTGTACTTTTCTGTCTCCTAATTCTAATAAACTAATAAATTCTGTTAAAGGAGGTTCAAAAAACGGGTCTGTCAATTTTTCTCGATCAATTCTTAAACCGCATTTTCGCATTTTGCATTTTACCTTCGCACATAATAATTCTTCAAAAATACAGTTTTCATTTAAATATTGAATATGCATTTGATAGAGGAAAAAACAAACCTTTGAAAAACATGTAAACTTTTTAAGATATGATGTAAACTCATCACCTAGACTAGAAAGAATTCAGACATTTTTTATTTTTTAATTTTTTTTTTAAATTTCTGAAATGTTTCTAGTTTAGCGTGATGAGTTTACATCCTTTTACAAAATTGAATCAGTCGAACCCCTTTGAGTCTTACGTTAGCAAACGCTCAACCATTTTATTTGATTTGTTAATGGAAGATGGACAAGTAAAAGCAAGATCTTTCCTTACGAGCGGAAGGACGATGGAGTGTATATTGAAATGAAAAACCCAGAGATGTAAAAGTCGTAAATGATTGTGCCCAGCTAGAGATTACTTTGGTTAGCCAATTTGACAACTCAATTACCAAAAACGAAGATCAACAATAGTATTTGCTTCGCTTAGTGGATCTCCATAGAAAAACCCTTCCAATGGCCAATGTTGGAAAGATGGCCCTCGGCGAGTAAATAATCTTGAACTACTATGTTTTACAAAAAATTCGATCCAATGCTTTAAATTTTCTGTTTTTTTCATAAATTTCTATATAAAAATAAAATTTTGGCAACTGTACCTGAAAAATCGTCAAATCATAGCGACCTATAAATATTGTCCGATTGGGCTCAAATTTGAAATAACCATTAACACATTGCGTTTGCGCAACGTTAAGACCACCAAGACCATACAAATTACCTAAACAATTGAGCTTTTTCAACGATTTAAAAAAAATTATAACAACAAACTTTTTAGATGCATTTTTTTTGGTTTTATTTAGTTTGAACCTTTATCTATTGATGAAAAGAAATAACCAATCGCTAACGGCTAAAAAAATACTAACATTTTAATTCACCGAACAACGTTGCGCAAACGCATCACCAAGACCATACAAATTACCTAAACAATTGAGCTTTTTCAACGATTTAAAAAAAAATATAACAACAAACTTTTCAGATGCATTTTTTTTGGTTTTATTTAGTTTGAACCTTTATCTATTGATGAAAAGAAATAACCAATAGGTAACGGCTAAAAAATACTAACATTTTAATTCACCGAACAACGTTGCGCAAACGCATCACTGGGCGGAAACGACCTACCGGTCCCCCAATGTCGCCCATTTATCCCCTAGGTCTCCCTTACGTTTACTATGCCTACATAGTTCTCCCTATACGTACCTATAACGTACCTATGTCCCGCCCATGACCATATGACCCTATATCATCCCATGCCCCTCCATTAGCCCCTTATGTCCCCGGTCAATATCATACCCAATAAAAATAAAATAATGAAATTTTTCAATATAATTGTCATACAAAGTACCTTTTTACATATGCAAATTTAGACCCCATATCTGACCAGTAATGCGGTTGCGCAATAGGCTGGTACACCGGAAATCTCAAACATTTCAAAATTTAAAACAAAAAATCTCACCAAAAATCTCGAAAAAATGTGAATTTATTTGTTGCTCGGATCGGAATAGGGTTAATTACCATAATTGGACTAAGGGCAAACAATGTGGCGCACATCATTTTAATACTTTAAAAAAATTAAGCACCCTAATGACTGTCCTTCCTTCTACGAAGTGATCAGAATTGCCGCTTGGCCAGTTTTTATGGAGGTCCTTCCTTCTACGAAGTAATTACAGTATTTTATTGATAGTATGCAGATGGTGGGAAATTCCTTTGCATGATATCTTTACGAAAAAAGTGGTCACAAACAAACACGTGCTGTTTTGTTAAAAATAACGGTACAAGCCCGTGTTGGGTACAAACCGTTAGAGTAGGCTTCGATTTACATTATTGCATCATTAATTTGTTAGAAATTTGATTTAGTGCCAAAATGAGCGAAATTTTGCAAACAACTCGTGATTTGATTGTGCGTAAAAAAAAATAAAATCCAAATTTGTCTAATAGACAGATTGCAAAAACTTTAAATATTGCAAGTTCAACACTAACAAAGGTGCTTAGGCAGTATAATGAACGTTTAACTACTGAAAGAAAAGTTCGAAGTGGACGGAAAAAGGGATTTGTTTCAAAGGAAAAAGCTAGAAAAGTGGTACCGTCTAGCCCGCTTAAGTGAAACCCGTTTAAATGAAAAACCCGCTTAAGTGAAACGAAAATTGAATCCCCATGATTTTTTTCCCCTTTTTCATACAAATTATTTTGCTTTACTGAAACCCGCTTAACTGAAAAACCCGGTTAACTAAAACAAAATTACATTCCCAAATCAAAAATTTATACCAACTTAACTCCGCATAAATGAAACACGCCCAACAAATTTAATTTTAGTGGAAATTTATATTTTTTCAATACAAAATTAAGCTTATGAAAGAAAATTTAAAGTATAAGTCAAAGAAAAAACGCATCGATCCATAAATTTTACGAACACAAATGTGTGAAGAATTTAAATCCTGGCTTTGCCTTTGGCACTATCCCATTTATGAGAAAACCATTTGGGTAAAAACTGATAATTTTGGCTTAAACCGTACTTCGTTTTAGTGAAATATTTTTCTGTTATGCAAAATTCGCTTAAGTGAAATATTTTTCAGTTATCCGAAATCGCTTCAGTGAAAAACTCGCATAACTGAAACAGAATGTCTGACAAATTCGTGAATGCACGTACAGTCGAACCCTGTACGTTCATTCAATCGAAATCCTGGCCTCACCATCAGAGATGAGGCTAAAAAAGAGATAGGGGTTCAATCATATAAAGTTCCATTAATACCGAACAGAAATGACAAGCAAAATACAAAGGCTAAAACTCGTTCACGAAAGCTGTACGACAACATTGTCCACAATTTTGACTGCATCATAATGGACGACGAAACTTATGTCAAAGGGGACTTCAAGCTGCTTCCTAACAATTGTTCTACTCTGCTAAGAAGAAAGGCAAAGTTTCATAAAAATTTAGAGAAAAAAAGTAGACAAGTTCGCGAAAAAATATTTGGTTTGGCAAGCAATCTGTAAATGCGGTTTGAAAAGCAACGTTTTTGTGACTACTGGTACAGTAAACCAACAAATTTATGTGGAAGAGTGCTTGCAGAAGTGTCTGCGGCCTTTGATACGTCTTCACGAAAGTCCTGTTTTGTTTTGGCCAGATTTAGCAACCTGCCACTATGGAAAATTTGTCTTGAAATGGTAAGAAGAGAATTGGGTCAATGTTGTGCCGAAAGAATCAAATCCTCCAAATTGCCCTGAACTTCGGCCAATTGAACAATATTGGGCCATAATAAAAAGAAGAGTGCTAAAAAAAAAAGTTGTTAAAAACGAGAAAGAGCTTAGGGAAAAATGGATTAAGTCGTCATCTAAAGTCACCGAAATTCTTGTGCAGCGCCTTATGGCAGGTGTAAACTCAAAGCTACGTGCGTTCGCGTACACCTCAACGAAAAGAACAAACTTAAACATTTTTATAAAGTTCTAGTTATAAGCTTTCAGAAAATACCAGATTTTATTTTATCGATTTTTAAATATGGATTTGACAGCAGTTTATCGTTGACCACTTTTTTTCGTATACACCCTTTACATGTATTTGGTAGTTTTTAAAATGATTTAAATAAAGACTTTAGTTCGCTGAAGAAATCTCTTCAGAAGAGAATACCATCCCACGCGGTTTGCTTCATAGGGTGTTCTATAGGTTAAATTATTGAAAATTTTACCAAGTGGTTTAATACTTACTTATCATGATCCGGTGTCTTGTATAGTTGGAGCCCGACATCGATAAGCAACTTGTGATTGTTGATTTTCATAAGTAATTTTATTAAGATGTTGACACACTTAACAAGGTGCGCAGAAAAATTTCCGGGACGATCGATTTCCGAAGACGGTATCCTCCATATTCTATTGAAAATGTTATTATTCTTTCGATCATAAAATAATCCATTTATTTGATATCCTAAATTGGATGTATATTGCCCGAGAAGAAGTTCCTCGCATTTATTTAAGTCGGAAAGGTTTGATGGTGCATTCATATAGTAATATACTAGACGATATGTAGACTTGTAGTGCTCCGGAAATCGAGTTACACATTCTTCTAAGTTCCGAACCACCATCGCATATATATCTTCCAATTCTACTACAGTATATGGTAGATTATTGTTGTCATCTGAGTCAGAATCCGAGTCTAATGTAGAAGAATTTGAACTGCAAGTTGTTGATGTTGCACCACTGGTTACTGTTGTAGTAGTTCCCGTTGCAACGCTTTCCTAAAATTATAGAATAATATTAAAAGGCAATACCGAAGCTAAAATGCCCCAAAACAATATGACTTATTTAGAAGAACCTCGGACATTAACCAACATCCGCATCTAACAGAGCATGAAAATAATTTTCATAAAGTAAGTTAAACTGTAAACTATATTTCAGAATAAAAGATAAAAATAACTTTTAACTTTTATATTTAAAAATTAAAAATAAAAATAACTTTCTTAATATATAAAAACGTTGGTGCGTATGTATGAGTGAACATCACGGCTAAGCCTCTGAACGTAATAAAACCATACAAACACCATACGTTTTTTTGCGACCTCCGGAAGGTTTATGGACTACTTTGAACTTGGTTGGTCAAAGGAGCGTGGTACCACTCATACAATTTAAGCATTACTTCAAAATACATCTGGTATACTTTCCAGTACACATGGTATTATGCTTTTTATTCCAAAAGTGCAATTCAATCAGAAAAATTGACATTAGTCAAGCATTTGACAAAAAAACTAAACTAAACAAACAAATTTTGATTTCAAAAATAATTTGTAGGTACAAATGAGAACTTAAAATCAGGCGACACGCAATTACAAATATAAAAGTGTTTGTGTTTGATAGACTGAACCGCTGAGCCTAGACTTCTGCATTTTTTTATGTTATGCTCTGGTGTTCTGGGGGTTCACGAAAAGGTTTACAGGAGGGTAATTTCACTGCTTTAAGTATAAGTCCAAGCAACGCCGGCATATTAAACTAGTAACTTATATATTTAAAAGTAAAAGTTAAAAGATATTTTTAACTTTTATTTAACCCTAGCCAATTTTTGTTTAAGCAGATAAATGCATATAAGGATAATTTTGGTATGAGAAACACGAATCTGATGTCAGAATTTAATTTTTTGTGTCTTACACCTTTGACAGTTAAAATTAATAGAGCCCGACCGATTAATCGGCTTCGGCATCGGCTTCGGCCGTTATCGGCCGAAAATTTACATTCGGCTTCGGATTCGGTTTTTCCGAAAAATGGCCGAAGTTTTGGCCGAAGCTTTTCAATTTTTTTCCTTTTTTTTGCGACACCGAAAACCAAAACTAATTTTTTACGATACGATTTTCTAGCCCACATCGCATCTAAACGGTCTTACTGATTTTCTTGAGACTTGAATGTAAAATTGTGTAATTGATGGAATTCCAATGGGACATAAGAGGCCCACAAAACAAAAAATATGATTAAAATTTAAATTAGTAATCATCGAATATTGAGTGAATCTCGCCTCAAATTGCGTGGCACGGGGTTACAGCTGCCACAAAGTACATCCTTGGACATTTTCTGGGTGGATTACTGAATTTTAAATATAGATTTAGAAGCTTACTACTTGCCCTGATGTCTATGTTAAAAGGAGTCCTGGTAAACTGTATGAAATTTCAAATATATTGGTAGGAGGCTCACGGAAGGATTCTACCTTTTAGAAATGTAGCCCAAATTGCTGCGCCAACATATATGAAAAGTAGTTCTTGTGCTGACATTTAAAGGTGATTTTTACCATCAACTAAAACATCCTTTGTCCATCACCTGACGGATTTGGGGAGTCCTTAAAAAACAGCTACTTAGATGGATTTATTCTTTGAAGAATTCTCTACCATTTCTTCTAAATTCCCATTATTTTAAGCTTTACCACAAATTTTTAAAAGTGATTTTAAAAAAATCCATTTGTTCTTACATGGGATATATGGAATAATTTGACTCTCCTGTTAGTTTTGACCAGGAGGCCCAAATTTGTTTGTGAATTCTTTTGGTTACTTTTATTATTTGTTTAAATAAATTTTTAGTTCCTTAAAAAACTAAATGTGTATTTATATACTCGAATTTGAATGAAAATACACGAAAAAAACAAGATTTAAAGGGTTTTTATTTAAGTATCGGCTTCGGTATAGGCCTTCGGCGTCGGCCGAAGTAATAGGCTGCCAATTGACCTTCGGCATCGGCTTCGGCCTGAAAATGCTTATTGGTCGGGCTCTAATATTTATACCCTGCACACTAGTGTCCAAGGGTATATTGTTTTTGTCACATCGTTTGTAACGCCCATAAGGAGGTGTGTCCGGTATGGAAAAGTATATATATTCTTGATCAGCATCACCTCCTAAGTCCATTAGTCCATGTCCGTCTGTCCGTCAGTCCGTCTGTCCGTCATTTCGCACGATAACTGTCGTAGCTTTTGAGCTATTTTGAGCTAAATTTTGGGATTCCTCTTGTTTTGGCGAATGACTGGACGGTATTGAAAATGGGCAACATCGGATAAGAGCCACGCCTACCACCCATACAAAATGGCCGCCAATTTTATATTATTTTCGTTTATCTTGAGAAATACTTAACCGATCGCCTCCAAATTTTGGGATTCCTCTTATTTTGGCGAATGATTGGACGGTATTGAAAATGGGCAACATCGGATAAGAGCCACGCCTACCACCCATACAAAATGGCCGCCAACTTTATATTATTTTCGTTTATCTTGAGAAATACTGTACCGATTTGGATGCGGTTTTTTGCATTGGGTTGGAAATGAGGTCGGGAACGAAATGGGAATGAAACCGGAACGAAATGGAATTGAACCGGAACAAAATGAAATTGGAACAAAAGTTTTAAATGGATCAGGACACTAAAATTATCGAAAAATTATAAATAAAAAATTTAAAAATTATCAATAAAAAATCGAAAAATTATTGATAAAAACCGAAAAATTATCGATAAAAAATCGATAAATTATCGATAAATTATAGAAAAATTATCGATAAATTATAGAAAAACTATCGAAAAATTATAGAAAAACTATCGATAAAATATCGAAAAATTATGAATAAAATATCGAAAAACTATCAATAAAATACCGATTTTCGATAAAATTGCTAACATATGGTCTCAGAATGTATCGTACTCGCATGTGCAGAGTATTATAGCTTCGGTCAGACCGAAGAAAATTCTCTTACTTGTTTTTTATAAATGTTATCCGCCCTGGTGAGGAATCGAACCCACAACGCAGCTATTGTAAGTAAGATGAAGGACTTATACAATACCTTTAGCTAATATCGATTAACTTCAGCAAGCTGTATGCAAAACGCTTTCATGTATATACACACACACAAAATAATGTTTCACATATGGGCCATTCCCCGTCAAGCGGATACTTCAACTCTCAGAAAATTCTAAAACTCTCCACATGGAAAGGCCTGGGTATGCTGTGTTTATGTACCAAAGGGTTCCGTTGAAAATTCAATATTTACCGTTACGTTTGATATTAAGTAAAGTGAAAAATGAAAAAAATCGAAAATTTACCTTTTTTCAAAAATTCATAACTTTTTAACCGTTCGGGTTAGAGTTTAAACTTTTTTTTTGTTTTACGCAGAAAATAAAAAAGTTTAAAAAAAAATATTAATTCTTAAAAAAAAAATTTTTTTGTACATTTTTTTTTTACCAATAATTTTAAAAAAAATTTTAAAACTTTGAGCGCCACGATTCTAAATTAAAAAAAAAATGTTTTTGCATACCTTACAATATCACCCAGCTTGTGTCAAATTTTAAAGAGAGTGTTTTTTCTTGTTTTTGAGATATTGAATTTTATAGTATTGAATATTGAATCAACGGAACCCTTTCGTACATAAACACAGCATACCCAGGCCTTTTCATGTGGAGAGTTTTAGAATTTTCTGAGAGTTGAAGTATCCGCTTGACGCGGAATGGCCCATATAAACAAAAAGACTACCGTTGCCACCTAACAATATTTTCACTTACTATTTGGTGTATTAGATTTTCATATTACACTTTCCTTGTATATTACATTTCATATTTGCATATATTCCCAGTACAACATTAAGGTCCCCACACACCAACGCGAAGCACCGCAGCCGCCGCGAAACTTACTCAAAAATATTTCTTGCAAATGCGATTCGAATAAAAAATATTTGTTTGATGTGAGAAATTTCATAAAAACAAATAAAAAGTTGTAAATTAAAATCCCCAAAAAAAATTCTAGAAAATTAATTAAGACACCTTTCTTAGAAGTCTCTCAAGAAATTGTAAAAGGGGAAATCGAACTTTGCAATGGTAAAAGGTTACCTTCAATCAAAATTATCGTTCTTGAAATATTCTCAAGTAAGTGAAGCCATAACCCCAAATTTCGAATATTGGCAATATTTCGCGAACGGCCCCAAGGAAAAAAAATAATTGTGATTTTCGTGTTCAGCGACCCCAAATTAGTTTAGAAAATATAGTTTTCACAATGTTATATTTTGGCTGTTAACTAGTGTTGTTGAATTGGTCAAAATTAAAGAATGTATTTCACATTTATATTTTGCAAATTTAACTTCATTTGTAAAAATTATTTTGTCTACCGCCGCAATCACACCGGGTAATTTCAAGGACAAGCGATCTCAAGTTGCCCTCAACATATTTTGTCAATTGAACTGCATTTGTAAAAATAATTTTGTCTATCGCCGAAATCACCGT